>CM055892.1:23775753-24975753 GCA_029582165.1 Portulaca oleracea
TGGGGTTCATATTTCTTAACTTTTCTTCTTTCTTTTCGATTATAGGACTTGATTTTGATTTGTTTGTGTATATTTTTGGTTCTGCATGAAGTCTCATCAATAAAGGTGAAATCTTTGGTTGCATGAGTGTGTTAGTATGGGTTGTATGCATTAATTGAGAGTATGGTACTATGATATCTATAATTTAATGATTTTATAAACCTCAAATAGATAAATTGGAAAAGGAAGAAATAAAATGAAATGATGAAGTTCTGAGCTTCAATTAAAATGGGTAGTTTGAGATATTCTTCAATGTTATCTATCAATGTAGAAATTAGAATCTTTAGGTTTTAGGTTTCATGGGTATGCTCTTTCAATTTCATGCATCAATTGAGAGGTTGATATTAACAATTGAATGATTTTTTACATCTGCTTTCTTAATAAAAAAAAATTTGTTTTTAAAAAAAACAAGGCAGGGCAAGAGAAAAAAGTTGATAAAATTCTGAGCTTCAATCAACTTGCATTACTTGATAGTTTTTTTTAGAATAGTAGCTGTTTGAATTAGTTTCCCCTAAAAATCTGTTTTTGGGGGAAAACTGCTGCAAAAGATTGTCTTGACAATGAGTGCTTGTGTTTAGTGTATTGAATGGAGACTTGTAGTCTATGTTTCTCGACACCCCAGCTTGTTTCTCAATTGTGATTTGATAATATTTTGCAAATCTATTTGCATTTAAATATGCATTCTTTGCTATTGTTAACTGTGTATTTACATTATTTGATTGCTTTTACTCTGTGTAATTGAACTACTGGTGGTTTTCTGATTTTTCCGAGTAAGTTGCATGTGATGTAAGAGTTATCTGCTCTGGTAGTGGACAGAATAGTGTTGTAACTGGACATATTTTTTTTATACTGCAATTGGAGGGGAAAATGGAGAGCAGGTTTACAAAATTTTGAATGATTTGAGCTTAAAAAATTGTTCTCATTTCTTATAAGAATTGTCTGCATGATGGGTTTTAAAAAATCTATTTGGTTAGTTCTAACTACTCCTGCGATAGAACTTGGAACTAACGGCATATAATAATACTTATAGTAGTTGGTTAATAACTTTACAAAATACAAGTCTTTTGTTTGTAAATACGTTTGTAAATGTGTATAGTTGCCTTTAGACATTTAAATGATTCATACTCTTAATCAACCATCTTTTGTGTGATGTTTTTTGCTTTGGTTGCGTTTCTGGTAAAAATCTAGCAAGCAAGCTATTTTGGGCCAAAGATAGGTTTTGTATAATCTGCGAATTGTTTATTTGGTTTTAGTTTTATTGAATTTTGGTATTCTTGCTTGCGCAAAATCCTTAGAGATCGGAAATGGATAAATTGTGTGATGTAGCTTAGAATTTAGGATATGAGAACAAGGAATTAGTAATTATACTTGATTTTTTGAATATTGTAGCAGGAAGGATAGCAAATTCAGAAAATGGACGGGGATGAGTTACTTCTTTGCTTTTTGTGATGCTTTACCATGAAATTGAGACTTTTGTGTTCTTGAAATTAAATCGATTTTTAAGGGTGCAATACGAATTTACTGCTCTAGCTTGACGCGTGTTGATTCATCATTGTCTCTCTTTATATATTCTGATCCGGCCATTTCAAAATACCAATTCTTTGCATCTCTTTACTAGATAAGGCCATATTTTATATGCTACAAGAGGATGTTGACGGAGATGGTGGATTGAATGTGGAAGGTTCAAATAGTAGCAATGATGGTTATAAAAAGAGCGAGAGTCGAATAGAAACTGGGATACTAAGCAAGATACCCCCTGAACTTTTCCTCCATATTCTCAAGTTCCTGTCTTCTGAGGTATGGCATTGTTGTATATGTCATATTGCATGATTGGTCCTTTTCCTTAACTGCCGATTGGATTACGGGCTTCGATTTTATTGATTTGTCTGGAAATTATGGTTTTGCAGGACCTCATTTCATGTTCTCAAGTATGCAAGTTCTTGAACAATGCAACTTGTGATGAGTCTCTGTGGCGTCGATTGTGAGTATTTCTTTGTAATTGTTCATGTTTTGATCTTTGCTTTACCTTCTTCTCTTTTTGGGCTGGTGTTTGTATTTGATCAAAGGCTTCAAGCTACTTGTATGCTAGAAAGTATAACTATCAGACGTTTTCCTGGCTATGAATTCTTGTTGATTATGTTATAAGATTAGTAGATAGATGATGAACACCGTATTCCTGATGCATCCATTAACTTGCTTTTCCATCCCATGGCTGACATGACAAAGGATAAAATGTGCTTCTCCTTGATAATTTTGTTTTATGCTTATGATTTAAATGGATTGAACTTGGGCAACACGCTAAATTTTACTGCTTTTAGTAAGTTAATTGTTAGTTTTGTTCTCTTTCCCATAAACCTATGTATAAGGAATTATTAGGTATCTTGTATCCTCGTCCAACATCCCCCTAAACAAGGCAATGATACCAAAAAAAGAGAAAGTTGTCAAAATCCTGAAGTCTTTTGGGTTTGGTTTGAGATGAGAGTGGGATTGGGGAGGAAAGATTTGATGAAGTTAACCATAGGCCTCACAAATACGTAAGAGAGGCTATGTCTATTAATCTTTGCATCTGCTCTGATTTCTTCCATTTAACCATCTTTCTATCTTCATCTAAGTTGACTTCGTATTTGACAGATATTGCGTCCGTTGGGGCTTCTTAAATCCTACAAAGAAGTTGCGGGAAGTTTCATGGAAAAAGCTATATTTTCAGGTACTTTAGTATGACCACCCCCCCCCCCCCCCGTTCCTTGCCTATCAAAGTTCAATGGAATGTATGCTCTTATTTTTTGTTTGTTTACATACTTGTTATATTTCTACTGGTGATGAAGAGGACATAACTTAATCTGTCCGCAATTGCCCGCCTAAATTCAAAGAGTAATATATTCAAATGTATTCGGCCAAACGCAGGCAAGCGCCGCTTCTTTCTCATGTAACTCATGAATCTTACCAGCAAGTAGCAATGGCCCCCGTTCCTTTTCTCCCCATTGATACTTGCAAACTTGCAATCTATTCTCTTGCTGTGGGCCGAAGGCCATCTTTATCTAGATCTCGGTAGACCCACTATGGTGAGACTTTATAGAGAATTCACTTCATCCCGCACCCCTCCTCTATCTCTATCTCTATCTCTATCTCTACATTTAAAGTTTTTGTGAAGATAACACCTCATAGACTTCAGAAACCCCCACCCCCAAAAAGGTCTTCCTGTAACAATCACAGGGAAGACAGTGTATACCCTGGAGATCTAACATTGGCGTGATATACCCAAAACATCATGAATGATCATGCTGAACACAGTCAGAATTAACTGGATGTAATAAGAATGCTTGGTTGCAGGCTGGAGGGCCTTCCTGCGATGACTGAGTACAGCCAGTTGTTTAAATCCAGCACCACCAATCGGGTACTAAAGCGGCGAAAGAGCAGATAGTCAAGCCTGCCTGCCCAGGAGGTTCTGCAACCACACACTCCTGAGGGGTGGTAGCCGGCCTCACCACAGGCCTCCATACCTGCCGCACTTGCTGTTTTTTCTGTCCTTCCTCATGGCCAAACATTTTGCAGTGAGCGCACTTTATGATTACTCTGGCAGACAGGCATTGTCCCACGTTAAAATGATGTATGACCTTTTGTTATGGTTTCTTTGGAGATTCACCGTGCTCTATCTATGAAAATTCTTAATATACTCTTAATATTTCCATAATCGCTTAATGTCAACTGTTGAATCTGTTTACGTTTCTCAACTCATGTAAGCTAATACTGTTCAATAATTGCTAATCCCTTTGTCCATATTTGACCTTCTCAATGGATAATTCTTACCTTATTGGAGATCCTATGCTTATTGCACTGTTACAGAGCAATTTTGGTTCACCTAATGCACCTCACAATTACTTCAGAAACTCCTGCTCTTTGATTCTGTCTTCTGTGAATGGGTTTGCTATTTGAAAACTGTGATTATTTGCTTGGCTAAAACATAGAATTTTGTCCTCTAGCAATACGTATTTGATGAGAATTGTTTATATCTTGAAATTTTAACTTGATTGTTGAAAAAAATATCAGTGTCATGGGACAAAGTTATTTTTGAGGACAAAGCAGAGGACAAAGCTGGTTGATTGTCTAAAGAAGAAAAATTGCAAGCTTGATGGACTGCAACTTTCTAGGAGTACACAGAAAATTTGGCAAAGCTTTATTTTCTGGTTCTGATTATGTTTATTCGTCTGATCGAATAATCAACTTGAGTTATTAAAATTTTATGTCACTATGCATCCTCAAACTATTGAGAAGATGGTTCACTTGAGTTTGTGAATTGATTTTATTTGGGATTAATAGTTCTATTTGTTAGCAATGATTTCGTATATATAATTGTTAAAATATTCAAGTTAATCAAATCTTTTACGTGAACAAATATGTTCCTTTGACTTAGAAATTGAAATAGTGTTAGAAGAAAATTTAAGCTCACATGCTGACCGTGCGCAACGCGCTCGAATCCTTGCTAGTTAGTTATATAAATGCTGGAAGAATTCATTGAGGAATGTCATGCTTTGATAGTGTCCTCTCTAAATAATTTGCTAAACTAATGCAACCAATCCGTATTCTCCATCAACTAACCTAATTTTTTTCTCTTTATGAAGCAATCAACCAAACAATATATACAAGCTATATACATAATGTTCCTACGTCCATACTCCAGATGGTTGAAAAGGATTTTTTTTTTCAACTTAGATTAGGATAGAATAAAGTAAAATGTGTCATTATACAATAGTGGGTAGCGAACGCTTTCTAAATCTTGGAAACCAATCTCTCTAAATTACAAAATTGACGGCTACATTCAACCCCTTCCTCCATACCCGGAACATTGGTTTTGACTTTTAATATTAAAGGACTTAATATTCTCTTTAAAGTTGCATTCTTTTTATCAAATTAAATCTCTAATTAACCAGTTTATCGCACAAAGAGAGACAAATCCACCTCAAAAGGAGCAGCGCTTTGAGCTTTCAAACTCTCTAATTAACTTGTTCAACTGATGCAATCAATCTCTATTCTTCATTAACCAACCCAATCTTTCTAAGCAACCATCCAAAACTAATATCTACAAGTTATAAGCTTATACTCCCTTTAAGCACTCATTCTTTTTTTCCTTTCTATCAAATTAAACATCTAATTAACCAGCTCATCACCAAGAGATAAAGAGACAGATAACCCTACCTCAGCAGGAGAAGCAGCACAGAGAACCTGCTTCGAGCTTTCAAACTGTCCAATTAACTTCCTGTCCTCCACATCTTGTACAATAATTTTCTCCTCGGACGCCACGAAATACCTAAAAAACGCTTCCCATCCACCTTGAACACCTAAAGCCTTAAAGATGAATATAATATGCATCTCGCAACAGTCTACGCCACATAAATAATTAGATATCCATTTTCAGACAAAATCAACCGGTCAGAAAAGAACAATACCACCTTCGTCCCTAAATGAATGTCAAATTTCTAACTACCTTGTTCTTTTTTATTTGTCAATTTTACAATTACAATAATTAAAATACCCGTGTTACCCTTAATTGATCAATGTGATATTTTCTAGGTGAATTTGCCCTCTTTATTTTTCTACTAAGTCAAAGAGTATATTTGTCCAAGTCTAATTTTTTTTACCCAATTTTCTAAGTTCATTAGAATTATAAAGTTAGTTTTAGTGACATTTAATAAGGGTTAGAGGTAGTAAATCTTTACTGGATGTATTCATCAAAATCCTTAGCTGCACAACAATCCTCAACCAAACAAAGTCAAGCATTTCTAACTTTTAAACAATTACACCCCAATTCATCATTCACCGTCAAACACAACAAGAAACTCGTGTTAATTAACGAATAAAGCACCAATTTATAGTCAAACTAAACACCAAAATCATGCATCTAAAGTGAGGCGGGGAAATTGATTATAAATTAGCAAAAATTTGACAAGATCAATAAACTAAATGTAATTGCTTACTAAAAAAACATAATCACTATACCTTAAATGTGAAAAACCCCAAAACCATTTGGTACTATTCATTTGAACAGTATTTTATCAAATTAGCTGATTGGGAAGCAAACTTATTACACGGGGGAAATATGTGAATGTGCAAAGAACAAACATGGTGGAAGAACTTACTTGAAGTCTAGCAAAAAGCATTTCATCAGATGCGGAGAGAGCATACCCTAATCCACCAGGAGATCCAAGCATAAGCTCGGTATTGGTTTGAATGTACTTCCACACCTGAAACATGAAGTATTCATTAGCATCGTTGAGAAAAATCAATCGAGTAATCTAAACAAAGAAACACACCAAATGAAGTTACCTTGATAGCATTTTCTGATCCAACAATCACCCATGGTCCCTCACTAATCAAGCACCCAACTTCTGATCTCATTTCAAATGTGGCAATGCAATACACAAACCAAAACTAATTGTCATCCAAACTTGCTTGATCTCTAAATAGAACTAAAAGCATGTCATAAGGGGGTTGACAATGCATACCTCACCGGTATGACAGTTCCAAACCCGAACAATTCCATCCTTGCTACCACTGAAAAGTTTGTCTGATCCTGAAGGAAGAGTGATTCCTGTGACAGCCTGCAAAATATGATCAAGTAACCAGTAAATTAATAAACCACTTACAAGTTACAAACAAAGAGCCTGAACAGAGAATCAAAGATAGATAATTATGTTGGGTACCTTTGTGTGGCCCTCGAGTTGAGTGAGCATGGATAATCCATCACCATAGCTCCAAAAATGCAAAAACTCACACTTCTCCCCATGAAAACAACTTTCCTTGACCCAATACTTGCAAATTTTGTTTCGAGAAATCTGAGTGGGTTCATGGCTAAGAGAAGCAAATGAACCACAATTCTCACTTGGTCTTTTGTAGACATTCTTATGTTGCCCTTGTGAATAGTGGGACCATTTGGGGGTTGAATTTGAATGGCTAATGGGTGGAGATGTTACTAAATGCAAGAAATGACATGAGTTTCTTGTGCATTTGCCTGCCAACCAAAACGAGCATACTTTGCCACGGGATGAAAATTGCCAATTAGATGAAATTTTGCCTGGTCTTTGACCATCTCTTCTCATCACTCTAGTACCCATTTCGCTGTATAGAAATGTAGAAGAACACACTGATTACAATCTGCAACTCTGGGCTTTCCTTAGCAAACCGATTAGTAGAAGACGGTACCAAAAAACCCCCAAAATTCTAGGAAAACTATCTTCGGTACATAACTACGAAATTCGTGCCAAGAACCAAATCTAACTAAGGTACAACACCATGGCAAAACCTTAAATCGAACATACGGTCATCCCTAACAGAGCAAGGGGAAAAGCCAAAGCAGGGCACGAAACCCTAACCCTAGAATTCACCAGCAAGGAGAAAGCGCAACAGTCGTTAGTTCCAATCGAACAGACGAATAACCCAGAATTTCTAGAACTCGCTCAAACTCCAAAATCTAACCCAGTCGACTCGCGTAACCTTATCGAAACCAAAACCAAGAAATCCGAAACAAACTAAAACCAACACCCTAACAAAAGACGAAATCGATCAGAGATTACTGCAAGACCAAAACCCTAACTCTAATTCACGAATGTCATTACCATAACTATGAATCAAAATCAATAAAAATATGAACCCGCCGTACACTTTACTTGGATTTTGTCGTTCAATTTCATATCTTGAAGGAACGACGCCATCTTCTGACTTTCCAATTCAACATTAGTATTCACACATTTGTGGCTTTATAAAGTAGGCGATGATAACATTTGATTGACATGCAAACGATGCATAATCAGAATCAAGAATCAGGAAACAATATCAAACTTCAATTATGTTAAACATAAAATCTGATGCTGTAAAATCTCAAAAAATATATCACCATCCAAGCTATAGTTCAGAATCGAAGCCTCCTTCTCAAGCCAACAATAGAAGTTCCACATTCGCTTGACCAAATTCACCATCCCCAAGTACGAGTGATCTTGATGCAAACGGTGCCGTCGGAGGCGCTGACGAAGAGGTTGCGCAGGACAGCGACGTGAAGAACGCTAGAGTGCTGACCGAAGCAACCTCTTTTTTCTGGGTTGTGGAATGAAGTGAGAGAATGAGCAATAAGCAGCAACATCCAGCGGCAACCATAGAACAAGGCTTAAAGTTGCAAAAATTTACAAAGATGCCATTTGAATAGTACTTCACCCCAATTTGAATAGTGAAAGTGGATAGGATTTTTTTAATGTTTAAGGATATTATTACTACTCCACAATAAATAATAATTAACATAATTACTTTTTTTTATAAATACATTTAATTTTAACTTTATGATCAAACTGGCCAGCCCCCTTATTTTTACTAAAAAGCCTTGACCCGACCCTACACGACTAATAGGTCCACACTAACACGACCCAACTCGGCCCATTGCCCACTCCTCGATGTCGACCATGCAAGAAAAACTACAAGTCGTTCGATTGTGCCTCCTCAGCAGACATTTGACACGTGAGAGGGATGCGTGCTGAATACACACACACTCCTTGCAAGCAGTTAGTTTAATATATAACAGGGAACTCTTGTATGCTTTGACTGTGTGTGACGTAGGCGAAGAAGTTGTCAGATGCAGAATTGTAAAATTTCAGTGCCATCAAATCTTTCATGCACACAGAATAACTTGAAGGACTAGTAACACTTACCCGTTCTTTTAGTGGCTGGCAGGCTGCGCCACACCACACTGCAACTTTTCATATTTTACCACAATCCACTACTATCCACTACAATCTACTACAATCCACCACAATCTACTTTTTCTAATATAATTTATCTTTTTATTAAAAATTAAACTTTCTATATTCCACGACAACACACCACAACTTTCTCAATCCACTATAACTTTTCCCAATCCATCACATTTCATCCACGCCACATTGCACCGCACCACAGTCACTCGTATAACGGGCCCATAGCTCGTATTTTAATGTTTTGTTTGTATATGTGACCCTATTATATATGATGTATCCTCTTGCAAAGAAAAAAAAAAAAAAGAAGAGTAAACGGTTATCATGTTTTTTTTTATAATAATAATAATTTATAATATCTTTTTTGGTCTACACTCCACAGGCATATTCCTGATTATGTTCATGTCACAATTATCCTCTATTTTGTTTTTCGAAAAACCCCACTATTTTAGGAAGCTTAATTGACTTAAAATGGAGAGTTGAAAGGCCCATTGATCACTCAAACTCGTTTATTAGGATAGAAAAAAGGGCCCAAACAAATCCAGGATTATTTGGAGGGTTTCGTTTACGCTTCCAGAGCCTGAGCGCCGCGAGAGATCCGGAGGAAGAGGAAATTGAGAGCGAGCGAGCGATTTGGTAGGAGAGAGAAACCGATCCCCAGCAATTAGGGTTTCTGTAATTCGTACCCCCAATCGATTTTCGAAAGGTAACAACAGTTGAGTGCCTTTAGCTTCTCGTTCTTTTCAATTGTTCTTTGATTTTGTGATTGATTGATTTTTGATACATTGAGCGTTAATAGAACTATTTTTGATTGGTTTTGGGTTGGGGAGGGCTGGAAATTTAGCATTGATTATGGCAAATTTGGGGATGTTGATGTTGATGATGATGTCTGTGTGTGAGAAAGAGGTGTGCTTATCATGTGCAGGCTGCGAGGTTGAGATTGAGAGGAGGGAAACACGAGAGGAGAGTGGTGAGAATTTCGATTTCGAGGAGAGGGTGGTGAGAGTGGTAAACACAACAGAGATATTGTTTTGGTTGGGGGTTTCTCCTTCTTTCCAGATTTTAGGGTTTCCGGCTTCTCAAGTTCATACTCTAACCTAATGGAGCGCAAACTTGTGGTAAGTGCTATCAATTGTTCTTATTTATGTATGTATGTATGTATATCAATTGGTGGTTATATGATTATTCTGATTTGCAAATGTGGGGGGGATTGATGTAGGTTCTTGGTATCCCTTGGGACGTAGACACTGATGGCTTGAGGGAATACATGACTAAGTTCGGAGAATTGGAGGATTGTATCGTTATGAAGGTATGGAACCATGGCATCAATGTGTTTTGGTATTTCGTGCTTTTGTTTAGCACCTGCTAAATTTGATTGTGATAGTTTCCTGCTTGCTGTGCTATTCTACACTGATCTTTCTATCAACTGAAGGCAACCTCAATAACTGTCGTTCCCCTTTATGTCTCTTTTCTGTCTATTTACCGGTGATCGAGTTCATCATATGATAGTTTCTGCTAGCATAAATGCCTGATTTGTACTGCTTAGTCTGGTGGGCCTTTAGACATGATCTTGTTTTCGAGTTTTGAGACTTCAGAAATTGTTTCCGTTACCTTTTATATTTTATCTTGAATTATTGTGCTCCTTTCTTCATGTAGCTAATTTTCTTTCTTACCTCTTGCTGTTGTCTTAGGAGCGTGGTTCTGGCAGATCGCGTGGCTTCGGTTATGTCACATTTGTCTCTGCAGAGGATGCTAAGGTATAATGGACCGAAAAAAAAATCTTTTGTTTTCTTTGTTTTAAATGTACACATTTATATATAATGTAACTCTTTAATATTTGTGTCAAGTCTTGCCTTCTGCTGCTAGCATTTTCATTTTTTAGCTGTATATTTTTAGTGGCAAATAAAAATTATTCTTGTTTAATTAGTATTTCCTGGGTTTTATAACTTCTCTATTTTCTTTTCCTTTGCTTGTCTAGTTCCTATTTTCACTGTACTGGTGATTATGTTCCTACTTTTGTGAATATGATTTTAGGTCATCAGCTTGCAGTACTTCACTTTGGTAGGTTAGTGTGAGGTGGATCTGGATGTCTGGGTGTCACATATTTTAGATTATATTTTGATCTCAGTTTGACATGTTTTACTCATTGTATTAATCTGAGTGTCCTTTCTGCATTTCAGAGTGCATTATCAAGTGAACATAAGCTTGGTAACAGAGTGCTGGAAGTGAAAGTGGCTACACCAAAGGTCTTGTAACTTATTACCAATTTTTGAGCTTGGCAATGTCACTTGTGGTACTTCCTTTTTTGTTTGGCTTTTTCTTCAATGTAAGGTGTGAATTTTTTCAGGAGGAGATGATGAAGTCATCCTCAAAAAAGATAACCAGGATATTTGTGGCTAGGATTGGCCCATCTGTTACTGAATCTAACTTTCGAAGGTATGCCTATAATCATGAATTATTCAAAAATTTTGTAGGCCTTGTGGGCAATCTTCTGGCACTTACCTCTTTTTCTTTCCTGGTACACCATTCTTTGAACAGCCATTTTGAGAAGTATGGAGAAATTACTGATCTTTACATGCCTAAAGTATGTAATGCTTGGCTTCCTCAGAAGTTCTGTAACACTTGTGTTCTCTTTATATCCCCCCTCCTGAAAGATGCACCGGCAACTAAACCATATTACAAATCTGTTTGTAGGATCCAACTACAAAAAGCCATCGTGGAATTGGATTTATTACTTTTGCTAGTGCAGGTAAATACACTGCTGTATAATTAAATTCATGTCTATGACTTGTAAGCATTACATATTTTAGATCTATTTGACTAGGTTGAGGATGATCATTGTTTATCATTTGCTGATTTGGGAACTATGCTTGAATTTTGGATGAGTAAGAGTTTTATGCTGGTAACATTCTGGGGTTATTGTTTCAAATCACTGGATATAGAGGTTTAAGAGCAGGACTCAATTTTTGGACTGTGGTGGTAGATGTCCATGCACAATGATAAGAACTACTTTCTGAATCATGTGTGATTTTGACGGTGTTTTTGAGAAAGTTATTACTTGCCTAATGTTGAATACATGATTTTATAACCGTGCTCAGCTTAGTGAAAGCCTGAGCGATTAGGTAGCGACAATCTTAAATGATACTCCCTCTTTTCCATATTATGTGTCACTTAGTTGACTTTCATGGTCTCCAATATAACTTTTGACCGATAATTTCTCATATAATATTTTATTTACAGTTAAGGATACTCTTTTTCTTTGCGAATTTAATGATGGTAATTTTATATGACAAATCATTGTACGTTAAGAAATTAATCATCAAAGTTTTAAAAATTTGACTGATACAACTTCCAAGGCCACAAATAATGTGGAACAGAGAGAGTAAGAAAGAGTTTCTGAATCGAGGGGAGTGATGGAAGGTATGTGTGTTTCACGTATTAGCCTTATCCATTGAAGTAGGGCAGTTGTGCAATTTGGTCAGTATGTCATTACTTGCTTGGGCTAGGATATGTGATTGTGTGTTTGTCTTACCTAAACTATGCTTGATGCAGAATCAGTAGACAACCTGATGAATGATACTCATGAGTTCGGTGGCTCTGCTGTAGTGGTCGATCGAGCAACGCCCAAGGTAAACTGGTACTTGTTATTTTGAAGTTCCTTTGGGAGCCTTTCCTGTTTTGCTTCTCATTTCTCTGAATTCACAACATGATCTGGATTGCTTGACGCCCTTGAACCTTGCATGGAGTGTTGATGCTTTGTTTGTTTGGTCTATCATAATGTGCTGATTTAGGTTGTACAATATTTTCCCAGGAAGAAGATTTCAGGCCGTATAGTCGAGCATCGCATTCACATTCACATTCACATTCCCATTCCCATTCGCACTCGCATTCGCCTGGTGGTTATGGTGCTTACAATGCTTATATTAGCGCAGCTACAAGATATGCCGCATTAGGTGCTCCTACCTTGTATGACCATCCAGCTTCACTTTATGGAAGTGAGTTCTTTTCTTTTCCTTTCCCCCTTCAATTTCAGTTCCCTGGGGAAGGGGGGGGGGGTTAATTTTTCCTTTATCATTTGTGAATATTCAGAGTAGGTCATGATTGTGCATTATTAATTTTTTTTTTATACCTGTATATTCAGGAGAGACACTTAGGGGAATGGGCAGAAAGATATTTGTTGGAAGGCTGCCTCAGGAGGCAACTACAGATGATCTCCGTCATTATTTTGGTAGATTTGGCCGGATTTTGGATGTTTACATTCCAAAGGTAAAATTTGGTTTTGTTATATGATGTACTCGATGCTTTTCTCATTATATGTTGATTTGAGGTTTCACCTTACTTTATAGGACCCCAAGAGATCTGAGCATCGTGGTTTTGGCTTTGTTACTTTTGCTGAAGATGGCGCTGCAGAGCGGGTGGCTAGAAGGTCTCATGAGATTTTGGGGCAGCCGGTGAGGGACGCTACCCCTTTTTGGTTTATTTTAATTTGAGGTTATGGATGAGTTGCATTGTTTATTTGCTACTCTCTGGACCATGGAGGACATCTAAATCCAACATTATTATTATCCGTGCTTTTGTTTTTCCTGTTCATTGCTTGGCATGAGAACTAGCCGGTGAGGGAATCTTGATATCTAGCCATGATTAAACCACTCTCGATTTTGTTTGTGTTTGCTTGATCTCTGGGTATGATAGGAGCTTCTGGATTTAGCTATCGAATTCAGCTGCTTTCTTCTCCTTAGTTTAAGTAATGCTTTGCAATCTGAACAAATTGATAGCTGGTTGTTTGCCTAATTCACTGCTTTCCAAAACATAAGCCATTTTAAGCTCGAATACATAACTGACGTTGGATTTGAATATGTTTGTTTAAAGGTTGCCATAGATTCAGCTGCCCCAGTTGATGATGCTGGTACCAGTGGAGGTCTAATGATGGACCCCCCTGAACCTCCTTATGGTAGTTATGGTCCTATACGCACCTATGGAAGGATGTACGGAAGCCTAGATTATGATGATGTAAGTATCCTGATGATGAGCATGTTGGTTGTGCTTATATTTTGCATTTACTTGTTCAGCTGGTCTTTATCTTAGAACTCATGTTGTGCTTATATCCTGAAAATTTTGGGTTTGGACACGAGTTTCTTGACCCGAACTGGAAATTATACTGAAAAGCTAGAAAACCTACAAATTGTGTGCCTTGCAGGTCAAACCGAAGTACCCAACTTGCCCGTTTGACTAGAAACTCTTTTAGTTGAACTCTATATAAATTTGTGGCTTTTGATTAGGATTCGTGAGTATTAAACTGCTAGCGCAATTCCATCATATATTATTTCGCTATTTTAAGTTGAAATATTTATAGTAATCAATCTTCTCAAGAATGTAATGGTATATTGGATGATAATACACTGAACTTCAGGGGTATTGGACTATAATGCACTGAACTTTTTTCTTGGACTCTAATACACTGAACTTTGAGGGTATTGGACAATAACGCACTCAGACCAATTCAGCTGGTAGTTAACGCGGTGGCTGTCCTATTTTGAGGTGTCGTTTTTCTATTTTTTTTCAGGAAAAAACTTTTGCCGTGTAAGAAAGTACACATAAGCAAGATTACTAATATATTTTTTTTGGAAAAAAATAGAAACACTATACCCAAAGTGGGACAATCACCGCGTCAACCACCAGTTGAATTGGTCTGAGTGCATTATTGTCCAATACCCTCAAAGTTCAGTGTATTAGAGTCCAAGAAAAAAGTTCAGTGCATTATTGTCCAATACCCCTAAAGTTCAGTGTATTATCATCCAATAATCCTATATAGTATTAAACAAGTGAGTATTTGGAGATGTTTCTTTCAAAGAAAAACCAAAACAAATCGTTTTTATAAATCATAACTAGTTGGGTGGACCCAATACCAAATATACTCACCTGTATTTATTTCCCCTAACCTGAAATGTGCTTGACCTGTATTCACTCGAACCTGATGCATACGCGACTTTATTTAATCTGCCCTCCCAAATTGACAGGTTTAAACTCATTTCTGACCTTGTATTATACTTTCTAAGTGGCATCAAATAGTAATATTCTCATGGACAGTTTAGTCTCTTTGTAAATTTGAGGAATCTACTAAGGGAGGCGGGAGCGTTTGATTCCCAATTTTTCCGGGAAAGTTAGTGAATTTCCCAAGTTGACTAACTTTCCTATGTTTGGTTGTGATAAATAGATGGGAAAAATTTAGTGTGGGGTCCGTTATTTCACTCTCAAACTCAGTAAACATTGTCCCAGGAGGACCTTAGGAAAAGTCTTTTCTGGGAAAATTTTTCCTAGGAAACACCCAAAACGCACTATAAATTATTCTGGTTCTTGATCTTGAGTTTAGGCTGTTTCTCTAATATTTGAGTTGTGATATTACAGTGGAGTTATGGCATGAGCAGTTCAAGGCCCTCGCGAGCTGCTGATTGGAGGTACAGACCCTATTAGAGAGACTCTACTTGTACGGTTCGGTTGGATGCCCCTGCAAAATTACTAGCGAATGGATTCTAATTTGGCGAGCAGGGGCAAACCCGATTGTGCCTGTCTGTCTCTGTGTTAGTTATTGAATAAGATGTTTCTTAGACCACCTGGATATTTGTGTAGGAAACTGTTACAGTTGAAGTTAACTATCGCAAACTTGTTTATGATATCAACCTCTGTTTTAGTCTCTTGCTGCTTTGGATCCCCACAACATTCGGGTGTCGCAGTAGTTAGCAATGTCTTACAGTTATGTCAGTAGTGCTTGACACCGGACGGTTCTTCTATACTGATGTTAAATACTAGTAGCTTGTATGCCGAATTGTCCATTTGCTCCTGCCAACATTTTAGGGTGGATGGTAGAAAAGCTTTCTGGCCTAATCACCTGTCTAAGTTGGATGGCAGAAGAGCTTTTTGGCCTAATTAGCTGTTTTGATTTAGGGTGAGTGGTTTCAAGTACCCTGTGTTAAAATTAGGAACCTTATCCTTATCTGTTAGCAGAGGTTCCTTGATCTTCGGAACTTTACCCTTACCAACGGTTCAAGTTCTAGTTCTAGGATATCCGTTCGTTATAAAATTTATATTTTCTAACATATAATGCTTTTAAAAAAACACTAATTTTCTACTTAAATGTCAAATGCACCCCATTATCTAGTTATCATAGCCACAATACCACAATTTAATGCAGGCTGGGAAAATGGAAGAATTTTAGCCTGGAATTTTGAATAATGTATACAATTTAATTATTTATTTATTATTTATTTATATTAAAATATTTTCCACGTTTCGGATACTTATCGGTTCCAGATTCCTAGATCTGGGTACTCAAAACCTGGACTTGTCTAACAGGTTTCAGGTTCCGGTTCAGGGTACTAGTTTAGGATCTTTACCCTTATCCATTATGATAAGTTCCTGAATTTTAAGAACCTTACCCTTATCCATGGTTCGGTTTCAATCAGGTTTGGAATCACTCACCCTTAGTTTTGACCATAAGGTGTTTGGTAAGCGGCTGTCTGGTCTAGTTCCATGAAATGTTACAGTAGAGCCCTTATACTCGATTTGTTTAAAAATGCTGAGTGCTAAATATATAGCTAGTAAATAGTAATGTCATATGTGCAGACATTAAATATAATATGTCCACTGTGCCCGAGTGAGTTAACAGATTACATTTTATTTAAGACGACGAAAGGTCGAAATAGCTACTGTAAACGGTTAACTATTTGTAAACCAGGGCTGTCTTGAGGGTTATTATTCACACATTTGTTGCTTCAGTTATATTAACTACTGTTACTACAATCTACATTGATCTTTATCTGTACAAGTTGATGTGCCTAAAGTGAAGAAGTCTGCGTGTTGCTAATCTATTAATCGCGCATGTACGAAGTATAGTGCTGGAAAACCTCTTCGGGTCCTAAGCGAGTGGCATTGACATAGTCTTGAGGGCCATGAGCAACCACCTCCGGAAGCTTTAACCCGACTGTAAGCCTAAACACAATCTGAAGCCACCCCTCTTTGAAATCAGGCCCTGCTGTGTATGGAATGATGAAAGCTCTTATGAGCTCCCACATTGCATTCAGCCTTTTCAGTATGAAGTTCATCTGGAACACCGATATGTCTCTTAGGATCCGCAGACTCACATTCTCTTCTGTTTTTTTCTCTGGCTTCTCTTCTTCCTCCACTATCTGCATTGATATAGAATGTACATCAGTTTGTTTGGAGCTGTGCATGGAAGAAATAGGGTTGGACTAGTTTAGGGTCGGTTAAGTCGGTCCGTATAAACATTCAGGCAAGAAATTGATGACCTTTATTGAGGCTTTTTCGGTTGATTTACATCGGCTTGTTACGAGGTTTTGGAAATATGTACTTTGAACTGACAAATATAGGGTGCATGAGAGTAGTGTTGGGAAAAATTTAGGGTTGAGTCGTATTGGGTTCCGTCAATTATCAATTAATTTGTTCAAATCCAGACAGACCCTAAATCAAATTTTGGCATGTACGTTGAATTTAATTTTAAATACAGTTAAGTTTGACCGAATGATTGAAGATCAATGAATTAGTCCGACAATGACGAGACGAAAAACATCAAAAACTTTGGTTTGGTCAACGTCCACTCCAATTGACTAAACTAGTATTTCAATGAGAAACTCAGTTGGTCCAAGCACAAATAGGAAAACTCAAACATGACCCCGGATTTTCATCTGGTCACACGACCAATTATCCGAATTTTGAATTCATCCAAAGAAAAAATTCAATTGGACCCATTTTTCCAACTCAGGTCAATCGGAGAAATTTGGTCGTTCAGTCCAGATAGATTTTTGCCTGCACAATTGGTGTGATTGAGAGAGAGAAATCGATCCCATGATCAATCTCTGGGTTATCTGCATTTTGGACCCCGAAGTATAGGGGTATTTAATTTCTGGACCCTTGGTTTTCATTGTTTATTTTTGGGACCCTAAAGTTTATGTTTGAATAAAAAAATGACCTTAAAGTTTGTAGTTTGAAAAAAAAGGTCCGTGAACTGTTTTTCTTTTTCTTTTCATGTTTGAATTTATCTCTCGATTAGCGCCAACTTTAGGAGTAAAGTTAAAACTGATATTAAAGCTATAATAGTATAATACACCTCTCCTATTCATGTCAGAACTAATTAGACCCTCAAGTACCCGGGTCTAAGTATTTCCGGCATGAATGAGAGAGGTGTATTACAGCAGAGTCTAATTAGTTCCGGCATGAATAAGAGAAGTGTATTACAGCTTCAATATCAGTTTTAACCTTAGTTCTGAAGTTCGACATTAATCGGAAGATAAATTCAAACAAGAAAAAACAGTACACGAGCCTTTTTTTTCAAACTACAAACTTTAAGGTCATTTTTTTTTATTCAATCATAAACTTTAGGGTCCATAAAATAAACAATCAAAACCAAGGGTCCAGAAATTAAATACCCCTATACTTCGGGGTCCAAAATGCAAAAACCCATCAATCTTTGGAAGCTAACCTTGGCATGGTAGAGGCTGTTGAAGTGAACACCCCTCCCAAAGTGCTTGAACACCAAAAACTTGAACGTCTTATACGTATTATCCCAAGGCAACGAGGGCACAACATCACACCCATAAACAATCCTATAATACTTAATCCCATGTTCCCTCAACACCCTCTTCATAAACCTCCCAAATTTCTCATCCCCAACCCTAGGCTGCCCGTACGTATAAACACCCTCCAACCTATCCAAAATCTCTTCTTCCCCATGCAACGCCAAGATCGCCGGAAAAAGAATAGCAAGGGCTCCTCCCAAGCTGTGTCCCGTGAAAACAAACCTCGCCGTCTTGTTGTCTTTGATGATCTTTCTTAGGTCTTCTCGGATGGTGTAGTAAGCGAGTGGCGGGTCATTAGGGTTTTGCTGATCAACTTCCTTTGGCCAGTAGCCGGAGAAGTCGTTTTCGTGGGTGTTGTAGGAGCAGGTGTTGAGACCAAGGGCTGCCATGAAAACGAAGTGGGTCTTTCCCATGCCTTTGAATTCGCACCATGAAAGGTCTAGATCGGTGCACCAGTCGTCGGTGTCCATGGGGGACGTGCCCCTGAAGGCGACGATGAAGGTCTCGTTTTCTGGGGTTTTTTCGGAGAACATGAATGCTTGGGTTGCTCGTGGGGCGGATTTTTGTGATTTAGTACTCCCTAAAACTGGATAAATGTAAATAGCATACTTGATTATCAGTTAGTAATAGAGGTATTGTCGTTTTTGAAAATCGTGCAGTCAAATTTTAAAAATTTTGACCATAAATTTCTCAATATATATAATGAGTTGCTATATAAAATTACAACGATTAGATTCGTAATGAAAAATAGTATCATGAAAGTATAATGTTGTAATTGTTAATAACATCTTATGTAAGAAATTATCAATCAAAGAGTGATATAGGAGACCGTGAGTCAAAATTATGACAATTAATATGGAACGGAGGGAGTTTTTTTGTAGTAAATTAGGTTAAGAGCATCTTACGTACCCTTGCAGCAATTGTAGAACTTCTTGAATTCCATCTGCATGCATGAGGATTAGAACATTTATTAGTTAAACTAGCAGGAGAATAAACTTTGATTAGGTTGGTTCTTACGTACATATGGTCTTTGGAAGCTTTTATCAGATCAGGGCTCTTAATTTCATTATATTTGTCAGCAAGTATTACTTTGATTAATACTTGCAATTAAGCAAAGTAATATTCTTAACTTGAAAAGCTAGGTCAATAATTAATAGAACTTTTAAGTAGATATGCAGTTAATCACAAACCTTCCAGTGATTAGATACCACAGATTTAATGACATTTTCATTCTCATAGGCTAACTTGGATGCCATCATTGTAAGAGCAGGATAGTATCTCCCATCTCCATGTTTTATTTCTTTGTCCAGATCTATTCTTTTGTCCAGATGTCCCAGGATGGAGAAATACCCAGCTGAATTCTCATCTATTTATATCATACACATACCCAATGCCATGTTAATCAAAGTCTACCATAAAAAAACAGCTCATTAATTAACAATCATGCTAGAAACACCATAATGGATAACAACATTTAGAGTAGGTACTGCTTAAGGAGATCTAGGTAGATTTTGATGTAGACAACCTTTCCTGAGCAGATGTTTCTGCTCATCTTAAGGACAATTCTAACACCCAAAACTCGACGAACAAAATAGATAGATAACCAATAATAACATTTAGTGTGGGTCATCCACTTAAGCGAGATCTAGGCAGATTCTGATGTAGACAACATTTTGTCAGCAGATATTTCTGCCCACTTTGAGGCTGATTCTAACTCTAAAAACTCAACAGAATAGATAAAAAATCAATTAATTAGTTCATTCGATAAAGTCTTTACAGAAATTGTTATCCGAAATCAAACTAAATAACGTACGTACGTATATATGTATACCTTGGTTGTGGTTAAGCCATTTCTCAAGTTTGAGGTTGAACTTGCTCATCAACTTGGAGAGGCAATTAAGCAAACTTTGTAAAAATAGAGCAATATAGATAATGAACCTATGGAGATACTTGTTCTCTTTCCCCTCAGGAATGTTATGTCGAACATTCTCATTAATAACGCGACCCGAGGACAACTGAGAAGCAAGCCTTGTAAGGGTGACTCCCCTACCAACAAGAAAATGTCTATGGGGCTTGAGCTCTGGAGCCATATTTGTTTGATATACTAGCAATTTGGAATGAAAATTTAAGTGCCTAAAGAGGAGTTGGTTCAATATTACTAGGTTGCTAGGTACTTGATGGTTGATATAGAAATTGTTTGAAACCTAGCACACATATATATACACTGACATATGGTGATTTTTTTTTTTTGTTGTATGCTTTGCTTAGATGGGTAAAAAGAATTTGTATGACCTTTACTTGATGCAAAGAAATTCTTACAAAAGTTCTTAGGTGTCTTAGTTAATTAGGTTATTCTTGAAATACAGCATCTTTGTTTCCCCTTTAGAAAAATCTGGGGTAACCTTTGTAGAGTTACTCATCTTTGGGAGATTCTTTGAAGTAAAAATGATAGCATTGTATATATGATTTTGATGAGTAAAATCTTCCAAGTAAAGGAGAAGACCGCATGTGGGGCAACAATAAAACACATTACAACTTATAAACAATATAAACATAATTACTCATTTATATTTTTTCACAAGGAAAATTGGATTCTAATAATCCCTACTTTTACAAATTGGATGACAATAATTCTTATTTTAAATTTGTATTCTGGTGGTAAAAAAAAAATAAAAATTGTATTGTAGTGGTACCAAATCCATCACCACATTCTTTTTATGTTTTTCATGCCTACCCCATATTGTCTTTGTTTTTTTCGTTCCTGCCCCTAGACAGATAATGAAGTGTAGTTACTAAAACATTTTTTAAATTATTTTTTAAGATTTCGAGCAATTATTATGATTTTTTAAAAGGAATAAAATTGAAAAAATCATGAAAAACTGAAAAAAAATTGAAAAAAATTGGGAGAAATTCCATAAATTCATTAAAAATCGCGGTAAAGTGTTATACAAAGTTTTGAATCAAATGCAACACAAAATCTATGATATTTAGGGTATACTCTCGATTATGTCTCACTACAATACAATTTTTTTTGGATCACCAGAATACAAATTTATAGTAGAGATTATTGTCATCCAATTTGCAAAAGTAGAGATTATTAGAATCCAATTTTCCTTTTCACAAATATAAAACTATGCATAAAATGTGTATTTTCTACTATGGGTGATAAAATTAGTCAAAATATGTATCATTGTCCATTACAAATTTATATACTCAAATCTATTACGAAATGCCGCATTTAAAAACATTTTAAATGGAGAAGAGAAAACAGAAGAATTAAAGCACTGTCATCAAAAGTATAAATTCTAAATAGTACTTAATGCATACTCATTCATCGATGTGGTTATATATACGAGCTCAAAATCATTTTTTCCCTTTCATTTAGCTGACATAAGCAACAAACCTTATAATTATATTTTAGCATATATCTGGTATCAACAATCAGCACCAGTGGTCTAGTGGTAGAATAGTACCCTGCCACGGTACAGACCCGGGTTCGATTCCCGGCTGGTGCAATCCTTTTGCTAAATTTTTAACCCTAATATCAGCATTCTGAAAACGTTCGTCTTTTACAGGGTCAGGGTGTTCCGTTTTAGTGGTTAATTTTTTTTTTACCTACCATTAGTTAGCAAACATTGAAAGAAACATGCCTTTTAACAAATTTGCATTAAAATGGATTAAAGAGGAGCCACTTTTTTAATGTAAACTGATGATGCTACGTACATTATATTAATTGTGTTCCGTTTTAGTGGTTAATTTTCTTTTACCTACCATTAGTTAAAGTTATGTTACTTGAGTAAAAAATGTTATCATGATTATCTTAATTAAACTAGCTTTGATTATTTTGTCTTACTAATCATCCTTGAACCACTGAGAATTCTGGCCTATGCTCCCCTGTACATAGATTGTACGTGCATCATGCGGATATAAAATAATTGATATGTTTGATTTCTTTGGGAGCATAATTCACACTTATATCATATCATATCATATCATATCCCACCCACCATATGACATTATGATAAGTACTTCTTGCATGACTGTGATGCTTATCTAGCCAGACTATGCATCGCGAAAATTCTTTCACAAATTAGTCAGAGATCTAATTATGTTAGGATGGGTCATATATATTATTAACAACTTGTTTTGACTTTTGTCACTATATATAATAGTTTTTCATAATTATTAAGTGTTCACCATAATTATTGAGAAATTTTCACATTAACACCCTCCAAAAGTCTACTAGTTCTTTCTTTTAAAAAAGAAAATCTCTAAAATTATAGTTTCAATATCAGTCTTAAGCTTAGTCTTAAAGTTTGACACAGATTAGGAGAGAAATTCAAATATGGAAAGAAAAAGAAGAACGAGACATAAGCCTTTTTAATTTAGCCCACAAACTTTTTAAAGTCCAAAAAATTAATTATTCTATTTTTCGAGATCCAAAATGCAAAAAACCCACAATTATAATCATATCTTATTAGAATGAACCCCATCTGTTAGTATATTTTAGGTACTTTTCTCTAAATTTTAAAAAATATGGATAAAAATATGATTTTGTACACTTAAAATGTATCTTACTGCATGATTCGTAACATTTTCATTGTTGAACGCACACAAGAAAACATCGACCGAATCATTCATAAGTCCTTACTTGTGGAAACACAAATGAAAAGGACGTGAATATAACATGTCACGTTGCTCACCAAACGAGACTAAATTACACAGTAGTACTGCTTGACCCTTCTAGTCCATCATTTTCAAGTCTTACCCAAAGCAAGCCGGCAAATCTAATTCAACTCAAGAACCCAAATCCATCCTTAATTGACCCTTAATCAATAGTACTAGAGTGAAGAGTCACATATTCATTTCTACTTTTTTTTTTTTCAAATCAAATGGCGCGTACGTACGTACGTACATACATATGTAGGGCATAATTGATCGTAGAATCTATCCATAACTGACTAGAATTCCACAACTACTCGATCATTAATTCGGTAATTACCCTACTAATCAGACATCAATGAGGCGTAATTAAGGAACAAGTCCTCGTCCGCCAATCGAGTGGCGTTGACATAGTCTTGAGGGCCATGGTCTGAGGCCCCAGGGAGAAGGATCCCTGTGAGCCTAAACATGATTAGGAGCCATCCTTCTTTGAAATCACCCCCAGCTGTGTAGGGTATTATGAAGGCCCTAATCACCTCCCACACTGCATTTAGCCTTGATAGTATGAAGTCTGCTATGAACATAGCTACGTCTCGAACCATCCACAGGGGTTTCAGACTTGGGTTACGTGCTTGCTCGTCTTTTCTCTTCCTTGCTCCTCTTTCCTCTTCCATTATCTGTTGTGATAACACCGTGTTAAAAATTAAGCATCTTACAAATGCATGCTTCTTAAACCGTCTCAACTAAAAGTTTAGACTGATGACAGAGTGCATGTACATTCTTAGGACTGTCAAAAGATCATCCGACTTAAATATCTGGTTTAGTCAAGAATGAGAAAGAATGGGTATAGTTACAGATTTTTCATTTGAATTTTTCATTTGAATTTTGATATGGTATGTATTATTTTTTTTGCCTAGATTCAAGTTTGTTCGATTCGAAAAATATCAGAAAAATTGGATATTAGAAATTAAATTGTCATCCAATGCCCAGTTCCTTGAAAGCTAAAATAACATGATCCCAAATTTTAAAGAGTGCTATATGTTATCTTTTATTTATTTTGACTGAACTTATTATAAACTGGTCCTATTCTTCTCAGAATAGGGGTAAAAGAACAAACCCTAAACATAAGGAAAAGAGAGGATACTTGATGACTGTTAATAAGTAATAACACTAACCTTGGCATGATAGAAGCCATCAAAGTGGATGCACGTCCCAAAGTGCTTGAACATCATAAAAGTATTATCAAAAGGAACCGTAGGTACAACATCGTTAGCATACACAATCCTATAGTACTTGATCTCATGCTCCCTCAATTTCTTCTTCACAAACTGACCAAACTTCTCATCTCCAACCCTCGGCTGTCCATACGTATAAACGCCCTCGAACCTATCGAGTATATCCCTCTCGTCATGCAAGGCCAAGATTGCCGGAAAAAGAATCGCAAGTGCGGCTCCTAAGCTATGGCCCGTCACCATGAATTTCACCTTGGGGTTATTTTTCATGATTTCTCTAAGTTTTTCCCTAATGGTGTAGTAGGCTAGAGGAAAATTAGGGTCTTGTTCGACTTCCTTAGGCCAATTACCACTGTAGTCTCCTAGGGGATCTTCGCCGTTAAAGTATCTCTTGAGACCTAAGGCTTTCATGAAACCTAAGTGAGCTTTTCCGATTCCTTTGAATTTGACCCATGAGAGATCGAAATCGGTGCTCCAATCGTGAGCCACGAAAGGGGAGGTACCCCTGAAGGACACAATCACCATGTCATTCTCGGGGCGTTTCTCCTGGAAGATGAACGCTTGTGTCGCCTTCTTCTCTAGGAACTCTGCCAAATATATAGCCAATAATGTATGCATGAGATATAGTGACTAAATAACAAGTATATATATTAAGAGCAATATTTTGCATTAAGCAAGATATATGTTTTACCATTGTAGAAATCGTAGAACCCTAAGAATTCCATCTGCATGCATACATACGTACATGAAAAGAGAAAGAATTCGTCAATATATAACAACAAGCCATACAACATCTAAGTTGAGAGTCTACATGAAAAAATCTTAAATAAATCCTTATACTTTCAAATTTATAAATATGCTAAGATACATTGATCAAACTATATATTATTCTTGCACAAGTACTGTTAACTTTACTGTTTAAATGCCGATTAGTAGGTAATAATAGTAGTTCACCAAATACTTCATCGCTAATTACAATGCATGAAGTATTGTAGCATTAGTGTTAAAGGAGTTAATCACACACACCTTCCAGTGATCAGAAACCACAGCTTCGACGACATTTCGATTCTCATAAGCTAACTTGGATGCCATCATTGTAAGTGCAGGGTAATATCTCCCATCTCCATGCTCTATTCTTTTATCCAGATTAAGTCTCGTATCCAGATGTCCCAGGAACGAGAAATAATCAGCTGACTTTTCATCTATTACACATAAATATACCCGCTGTTAATCACTATTTATCCAAGCTTACTATACCTACAAACTAAATTTAACCCAAGTTAGAAGAAATATATTTACCTTTACCATAGTTAAGTGCACGCTCGAGAATGCGACCGAAGAACTTCAAGGGCTTAGCGAGGTGTTTGAGCAAAACTTGAATAATGAGAGAGAGATAAATGATGAACCCATGAAGGTATTTGTTCTCTTTCTTTTCAGGGATGTTGTGATGAACCAGAGAACTATCTTTGATATGGCCACCAAACAAGAACTGAAAACCTAGTTTCTTGAAGGTGGCTTTTTGCGTATTGAGTTGCAAACTCACGCATTTACCAGTATCCAGCCCTTGATCAGTAGCCATTATATATATATATTATCTTATAATTATGATAATTAATATTTTGTATATGATTTATGGAGAAGATTATCTAAAGACTAAAGAGGGTTGAAGAATATGATGAATCTTGCTTGAGAATTGCATACATATTTATAGCCTGGTCTAAAGGGGATATACAGTGATAATTGAAATTAAAATTCAGTTTCTTGCATACTTTTAATTGGATGTTCTTTTATTTTTTGCTTTTTGAAAGAGTAATAGTGGTTGATTGTATTCATAGCGTAATTTTTCACGTGCTAGATTTAGAAATGACCCTAATTTCCTTGCTGTTTCTTTGCCCCTACCCAGGTCAAGTCTTTAGCCCTACAAACCCATCTTTCCAAAACAAAGTAATTATTTCATTATATAAGAGAGTAATTAGAGACCATTTTTTGGTATGTAATATGCAAATTAAAGGTTGGATAAGTTCATTGTACAAGGAAAGGTCAATTGCATAATTAAGTTTGAATTGATTTTGCTTTAATAATTTAGATGATACAGAAGAGTTTGCAAAGTTTGAATAGTAGTCACAGACTATTCAACAAAAGACGTGATTTGCTGCTGTTGTTGTTGCTAGGTATCGCTGCAATAGCCACCAGGTCTTAGGAGCACCCGCCCAAAAGACGCGATTTATTTTGTCTTGGTTGATGATATGTGTCTTATTGTAACATACTGTTTAAATGTCTTAGTTTTTATGAGATTAATTAGTACTTATTATAATTGTTTATGCCAATTTTTTGATAAGTACTATTACTTATTAATTATAAAAAGTTTGGAATACATACTTTCAGGAGTACAAGAGTATCATGCATGTAGATTGCATTGCTAATCAACGTTATGAAAAATTTTCACAGAGTAGCACTATATATAATACTATATTAAATATTAGAGAGACAGAACATGTTAATAATGTTAAGTAGAAGAAATAAATTTAAAAACTATATATGGTCATATAACAATGCTAATTCTACTAGAGAAAGTAGAGAGCAAATATAAAAGTGATAAATTTACTCGTAAACTTCATCTAAAAATGTTCATAAAATTGGACGACAATATATGCTCATAAAGTTCAAAGGAATTGCTCGTACTTTTAGGCAAGCCCGAGAGTACGGAGCATGCATGCTAGCTACTCTCAAGACTATAATGCAATTTTCAATAGAAATGACATTCCACTTGAACGAGAGCTCTACCCATTTGACATATTTTAGGCATTTTTTCTTGTAAATTTAAAAATTATGAATAAAAATTATAATTTTATACAATTTGTACATAATACTTCCTCCATTCCTCAATATTTGTCACTTTAACTAAATTATTATTTTTCATAATATCAATCATTTTATAGTTTCAATACAATATTAATGTCAATTTTCTAAATATACCTCTTACTTTTTACATTACCAATACAAGTATATAACCAAAATAGAAATTTATTAATTATTTTTATCATTTCCAATAAAATTATCATTTTCAATACTTCTTTTTTAAAATCTCCCCAAAACCCAAATATGACAATTATTGAGGAAAGGAGGGAGTATTATAATTGTAGTCGTCAATCATATCATTTTAATTTATCTCAATCTTTTCCTAAATATTCATACCATATTCATTTAACATAATATTATATTGTTTAGTCAGTCAAGTCTCAACAGAAAAAATTAAATTGTTAGGGTTAAATATGATGGAAGAAATGGAGGAATTGAAGATTTTAAAATCAAAACATCACTGGAGAAATTTTTATGATAAATCGTTTTTTAACTATATATCAAATTAATTAATGAGAATAATTATTGTAGTAGTTTTTAAATTTTTATTTCAGGTGAAACAAATATCCCCTGTGTATGACTTTATGAAGAAAGATAAGAATGGTAAACTGAAAGTAAACTTTTTAATGTGGACAATATGAAATCATTGCCTTGGCCGGTGTGCGTTGCACGTTTAATTCACCCACTCTGTAATTTTTTAAGTGAAAAATAAGCTCTGTTTTAGGATCAATAATTGAGCCTAATCTCGTTTTAGATCCATAAGCAAGCTTAGAGTGACACACCCTGTGCTCTCTCTTTATGATTAAAAAAAAGTCAAAACTCTAGACCCACTAAACAGTAACACACTTCTTAATTATTCATTTTATATTCTTCCATACATATCACATGACGGTGGTAAAAAAAATAAAAAATAAGAGAATGATTCAAATTGATCAAGCTTGAAACATTTGTCCAAACAAATAACATGACACGAGAAGAACTGTCACAAAGTTTTAGAAACAACTTCAACAAAAAGAAGATTTCAGGGCAATGTTTCTTATTTGGAGCATTTAGAAGGAGAGAAACGAGGTGATCTTCAAAAACTATCTTTTCAATCCTAATAAATCTCTTGTAAGAGTAAAGAAGTACATTTATTGAATGGAAAGCTCGTGGGAAATTTTCATTGGATAACTACAACGACTTGAGCGCGTTCAATTGAAGCAGCAAGACAAATGTCGGACTTTAACTTGTTGGAGGTCATCACCAATGGGTATTCTTAAAGTCAATTTCAACGAGTCTTTGGCCGTGTTCTATACTGCGGTATTTTGCGGTGAGGTGTGGTGGAATTGTGGTAGGTTATTGGTATGTGGGGTAGGTGAGGAGAGAGAATGTAAAAAGTAGAGGAGAAAAGTGAGGAGAGAGAAAAATGAGGAGAGAGAAAAGTAATGATTTGCGGTGAAATGTGGTGGGTTGTGGCAAACTGCGGTACCGTGTGGCACCGCAGTTTGCCAACCGCAGTATAGAACACGGCAGTAACAAGAGGTTTCTTCATTAGAGATTACTTACAATGATCAACTTATCTGAACATGAAAATCCAAGTTTAGCACCAAATCAATTCTTGTGGCAGAAGTTCTAGCTCTTAGATTTGGCTTAACTCATGCGCTAACATGGGCATTATGAGCACAATTGGCCATGGATACAACCTTATTATTATCAAACTTATCAAAGGTGAGATCAAGACATGCCGTGGCAAATAAATTTCATCATTAAAAACAATGTAACCCTCCTAGAGAGTTTTTAAATTTAAAATTTTTCATAATCTTAGAGAAGCTAACTTAATTAGTACTACCTCCGTCCCAATTAATTTGTCCACTTAACTTTTTTACGGTTTTCAATGCAACATTTTGATCATTAATTTTTCACGTTTTATCTAAGTAAGACTAATAATATTGTATTTAAGTAAAAATATTTTTCATCACAAATATAATAGTGGTAGTCTTGTACAATAACTCAACATATAATTTGTTAAATTAATGGTCAAAGTTTAGAAATTTTGACCTATAAAATTAAACCTCGACAATTTATTTGGGACGGAGGGAGTATAACACTGGGTGACATATAGAGACACCTTGTACATGCATGGGCTCCTAGTCCCTCCTTTTCGTCAATTCTTTGTGATGATATGCTAAGCTGAATCATTTAGAGAAGGATGGCTTAATTTTGTTGTTGTAATTCTTCACTTATCTAGAAAAAAAAAAAAAATCTCGTCACTTCTGCTGATTGACTGAAGTTGTTTGACCCTAAAACTTTTGTACACACATGTGCATATATATATATATATATATATATATATATATATATATATATATATATATATATATATATATATATATATATAACTTTTGTAAATGTTCTTTTTCACTCTTGATAACTTGGTAAGTATTGATTGGCGCCTATTCTTGGAAACCTGTTAAAAAATGTTAATCATGTTGAATAGTACTTATGAAAAGTTAAAAAATTTAACACATCATCTAACTGGATTCCTGTAAACGTAGCTTATGTATAAAACCGTCTATGCAATTAAGTATTGATCCTAGTCTCGCATGATCGCAATCATAATCAGTACAGTAATTTACGTCCAAACTCATTATTTGCATAATGAAATTGTGAAGAACGAGCCTCAGGAGGTTGAGGCAGTTAGAGGTCCATGTGAGCTGGTATCAAGGTGGTTATTGCTTACAGAATTTTCTTTTCCGTGTGTGGACATTTAGAGCTATATGCTCTGTTATGTGCTCTGTTGGCACTTTTTATTAGTTGAATAAAATGGCTCATTTGGCCACTACTTATAAAAAAAAAGTTCTTTAGTCTGCTACTTTGTGGTCAAGAATAAGAGATTAAGGGGATCACTCTCTAAATTTGCTTTCTCTCTCTTTTATCAATCTCTGCATTCACTCATTTTCATCAGAATTCATAATCTGGAAACAAATTTTCTCTAGTTTGAACTTGTAGGTGGCAATAAAGATAAAATATCTAATAAACAAGTTTCATCATGTTAATTTTTTCCATCTAAGAACAGATACTATAATTAGTTCTTAGGCCCTGTTCTTTTATATGGTGTAATGTTGTATTATAATTCTCCATAATATTCAATATTTTTCACACTTTACCATATCATACCATACTTTAGCATAATTGTTACCAATATATCTTCTCACTTATTTCTGTACATTTCACATTTTCTTTTACTGCATACCAGATCAATCATATTTTTCACAAATTTTACCATATCACTTCACATCTTACTACACTTTCCACAATTTTATTACGCTGGACCGTTTTTATACCATACCAACTGCATAAAACAACTGAGTCTGAATAGAACGACTATTTTCATAAAGTAATCATCATTAAAGCACCGACAATATTGGCATATGGTACAGGGTGCTATGATTGTGCATAGTGTTCCTGTTTAATTGAGACACGTTTTTAAATAGCCCAGCCCAGCCATAATACTATAATTATTATGTTTTTAATAGCTCAATTTTTTTAAATTTGTTTTTAAAATAATGATAAGTTAGCTCATTCATACCAAATCCAGCAAGATGTCGGAAGGAAAAAAAGGGTATTACAGCACCATGCTAGGTTCACCGTGAACCTTCAAAGAAACTCTGAAGGTCGGATTATATTGCCAGGTGAGTAGGTGACCATGTCCTCGTACTTTTGGAATGAGTTTTAATAGTTTTTATTTTTTTGATCATATACATATTTGTAATTTAATTTCATAATTTATACATAACTATATATTTATTACTTTATGATTTTACCATTTTCATTATAAGCATTAATTTGTACTACACTTGTTGATTTATGAGAATACTCATAAATTTATCTGGGTATATATGTCCATAAAATTATAAACATATATATGCTCATAAATTTATACACTGGCAGTACAAGGACATGGTACTCTCGAAAGTATAATCCTAATTCTGCAAAAATACTAACAATTTCCACACAAAAAAAATGACGATGACCGAAATTTGTACCTAATGAAGAGAATAAATCTCCTACTCTTATGACATTTGAACTACAGACTGTTGGGTGAATTACATTCTCTTTTAGAGTTCACTAATCATTCTTTTTTCTCTATAAGACAAGCCGTCCAATTTGCTCAACGACAACACTAATCATAAAGGTACTTTTTGAATGTAGAAACAATGAGATCCATTTAGAAAGAATGATGTGTTAATTAACAGCCTGTTTTGACCTTTTAATTAACAGCCTGTTTTGACCTTTTTAATCTATAGTCATATTTTTACACTAAAGTCCAACCATTCTGAAAATATCTGAAGACAGTCTTCTAAATGTACCAAAAGTTAAACTAGAAATTAATACACAACAACAAAACATTACGCTAGAGAGTAGAGATCAGAAAAATATTAAAGTTTCGAGATGCTTATCTCATCTCTTTCTAAAAACTTTCTAGCCTCCACCATTTTAGAGGGAATGTCATTGGTTCTTATCGTCAATAGTAATTGGTTATCATTAGTTTATTTTTGTTCTTGTACCAATAAACATTCCCTCTGCAAATGTTAGGCTCTCTTATGAGAATATTAATTTGATTTGCGGAAGTTGAAGGTCTGGAGATGGTTTTATATTTTAATACAAAAATCTCATGTGAATTCTCTTTAGATTTGAGGGGTAGATTTTGTAAAGGTCTCTTCCACCTTGAGTAAATGAATATGGGGGGTTGATAAGATTTGTGTTCGGATTCACCCATGAGTAAAAATGTCCCATATCGAAAAATAAAGAGAAAGAACATGGTATATAAGTTAAGTGGGCTACTCCTCTTAACACCAATTGGTTTTAAGATGGAACCTAACTTAACTTATGTACCATGGGCATTGGTTGAAGTGGGTTCCCGCCTTGGATCTCCCCAACAAGTGGTATCAGAGCTTATGGTTCATTCGGCTGAGTGCTCGCAAGGTGCGGGAAAATCACCATAGACAGGAGCAGGGACCATGGTGCGTGCGCGGCTGGGTCTCCTGAATGCGCAGAGTGGTGGCATGAGACTCAGGTGGAGTAGGGTGCAGCTCTGTGGAGTAAGGTGCGGCTGGGACTCTTGAGGCAGAGTAGTGGCATGAGACTCAGGTGGAGCAGGGTGGGACTCTGTAGAGTAAGGTGCGGCTATGATGGGCTCCTGATGGTGACTTGAAACTTTGACAAAAAAAAAAAAAGAGGCTTCTGATCAAGGGGGAGAGACTCATGTGTGAAGGAGGAGATTGTTGAGATTCACTCATGAGTAAAAATGTCCCATATCGAAAAATAAAGAGAAAGGACATGATATATAAGTCAAGTGGGTTACTCCTCTTAACACCAATTAGCTTTAAGATGGAACCTCACTTAACTTGTGTACCATGGGCCTTGGTTGAAGTGGGCTCCCACCTTGGATCTCCCCAACAATTCGAACCTGAGACCTCCTACTTAGTCTGACTTTAATACTATGTGGAACCATGTCAACCTAAAGTTTAAGACTTTAAGTTGATAGTTGAAGGTCAAATAATGATTTTATATTCTAACACGATTGGTGTGTTGGGTGTGGAGACCAAATGGGAGAAGGAAGAAGGAAGAAGGAGAAGTAGAAAGGTCGAAGAAGGAGAGGCAAAGGAGACGCCACCAGCATGGCCTAGGCGCTACCGGCGCCGAACATCGACACCACCAGCACCCTATCTCAAGAGAAGAGAGAAGAGACGCTAGCAGCATTTTTTCGGCACCACCAGCGCCTCTGTTCGACAAGCGCTTCTCGACTCAAGCAAGACGCTACCAGCGTCCCAGCACCCGCCCCGCGCCTTGTCCAGAAGCCGCATGGAATGTCACGCTGCCAGCGCCCAGGGCCGCTATCAACGCCTGGGTCTGTAGCGGTTTGCCTTGGACGATGTCAGCGCCAAGGCCCTGTTTCCTTTCTACTGTTGTTTCCTTTTCGCGGTTGTTTCCTTTTCTGCGGGTGTTTCCTTTTTGCGGTAGATTTCCATATTTTTAGGTTACTGTCATATTGTAACCTAGGTTTCCCTTGTATCCCTAGCATATATTGGGGTCATGTTCTCCTTATGATGTATCCCAGAGTGTATCCTAGAGAGAATCCCAGTATCCTGTATCTGGTTGGGAACAAGTGAGATAGAGAGAAACACAATCTCTGTATTGTAATCCTCATATTACTAGTGCATCGATTTCGTGGTTTTTTTTCGCTTTGGGTTTTTTCCATGTTAAACCTCTGGTGTCGAATTTCTTATTTCTTTTTCGCTCTTATCTTTTCATTGTTTGTGGTTGCTTGAGTGTTCTTCGATCCTAACAACTGGTATCAGAGCCTACAGGTTGCTGAAAGAGAATTCGCTTTCAAACAATGTCAGGAGATAAGTATGAAATCGAGAAATTTGACGGATCTCACTTCACCTACTAGAAGTTGCAGATTGAAGATTAGTTGTATTCGAAGTCGCTGCATCTTTCGCTGTTGAAGAAGAAGCCAGATGATGTGGATCATGGCAAGTATGATCTGCTGGATCGACAGGCGGTGTCCTTGATCGGGATGTCATTGGCTCAGAACGTCAGGTTTAACGTCATGGAGAAAAAGACAACGAAGGAATTGTTGGAGGCACTAGAGGAGATGTATGAGAAGCCAAGCGCAACAAATCAGGTATATTTGTTCCGCAAATTAACCAATTGTAAGATGGCTGAGGATGGTGACGTGATTGATCATATTAATGAGATTACTAAAATTTTATCACAACTTGCTTCAGTAAAGATGATTTTTGCTGAGAATGTCAAAGCTTGCATATTGTTGTCTTCTATGCCTTATTCTTGGGAAACTCTTGTAACTGCTATTAGTAGTGCTTAGAGTATAAACGAGAAGAAATTTGATGAGGTTAAGTCTGTGCTGCTTAATGAGGGCCTTCGAAGGAAGAATTCTAGTGGTGAGTCATCAGGAAATGCCTTAAGTGCCAGGGGTGGGAAGAACAATAGGAATTTGAATAATTCCAAGGGTAAAAGCAAGCTTAGGGACATGAGCAATGTTGTGTGTTATGGTTGTGGTGATAAATGTCATTTTAAGAGGGGTTACCCTAAACCTAGGAAGGGGAAGGGCAATGATGACCGAGACTCTATCAACTCTACGGAAGACATTTGTGAAGCCCTAATTTTGAGTGTGTCCAGTCCTGAAGAGTCATGGATAGTTGACTTAGGTGCATCCTTTCATGTTTCCTCCGATAGGGAGTTATTTCATAATTTCAAGAGTGGGAATTTTGGCAAGGTGTATCTTGCCAATGACAAGTGTTATGAAATGACAGGTAAAGGAGACGTGACAATTAAGACTGCTAATGGTGGTCTTTGGAAGTTGGAGGATGTGAGGTATATTATTCCTAGAATTTAGAGGAATTTAATTTTAGTGAATCAACTCGATGAGATGGGCTACACTGCAGGCTTTGGGAATGGAAGATGGAAGATCGTGAAAGGTGTTATGGTAGTGGCGAAGGAATTGAGGTCCGGTACTTTGTACTCCACTAGGGACAACACTAACATGATTTCTAATGCTTCTTGTTCTAGCTTATGGTGAAATAACCCTAGGAGGGGGGTGAATAGGGTTGTATAAATATTTCTACAACTTAATCAACACAAAAAAAGTTAATAGCACTTTTATGAATTGAATAATACTTATTTATTAATGAAATCAAAGTGCTAGAAAGTAGACGAGGTTACAAAATCAGCACTGTTTAGGATTGTGAGGTCCTCAACAGGTGCTTAAAAGGGCAGAAGATTCAGAGAGAATTTCTGCAGAAATGGCCTCACAACTGAGGCAGAAGGAAATGCTTGAACTCACTAAAATGAGAACAGTCACTCACTTTAGCTACACGACCTTGAGGACCTCACTAGTTATCAACCAACTGGTTACACTACTCACCACGAATATCCTAGTGGTTACAACTCAGAAACTTTTCTCTCAAGGTTTCTTACAACTCAGAAATTTCAAAGAACTTCTTACACACGATTTGCTTGCTTGGAAATCGTTAAATGTTGAAAAGAATGACTTCTCTATTTATCTTGAAGCTCCAACAATCTCCTTGCCTTATGCGTGGATAGTTTCCTTCTTGGAGGCAGATCTTCAATCTCTTTATTTGGGAAGCTACCTCTTTCCTTTGATTTGAATCTTGCAATAAGATAAAATCAGTTAGAGATTATGTCTTTAAAGTTTATATCTTTAAAGTTTGTCTTTCAATCAAAATCGCGTCAGCTGCTATAGAGGTCCTCAGATGAAGACCAGTGGTCGCGTCAGCTGCTGTGGAGGTCCTCAGATGAAGAACAGTGGAGGTCCTTGGAGTGGATCAGGGGTTTCTTCATATGGCATTGCAGGAATGAGAAGAGGGTCAGTTTCGCCAAAACTGACGGGGAACCAGAGGAGGTATGAAGGGACTCAGGTGACAAGAAGCCAGTGGGAGCTGAGGCGGTCAAGGTTTCTGTTAGGCTTGGTGTGCCTAGGAGGGAAACAGAGGAATCACAAGAAGCTCCATAGGTTGCAGATCAGGCTGCTGAAGGACTTGAGTCACAAGAGCTCGGCGAAAGCCCTAGTAATGATGAGAACACTCCACCACCCACTGTGAGAAGATCCATGAGGGATACCATGAGAGATGCTGGTGAGCCAGAGTCATATACTAAGGCTGTGCAGGTGGAGACTCGGTTCAAGTGGGAGCACGCAATGGTCGATGAAATTGCGTCACCTGAGAAAAACAGAACCTGGGAGCCAGTTAGGTTGTCTGCATACTGGATCAAGGATAAGTCAGTGGATGTTGGAAATTGAGGCCGATGCGATCTCAGGAGGCCTCTCGGACTGATAAAGAGGTCGATCGATGCACTAGGGGAACTTTGGAGAAAGTTGAGGATGTTGGAGGCTTTGATCTCCAAGTGGGAGATTGTTGGGTGTGGAGACCAAATGGGAGAAGGAAGAAGGAAGAAGGGAGGAAGAAGGAGAGGCAAAGGAGATGCCACCAGCGTGGCCTAGGCGCTACTAGCATCGAACAACGACACCACCGCCCCATCTCAAGGCGTGAGAGAAGAGACGTTAGCAGCGTCTTTTCGGCGCCACCAGCGCCTATGTTCGACAAGTGCTTCTCGACTCAAACAAGATGCTACTGGCGTCGGCACCGCTCCGCGCCTTGTTCGTGCATGGAATGTCACGCCGGCGCCTAGGGCATTGTCGGCGCTGTCGCGGTTTGCCTTGGGACGATGCCAGCGCCAAGGCCCTGTTTCCTTTCTACTGTTGTTTCCTTTTTTGCGGTTATTTCCTTTTTGCTACAGATTTTCATATTTTTAGGTTACTGCCATATTGTAACCTAGGTTTTCCTTTGTACCCCTAGTATATATTGGGGTCAGGTTCTCCTTATGATGTATCCCAAGTGTATACCAGAGAGAATCTCAGTATCCTGTATCTGGTTGGGATCAAGTGAGATAGAGAGAAACACAACCTCTGTATTGTAATCCTCATATTACTAATGCATCGATTTCGTGGTTTTTTTCTGCTTTGGGTTTTTTCCACGTTATCTTATTTCTTTTCTGCTCTTATCTTTTCATTATTTGTGGTTGCTTGAGTGCTCTTTGATCCTAACATGGTGTAGTTGAATACATCGAAAAAAATATTAATTTTGAAATTTTTTACCACATATTGTGAGATTTTTTCTTATTGAATATTACTCATAAAAAAAATTCAAAATTTTGGATCCGTAGGTTAGTGAAATTTAAATTAGTTACTTGAAAATTTAATTTCTTATAAATATTTTAGCTTGATCTACATACAACTTTTAATTCATGGCTTTCATTATATGTATACTGTATGAGTATGACATTTTTATCTATAAAATCATTATGTTTGGCCTGAAGAATACCATCAAAAGTACAGCAAATATATACCTCTTTTTTTAAAGAAAAAAAAGGAAATATGCACCTCTTGAAATGTACCAAAGTTTAAATTACTCCCTCTGTTCCATATTAATTGTCATTTTTGAAAATTGTGCAGTCAAATTTTAAAATTTTTGATCATAAATTTCTCATTATATATACAATGATTTGCTATATTTGCCACCATTAGATTCGTAACAAAAAATATTATCGATCACGAAAATGTGACATTATAATTGTTAATAAAATATAAAAAAATTATCAATCAAAAAGTGACATTAAAGATTATGACAGTCAAACAAGTGACAATTAATATAGAAGGAGAAAGTATTCACAAACCCTTAGAAAAACACAAACGAAAAAAGGACGTGAGGACGAGTGGATGACAAATCAACTTACCAACTAAGCGCCGACAAGACGTAGACACAATGTCGTACGAAGCTGGCCCTTCTAGTCCATTATTTTCTTTGCCAAATGGTGCCAAATATCAACATTATTAACCAAACCCTACCTTAATTGACCTTTAATCAAACAACATTGTGTTACAACCACATGTATATTGAATTATTGATTTTTGTCCTCCATTATCATTTATCAAACAAAGTAAACGTACACGTACAGGGATTACATAATTATTCATTTGCACCAGAACACGTGATAATTAGTCACGTACATAGCCAAAAGGCCCCAGGAAGTACGACCCTAGAAGCCTATGGCATTGGCAACGATAAAGGAATTATTTTTAAAAAATTAAATTATGTGCAAGTATGCAACATTTTGAACCAAGGGCACAAACACTCAAAAATATTCACTCGAAATTATTTTCGAGCGTTTGACTCTCTCCTTCAAAATATTTTTAAATGTTTGGGTCTTTGAGCTATACATTCATAATTTTTATGAGTGTTTTCTAATCTCTATTTTTATTTTTTGCATGTCAGTAATTCTTACTTTTTTTTAATATATTTTGATAGTCCAAAAAAAATAAATTATATTGAAGAGAGAGATTCGGGTTGAATAAATGCTAATACTCAGATATTCAGGTTCGAGATTGAGTCCTTGCTTCATGCAATATTCTCATATGGTTTACCTTCACAAACTATGTCTTTGTCCAATACTCTCGATGAGTGGTGCAAAATGAGTATGTTTTAAAATTTACAATGTTTATAACATATTATAAAGTTCTCAGAATGATCATGCAACTAGATTAGATATTTATTGTCAATAATTGAGCACAATATACATTTAATGGATGACACATAAGATGAGAATGAGAGAGTTTTGATTTTAATTGTAACTTTTGGATGAAGGAGTATAAAAGAACTATTTAATGAAAAATTATTTTTGGGTAAGAGTTTGCACGAGAGTACATGATAATGATAATTAGTCGCGTACATAGCCAATAAACATTATTAGCGAAACCCTACCTTAATTGACCTTTAAATTTGCAATGGTAGTTTTGAGTGAATTGCATGCAGGGCAGGTACCGTCGAAAACAACAATGGGTCTAACTCACACCCCTTTTTTGGGTAAGAGTTTATGATCCACCTTTTAATGGGAGGACGGAGAAAAATATCAGGGCGCTGGCAGACCAACCGGGTACCTTCATACAGCCGGACGACATGGATACATATTGCTGGGAGAAATCAGTGCGATTTAAAGTCATGATGGATCTCCGCGAGGCTCTCCCCACACATATTGACTTGGCTTAGAGAATGGATTAGAGCATGTTACAAGTCAAATATGAACGCCTTCCGAATTTCTGCTACATTTGTGGGAGGCTAAGGTATCTAGAAAAAGATTGCTCGGAGAGAGAGGAAGAAGGAAGAGACATAACCTATGATTTTGGGGAATGGATGAGAGCGTCTCCCTGGCAAACAAAGAAGTCCTTCCGAGCGGAACCAAAAGGGAGGGGGAATGGAGGAACTGTAAGGAAACTAGTGTTCTGTCCGAGGGACAAGACTACGGAAGAGGTGGTGGAAGAGGTTACACAAAACCTGGGAAAGACTCTATCTTTGGAGGAAGGGGGAAAGAGCAGCCAAGAGAACTAGCAGTACGATGACGAAGGAGACCAGCTCAAGGCACCAACAAAAGGTGTAATGAAGGAGGGGAAAACGTCATAAGACAAAGGTGGGGAAAAGGGGGAGGAGAACGAAAAGAATTCCACACAGAGAAAATGGAGGCGCCTACCCCGTGAACAAAATAGAGACAAAGAGGACCAGCTCCGAGTAGGAAGGAAAAGGGGAGCGGACGAAGAAGCAGATGGGCACACAGAGGGACTGAAGAGGCTCATAGAAAACGCGACCTTTGCTATGGGACCGGTGGAGGCTGAGACCCAACCCCACCGAGAGCCATGAAAACACTATGTTGGAACTGTCGTGGGCTTGGGAACCCACGAGTAGTCCGGCGCCTCAAACGCCTCTTGATTGATGAAGATCCCGACCTAGTCTTTCTCTCGGAAACTAGGACAAAAGAGTTGGAGTGGGGGAGAATACTATGGACGATTGGGTGGGAGAACGGTGTTTTCGTAAGCTGCAAAGGGGAAGGAAGACAACGGAGCAGAGACACGACCCTACTCTAAAAAAGCCATATCCCCATTGAGCTGCGCTCCAAGTCACTACACCATATAGATGCTGAGCTTGGGGGGGGGGGGGGGGAGATGGTGAGATCGATTGGGTGGTCACCGGCTTCTACGGGCACTCGGATACAAAGATGAAGGGGCAAACATAGGACCTCCTATGAAGTCTGACGAGGGATGGGGTGGCGTGGATGTGTGAAGGTGATTTTAATGAAATAACCACCCACATAGAAAAGAAAGGAGGGAGAGAGGCATGTGACAGAAGAATGAAGGAATTCAGAGATGCTATAGAGGGTTGTGGCTTAAGAGATGGAGGAATGGGGGATGATATGTACATGTGGAGCAACTATAGGGAGGGGGAAGGAAATGTAAAGGAAAGACTGGACCGCTTTTTAGTGAACCATGAGTGGGGAGAAAAGTTTGTGTGGCTTAAGAGATCGGACCATGTGCCAATAGTAATGAACAGTTCTATGCAAGATCCAGATACGTGAAGACAAGGGCAGGGGGCAAGGTCACGACGTTTTGAAAAAGTGTGGATGGAGGAGGAAGCTTGCGAAACAACTATAAAAGAGGTGTGGGCCATGTGTGAGGGAAAGACCAAAGAAAACAAGTTAAAAGCAATGTGTGATGAGCTAAGCAAGATACTTGATAGGAATAGGAAGGAAGTAATTAATGGATGAAACCCGAGGGTTAAGGAGGGAAATAAAAGCAACCTAGAAGCTTGAGCCCAATGAAGCAAACCTGGCGCATCTGAGGTCACTTGTGGACCTCCTAGAAGAACTAGAGGAGAAGGAAGAAATTATATGAGCCCATAGGAGTGGGCAAGCTTGGCTGAGAGAAGGGGACAAAAACACCAAATTCTTCCATGAAAAGGCAAACCAGCGAAGCAGAAGGAACCTCATAAGGGGAATAATGAATGAGGAGGGGCAGTGGGAGGAGAAAAAAAGGGGAGGTGGGTGAAGTTTTTGTCCTCTATTTCGAGCACCTGCTTCGGACCCAAGACACTCTAGACACCGAGCCGGTAACCCAATTGATCAAACCCAAAGTAACTGAGGAGATGAACGTTGCACTCCTAATGCCCTACACAAGAGAGGAAGTCCAAGAAGCTCTAGCCCAAATGCACCCTACGAAGGCTCTGGGAACTGATGGTATGCCTGCACTCTTCTTTCAACCCTTTTGGCATATTGTTGGATCTAACGTAACCTCTTTTGTTCTAGATGTTCTAAACAATGGAGTCTCTCCAAAATGTGTGAACCAGACCTTCCTAGCCATAATACCCAAAGTGAAAGCACCCACCAGAACCGTTGAATTCCGTATAATAAGTCTGTGGAATGTGATTTATAAGCTAATCTCGAAGGTAGTTGCAAATAGATTGAAGAATTGCTTGTCGAATGTCCTCCATGAATGCCAATCGACCTTCGTGCCGGGTCGCCTCATAACTGACAACGTGCTTGTGGCTTTTGAACATTTCCACTATTTAAGGAAAAGACCGAAAATGACAAAGAAAGGGCACATGGCCCTGAAGCTGGATATGAGTAAGGCCTATGACAGAGTGGAATGGAAGTTCGTGCAGGATATGATGACAACCCTGGGGTTCTGTGACCGATTTGTGGCCACAATCATGAGATGCATAACCACGGTGACGTACAAAGTGCTTCTAAATGGTGTCCATCGGATGAGATTACACCCCAAAGGGGCCTCAGACAAGGTGACCCGATATAACCCTACCTATTTCTTATATGTGCTGAAGGGCTTTCAGCTCTCATCAGGGACCGGGAAGAGCGACGCTTAATCCATGGTATCAAAATTGCAAACACTGCCCCTATAGTCTCACTTATTTTTTGCACATGACTGCTTGTTATTTGTACGGGCCACTACAGACGAGCACTGCAAGTCCTGGATATCCTTCGAGTCTACGAGACTGCGTCCGGGCAATTTATCAATGTGGATAAATATGAGGTCTCCTATGACCGAAATGTTCGCGACAACCAGAAGTACATGCTCCAAGAGATGTTAGGCTTTAAGGTTGTGGACACCCACGACCGTTACTAGGGACTTCCCACGTTTATTAGAAGGTCCAAGAAAGCGGTATTCCGAGCTATCCAAGATCGAGTTTGGAAGAAAGTCAAGGGATGGAGGAGAAAACCTTATCAAAGGCGGGAAAGGGGATCACGCTCAAGGCAATAGTGCAAGCAATCCCGACTTACTCGATGCAATGCTTCGAGATACCAAGTTAGATATGCCTCGAACTGGAAAAAATGTGCAGAAAATTTTGGTGGGGGAACGGGCCAGAAAAGAGAGGGGTGGCTTGGGTTTAGTGGAATACGGTTTTCCAAAGCAAGAAAAAAGGGGGCCTGATATTTCGAAATTTTAAGTTTTCCAACAAAGTGTTGCTCGCAAAGCAGGCGTAGCGTCTTATCCAATATCTTAACTCCCTGGCGACCCGGGTTCTGGGGGTAAAGTACTACAGAAGGTCGACCTTCCTGGAGGCCAAGCTGGGCAATCAACCCAGCTATGCCTGGCACAACGTTCATGGAGCACAGAAGCTGATCAAGGAAGGGACAATATGGCGGGTTGGAAACGGAACGACAGTGAGGATATGGAGGGATAAATGGCTGCCAAGGACGGAGGGCAACAAAATCAAAACGGAGCCGGCTTCTTAGAGGCCGATCTACAGTGTCGGAGCTCATTGATAAAGAGACGGATGAGTGGAACACGGACTTGGTGCAGCTATGCTTTAATGCAACCCAGCGGAAGGAGATTTTAGCAATGCCAATCGGTCTTGCGGGGGAGTTGGACACCATGTTCTGGCGTTTAAACAAATCGGGAGACTTCATAGTCCGGTCAGCCTACCACCTTGCAATGTGGATGAAAAGGGGGAACGAAGATGGGGAACAAAGCTCATCATCAAGGGGAGAGGGCTTCTGGGAGATGACTTGGAATGCGGAAGCGGTGCCAAAAATCAAGCACTTCACATGGAGGATGGTAAGAGACTCTCTACCCACAAAAGTGAACCTTGTCAAAAGGAAATTTGAGGTAGACCCAATATGCCAGATCTGCGGCGATGGTTATGAAACCCTGGACCACGTCTTCGCCGACTGCCACCAAGCTGCAATGGTGTGGAAACTCAGCCCGATGAGATTGATACAAAGGCCAGACAAATAAGGGACGTGGGCGGATGGATCATGGGAGTAATGAAGGAGATAGACGGGGAGGACCGGGAAGCTGCCATGACAGTTGCTTGGGGCATATGGAAGGTAAGAAACATACAAATCTTTAAAAGAAGGAGGCAGCCCATGTCAGATATTGTAGAAAGGGCCATGAATTTCCACCGCGCGTACATAGTTGCATAGGACCATGATGGGAGGAAGGCAAGACAACACCACGACAACAAATGGACGACGTCGAAAAGGGGATGGTGCATGGAAGGTGAATGTCGATGCAAGTCGAAATATCATGGGAGAGGGGGGCTTGGGAGTTGTGATCTGGGACGCTGATGATCAGCTAGTGACAACAAAGACGTGATTTTCGCAGCGTGACATGTAAATTGATGAATTGGAAGCAGAGGCGGCAAGATGCGGACTACAATTGTGCTGTGACATGGCAGCCCAACGAGTAATCCTTGAGTCTGACTCCTAGGAAGTGGCAACAGACCTATCACGTGGAAGGGAAGTCAGGACACAACGAGGACTCATCATAAAGCACTGCCTTCGACTAGCGGCGAACATTCCCCAGATTTCTTTCAAGTGGATCAAGAGGCAGGGCAATGCACCGGCACAAACAGCAGCAGATCTAGCCACAGAGTCAAAAACCTCATCTTGTTGGGTCTCAAATTTTCCCCTTGTTTTAGAAGCAGGTGTTGTAGCAAACTGTAATGGGATCTAATTTTGTGCCCTGTTTCTGTTCAAAAAAAAAAAAAAAAAAACAAACCATAAGAGCTCAGCTTCAAATCTTCAAATGTTTTAGTCTCTCTTATGAGAATATTAATTTGATTTGTGGTCTGTGGAAGTTGAAGGTCCAATGATGTTTTTTTTCTTTTCACAAATCTCCTCACTCAAATTCCCTTTGAACTTGAAGCGTGGATCCTACAAAAGTCTCCTCTAACGTACTCAAATGAATATGGGGGTTGATGAGATTCGAATATGATACATTCTGTTTAGTCTGACTTTGATAAAAGCTTAAATTGATAGTTGAAGGGTCAAAGTGATGTTTTTGTACTATAATACAATTGGTGTAGTTGAATACATCGGAAAAAAAAATTAATTTTCAAATTCTTTTATCACATATTGTGAGATTTTCTCATTGAATATTATTCATAAAAAAATATTCAAAATTTTGGATCCGTAGGTTAGTGAAATTTAGGTTAGTTACTTGAAAATTTAATTTCTTATAAATATTTTAGATCTACATACAACTTTTAATTCATGGCTCTCATTGTATGTACTCTATGAGTATGACGTTTTTATGTATAAAATCATTATGTTTAATTATCCTAAAGAAGACCATCAAAAAGTACAACAAATATATACCTCTTTTTTTTATATAGGAAATATGTACCTCTTGAAATGTATCAAAAATTACTCTCTTTGTTTCAAATTAATTGTCGTCTTTAAAAATTGTACAGTTAAATTTTAAAAACTTTGACCATAAATTTCTCATTATATATACAATGATTTACAATATAAAACTACTACCATTAGATTCGTAACAAAAAAATATTATTATGAAAGTGTAATATTGTAATTGTTAATAAAATATTATAGAAAAAAATTATCAATAATAAAGTAATATTGAAAACTGTGATAGACAAACGAGTGACGATTAATATGGAACATATGAATTATTCACAAACCCGTAGAAAAATACAAACGAAAAAAGGATGTGAGGACGAGTATATGACAAGTTAACTTGCCCCCCCAGGCATCGACGAGACGTAGACAAGACGTTGTACGAAGCTGGCCCTTATAGTCCATTATTTTCTTCGCCAAAAGGTGCCAAATATCAACACTATTAGCCAAACCCTACCTTAATTGACCTTTACTCAAACAACATCAGCACTGACCGAATTTAGGCAACCAATTTACCCAAATTCAAATTTTTGCCAGCACTTGGCATGACTAAAAGTGAGCAGGATCAGAGTCTCGATCAATCTTGGAAGTTCCGGTTCTAGTTTTAGTAGTGTTTGAGGACCTAATCTTAAGTAACCGAAAAATGAACTGAAAAAATTGGGTCACAATAATTTAAATTTTTACACTTTTTATTTCCATAAATCCACAATACAAATTAAACACTTGGCCTAAGAAGTTCAAGTTCATACTTCACAAATGAGTCAAATAATAGGGCTAACAGTGATTGACTTCAACTTATAAATTTACAATATGAAACACTACGTAAAGCTCAGAGTTGCAGGAAATGTCACATTACACTATGTTCTTTTGTGCGGTTGGTATGGTGTGAAAATAGTGTGGTATGGTGAAATTGTGGAAAATATAATCAAGTGTGGAATGATAAAGTAAAATTTATGGAAAATGTGATTAATCTAATAAGTGATGAGAAGAGAGAAAAAATGATGAGATATATTGATAATGATTGTGGTAAAATGTAAACGATTGAGCAGTATGATAAGTTGTAATATTACACTAGGAGGGTGGAATCATAAACTACTTATAAAACAAATCATCTAACTTGTAAAAGGTCCACCACAATATAAAAGTTGAAATTCAATATCCTGAAATTTCACCACAAGGTGAAAGACAGAGGAATCACTTCTAATAATTTTTACTTAAATTTTTTAATTTAGAGATGCTAATTTTTACTGACCAAATATTTAAAAATTATCTACTAGCTGCTACTTCATTAAAAATAAATAAATAAAGTCTATTCTAATCAAAGTTAAAAAAATATTATTTTTTTAACGATTATGTTATGGACATTCTCTTATAAATTAATAAACAATAAAATAAGCAGCAAACGGGCGCTCGTGGCCTAATGGATAAGGCATCTGACTTCTAATCAGAGGATTGTGGGTTCGAGTCCCTCCGAGCGTGTCTTTCATTTATTTTGCCCTTTTAAGCTTCTCCCATGCGACTGCGATTAGTTCATTGGGCCTCATCTAAACTTTCCAGATTATGACCAGAAGCTTATTGGGCTTATATCTCCTACATATAACCAGTACCGACCTCCCTCACCTAGATTGCCCAATTACTCGTTCTGTAAGCCCATTAGCCCATTTTGTATCCCTCGCTCTAATGCTGCCAAGCCCAACACAGAAATTTAACCCCCCAACATTTGAATTTCATTTTGACTTTTTTTTCGGTATTTTTGGTGTAAACAATTTCACTTATAAATAGTAGAGGACAACGATACGTGTCTTTGGGGAAGACACAGTTTATGTGTCTTGATTTTGATGAAATTAATATTTATTATAGTTTTTTTACACCATTTTTTGATAGATATTATCAATTATAAATTATAAAATCTTGGAATGCATTAATTATGCCAACCATTACAAATTACACTAATTGAATGCGCCTTATTCGGTGGTTATATTTTAGATTCTTTTTGTAAATTTTAAAAATTATGGATAATAATATAATTTTATATAATTTATATGTAATGTTATAGCTATATAAGTCAATCATATCATTTTCTATCAGTTTAATATCTTAATATATGAATTTTATACCAACGCAAGATACTTAAGAGACGTTTTAACCCAAACTTATATCATTTTTAATAATAAATACTGACATTGGGTTTTATGCACATTACAAACTACCAAAACGGAAATGATAAATGTCTTGGGAAGACACTTATTAAGTGTCTTCTCATGATACAAAATCTATATATTTGTAAATTAAATTAAAAAAAATTACATGAATGGCTTCTATAACTATGATAATATATATAAATGGTATAAAATCACACTTTTATATATATTTTTAAAAATTTACAAAAAAGGCGTCTAAAATATGCCCAACGGACGCGGCTCATTCGTTAGGGTGTCAATTTTAATTGTTGGCGTTGCCAACACGTTCCAAACTTCTTATAATTGATAATTAATAGTATTTGTCAAAAAATTTGAGATTAAAAATGATAATACGTATTAGTTTTATAAAAAAGAAGACACTTGACTAGTGTCTTGGGGCAAGACACATACCATCACTCCAAAACGGAAATGATAAATGTATAAAGAAAACTCTTAGAAGAAGGGTTTAACAGCCTTCACTCACAGATGTCCAAATTTTTTAATAGTAAACGATTATGTATGTTGATTGTTTTTTTCTTCATGAAGAAATGTACGTTGAAGTTAGGTGTATGTTGAAGTTAAAAGGGTCAAATTTATTTTAAGCTATAAATAAACAACTAGGTAGGTGTAGAAAATAACTAGAAGAAATTAATGTCAGCTTGAGCAGTTGAATGTCTCACTCACTCCATAATCCAACAACCATATAAGTAACAAACTCTTACTCCCTCCGATCAGTTTCATATTAATGGTTATCTTTGGAAATTATACTGTCAAATTACATAAATTTTGACTTTAAATTTCTCAATATATACAATGAGTTGTTATATAAAATTACCACCATTAGATTTGTAACGGAAAATACTATCATAAAAATATAATATCACATATCATGTAAGAAATTGTCAATCAAAAAGTGACATTGGAGACCGTAAAAATCAAAATTATGACAATTAATATAGAACAGAGGGAGTACATTATATTATTATTAGTAGTAGTATCGTAATTCAACCACTCCCATAAAAAAGAAGTAGAAAAAAAAAGAAAAATGCATCCCACATTCTTTTTGAAATAATTTGACATAGTCAAAATTAATAAGAGAATTTCCAATTTTCCACAAATAAAATGGACATATATATAATGTTAGATTAGATTATGATATAAATACTCCCTAGCTCTGTCCCTCATACAATCAAAGTAGTATGAACATATAAATTGGCTAATATGAACATAAAAATATTCTCAAATTACACCTGGTAATAAGCTACATATTTCCGTTGATCCATACTCTAGCATAGTTGACAGATGTTAAGGGAATGCAGTTTGTATATTTCTCGGAAATCAAAGTAATAAATGATAAGCATGTCCAAAACATCAAATAACTCTCTCTTCATTTTTTTTAAATTGATGTTTAGATGATTTTGCAAAAATTATTACTGATTGCAAAATTATATAAGGTAATTAATGAAAAAAATTAGTTAACAAAATGGATTTGTTAAATTCATGGATAACTTTAATTTATCAAAATTTACAAGTTTTTACCTAAATTTATTAAAATTTACCAAAACATACCAAAGTTTAAAAAAATAATAATTTTGATATATTAATGTATATTTGTCAAAAGTTACCAAAATTTTACAAAAATTATCAAAAATTACCAAAATTTAACTTTTACCCAACTATTTATTTACTCATTAATTTGACACAAAAATAATTAGAAGTCTAGAACATCACAAGGGAAACTAAAATATAAACTAGCTATGACAATATAAGTGAGAAGGAAGGGTAATGTTATCTCTATAATTGAGAAGCAAAACTTATGTCTTTGAACGACAACAATGAAGCCTATCATCTCATTGAAGAATTGGTGTATATAGATAAAAAAAAACAACGGCATTATACAATAACAAAAAGGAAAGGAAGGAAAAGGTAGAAGATGGATGATCATAAAACAAAATTAAACAAAGTATTTAGGGATGGAGAATTAATTAACTACTTAATTAATTAGAAGGAGGACAAAATGGCCTACCAAGACGAGCCCTATGACTGGGAACCGTAAAATGCCTCAACCTCCCTACCTGCTCCACCATATACCCTTCACACAGAAACTCCCTTGAGAATTTATCCTCTACACTCCGGTTCACATCATGCACAAATACATCCGTCTCCCCCTCCTCACGATTCCTCGCCATCAGCCCCGCCGTGTAGATCGCCGACATCCTCCCCGGCGCCTCGTCGTGATACCCTGTGGGCGCGTCCACCATGATCGCGTCCCACTCGACGTCGTACACCTCCTTCGGAAGCCCCCGGAGTGCCAGCTGGCACTCCGACTGCCTCGGGTCCACCACCTTCCGGCACTCCTCCGCCGCGTTCGCCGCCGTGAACAGCTCCTCGTGCTGCCGGACCTTGGTGTCGTACACGGCGTGGTGCGACTCGAGATCGGGGAACATCTTCTTGACTTCCCGGATCCAGTCTTTGTTCTCTTCGAGGAAGACGGTGCGGCCGCCGTGGTTGAGGGCGGCCCACATGGGGCTGTCGTGGCCGAGACCGAACACCAGGAAGTTGCACGGGGACTTACGGAGAAGCACGCGCGCCGTCACTGAAATCTCCTTATGGGTTTGCTGCGGCGTCGTGTTTGACGTCGCGTAGTGGATGAGGGTCTCGGAGAGCGACGGCGGAAGTTTGCCGCATCCGCTGGCGCAGTTCTCGGCGGCGGCGAGTGACTTCGAGATGATTCTGGAAGCATCGATTTTTGAGGAGGAGAAAGTTGACCTGAGGAGGAAGAATCCCAGGGTGACAAAGACAACACAGCAGATGATCGTCTTTAGAGACGATGTAGACTGGGATTTTGCGACTGGTCTCATTTTTGGTGGTTTATTTTTTGTGGGTGTTGGTTTGAATGGGAGGAATTCAATGGGTGTTGTGGTGAGGGGAATTGAAGTAATTATAAGGGTTTCTTTGGGAGGAAGAAGAGGAGGAGTTGAGGAAGGTCAGTTAGGAGGCATGTCTATGTCGAAGGTCGACACCTAGTGAAAGATATGGGGAAGGTGATGATATATTATTATTTTAAAATTTAGAGGTGTCAAAATTTAAAAAAATTCGGACTTGGATGTAGATTTTTTTGTCCGAATTTTGATATTGACTGAATTGATTGAATAATCGGATATAAATTTTTTTTTTCTATTGTCCGAATCCAATTTTAACTTCATTCCAAATGTCCAACCTAACCCGAAATAAACCAAAGCTGAATATAAATTTCTCATCCAAATTTTAACATCAACCGAATTTATTCGACCCAAATTTATTCGGACCTAATTTTCACCAACGCTATATATTATGGTTTGAAGGAATCAATATTTGTTGGCATGTTTTTAAATTTGTGTTTCATTATTTGGAGTTGAGGTTGAGCAATACTTTGTCTCATTTGTGGAATTTGATCGGTGGGAATTTTAAATTCAGGAGGGAGAGAACCTAACGATGGAATTTTTTAAGGGACATGTATTCAATTCTATGATTAAGAGAATAAGAGGTGTATTTTAAAACTAATGTGTCAATGATACATGTCAGGTTTTCAAGGAGACTACTAAAAAATTGTTAAAAGTACTATATTATATTGCTACGTAGCTCTGTATATATATTCTTTAATCTAAAAAAAATCTGGACGAAGACAACTAGGTAGTATCCATTTAATAAAAAAATATTTGACTTAGATTTATTGAAGAACTTCAAAAAATAATGTAGTATGTTGCATTATTATGGAATAATTAAGAAAAAAAACTATGATATGTGGTTGTCACGCAAACGATTCAGTTTTAGACTAACAAAACTATGAGCTTGATTATCGAAAGATTTCTGTAAGAACCCGATATTAGATGATACACCCAGAACCATAAAGTAACATGACCCCGTCTTTATCTAATTTATATTTTGGGCTCTTTTAATTTTGTTTAGGCTTCATGAAATTTGGGCCAAATGTTAAATTTAAGCTAGGACCATTAAGGAAGATGGTCTCAGATGTATTATGTATTATCACCTCCGTCCCAATTAATTTGTCCTGTATGACTTTACGCAGTCTTTAATGTAATGGTTTGACCAATAATTTTTTGCATTTTATCTCACCAAGACTTGTAATGTTGTATTTAAGTATAAGTATTTGTATCACAAATCTAATAATGATAATTCTATACATTAAGTCATCATATAATTTTATAAATTTAACGGTCAAAGTTTATAAAGTTTAACCTTGTTAGTCAAACTAGGACAAATTTTTTTGGATGGAGGGAGTATATATTTTCTATTCAAGAACTCATTAACATTTTGTATTTAGGATGTTCAAATATCATGATGATGAAGGATCAAATAAGTTGTTACCTCTATCCAAAATATTTATCAATTTGCCTAAATTTGAATGTTGAATACTCATAAATTACAACAAGTTACAATATGAAATTGTTGTCATTGAAAAAATATATCATACTAAAACTTACAATAGTATTAATTTTATATTGTAAGTACTCATTATAATTTACAAGTAATGAACAGTTAAAATTTAGTTAAATTAATAAATATTTCGAGGAGATAGTAGGACTCTTGTTTGTGAAGCCCAAGTGATGCCTCCCCCCCCCCCCCAAAGGTTTTTTCCATAAAGCCATGACTTAATTATACAAATATTTTAGGTAATTAATTACCTAGGTTTAATGATTTTAATCTAGAGTATTTTACACCATCAGTTATTGGGTGCTGACTCCTTAGGCCTTTTTTTTTTCTTGGGGAGGGGTTGATCCTTATAAGACATTCCACATGGTGACTTAATCTTGATTATTATTTTAAATTTAAGAATTCTTTTTTCTACATATTCTGAGATTGTAAATTACAATATTGCATCCTATCATTTGTAATATATTGAATCTCAACACTTTTTTTTGACGGGTGATGCTAGAGCATTCACCTTTTAGCATCAGGAATTAATCTTGATTATTAGGATCCTTACATAAGTTAGATTTATCTTTAGTTAATTTTACATTACCTTATTCAATTTCTTAAAATATTATTAAAATTTTAATAATAAAATATTTTTATTCCTTTCTTTTTCTTACCTTATTAAATCTAATTTAAACCTATCACTATAAAAAAAATGGCCCAGATCATCTTAATCAAGAGTCATCATTTTTTTCCCAATTGATTGAAGCCACACAAGACAGTGAATACAGTTAATACGTGTCATACCAACTTCATGATTGGATGTTGAGATCATGTTAATGTTTTCATTGAAAATCTCTCAGCTCCCTACTTTTTTTTCTTTTTTTTAAGTGTCAATTCACCCCATTGCGTTATCTTTTTTATTTGTTAATTTTACAATTTTAATAATTAAAACGATCATACTATCATTAGTTAATTAATATAATTTTTACTTTTATTTTTTAAAATTTTCCTTTATTCTCCTATTGAATTAGAGTATTGTGTTTGACTAAAATAGTGGAAAGAATAGAGGTACACTTATCCACATAATTATTAAAATCCTGATCTTGATCTACGATCCTAGGATTTTATGATTCAAAATGCTCAATGAGAGTCTACTATCTACATTCTAATCTGCGATCATACATGAGTTAATTCTGATCTAACCATCTATAAATTCGAGTTAGATTCTGACAACCTTACTTATCCATGCACAATATTTTTACTCTATTTCTTGAGGACATTGATTTTGGAAATTATATATTGTTAGATTAAGGAGGGAACAGTCGTGCCGTGCAATGAAAGTTGACCGCGCTCTCCAATTTTTGATTTCCATGTGACTTCACAATTTTATAGTAGACATTTATTAGAGTTTTACTATATTTATTATTAATTTATCATTTTAAATAAAATACTTATGTTATTTGTCAATATTTTCATTAATTATAAGTTTCTTAATATTTTATCGATTAATTTTATAAAATGTACATGTTTGCATCTCTCCATTTCCTCATGCTTCCTATTTTCTTGGTATTTCATTTAGGCCCCGTTCTTTTGTGCGTTGCTTTGCGTTACGGTTAGTTGCGGTAGATTGCGGTAAGTTGTAGTGGAAATAGTAAAAAGGTAATGGTAGGTTGCGGTAGGTTGCGTTAACTTGTGTTGCGGTTAGTTGCGTTAACGCACAAAAGAACAGTGCCTTATTCAGTTTTTCAAAGCTTTTCGAACTTTGTTTCTTTTAGTGTATAAACCAGTTTTCAAAAGGTTTGGAAAGTTTTTTAGATCTATAGAAATTAATTTCCTCATGAACTTCAGTCGATGAGAGGAAGATTGTTTACTGTACTTGTGGGCTTAAGGCTACATATTAAACCAGAAGAAAGATTTTGAATTGGGCCTAATTGGGGCTTGTTCGAAGATCATAAGAAATTACGATGGGCTTAAGGCTAGTAGAAGGTTATTTTGCAGGCCCAACGAAGTGGGTGGAGGTTCAAAGGGGAAGGCTTGAAACAAGAAGTAAGGCAGGCCCATTGTAACAATTAATTACGATTCGTTCAAGGGGTCTTGTACTGGACTATGATTTGCTACATTCATCCCAAAATTATGAAATTTTATTTCCTAGCAATAATTACATGTTCAAAATAACCTTCTACTGATGGAGTGATGGTAAGCTCATATCTTAATATGTACACCCTCCGTTCCTTAACATTGTCAGCTTGACTTCTTTTTTTTTTCGATAGAACATTAACCATCATTTTCTAACAATATATGTTCAAAAGAAATATGAAATTATATTTGTATAAAGGTATTTTTCACTATGAATCTAATGATAATAGTTTTACTTGATAGATCATTACATATATTGAAAATTTTACGTCATGTGTTTCCCATAAAAACTAATTAGGTCGCTCGTTAGGAAAACTTTGAATTTGCCCTTACTCGGTGAAGGGATGTATTCAGGAGAACATAGATTTACATTCTTGGCTCAGATCAAAAAATGTTCTGCAAATCAGGCCCAACTATATACAGAATATTGTCATAATAATATGCAGTTCAGTGTTGAAGCAGAAGGGAAGGCTTGAAGATGAAAGAAGATAAGAGGATTGGAGAAAATGTTTGTGCTGGGAAAAAAAGGGCCTTTACAACACGTTAGAGTTTGGTGGGCTCACTAACATAACAAAGTGGAATCTGGAAAGGCTGAAAAATTTAAGACCGTTCTTTTCTTTGTATCACCGCAAATTACTACCTCTGTCCCAATTTAATTGTCCATTTACCTAATTTTGCAACATCAATGTACATTAGATATAGTGTAAAAAGTTTGTTAATTGTCAAAACTACCCTTCAAAATCTTTTGCACAAAAAAACTAAAAATTATTGGAATTCTAAACAAATTCATTTATTAGGGGTAAAATAGGATTGTAAAACATTGAAATTGTAAAAGAAACAAATAAAAAGGGACAAAGAAATTAGTTATTTGGACAAATAAATTGGGACAGAGGTAGTATATCATATATTTTGTATGATTTACTTGTAATTTAAATATGTTAATTTATTATTAATTAATTTTTATAATAAATTGATAAATTTTTATACATTTGATGAATTATTTGAACTCCATGAATAATTTAAGTAGGTACTATAAAGTGTACATTGTTTTTTCCTCGTCGAGCCCTTATCTCAGGGAAGAACCCGATAGGCCTGTAGCAGACGGGGAACGGGGGATGATAATGGCCCATAGCTGGGCCCCACACTTACCCACAATATTCTCCGAACAGGCAAGAGAGAAATGTCCCCCCCAATATTCAAACCCTGGAGTGTAGGGGATGAAGGTGGACCTCTTACCACTCAAGCAAGGTGATTGACACTAAAGTGTACGGGGTACCACATGAGTTGCAACTAATCAAAAAAGGAAATACCCTTTCCCCGAGTGCCCCGCTTTTTTGGAATTTGGGGAAATTTATGCCATTATATTTGTTTTTTCTTTGACATAAATAGTGTTGTATTCATGTATACTCCCTCCTTCAAATATTATTTGACACATTAAACATGATTTACAAAACCAAAAAACTTCCATTCTATATTAATTTATCTCGTTGAAAATGTAAAAATGTTGAATAAAATGGTAAATAAAAAAGGGAAAAGGTGAATAAAAAGAGAAAATGGATGAAAAATACTCCTTTCGTCCCTAAATAAGCGTCAATTTTCCTAACTACCTTATCTCTTTTTATTTGTCAATTTTACAATTCCAATAACCAAAATATCTAAATTACCCTTAATTAATGAATTTTAGTTTTATTTTACCTTTTAAACTACTACTACCTTTGTCCCAAAATGTCTGTCAAAATAACTAATTTCTTTGTCCCAATTTGTTTGTCACTTTTATAATTCCACCAATTGTAATTCCATTTTTTCCCATAATTAATAACTATTATTTATCACTTTTTACAATCCCAACAACTATTACATCAATAAATATAGGGGTAATTTGAGTAAGGTTCAAACTTTTCACCCCAATTCCAAGGCGTATTGGTTTTGTAAAAGTAGTTGGAGTGACAGAGAAATTGGAACGGAGGTAGTACTTTATTACTCTCTTTACATTGAAATTAGTGGAAGGGTATATTTGTATATCCACAAATGTTTTACTCTTTTTCCTATAAGCATTGGGTTTAGAGAGTTAGGTAATTTTTCATTTAAAAAGGGACGGAAGGAGTACGTAATTAATAATGTTAATTTGATAAATTAGTAATTAATGTGTTATTGGAATTATAAAGTGACAGATATTATGGGAAAAAAGAAAGTTAGTTAAAGTGACAGATAATATGGAAATGAGGAAGTATTTATTTTTTATTTGACATAAATAGTATTATAACCTGTCCTAAAAAAAATAGTATGACCTCGAGGGGTGTTTTTGTAAAGATTTTCTTAAACATTTAGTCATGTTCATTGGTTCAATAATCCAAACTCTTATCTAAACCAACTTTCCCATAAATTATTGTTTGACAAAATTAGTAAAATTGTATAAAACATGATATTGATAACTGTACAAATTACATATATTCTCTCCATTTTTTTATAATTGTCAATTTTAAATTTTGGAAATATAATTGTAATACCCCGCCCTAAATCATACGTATTACAGTAGTTAATCTATTTTAATTAGTTATAATTTGTTAATTAAATACTTTGTACCTTGTGGTTAGCTAATGGTGACAGGTCTCGGAGGAATGGCGAAGCGGCAAATTTTACCGATCAAAATTCTTAATCGAATTTTGTTACAGTATATTTTGGACCTTATTATATAATTATTGTAGGTTCTATGACTTTATTTTAAAGTCGGGTTAAGTACTGTTTCAATTTTTTTTCGGCCAAACGGTTTAAATTTAATTTACCGATTTTACCGTCTTTTTAACCCGCATAAATTAAATACATTTTATAGCTATCATCTACTACCAATTTTATGTCTCTTTTATTAAAGTATTAGTATTATTATTATTGGTGTATTAGATGATAACTACAATGATTATTATTGATTGTTTTAACTTAATTTTAAAAGGGGTGTTATATATTAGTAATTGGGGAGTTAAGGGGTCCTTTTCATTTTCAAATTTTATCAAATCAATTCAGCTCTTCTTTCTCCCTCATAGCACCGACGCACACCCCCAGCCCCCCCCCTCTGTTTTCGCCGGCGACGGGCGTTTTCCGGCGGGTTCCGGCGACTTTCCGGCACCAATTTGAAGCACTCACTTCCCTCTACCTCCTTGTCTCTTTTATTCATCTTTTTAAGTGGTATTTCTCAAGTTTATCTCTCCTCCATTGTTATGAATTTTGAAGCTTTTGATGTTATAGTTTTATCATGATGTTTTTATGCTAAATTACTACTTCCTTTCATGATTTTAGAGTACGAATTTATTGTAGTTGATTTTAGTGAGTAAAGCTATGTTTTTGGTTCAAGTTCATGTGAAATGTGTTGAGGTTTATGTGAATTATTGACGGGGATGATGTTCTATAGTCATGTATGTTGGATTGGAAGAGATTTTTGAGTTATACTTTCTGTTTTGTAGAGATAGTGAAGTATTCTTGAGTTGTTTAGATGATTTATGTGAAAATTATGAAGAAAACTATGAAAATTGTGATGAAGATTAAGTGCATGTAGCTTGGTATTGATGCATGTGTAATTTACAAGTGTGGATGGTGATTTTTAGAGGTTTAAATGCTGGATTTTAGTGAGGTTATGGATGGATTACAATGGGTGTATTATTGGTATAAAGTTTGGATGAAAATAAGCCATGCATGTAGGTGAAAACCGATCCAGAACCTTCTGCCCAAAATGTGATTTTTATGGGAGACGTTAAAATTAGTTTTGAGCCCAGAATATGGTGTAAAAATGTAGCCAAGAATGTTAGTAAACACCGGGCTTTGGAATTTCGGGTTTTCGATTTGTATAGCTCAAGTTAGAGCCAAAACCGTAAAGGTATGTTTTTATATACGAATTTGGAGTCAGTGTTTTGTTGGGCATTTTCCGTCCATATGGAGTTGGAGTTTGAGAAAGTGTTCAACATAAGAGTTGTAGGAGACGTTTCAAGCTTTCCAAAAATGTATGGTATGAGTCAAACCGATATCGGGAGAGTGAGTTATAGCACCCGGAAGCGGGGCTGCGAAACTGAAATTTTCTGGGTAATTGATAAATGCATTAATTGGGTTAAAGGTTATTATATTGAGCTTATAATTGGTTTTATGGGTGTATAACTTAAGTCATATGACCTTTATGATATATTCCATAAGTAGGAACCATGGAACTCGGTTTTAAAGGTTTTAAGGAACTCCGAGATCTTTTAAACTATTCTACGTTTACCGTTTTAATTTACCGAAAACTCATAAATTTAAGGAAATGAGTTCATTTTACTTTAGAGTTTTAAAGTCTCTTTGAGAAATTTAAGGTCTATATTTTACAAGTATTCTTTAAGTCATAGAGCTCCTTTGAGTTTAAAGGAAATTACAAAGTTCTATTGATTTGGTCTAAACGACAAAACCGCACATAAGAGTATATTTCCGTATTTCACTGTTGCTGTCCGGAGCTTTTTCCGAGCCCTTCTCATCCTTTTTAGCCTCTGGCCGGCCAACAAACTTGTAGAGTGTATTTTTCCCTTTCCGAAAAGTACTCGTATAGCGAAATCCGAATTTTATAGCCCGAATTACGACCAAAATACTATTGTCATAAAAACCTGAAATTTTTATACAATTTATTTCCAAAACTCTATTGTGAGGCCCTATGCCCTCACCTTTTCATAGCTTCTATTCTAATACCGAACTCTATCATTTTAAGCTCAAAGTTCAGCCTCGACCCGAGCCATTCCCCGGCCGAGATGACCCCCGAGCAGTCCACACGTTCAAGGTACGCGAATTGTCCAACTCTTCGCTCCCTTATGTTTACGATTTATGCTTTATGTTTACGATTTATGCTTTATATTTACGATTTATGCTTTATATTTACGATTTATGCTTTATGTTTACGATTTATGTTTTATGTTTACGATTTATGTTAAATGTTTACGGTTTATGCTAAAGGTTTATGGTTTATGTTAAAAGTTTACGGTTTAGGTTAAAGGTTTACGGGTTTTGTTAAATGTTTACGGTTTATGCTAAAGGTTTATGGTTTATGTTAAAAGTTTACGGTTTAGGTTAAAGGTTTACGGGTTTTGTTAAATGTTTACGGTTTATGCTAAAGGTTTATGGTTTATGTTAAAATTTTACGGTTTAGGTTAAAGGTTTACGGGTTTTGTTAAATGTTTACGGTTTATGCTAAAGGTTTATGGTTTATGTTAAAAGTTTACGGTTTAGGTTAAAGGTTTACGGGTTTTGTTAAATGTTTAAGGTTATGATAAAGGTTTATGGTTTATGTTAAAAGTTTACGGTTTATGCTAAGTTATGCTTCTATGATTATTGCTCCTTTATGATTACGATTTATGCTAATCTATGCTTTTATGTTATTCATGGTTTTAAGCGGTCCCATTTTATGGATTCTATGTTCTATGTTCTAGCTAGTTACGAGAAGTGCTAGCCTTTTATGTTTTAGATGCTCCTGATCAGAGTGTCCTAGACCTGGCCAGTGTCTGACTGCATAGCAGTCACCCATCCAAACTCCAGATCGGTTTGGGCGTACGTGCGCGAGATGCTTTGCATCGATCTAAAGGGGACCCAAAACTCTTAAGTTTATGTATTTACTTCTAAGTTCATGTGACAGGTTCTTTCTTTATGAATTCAAGTTATTTTACTCATGTATATGTTTATGCTCATGTCATTTCAAGTTAGTGTTTTTATCCCCTTTCCCGTTTTCAAAATGAATTTAAATGCCGGCACTAAAACCGTTTTCGAACGGTTTGACGTGTTGGAGGTTTACGTACTGAGTGTTTCCCCACTCACTTTTCGCAATGTTTTAATGTTTTGTTTTAGGGGGTCCGAGCACCCAAGGTAAAGGCAAAGGCAAGCAGGGGTAATCACGTGTTACAAGCAAGGTAGTCATGGGTGAGGTATCCTGGTCGACTTGGGAGTCGCATGTCTGAAGTACCCATGTCTATGGAAGAAGTGTTGTAGTTGTTCTCTTTAATGGTTGTTTAAAGTATGAAATTATGTTTTGGAAGTATAACATGTAATGTTTATTTGTTTTAATGATGTTCTTTTGGGTTGTTGCCTTGTCCCGAGTAGGGACGGCGGTAATGCCTCGACCTAAGGTGTTCCGCTGCTATAATCACAGGTTTGGGATTCTAAGTATAGTCTTAATCTTATGATTAAGGTTGGGGCGTTACAGTTGTGGTATCAGAGCGGAGTTATAAGAAGTATTTGGGAAGATTAGGAGTTTATAGGAAGTATGATTTGAATATAGTAATTTTGGGATTTTTATGTGTGGTTTATGCGTCCTTTATGGACTGATATGGGAGATATGTGCATTGGTTGGTTCTGATGATGAGCTTGAGCTTGAAGGTCTAAGTGGATGTATATATATGGTGTATATGTTTTCTTTCAGGTATGAAGATATGTAAAAATTTGGGATAGTCCAAATTATAGGGGAAGTGCTACCGAATTTTTCCCAGAAATCGGGGAGTTTAGTGGCAATTTAAGCAAATTAAAGGGCAAGTTAAAGGCAACGTAAGAGATTGGACCTAGAAAAGTATGTCATGAGCATGAGTGTAGTGTAGATGTGAAATATGTTGAGTTAGTCTTAAAAGAGACTTTATCAATTCAAATAAGGATTCATAAAATCCAATTCCAAGTGGGATTGGTGCGAAGCTCAAAATAAGGGCAAGGTACCTTATCAAAATGTTTGGTGAAAGGTTGAAAGGTATTATATGACACAAAGGTTTAATGTGGTTCTAGGATGGTTTATGAGAAGGGTCAAGAGTGCCTTTTGTAATAGCTAAGGTTCAAGATAGTTGAGACTCGCACCTTGCCTAGTTTCTCTTATTTATGTTAACGAGCTTTCCTAAGGTTTTTCGTTCACGATTAATACAACAGCAAGTTTCGGGGACGAAACTTCTTTTAAGGGGGGAGGATGTAATACCCCGCCCTAAATCATACGTATTACAGTAGTTAATCTATTTTAATTAGTTATAATTTGTTAATTAAATACTTTGTACCTTGTGGTTAGCTAATGGTGACAGGTCTCGGAGGAATGGCGAAGCGGCAAATTTTACCGATCAAAATTCTTAATCGAATTTTGTTACAGTATATTTTGGACCTTATTATATAATTATTGTAGGTTCTATGACTTTATTTTAAAGTCGGGTTAAGTACTGTTTCAATTTTTTTTCGGCCAAACGGTTTAAATTTAATTTACCGATTTTACCGTCTTTTTAACCCGCATAAATTAAATACATTTTATAGCTATCATCTACTACCAATTTTATGTCTCTTTTATTAAAGTATTAGTATTATTATTATTGGTGTATTAGATGATAACTACAATGATTATTATTGATTGTTTTAACTTAATTTTAAAAGGGGTGTTATATATTAGTAATTGGGGAGTTAAGGGGTCCTTTTCATTTTCAAATTTTATCAAATCAATTCAGCTCTTCTTTCTCCCTCATAGCACCGACGCACACCTCCAGCCCCTCTGCTGTTTCGGCGGGTTCCGGCGACTTTCCGGCACCAATTTGAAGCACTCACTTCCCTCTACCTCCTTGTCTCTTTTATTCATCTTTTTAAGTGGTATTTCTCAAGTTTATCTCTCCTCCATTGTTATGAATTTTGAAGCTTTTGATGTTATAGTTTTATCATGATGTTTTTATGCTAAATTACTACTTCCTTTCATGATTTTAGAGTACGAATTTATTGTAGTTGATTTTAGTGAGTAAAGCTATGTTTTTGGTTCAAGTTCATGTGAAATGTGTTGAGGTTTATGTGAATTATTGACGGGGATGATGTTCTATAGTCATGTATGTTGGATTGGAAGAGATTTTTGAGTTATACTTTCTGTTTTGTAGAGATAGTGAAGTATTCTTGAGTTGTTTAGATGATTTATGTGAAAATTATGAAGAAAACTATGAAAATTGTGATGAAGATTAAGTGCATGTAGCTTGGTATTGATGCATGTGTAATTTACAAGTGTGGATGGTGATTTTTAGAGGTTTAAATGCTGGATTTTAGTGAGGTTATGGATGGATTACAATGGGTGTATTATTGGTATAAAGTTTGGATGAAAATAAGCCATGCATGTAGGTGAAAACCGATCCAGAACCTTCTGCCCAAAATGTGATTTTTATGGGAGACGTTAAAATTAGTTTTGAGCCCAGAATATGGTGTAAAAATGTAGCCAAGAATGTTAGTAAACACCGGGCTTTGGAATTTCGGGTTTTCGATTTGTATAGCTCAAGTTAGAGCCAAAACCGTAAAGGTATGTTTTTATATACGAATTTGGAGTCAGTGTTTTGTTGGGCATTTTCCGTCCATATGGAGTTGGAGTTTGAGAAAGTGTTCAACATAAGAGTTGTAGGAGACGTTTCAAGCTTTCCAAAAATGTATGGTATGAGTCAAACCGATATCGGGAGAGTGAGTTATAGCACCCGGAAGCGGGGCTGCGAAACTGAAATTTTCTGGGTAATTGATAAATGCATTAATTGGGTTAAAGGTTATTATATTGAGCTTATAATTGGTTTTATGGGTGTATAACTTAAGTCATATGACCTTTATGATATATTCCATAAGTAGGAACCATGGAACTCGGTTTTAAAGGTTTTAAGGAACTCCGAGATCTTTTAAACTATTCTACGCTTACTGCTTTAATTTACCAAAACTCATAAATGTAAGGAAATGAGTTCATTTTACTTTAGAGTTTTAAAGTCTCTTTGAGAAATTTAAGGTCTATATTTTACAAGTATTCTTTAAGTCATAGAGCTCCTTTGAGTTTAAAGGAAATTACAAAGTTCTATTGATTTGGTCTAAACGACAAAACCGCACATAAGAGTATATTTCCGTATTTCACTGTTGCTGTCCGGAGCTTTTTCCGAGCCCTTCTCATCCTTTTTAGCCTCTGGCCGGCCAACAAACTTGTAGAGTGTATTTTTCCCTTTCCGAAAAGTACTCGTATAGCGAAATCCGAATTTTATAGCCCGAATTACGACCAAAATACTATTGTCATAAAAACCTGAAATTTTTATACAATTTATTTCCAAAACTCTATTGTGAGGCCCTATGCCCTCACCTTTTCATAGCTTCTATTCTAATACCGAACTCTATCATTTTAAGCTCAAAGTTCAGCCTCGACCGAGCCATTCCCCCGAGATGACCCCCGAGCAGTCCACACGTTCAAGGTACGCGAATTGTCCAACTCTTCGCTCCCTTATGTTTACGATTTATGCTTTATGTTTACGATTTATGCTTTATATTTACGATTTATGCTTTATATTTACGATTTATGCTTTATGTTTACGATTTATGTTTTATGTTTACGATTTATGTTAAATGTTTACGGTTTATGCTAAAGGTTTATGGTTTATGTTAAAAGTTTACGGTTTAGGTTAAAGGTTTACGGGTTTTGTTAAATGTTTACGGTTTATGCTAAAGGTTTATGGTTTATGTTAAAAGTTTACGGTTTAGGTTAAAGGTTTACGGGTTTTGTTAAATGTTTACGGTTTATGCTAAAGGTTTATGGTTTATGTTAAAAGTTTACGGTTTAGGTTAAAGGTTTACGGGTTTTGTTAAATGTTTACGGTTTATGCTAAAGGTTTATGGTTTATGTTAAAAGTTTACGGTTTAGGTTAAAGGTTTACGGGTTTTGTTAAATGTTTACGGTTATGATAAAGGTTTATGGTTTATGTTAAAAGTTTACGGTTTATGCTAAGTTATGCTTCTATGATTATTGCTCCTTTATGATTACGATTTATGCTAATCTATGCTTTTATGTTATTCATGGTTTTAAGCGGTCCCATTTTATGGATTCTATGTTCTATGTTCTTGCTAGTTACGAGAAGTGCTAGCCTTTTATGTTTTAGATGCTCCTGATCAGAGTGTCCTAGACCTGGCCAGTGTCTGACTGCATAGCAGTCACCCATCCAAACTCCAGATCGGTTTGGGCGTACGTGCGCGAGATGCTTTGCATCGATCTAAAGGGGACCCAAAACTCTTAAGTTTATGTATTTACTTCTAAGTTCATGTGACAGGTTCTTTCTTTATGAATTCAAGTTATTTTACTCATGTATATGTTTATGCTCATGTCATTTCAAGTTAGTGTTTTTTATCCCCTTTCCCGTTTTCAAAATGAATTTAAATGCCGGCACTAAAACCGTTTTCGAACGGTTTGACGTGTTGGAGGTTTACGTACTGAGTGTTTCCCCACTCACTTTTCGCAATGTTTTAATGTTTTGTTTTAGGGGGGTCCGAGCACCCAAGGTAAAGGCAAAGGCAAGCAGGGGTAATCACGTGTTACAAGTAAGGTAGTTATGGGTGAGGTATCCTGGTCGACTTGGGAGTCGCATGTCTGAAGTACCCATGTCTATGGAAGAAGTGTTGTAGTTGTTCTCTTTAATGGTTGTTTAAAGTATGAAATTATGTTTTGGAAGTATAACATGTAATGTTTATTTGTTTTAATGATGTTCTTTTGGGTTGTTGCCTTGTCCCGAGTAGGGACGGCGGTATCTTACTCGGCCAGGTGTTAATTCTTTATAATCACAGGTTTGGGATTCTAAGTATAGTCTTAATCTTGTGATTAAGGTTGGGGCGTTACAATAATTAAGAAAATTGTTTTAGTTAGTATATTAACAAAAAATGTTTCTATTTTAATCATATAATTGTATTGAAAATGATAAGTACAAAACACAAATTTGGTAAATTGATCATTAATATTAAATAAGAATCATAAAATATGCGTAAAATAATAAATATTTGAAAGATAATTTTTTTTTGATAGACGGTAAATTGTATTACTTAATCAAACACTTGACACAAATCGTTCAGCACCAGATCATTGACAATATCTGATCCCTCCTCATTCCAACACCTCCGACTAACCCGTAAGGCTGTAAATGAGCCAAGGTATGAAAGGATAAAAATTTTGATTAAAAGAATAGATATGGAAAGATATAGGAGTACCGTTTATTTTTATGTTTAAATAGTATATTCTCACCCACCCAAATGAAGGATATAAATTTTTGTAGAGTTTTTTTATAGTTTTTTTTTTCTTTAAAGACCAAAGAGTGAGGAGAAGGAGTGGAGGCCCACAAAACAGCAATAGGTGAGAAAGTAACATAACATAACATATCTGAAGAATACAAGTGGTATGTGTTTTTGTTAACAACACCTAAAAATGATCTTACTTGAAAATTTAATCTTATCGATGAAATTTGAATAATAATTTTATATTGTAACATGTTTCCTCACATCAAGGCTCTCTTCTTTGGGTTAGTAACTCTTTCCAATTCAATCTAATTCAATTCAAACCTTACACAATTCTTAAAAAAAGCATCATTTCTAAAAATACAATTTTTCAAAAAAGTATCATAACTTATCTAATTCAATCTGATCCAATCTATCTAAACCTCATTTTATCTAATCCAAAGAACATGACCTAATTTCTTTTAACTTGAGACGTATACGTCGTAAATATCCCCATAACTTTACGTAAATTTACAAGAGGAATGTTAAGATTCAAATATAAAATATTTTCATTTGCCTAACAAATTTATAAAGTATGATTTTTGAAATATAATATATCTTACCTTTAGAGTATTGGATCATAATATACTTAATTTTAGTATTGAACATTAATATACTCACTTTAATCTAGGTGAATTTTAATCTTTAATGTACCAACTATAATTTTTAATGGCAATAAATGGGTCTTACTGTCTCAATGATCATATAAAATATCTTAAAATATAAACTAATATCTTAAGAATAACAGTTCTATATTTTAATAATAGTACGATGGCGTCACTCACTCAGAGTCTGAGGGTTGTGATTCTATTCCTATAATATGCTGTCACATGCTACCCAGCCCATCAAATTAATGAGTGCTGCTTAGGCTACTTCTTCCACTTGCCAAACTGTAATTTCTCTATTCCCTTTTTCCTTCTTTTTTATGTATTATTTTAATTTTTTTAATATAAATGTTGGCAGGGGTTCCAAGTTGTATGAGAAGAATCAAGGAAGAAGCAATGAATAAAGTTACTAAAACAGAGATCCTACCCCTCATTTTCTGTGTTTCTGTCATGTGCAACAGATTAATTTCAATAGTATTTCAATACTCATTATTAATTAATAAATTAATTAATTAATTAATTAATTAATTAAATTCCCTTTTTTTTATTTTGAAAGAAAGAAAGAAAGATATCTGAAATGGGTTGTTGATTGGTAGTTTATGCCGGTATGTATGCCTTTTTGGAGCAAATACCAAGGTGCCTAACTTGAACTTGCTTGCTTGCTTCTTTTATCCATCTAACCATCTTATGTTTTTTTCTTCCCCACTTTTGGGGTTAATATCTTTAGATACTTCTTTCACTCATCCATCATATCTTTTGCAACACCCCATCTTCACTTTTTGTATCCACACTAGTAGTTAAAGATTACTAGAATTTCCTCTATTTCCCCATATTTTTCAATAATGATTTTGTTATTTGGGTTGTCCATTTTTTTTTTTTTTGTCTTAATTTGGTTGGGTAGCGTTGTCTTTTTTTATTATGTAGCTAAGGTACGTGGAGCAACTCCCTATTTACATGAAGCACATATGTATATATTTATTTACCATCGCAAGTAACTTGATTTCTTTTAGTGTTAAACATGTTTTCAAATGGGTCTTTTTTAGTTTATGGGAAATACTGTCTAAATCTGAATTCTCTACACCGCGCTTAAACGTGTTCCTTTGATAATTTGTTGTTGTTGTTGTAATGATTTCACCACTGTTCGTTAATAATGAGGTGGCAAGAAACAAAGATTAGGAAATATATTATTTCTAGAGGACATGCAACATGAGAAATATTAACCAGGATAAATTGTACATGCATTTAGCAATAAGACTTTAATGACTTGGCCTCTCTTGAGGTTCAGATATTACTGAAAATGATTTTAAGGATTGTTAATTGGTCTTACAAATCACCATAAGTCCTTTTAACGTGGTTCTTCCTTGCCACACATTCTAAATTGCTCCCAACCAAACATGTTTAACTGTGGAGTTGTTAAGATATAAACTTCCAAAAAAAAGTACATCTTGATGATATAAATAATCATTTTGATATCCTTAAACCATACTTTAATCACATAAGTAAGGTTACAAGTAATTTAAATGAACCTAGAAAAGATGAGAAACCATCAATTTCATAAAGTATACAACAAAAACAACATACCTTAATATTTTACAAAGTTAAATGAGGTAAATGAAGACTCATAGTCAAGATTAACACGGTGTGTAACTCTTAATAATGAGGGCTATGACTGCTTGACAGAATAGGATGCTCTATTATCAATAGATAAATTGTGTTTGGCGTGACTAATTGTTAGGAAAGTGTCCTAAAATCACCCAGTCTCTTGATCCCACAATTATTTGTTTCCTAATTGTATTAGGATATTATTTAGGTTTCCTAATTGTACTAGATTCTAAATCTAATTAGAGTGGGAGTCAAGGTAGGTTTATAGGGAGTTTTCTCTATAAATAGTGGGTCTTGTTTGCCTTGTTTGGTGTGGCCAAGTTTGGGGCACCTCCTATGGGAGGAGGTGTATTCAGATATTCTGAAATTTCGTATTCCAATTGATAAGAGAGTTTTGTTGAGAGTTTTGTTGTCTAAGAGCATGTGTCTCTTTCGGGTGGATTTCTTTCGGTGTTTGAGATCTTTGTAATACTCTCTTTGTTGGATCTCGGGAGGAGATCGTTCAGTGTATTCTCTACCATAGTGGATTTGTTTGTGCTTGGGCCGCCCGTGGTTTTTTCCCGATTTGGGTTTCCACGTAAAAATCTTTGTGTCCCGTTTATTTTGCACTCATTTATTTTTCTCGATATCAAGTAGTCATCTTATTTTCGCTTCCGCTGATTAATTTGCTCTTATAATTAAAAACCCTAACACTAAGTTTTTTGGGCCTTTCCTAAAACAAGGCACACAAACAAAAACTGCAGTGATGCTCTATCATAGGAAAGTCCACCATTCGCTGGGGAAATGGTGGAATTTGCAAGTGGTGTCAATTGAATAACATTAAATCTAGAGGATGAGAATGTATGAAGAGTTGTCTTTATGAGTGATACTGAAGCGTATCGGGCGAGGACCCAAACTTCGAATTATGTGTTTGCAAAACCTTCCCACACTACCTTTAAGAATCGCGAGCGAACTCACTTCAAGGTCGGGTGTGGGGTGCATTTTAAGGTGGACCCAGGACCCTGGAGGCGTGGTTTGATCGGCAACGGGTGTGGCATCCACTTCAAATGGGACCCCGGACCATGGGAGTGGAGCTACCAGTCCACATCGGGACCTACTTCGGGCCTTTAAAAGGGTTCGAAGTCTTTCGGCAAGAATAAGCGCAAACGGGTCAAAGTGGGTTTGTCGGAATGTACGCACCTTCACGTTTCGGGTCATAACTCCTCAATACAACTCCGATGAGGCTCAAATTTTAGCCATGCCATTGGACTATATCCATCTATCCTACCTAAACAGTAAGCCTTTTCTTGTTCGTTCTTCGAATGACGCTAGTGGAGACTAATTCCTTCCTAAAACGGAGTTCGGATGAAGAAGTTATGCGCATTTGAAGTCGGCGGAAAAGCGCCAAAGCGTGGCTCGCCTCGAGCCAACGATGGCTCGCCCAACCGATGGCTCGCCGAAAACCGATGGCTCGCCGAGCCACCATTCCGCCTAAGCGACGAAGGCTGCTCGCTCGAGCAAGGCTGCTCGCCGAGCCAAAGATTCTCACACGGACGCGACCCACCTGTGCCGTGACAGTCAAGGCGATCAGAGAGCCACCGCCGAGCCACCCATCCGCTCGCCGAGCCGCCTCCGTCGGACGCGTATTTTCGTCATTTTTGCCTTGTTTTAGCCTAATTCCTAGTTTAGTATAAATAGCTTGTTATCTCATTTTTCCAGCAGCTTTTGATGAATTATGAACATGCTTATGCATTGGTTAGGGTTTCCCTAAGTTTTCTCTCAAAATCTAGATTACTTTATCCATTGATTAATGGTGGTGTTTCTAGTCATTCCTTTATTGATCATTTGGTGGATTCTTCCTTTATGATGGTCATGGTGGGGTGTTAGGCTTTGGTGGTGGAATCTCCTTTATCCAAGGTCATATCCAATCCCTTTGGTGTTCAAGGTTATTGATATTGGTTATTATTCTTGTTATTATTCAAGTTCAAGGCTATTGTTGAGAAGTTCAAGCATGGGTGATTGAAATGTTCATCTTTCTCCCCTTATTCTATTGCTTATGGATTTCTCTCATCTCTTCTACAACAACAACTCAAGCTAAGTCCATCAATCTCTCCCACCGCGCCACGCTCCAGATACCGTTATTAAAAATGGGGGAATATTTTAAAAGATTAGGACAAAAGTTGTAAACACTATGCAGCTAATATCTAGCCTGTTTTTCCTTATAGTCGGGAACACTTTCTTCATTAAGCTAACGAACTACTCAGTATGGTTCCTTGTTGATGTCTCTTGGTTAAGGAAGATTTTTTATGAAATTTATATATAAGATTTTACTTTAAAATTTTTTTGAATCTCTCAGTTAGAATCAGTCTATCAATAAATAAAAATATCTATTCAAATAGTATCATCAGCATTACAATTTTTCTACATCCGTTCACACAAAACACATTTAAGAACTTGTCATTGTTATTCATTCTTGTTGTAATTCCTTGGAATTTTCAAACTAAAATAATACTTCTTGACTCTTTTTTTCCTTCTATTTTGTTTTGTTTTGTCCATAGGAGAGATATCTACTCAATTAGTTTTTGCAATAACTATTGAGGTTGATATGTCCATAATGTTGAACTGAGCCTTCTCTTTCGTACTTCCACACTCCAATGTACGGATGGTATAATTATAAGGTTGTTCTTTCCTTTTTTTTTTTTTGAGTTGTCACATTAAACATATCCAACTGGCAAAATAAGGATATATATGAGGAAAACAAAAGGGATAGTTCTTTGGAGTTAGATACACAATCTCATTCTTGATTGAAAAATCTCATTCAGTGGCAAAATAGACAAGGAGTCATTAATATGAATGGGATCAGCTTCACATTCATTCGTTTGACATATACTAGTATCTAACTATCTACTGTCGACAAACTTTCACTTTCAAGCTTTGATATCTCGGGAATACAATGATCTTTTGATAGGATATAATTCCATTATGAGTTTATGTGACATGGTAAGATCGGCATCCACTTATTTCACTTATTTTAACGATTTTAAAATTCTCAATATATATATATATATATGGAAAGTTCACTTTCTCCATCCGTGTTTATTTATCACTTTGAAAAGAAGTGAAGAAACCTGTACACTATGAAATCTTTGACAGAAATACATCAAAATGACAAAAATGTCCTTAATTATTGTTAAGTTAGTTGTTCCAAAGTCTAAACCTCTTCATGAGCATTAGTTCATGGGAGGAAGATTGCTACATCTCAATCTCTCATATCGCGAGCAAACGTGTTAATTATGAGAATTTGTTGTTGCTATTATTGTAGTACTTGTTCCAAAGTCCTCTATTATAAGAGTAAAATTAGTAAAATTATTAATGGAAATGTGAAAGTGATAAATAATTAGGGATAAAAGAAAGTTGAGTGGACAAATAATTAGTGACATAGGGATTACTATATTACCTCCATTTTGTTTATCTGACTTGTTAACTGACTTTTCTTATTCATATTATCTGTCATTTTACAATAATAAATTAGTTACTATCTTTTTATTTTACTAATAATATTCACTGAATAAAAACCAAAAATTAATTTTAATTAAAGATATTTAGATTAACATCATATTAATTATCCCATAAATTTTACAATATTAACTAAAGTCACTTAAAAGAGCAGATAGAGTATAAAATTATTATTAGAATTATAGCGAAAAATAATTTCATAAAAGTAATAACTGCAATATTATAATTTTTTGATAGTATTTTTTGTTAGAAATATAATGGTGGTATTTTATATAGCAACTCATTGTACATTTTGAGAAATTTATGGTCAAATTTATTTTTAAAATTTGATTGTGCGATTTTCAAATACGACAATTAATATGAAATGGAGGGAGTAACTTTTTTAATATACTCCCTCCGTCCCTAAATAAGTGTCAATTTTTCTAACTACTTTATCCCTTTTTATTTGTCAATTTTACAATTTCAATAACTGAAAAATCTAAATTACCCTTAATTAATGAATTTTAGTTTTATTTTACCTTTTAAACTACTACTTTATTACTCTCTTTACATTGAAATTAGCAGAATGGTATATTTGTATATCCACAAATTTTTTACTCTTTTTCCTATAAGCATTGGGTTTAGAGAGTTAGGTAATTTGCCACTTAAAAAGGGACGGAGCGAGTATTAACTAATGTTCCGTTCTTTCATGTGGTAGGTTGCGGTGTGGTACTACACCGCACTGCACTCTTTAATTTTCCACCACATTTCATCACACCCACACCACAATCATTACTAATATATCTTTTCATTTTCTTCTCTTCACTTTTCTCCTTTATTTTTCACATTCTCTCTCTTAACTTACCTCAACTACCCCAACTTTTACCACAACTCACTGTACCTTTTCAATTTCACCGCACCCAATCATTACCACATATAAAAGAAAGGGGCCTAAAAGTTAATGTTAAAAGTGAACCAATGATAAAAAAGACACCAAATATAATATAGAATCTAGAGATTGTGACTTAATTGTAGTAGTCCTAAAACCAAACGAAAAGCTAAAAACCTTACCATTGTCTAGTAGCCACCCAAAAGCATTAAAAAGATAAGAGCACAAAGGGGAAGGTAGTAACTAGCCAAGTCGATAAGGTTGGAATTAGAGTGACGAATTCTCCATGCGTTGAAATCCAAGTTGGATTTAATTTGGTTGCCAAATAGAAATTCGCCCACAAAGGAGGATGATTATCTACTTAACTTTCACTATCATGTACTCATGCATCCACATCCAAATATATTCGAGTTGAACTCGTTTTTTCGTCTTCTCAAAGGTCAAAGTCAGTTGAGTTCACGTTGTGGGATTGATATGATCATACATGTATATATAATGCATGATCAAAGAGGTGTTATTTTACTTGGTTACCACCTGCTTCATCCAAATTCGATGTTATAGAGCATCCGTAACCATGGGTCTAGGTTTGATTCACTGAATGAAGTGAAATCTGTGAGTTATATAAGAGAACGCTCTCTAAGGATAAGCATGACTTTGACTCAATGTCTGTCTCGCGAGCATTATATGATAAAAAAAATAATTGTATGATAAAAAAAGATTGATAAATAATAAAATTTTGGTCCAGAAAAGATTATTAGTAAAATTTAATTTACAATGTTGATATTTATTAGGTACTCTTTTTTTTAATAAATATTTACATAGCCTTTATCTTTTATTGTATGATAAAAAAATGAACAATAAAATTAATTTCACAATTAATATTATATAATAAGGTAAATAATAACCTTATTGATATCTAAATTTATTCATTATAAAACATAAATAATAATAAAATGATTTAATGAAAGAATATAAAATATAAATAACCTTATTAAGTCTTGTTCTTTTGTGCGGTTGGTAAGATACGAAAATGGCAAGTGGCAACATGTGGTGAAATTGTGAAAAATGTGGTGAGCTGTGGAATGATATGGTGAAATTTGTAGAAAGTGTGGTTGATTTAGTAGGTGAGGAGAGAGATTGTGAAAAATATAGAAGAAAAATGACGAGAGAGAAAAGTGAGGAAATATATTGATAATAATTGTTATAAAATGTGTTATGATATGGTTAAGTTGAAAAAATATTGGGTAATATGATAAGTTATGATACCGCCCCATATTACATAAAAGAATAGGGTCAATGCTCTAATTTTTCCTTCCAATTTTCACTTTTGACCAATGTTTTTTAAAGTTAAACTGATCTATATATCTATCAAATTCAAAAGAATATACTTGTTGATGGCTTTACGTCCCTAGTCATCCACTCATCCCACTAAAACTTTGTATGGTGATAGGGAAATCATGATAATCTTCACATAAATAAATAAATAAATAAATAAATAAATAAATAAAAGGGATAGGGAGAGAGAAGAGAAAATAAGTGTGATTGAATTGAATACACCGGTCGGGTCGGGTCCCAGCCCAGGCCCAAGGGAATATACCCTCTCTCTCTCTCCCTCGTTTCCAAGCTGTAGCAAATTGCATTGCTCATCCTTTGGAGGAGGGCAATTAAGTTGGGCAACTTGCTTTTAGTTTGGCATGTACTCTTCCAGATTCCTATGATGCTATTGGGGCTTATTATTCTTTAATGCTACTCTTGAATTTGATGCCACTATTTCTAGTTCAGCCTTCTATGCACTTATTCCGTTTGTTATAATACTATTTTTCATTTATTTAATTTTTTTTATAATTTTTAACTGATAGTTTCTCATATATTCAATAATATTATATTTTAAGTATATTACTTTTTGTTAAAAATTCAATGGTAATAATTTTATATGATAGCCATTGTATATGTTGATAAGTTAATGATCATAACTTTTAAAAATTAACTACTAAAATTCTCAATGCAACAACCAACATGGTACCGAAGGAATACCAACATATGGTTAAGGCACAAGTTATTTATGGTGCGTTTGGATTTTTCTCAGGAAAATGTTTTCTGCGAAGGTTTTTCCTAGAAAAATTGTACGTGGAAAAGTTTTTTATGGGAAAGAATATTTCACTGTGTTTGGTTTACTATTTAAATCATAGGAAAGTTCATAGGAAAGTTTTTACAGTCTTTGGTTAAACTTGCATGTTTCCTGAAAAAGTTTATGTCAAATGTCAAAACTACCCTTATTTATTAATGGATTTTTGGATGATAATACACCGACGACCTTTAGGGGTACTGGACAATAATGCACTGAACGTTTTTTTTGGACTCTAATACATTGAACTTTGAGGGTATTTGACAATAATGCACTCAAACCAATTCAGATGGTGGTTGACGCGGTGGTTATCCTACTTTGACATGTCATTTTCTTTTTTTTTTTCCAAAAATAAATATATTAGTCATCCTACTTATGTGTAATTTCTTACACGGTAAAAAAATTTTCTGAAAAAATAGAAAAACGACACCTCAAAGTAGGACAGCCACCGCGTTAACCACCAGCTAAATTAGTCTGAATGCATTATTGTCCAATAACTTCAAAGTTCAGTATATGAGTGTCCAAAAAAAGTTCAGTGCATTACTGTCCAATAGCCCTAAACTTCAGTGTATTATCGTCCAATAATCCTTTATTAATTTATTTAATAGGGCTTGTGGGGTAGTTTTGGAAGTTTATACACAAAAATTGTTTTCCTTCCTCTTGGTGAAATAGTTTCGCAACCCCCCCCCCCCCCCAATGGGAAACTATTTCCCCTAGAGATGGGAAACTGTTGGGTCCTACCGGAAACATTTTCCCTCCTATTTTTCTAACCAAACATGGAAAAGTTGGGTTAACTTGAAAAAGTTAACCAACTTTCCTAGGAAACTAGATCAACCAAACACACCATTAGTACTATTAGAGTAACAAGCTCTCATAAAAGATTCAAATTATATTAAGGAGACTAGTTTAGAATAAGCTTAAGAAAATAAGTTTAGTTTAATATTTAAGACATTTTACTTGAGAATAAGTTTCTGTCTCATATGAAAGAACCAATCCAACCAAAAAGTTAAGCTTATGGCTAAATGTCCACAATTTTATATTCGAACAATTACATTATTCTAGTAGTTCATATAAGATCTATTAATTTATTAAGATCAATCAAAATAATCTTGATCTATAATTAGTGACTTTATTAATCAAATATTTGATAAAATTCTTCACGTGATTGTAAAAATATGCTGATACTCCTAAATGATTATCCGCATGTGATAGCCAATTGCCACTGAATATATTCAATATAAATTTCATCAAATATGAAATTTAATTGTCAGAACCATTTCTTTAAACATACATAATGTAGAATCTCTTCAACTTTATATACAAAACAAAAATATCTCTTTTGGAATAGATTTTTAGGGTACATTTTTCACGTTGTAATTGAGAAAAGATCAATCTTAAAATAATTTGTGGAAACTACCAGGAAAAAAAGAAGAGAAAAAAAAAGCTAGGTTCAATTTATTTGGAGATTGCAACCATGAAATACAAAGCCGTGTGAGGGTAAAAATCCCCTAAAAAATAGAAAAAGATTTTTAGCAAAACATAATAACCACGTTTCAAACACCCCTTTACAGTCCACACTTCCCTTCTACCCAATTTCTGGCCAATTCTCACGTGCTTCAATCCTCTACCAAGTTAATACAATCCCCTATTTCTTTTTCATTTTTTCGATAATTCCCCATTATTTATTATACCCACATAAATAATAAAATAAACAATCAAATTGATACAATAATAAATGAATTAAAATTAAAGAAGAAAAGTATGATATGAAAGCTTACGCCAAACGCGCCTCCTTTTTGTCAGCCCTATAAATACTCACCCCCCAACTCCTCTGTTTCAACCAAACTTGAAAACCTCAACGCTGTATTTTTATTCAAAAAACTCTCTCAAATGGAGTGGATTCGAGGCAAAACCATAGGAAGAGGAAGCTTTGGCACTGTCAATCTAGCAATCCCTAAATCCAATTTCACCCAATTTCAATCCCCAATCGTCGTCAAATCCTGCGAAGTTTCAACCTCTGATTCGCTTAAACACGAGAAGCAAATCCTTGCTCAATTGGGGAATCATCATCCCCAGATTGTGAAGTTTTTGGGTGATTCTTCGAGCTTCGAAAATGGCGTCCAGTTCTATAATTTGTTCTTGGAGTACGCACAGAAGGGTAGCCTCGCCGATCAGATGAAGATCTCCGGCGGGAAATTCGGGTTCTCCGACGTCAAGAAGTACACCGGATCGATTCTCAAGGGGTTGTGTTACGTTCACGAGGAGGGGTTTGTTCATGGCGATGTGAAGCTTCAGAACGTCTTGCTGTTCGAAAATGGCGCCGTTAAAATTGCTGATTTCGGGCTCGCGAAACGGGCCGGGGATAAATCCGGGCCGGAGTTCAGGGGAACTCCGCTTTACATGTCGCCGGAGATTGTCGCCGGAGGGGAAGTTGGGTCGCCGGCGGACGTGTGGGCGCTCGGGTGTGCGGTGGTTGAGATGGTGTCCGGGAAGCCCGCGTGGAGCTTGTCCCCGGAGTGTGACGTCAGCGCCTTGCTGTACCGTATCGGGGTCGCCGGAGAATCGCCGGAGATTCCGGCGGGTTTGTGCCCAGAAGGGAGGGATTTTCTGGAGAAGTGTTTCGTGAAGGATCCGAATGAGAGATGGACCGCCCGGATGTTGTTGGAGCATCCGTATGTGTCCGGGTTCGAGAATTCATGTGAGTTGGATTCTGACGAACAATTCGGTTTGGCATCCCCGAGGTGTCCGTTGGATTTGGAGTTTTCCGATTGGGAATCCGCCGATGAGTCGACTGTGAATTCGGTTGCTTCAACGGTGTTTTCCGATGGATCCGATTCTTCATTCTGGAGCTCCGTTTCGGTTCGGTTCGAGCAGCAACAGTTCAGCAATGGAGCCCCAGAGTGGAGCGAAATGGATGGGTGGGTCGCTGTTCGGTGATCCAAATCCAAATCAAGTCAAATTTTGTTGATTATAATTAGGGATTAATTAGGAGTTAATTCAATTTCCTTCTCGGACCGTCAGATTCTGATTTTTAGTTGATCTGATGGTCACGAATCATCTCCCATTGTCAAGTTGTACATTACATAGAGCTGTACATACCCAAATCAATTAGTAACATCCTTGATCAAAGATTAAGTTTAGATCAATGGTAACCATTGATTGTTGATTATATTTTAATTTAACTAAATTGCGGCTACTTAAGAATAATAACAATTTTTATGATGGTATCATGTCATGGTCACACAATCACTTTATGGTCATACAGTCACACTCCTTTACCCCTGAAACTTTGCACTTTCACAATCATCCTCCTCCAACTTGGTCCCTCTCTCCTTTCCACCACTTTCAGTGATCCACACATATTACAAAGCAATGCCCTCAAATGTTCCTTTCAATAATTTCACAATGCTACTTGTATCCTTGTATGCCATATCTCTCTACTCCTAAACATATGGCTCATGCAAGGTTAAGATGTTGTGGTCAAATATCATCTAAAGATCTCCTCCAAATTCGAATTGGGCCATGTTTTTTGGATGAGTTATTTTCAATTTAGGATAGTTAAATTAGGATAAATTAGAATACTTTAGGATAAGTTAAGATAGTTAGGTTTAACCTAGTAAAAGAATAAGACCTTAACATAATTTAAGTAAAAGGTCCAGGTCATACTTTCTCAACATGTGACTGTATCGATTGATATCGAAAAGTCAACCATCATAACCTTTCTGCTATATTTGGCATAAATTTGCCCTAAGAAAAGTTGCCGGAAAAAAGTTTACATATTTTTATAACGATTTCATGTCATTCTCAAAAGATACAAGCAGAGAGTACTACTACATATCATTTTTAACGTAAAATTATCACAAGTCTCAGTCGAATAATAATTCATGAAAATACAACTGGTAAATGGTAGACAGGAATGAAAAAATCAAGAGGATTGAAAAAAGATTATAAAATCTAATGGATGTGGACATGGGAAAGAGCAAATGGGAGAAAGAAAAACCAAGACCCATAATGAATAATGATAAGATGCGGCTACAACTAGCAAGAGTAGTAACAGTAGTATGAGTGAGGATTGAGGAATTGACAATTAGAGCGCAATTTGCCACACTCTCCCACATGCCTCCTAGTAATGGGGTTCTACGGTCAAGCCTTTTTTTATTTTTTTTATTTATGATTTTTTGGTTTTAGTTTTTATTTTTAATTTACCTCTTGGATTCGTCGGCTGGGTATTGAGAGAAGTGAAAGGCACATATTCTTAGTCAGCATTCAGCAGCAATTTGTTTTGTGAGTATTAAGGTTAGGTATCTTTTTTTTTTCCCCTCTTTTTTTTGCCCCTTACAGAGAGTGAAAAAATCTTTGCAGATTTCGTCTGGGTTTTTGGGCCTGGGAAAGCAGATAAGCTAACCACTGTACCAGTAGCAGAGCAAGCAAGTTGACTGTGAAGATAACTAACTTTAGTTTGTTTTCTTTTGCAGAAAAGCTTAATTTTTTTTTATTACGTATTGAATTCTTTTCCATTGAAATAATAATTAATAATAGCTCAATAATTTTTTTAAATAGGTAGGGTTGGGCTAGTTGGGTCGGGTCACGTCAAAACCGATCCATTGAAATTGTGGGTCAGATAGTTATGTTAATTATTGATTAATGTAAGGTATTAATAATATATTTGAGTAAGTTTAACATTTAAAATAATAGGAAAAACTATTTATTTATAGTTATTGATAGGCTGATTCGGTCCAGCCTATTCACTAATCTCATCATATTTTTAAATGAGTCGGTGTCGGCCCTTCACCAACCGAATCCTCTACTGACTCCCCTTTTTTTATGGTCTGGCCCTCTTGATCCTACGGGGACTTTGACACATTGCCAACCTTAAAGAAAAACTAATATTAGTGAATGAATGGATGGTGTAAAAGTGGTGGTAGCCTGTTATTGAATGGAATAGTTTGTTGAAAATATTAGTAGTAGTTATAGGTGTGGTTGTAGGTGGTGATATTGAGGTTGATGAAATTCAAAGGATTGGATGTGCGTGATTAATTATGACTAGCATTCCTCCATTTTATTGGTTAAATTAATAAGTTGTGATGAGCTCTTATAGGTTAGTGAAGTTGGGCATACCAATGATCTCACAATGATGTTAGCAACTTAATTAGCATATTGTCCAAGGCACTCCCTTCCTTGCTCAACGTACCAGTCAATATTCATTTTGATTTTCTACCCTCTACTCCAAGTTGTTAAGCTTAAAACTTTCACCATTAATTGTTATGAACTTAGAGTATTGATTATTAAATATATAATAATTTAAACTATAAAATTTAACATTTTAAACTTTCATAAGAAAAATTTTCATATGAATATAGTGATATAATTTTTCTAAATAATAATGTTAACAATTAAAAATTAAAGTGGAACGCTAGAAATCATAAAATAAAAATTTTCATATGGAATATTTGTTATATCTTTAATTAAAAGTAACTACAAATATTAATTCTAAAAGATACAATTTTACTAAGACAAAGTAAATATAAAAATATATAATTGCAAATTATCAATAATTATTAGTTAATTATGAAATAGAAATTTATAATATTCTTTCACGGCACTCAAAAATTTCTCAATCAAATGAACTATGACCCTATTCTTTAAGAGTGTAGGATTAAGCCAGATAAAATAAAGTTATGTTAGGTTAGGAAAGTTAATAATGAAAGTAGTGGAGTTAGGTAAATGTCACATAAAAATTTTTAAATAAAGATTATCTAAAAGTAAGTCATTATCTTTTGAATGGTAAAATAAAGTTAGGTTATAAGAATAATTCTACCAAACTAAAAAAACATAGCCTATGTTTCACAAAAACCTAAAAAATTACTAATTAGTCAACAAATGTTGTGTATATATTAGAAAAAGTTGCATTTGAAAAGTAAAATACCAAAGTATGGGCTAAAGTAGATGTACGCATATGAAATCATGAATCATGGTGTTACATGTTGTATTATTGTAGGTCTGAGTAATTTAACAACAACAGAAAAAATGACATCCAAAATAGCACTATTTGATTATAATTGTGAAGTGCAGGGTGATATGAACAACAGAAGAAAAGTAGGCTAACATTATTGTACCACTCATGTGTTGCAGAGCAAGTAGCAGCTTAAAGCCTTAAATGGCCAATTCCAGTCTGCCTGGATAAAAATGAATAAAAGATTGATGGAATCAGATCCATTTTTAGGCTTCAACTTGCAACCTCCCCCCCGTAATTAAATTAAAAATTTTTAAAAAGAAAAAGAGGGAGAAGGGTAAAAAGTAAAAACTGAAAAGGTTATGGCCTACTCGCCTATACAAGGTTTCCACCTTAAACACAAAGTACATTAATTATTTAATTATTATCTCCGTCTCATTTTATTTGTCCATTTTTCTAATTTGAGAAGATTAATGTATGTTGAGAATTGAGGTAAAAAATTTGTGATCTACCCAAGATACCCCTATTTTAATTGAAAATAATGATAGTTGAAATTATAAAAAGTGAAAAATGTATTTATTAATTAAGGATAGAAAAGTAGTTATAGTTGTTAAAATTATAGATAAGATAAATATTTTAAAATAAAGAAGTTAAGTAAAAGAAAACATATTTTGAACAGTAATTATTATTATGGAAGAAAATAAAATTATGTTGCGGCATTCAATGAGTGTGAGTGAGCTCACACTCCAAGACTGCACTCTCAAATTGCACTGGGTATGGGACCCACTTTGGGACCCACCGCCGCAACTTTGGAGTCACCGACGCCTTTCATTTATTAATGCAAAAAAACTTTGGCAATCCTGTCGTAGCTGTGAATTTGTTGGCGAAGTACTTTCCCCATAGATAAATCATACAGACAAAAATTATAAAATTATTTTATATTGATAAAATAATAATTATAAAAAATAAATAAAGAATATAAGTGTACATTTGATAGCCAATTATCTCTTGCTTGAGTGGCAAGAGGTCCACTTTCTACCTCAAGTATTCAGGGTTTGAATTTTGAGGACGACATATCTCTCTTACCATTTCGGAGAGTGCTGTGGGTTGGAGTGAGGCTCATTTTTGGGCCATTGGTATCCCCCGTCCCGATCCGTTACAAAGGCCTATTGGGTTATACCCTTGAGATAGGGGCCCGATGGAACTTGCGACATTGGTGAGGTCAGTCAACAATCCTTAAATTGAAGCAGTTATCGATAATGTAACTATATTTAGACATAGTGGCTTTGCCACGGATTAAATCTAAAACGTATATACTATTCTCAAAGTCAGAGTGAGTAATTTAGGATGATGAGTGCCATGCGACTAACGCAAGTTTGCCTACTCCCAACCTCCCTTCATCATACTATTATGTACAAAATACAAGTGGAGTGATTTATTCTACATTCTACTTAGTCACATAAAAACTGACTCATTCCATACGTACCCAAAAATATTATACCATATATTACCTGGGAAACCCCTTATTAGGATCTGACAATGGAACCCCATAACTAGTCGTTGAACTTGAAGCTAAGGTCCATGAATAAAATGTTTTATATCCTAACACATTCCGCTTGCAACTCTTGAGCGAATGTCAAAAACCAAAGATAGTGTAACGTAACTTTCCGCCTAATTAGAAGGGGTTGGTGAAATTTGAATCTAAGATTTATCTTTCATCTAGAATTAAGATGTTTTAATATTATGTATCAAGACTAGCTCAACCAAAAATTTAAATTGATAATCAAATTAATCTGTGGAACACATGCCCCTTCATGGATTTGAACTTTAAGATTTTTTACTCAGATCTGATTCTAATACCATATAAAATCATTTCAACGAAAAATTTAAACCAATAATTATAGGTCTAATGATAATTTTATAGTCTAAAATATTCAACCAAAAATAGTTTATTCGGTCCCTAACATGCATTTTGTTTTGGGTAACTATGCAGTGAACATGGGCCGCTTCCTCCGGTGAAGGTGCAGAACACAATTTGCTTGGGTTTCAGTGGCTGACAATATCCACTTTTTCGCCTACTTGTTGGTAGTTATTGCCTAAATCTGATCCATGTAGCATTGTTTCTGTTGCATGCCTTGTTTATCATGTAGACTACTGCAGATCCTCAGCCTCCGGAAATTGATATTAGTTGGCTTCCTTCAATTGCTGGTACTTAGTTACTACAGTACTTTAGAAACCCATTCATTGTTGAACAATAGTTACATGCTACATCTATCCCAAATTATAGTAATATGCCTCATTAAACATATTTTACTTGTTTCCATAAAGTTACAGATAGTAAAGGATTTTTAAATCTTGAATCATTATAACCAGTATCTTCAAATTGCAAAGTTTAAAATGAAAATTCTTACATCCAATCCCTCCACACCCCACATATTAATTGGACGAGATTTTGAAGTATTGATTATGGTAGTTCAAAATATTAATATTTGCAAAAACTACACTATAACTATATATATAAACAACATATAATTACAACTGACTCTCATGAAGATCCTCTCAGACGTCCAAATATGTAATTATATATAATACTCCATCCGTTTTTATTTATCTATCGCGTAAGAAATTGTGTTAAAAATTTTGACCATTAATCTCTTAATTTGTATAATGATTCAGCATATAAAATTGATATCATTAAATTCGTAATAAAAAAATACTATTACAAAAATATAATATTATATTTTTTTATAAAAATTTTATCTTAAAAATTATTAAGTAAAGGGCGGAGGGAGTATTAAATTAATGAAGATTATTACTTTTCATTATATATTAAAATGATATTATCCCATTTTCACCCCCCCCCCCACCCCACATATCTCTTTCGTCAATTCATCTATATTATATACAGTGAGCAAGTTGTCTGATTCATCCCAGATTCTAGTCACATGAAAACCGACCCATTCCATACGTACCCATCAGAAAATATATCATATATCACCTGAAAATCTTTATTTAATCTGAATTAATATTTTCCCTTTTGTTTTTCTGAGAAAAGGGGGCCACGAATTAAAAGTGTATGAAATATGCAATGAATCGAACATGGTCCTCTGCGCAAGCTAAGCAGCAAATTGCTTCTGTTTTAGTGGCTGCGGAATTTATACTTCAATTCACTGCCAAACTGATATAACGGCCAAATCTCCCCGCAGCCTTTGCCTAACCGTGACATCAAAATTTTATCCATTTTTTTTCTTCAACGTTTAATTTATACGAGAGATTGATTCAGAAATAAGAAATTGGACCCATCCCATGCATGCACCAATCAAACAAGTATTTCTTATAATAATACTTGTATGAACAAGCTAAGACAATTGTAAGTTCATTACGGCTTAGAAATTCATACAACACCTTCTAGAAAATTATTGTAAAATCTTAGAGCATAGTCATAGAGACTTTGACTTTATGGGTTGAAACTATATTGAAATTCGACATGTAAAAAGTTTATAATAGATTGGACGATATTTTTCGCAAGCAATTCTTTGCAAGTTATGCTTTTACAAAAAGTGAATACTTCGGATTTAATAGTGGGTCTCTGCAATTACTCTGTGCTAGTTAATGTGTTAGCCAAAGGTTTTTCAAACCTTCAAGAAGTTTGAAGTAGGCATATGTAACTCTTATCTCCTTATTTATTTATTTTGTGCATGAATGTCTTAAGCTATTTATCTAAACATGAAGCTAGCGAACAAGCAAAAGTTAGGCATTGGCATAAAATTAGCCTCAAATACGGCCAATATAACATTTGAAAAGATGTAAAATGATACTCCTCTATATATTTATATTGTATTTGGTTTTTTTTTACAATAATTAGAAGTCCAAAAACTTGGTTTACTATACAATTTCATATCCCACACTAGAAAATTTTATTAAACATGAGATGTAAACAGATAACCTCTCTGATGACAAGTAACCTCATGTACATGTCGATCTATAGGGTCCTCCACATTGGAAACAATAACAAAGGAGGTTCCAAGCTATTTTTCTGCTTAGTCAAGCTCGGGACACTTTTCGAAGGCTAAGATCAACTATTACGGGAGCTAGGGCACTTTGGTCCATAGGGAACTAAGGGCATTTTGGTCATTCACTTGACCCATGGGGAAAGATGGAGGGAAAATACAAAGGGAAAAGAGCAAAGTTTGAGCAATGAAGTTGCAAAACATCCACGTCGTGTCGTGGAAGTGCTGAGTCAAGGCCACACTAAGGACACGATTGTGTAAATTGATACATGCCTCATCACCCCTCCCCCCCAATTAAGATTTCGAGCATAGCATGGAAGAGGAAGTTTTACTCGATCAAGACAACCTCCCAAGCCCTCCGGACCTTGACCACGTTCATTACTCGGTTTAAATCAAATGTGTAGGGGTTTCCTTGGGCGTTGTGGGCACTTGGGGTTTCCCCAGGCCCCTTGGGGTCTCTAAAGGGATGCCACACCCATGAATATGCCAAATTATGAGTCGGGACAACATGCAAGGGAGGGCGAAAAACCAAGGCAAGGAAGGAGGAAGGTGTTGGGAATGCCCCGACAAGGTTCAATTTCATCCGAGTACTCTAACCAAGTTAATTCGGTGATTAATGACTTTCCTAAAAGTTCCATTAATTAGTGATCGAATATGATCGATCACAATTTATTGGTCTCACAGGGTCACACAAGTGAGCGACTTGAAGGCAATGTGTATGTGGAAAAAGGTCCGGGACAATACGAGATTGGACTGGAGGGAAGGGCGGAGCCTATTTTGGAGAAAACGAGACCACCACGATTGGTGGCAAGGCCACTACAGTCTGTGGTGCTCCTGCCACGGTCCGTGGTGGACCTGACTTCAGTAGAATTTGTTCTGTTTGTCCACCACAGTCCGTGATGAACACTAGGCACGCGTCCCACATAGCTCTTGATGTTGAAATACAAGCAAAGAGTAAAGAACTTTGGGATAAAACCCATATGCAACCAAGACCATCCATATCTCTCACACATTACCACGCCAAAAGCACCTCAAAACAGCCCCAAACCCTCCCCAAACCTACTATCCAAGAACCCAAAACCCTTTCTCAAAGGAGATGTTGTCATTGCCAAAGTTTGGGTCACATTGATTTGAAGTGTCCTAACAAGAAAGAAGTGTCTTTGGTTGGGTACCAAACATATGATAATGAATTATTTGAGGAGGAGAATGTAGCAGAAGAGGAGTACGTAGAAGAGTGGCTTGTGACAAGGAGAGCCTTGAAAGAAGAAGTATGTGTGCCGAATGAACATCAACAAAGAGAGTGCAAGATCTCTCATTGTACCAACAAAGTAGAAGTATGTTCATTGATGACAACATGCCGAATGTAATCATTAAGACCAAGAAAGTAACATACCAAAACTTGTGGATCATCCTCCTTAAGGGCATACTTCTATAGTTACCACCTGAATTCTATTGTGTATTCAACCACATCCTTGCTCCCTTGCTCCAAACGTTGCAAATCACTTTGTGAATTCATGCTAGATCTTTTGCAAGCCATAGAATATGAATCTTGATACAAAAGATCACAAGAAACTCGCGATTTTGGGGTTAGAATGTAGGGACGAGAGGGGGTATGTGTTTAGGCTAGATTTGTGTTTGGGTTTTGGGGTTCTTTGTGGAGTTTATGCTGGACGTGTATATGGGAGATGATGGGGAATGGTTTTGTGATGGAAAGATGGTGAAAAGATAGTAAAAGATAGATCAAGAACTAAGAGAATCAACTCCTAAGCTCTTATACCAATTTTGATGTATAATGGGATCAATGGAATCTCATTATACTTGGAAACAGGATCTTTAAAAACCAAGATAAGAATCTTGCTTCTCAAAGTTCTTAAAGATCAACCAATTTGAATGAAATGATGTATAATAGGATCAAGGATGATCAAATTATACAAAAGATTAGGATCTTTAAGTGGTTCTTTAAGATTGAATGAATGAATGAGTGAATGGATGTTTAAACGAATGGAATGGACGAAATGGATGAATGAAATGAATGTAGGAATGGATGGAATGTAAGTTTCTTGAATGATTGAATTATATTCAAATGAATCTTGAGATTGAAACAAAACAAGATCAATGAAACTCAAATGGAAACTCACGAATGGATGATGAACGAATGATAAGTTTGGCTTTTGAAGAATCTTGGAGGATACAGCCACACCACCTTCAAGAATGCTTCAATCTCTTCCTATCACCACCTAGGACGCCACCCTAAGCTAGAAGAAGAAGATAGGATCGAATCTCCCACAAGAAAAACGAAAGACTAGCAAAAGCTAGAGAGAAAACAACACCATGTGTTTGTATTTGATTTATTGAATGAATGAGATTACAAGAGGCCTAAGGGGGGTATTTATAGTAATCCTAGCCCCCTTGGACGTGTACTAATCAAGAAATTAGGCCCCTTGAGGCTTACATCATCCTACACATTTATTACATCATAAAAACTCTAAAATATAACTGTAGAAAGAAAAGACTATAACTCCTTCAATACTTGTCCAAACTTCAAGATTCAAAGACCATTGGAAATCTCTTTCAATGCTCTTCAATATGTCTTTGGATGACTTCCTTATTAGACGCATGTATCTAGAGTTATAGAGTAAATTACCAAACTGCCCTTGTTGAAACCATTCCAACGAGAGGGATACTTGAGTGAATGATACTCTTTTGCCATATAACCGAGTATTAGGCCTCTATGATGCATATTGGATGTCTTCCTTGATGTCCTTGATGTATATGGCCATCAAATATACATCAGTGTCTTATACGAGATTTTGGTGAGACACATTACCTTTCCTTACTCATTTTGAGCATCGCGAGTAATGTTGTGTTAGACGTCGTACTCGTGATGACTCTTTGTGATAGTTTTGGAAGTGTTGAGGTAGGGTATAGCATGAGAAATGACATGCAATGTCATGCCTGAGACTAGTGTCACCTCAAGTCTCTTCAAACATCAAAACCTTAAGAAATTCGATATTTGAGTCTTAAATGTTTAGACGTGAAAGTTCGATTTCTGCAACTTCCTAGTTAAATTGGATTTAACCTGCAGTTGAGCACTGGGCGATTCCAATTAAGCACTGCACTAAGGGAAGCATTAATTTTTGGAAAATTAACTATCAATCAATCAATTGGGCATAAATAGATCGTTTGTGGAGTTGATCGTTGGGTGATTCCATTCTATACTCTATGAAATGATCCTCTGCGTGATAATGTATCAGCTGAGTTAAATTTGCTTACTTTTGGAAATTGAGCTAATGAAAATGTGTCTAGCCCTTGAAATTTGAGATTTCAAGAAGGAAAATGTTTCCTATCTCACCTAAAATTGTTTTTAGTTGGAGATTTAATAACCTTGATAAAATTGGATTTTATTAAATTCTTGCATGCGTTTATTCTTGCTTTTTGATTGTGTTCACTTGTATTGCTAAAATCGTTTTGGCTAATGTTTTATTTTGGTTTAATGAGTTGCTTGTTGGAAGCCTTCTGTAATTGTTATTGAAGCAGGGTTTAACAAATATGTGATATGTCTTGACATATATGAGATATATCTTGTTGCAAGGCTACCAGAATGCTTGCTTGAATTGCATGCACTCTTTGTATCACCATAGCTAGTTGGTTTTACCGTTCTGCGTACCGAGTTGGGTGAAATACGACCTGCGTGTCGTCGATTTTGAACATATTTTCAATTTAATTTGATTAAAGTTGTAACTTATATTTAAAATCGTTGTACCTCATGAGGGACTGCTTGTAATTCTTGTATATGGGATATCAAGTTGAGTTGGAGCCCAAGGCAACTTGGATGTTGGTTCTAGTGGGAGCTAATATATATGTTGCAATGTTTCAAGAAGGAGTTCTTGAAAGCGTTCAAGAAGATATTCTTGAAGTGCAAATAAAGAGAATCCTTGAATCGTTCAAGTTGGATTCTAGAAGTTTCAAAAAGAGTTCTTGAAGACTAGCTTATCTTAATTAAATTTGTCTAATTCAGTCTAGGGGGTTATACTAGGGGTTTTTGTTTTATACTTTGAATGGTTCTTAGCATGCTTTATCGTTTTATTATGTCTATCATGATAGATTCGATAGTGTAACCTAGAATCACAAGTTTAGGATAATAAAAGCTGTACTTTCTGAAATATGAACGTATGATTGCTCACCATGATGAACACCACTTCGATCATGAGCGGCCATTGCCAAAGAAAGTCATCCATGGATCATTCACAAGTTGGGTGGGAGTGATCAGGTTTGTTCATAATGGCGGGCTAGAGGGTCTAGAGTCATGAGTAATAGAGAGAGGTGTTGTATGTGATACACATACTTTCGCCAAGAGTTGTTTAGAACGATTAATCATGAGATAATATACATTAGGCAAATGACATGAGATTTGTTTGGGTCAAAGCTCACTCGATGTCGTTTGGGCCTGTTGGATCTTGGTTACGTTAAAGCACCAATGAGAGTTAAGTGTGTTTTAATGTTGAAACTAAAATGGTTTAATTTCTTAATTATTGATGAATAAATCTAAATTGAATCGTTTGGCTTGTAGATTCTTAAAGTTTTCTAATATATTATCCTCTTCTCTTCACGGCCGCTTTCTTCTTATGAAGGAGAAGTTTATCGGTCCCAATTACTTGAATTGGCACCAGACTTGAGAAATGTTCTCAAAGTCGAAAAGAAAGATTCGTTCTTGAGAAGGCGAAAAGGTGTCCAATCTGCCAATAATGCCTCGGAAGTTATGAGAGCCAAATGGAAACGTCATGTTGATGTTGATGTCCAAATGGCGTGCCAGATGCTGGCAAATGTGTCCCTTGACCTTCAAAAAGTTGTTTTGGGTCAAGATGTCTCTGGACATCATCACTAAATTGGGAAGCTGTTTGTGAAATAGGTTGAAATTAAGAAGTATGAGACCATTTGCCAGATTTTCAAAATCTAAGCTGGAGCTTGGCAAGCCTGTTTGGCTCATGTGTTAGAGGTGATTGGTCACTTAAACTACATGATATGGATGGGTTTTTCCTGTAGCCAAAATGGTTGGCTATTGACACAATCTTACATTTATTGCATGATGGATTTCGTCCTTTTAGGATGAAACATTCCAAGCCAAAGCATAAGAGCAGCTTGTTGGACTTGCATGAGATGCTAGTTTAGATGTAAAGGACATAAAGGAAGCCTTTGAGGCTACCGGGGATGTTCCCAAGGTCAAAATGGGAAAATGGTTTAAGAAACCTGCTAAATCAAGAAAAGGCCTTAATGATCAACAAAGCAAAGGTAAACCTTGTGGCTTAAGCCTGAGATCATCAGGAAAAGGTCTGCCCGTTATACTTGATGGACTTGGAGTCTAGAGATATGATCTCGGGTTCAGGTATGAAACATGATTGAACACAACCTTGTTGTCTCTACTTTTGGGAATTGGATACCAGTTGTGTGTAACACCTCGGGTAAATGGTTAAGTGTGGCTTAAATGGATTGAAATGACTACTTATATCACCAATGTGCACCTTCTTTTATGGTAGCTCATCCGTTGGGAACTCCTCAGTTAAGCGTGCTTGGTTGGGAGTAGTCTCAGGATAGTTGACCTCCTGGGAAGTTTTCCCAGGCAGCGTGTGAGCGAGGACGAAGCACGCTGAAAAGACTCGTGGTGATTTGTGGGGCCAGTCAACGATCCTTGAAGCAGTTATCGGTAATGTCCGTGGCCCGGGAGGGGCCGGGGCGTTACATCCAGCATATGGTTGACATACTCTAAGTTGGAAAATCCTTTGTCGAAGTCTTGAAAAGCTTTTGGTTTAGGAAGAATTTCAAAATTATGAAGGACCTTGGCAAGGCTTAGTACATACATGGAGTTTAGATTTATGGAGATAGATCAAAGTGTTTGATTGGTTGAATCAAACTACTTATGTTGATAAGTTGCTGAAACGGATCAACAGAACTCCAAGTAGGATTTGATCCTCTCAGCAATGGCTCGTTGCTCGGTAAAGCAGTATGTTGTTGACATCTAAAGAACAAGAGCAAATGAATAACTTATTCTGTTCTATGCAATGGGATCAGTTATACGCCATAATATATACTAAGATACACGTGGCTGATATCTTGAGTGTGAACAGTCCGACTTTCAAATAGTTTGAAACTCTAGACTATTGTGGTAAACATGCTCAAGACTATAAGTTGAACTAAGGAAGTGTCCTTACTTCATAAAGCTGAAGAGTGGATAAGTATAATGGTTACACTAATGCTGATTTCAGTAAAGACATAGAAAGTTTCCAAAGTCAGTTTGGTCACTTCTAATGTCTATATAAAGAGTCTATTTGGTTGGAAGAGTTCCAAACGAGACTCTTTTGAGAAGTCTACTTATAAGCCTGAGTACATCGCAGCTTGGATAGCTACCCTGGTGACTATGTGGATGAAAGAGTTCATCACATGACTTAGTGACTAGTGTTGCGTAATGAAAGGCGTGGATTCCTTTTTTAGGCCCATTGCTCAAATTGAACAAACTAGGGCGCACTAACAAGTCCACACACATGTCCCTTGCAAATCACATCATTCGAATTATATTCGAAGTGAGTGATAATGAGATGTGCAAGGTTCTTGCTGATGTGAATGTCGCACATTAAACCCCTATAGCATGTTGAGCATAAAGGGTTATGCACAACTGCAGGATAACGGTTATGCCAAGGCATAGGCATTTGATGCATTAGAGAATGCATAATGATTTACTTCTCATGGAAGAACAATTAGTGAGTTGTAATCGCATTGGAGAATGCACGTAATTACTTCTCATGGTTATACTGTTCTTGAGTTGTAAAAATACTCATCGAAATATATATGAGTTCGGTTCGATTTTTGGTTTAGAATTGAACAAACATCCAAAAGGATTAGCATATCCAAAATGGGAAGGTCGGATGATGTCTGATCTTATGAAGTCCGATTTGGTGAACTTGGAATTGCTAAGCCTAGTCGAATGTTGACTAAGTTCCTTATTGGATTATCATGTTGGGACAATAATGATTGCCATAAATTAGCATGTGGGATTGACATGATGATCGTGTTTCATGATTATAGGACATTAGATGTCAAGGTCAATCACATGGGTAAGGTGTTGAGGAACATTTACTGAACTGACCCGCAGTGGGAACACTTTAGGTTTGTAAATGTCATAAGTGGTTCCGACTAAACTCAAGAAATTCTTCAATCCTAAGTTCTTTACACTTCATGCATGACTCGTTGTAACTTTGGAGCGTGTCCAGAACTTCTCATAACAAGAGGTGAAGTGGGCGGTGTCTGGGTTACTTTTGGTCATGTAATGATTTTTAGTTGAACAAGATGGCATTGTCCACCCTCTTTTTGGGGTAAGTGTTTCACATGCCACTCGACGAGCTTGGACTTGGAAATATCTGGCCAGACGTGGATTGATCAATAGTTAATCATCCGATTTGTAAGTCTAACTCGGGGGTCAAGAAACATTTAGGCTTAATAAGGATGACATTATCTTACCTTATCCGAATGTGAGACATTAAGTGACAAGGGAGTTTTGAAAATTGAACACTTGTGGGACAAGTGGGAAATTGTTTGAAATGTCCCGACAATGTTCAATTTCATCCGAGTACTCTAGCCAAGTTAATTCGGTGATTAATGATTTTCCTAGAAGTCCTCTTAATCAGTGATCGAATATGTTCGATCATAGCCGAGTTATTTGATCCCACAAGATCACACAAGTCAGCGACTTGAAGGCAATGTGTATGTGGAAAAAGGTCCGAAACAATGCGAGATTGGACCGGAGGGAAGCATGGAGCTTGTTTTGGAGAAAACAGGACCACCACAGCCGGTGGCTAGGCCACCACGACCCATGGTCGCTCACCACGGTCTATGGTCGGTTGCCATGGTCCGTAGTGGACCTGGGTTCAGCAGAATTTGTTCTACTGTCCACCACGGTCCGTGGTGAACACCAACCGACATTGATGGAGGAGCTCTTCCTCCCCGTTTCTCTCCCTTATATATATATGTGACCCATGAGATGGCAAAGATGGTATTTCCATCCCATGAGGCCCCTCTGGGTAATCTCTCTTTGGGGATTTTGGGAAACCGGAAAAACTTTCTATTAGATAGCTTCCTGTTTAGGACTACGAGGGTCGTTCCTTGAGGTCCTAGAGTATGAAAGATCAGACCATATTTGATACGGACCACATACTCATTCGATCTCGATTGGATCGAGATTGGGCGGTCTAGTAGCGGTGTCCCAAGTGCTGCATGGACTGTTGTGGAGGTCTACTATTTTGGATACTTCCCACTCGGAGTCCCGGAGTGCCGCGTTCAAGATTTGAAGGCCTACCGAGGCTTGTTTGTTCGAGAGACTGCCAGGTAAATAGCTCAGCCTCTACTATCTGTTTCTTTCCTATTATTTATTGTTCTGGGTTAGGGTAGTGATAACTATTCTTTATGACTATGTTTTTAGGGGGTTTTCAATAGTGAATTAGGGATAGTTTTGAGTGTGAACCTTGATTTATATTCCGATTTCCCTTCTAAACTTGGTGTTGTTGTTTTTAATGTAAATTTGTAGGGTTTGAGGCCAAAACACCAATTTCAGGCAAGAGTAAAGACATCACGAGCCTCTACATGTCAAACCCAGACCGTGGCACAAATTTAGGACGGAACGAAGCTCGGAATGCCCGGCCAGAGGCCACCATGGTCTGCTCGTGGTGTACGGACTGTACGGAATGTACGGACCGTGGAAGACTGCCCGTGTAGGTCGGCTGTTTTGCGAGTAGAAAAAGAAGCAAGCGGAGGTTTTTCGTCATTCATTCATTATCTATCATTTTTCCTTCGTTCTAGGGACGTCAAGGAGAGAAAAGAGAGTCCTAATACTTCCATTCTACTCCTCTTCCCACCATCAAGATTCAAGACCAAATCGATTCAAGAGAAACCAAGATCAAGATTCGCAAAGGAAAGGAGCGACGTTCGCGGAGAAGGTTCCATCCTGGGATCGAAAGACTCAACAGGTTGTATTCTTCACAATTCTATTCTTTCTTTTCGATTTACTTCTTAGTTTTGAGATTCGATTATGATGTTTGGAACTTGTTTTATACTTTTCTTGAACATGAGTGAGTAGTTCTTTTGAATTCTAGGGTTTTGCAACCCGAAACAATGTAATTTGAATGAATGTTCTTAGTTTGTGCATGAATTCTTGCTTGAATCAATAGAAGGTTGTGTTTTCCATGTTCATGTGTGTTCTTTGAGCGCTCGAATACTCGTGATTTGAGATTAACCTGAGAAGTACTGAAAAGTAAATTAGGATAATCTGACTACCAACCTTTCTACTTAGTTTTGTGAAATTTGAGAAAAGAATAGCAGGCTAGGGAACCTTTTGATAACCATAATCTTTGAGACCTTCAACTTTGATTAACTTGAAATGCAAATGAATGTTGTAATTTAGGTTAATCGAGGTAATTCTATTAGCATTGAAAGAGTAGTAGAGTTCTTATGGTTATCGTTCTTGATTCATTCTTGAATGTATGATTGTGCAGGCTAGGTTTTAATAATCGAACTCGTTGCTAGGATAGCATTTTCCTAGAAGTCTTTCTCTCTTGATTGAACCCTAGATTATTTCCCTGCTTTATTAGTTTTAGTTAGTTTTTAAAGTCTTCCAAAATCAAAACCTGGTTAGCTTAGCAATCAAAGAGAGAGCTAGTTTTCTGTGCTGCTAATTAAGTCACAGTGGAATCGACCTTCACGTGCTACTCCGTACACCGTGCGTTTGCGGCCCTATCAGGTAGATTAGGTGAAATCCTAAGTGTTAGGACTTCTTCCGCCCCTAGTCGGGTGGGCCCAATTAGATTGGCCTACCACTCTTTGGGCCTAGATTGGATTTGGGCCCAGGGAAACCCTTATACGGCATCAGAAGGATACTATACGAGCATGTTGTCGGACGACACGAGTGTGCCTGGAACAGATCAAGAGAAGAAGAAGAAGAAGCATGTTTGACACGATCGTGTCTTGGAAGGGCACGATCGTGCACCCCCTTCCCAAGGGTAGGACACGATCATGTCACTTCCACGGTATAATCGTGCCATTAATGATTTCTTGCAGAATTTTGGGCTAAGATAAGATGGCACGATCGTGTCATTTGTCGACATGATCGTGTCATCTGTGCAACTCCGAATTTTTTGACCGCAACGTCTATTTTCTCTCTCTCGCTTGGGGTTTCCTTGATTCCATGTAATATTCCTTAGTTACCCCTTTCCTATTCAGTTGTAATTCAGAGACAAATCCTAACCCTTGGTTTGTAATGATGGGTCCATCTTTTTGATTTTGGGTTCTCCTAGGGATTTGCTCTAATTCCCAAGTCTTTTAATCTTGCCTTTTGGGGAGAACCGGGAAGCTTTTGAACAATGATATGAAGAATATATATTGAAGGATATTTTGAGATCCCAAATCAATCTATGAGCTTTTTCCTTTAAGTGGTTGCATTGTGCTTATTAATCTTTTTGTTAATGAGTGAGGTGGTGCTTTATACTCTTTGGGTGAGATTTTCATGGGTGAATCGAGACTCTTTGCTGATGGGAGAACCTAATGTAATGATCTTGGTGAACCTAACTCAGCTTGGTGAGTATTACACCCTTTAAAGTTGTTCATATCATTTTTTTCTTGCGTTGATTTGTACCCAAAAAATCATTTAAAAAAACAGTGTCTCTCCGGTGTTTATATTAATTCTATCGTGTTGGGTTGAAATTGTATGATGCTGAGTGATACTTGGGCCATAAAGACTCATCTTTAAGAATGGTATGCATGCATCACCTCATAAGCAATTGAGCTATGGTAACTTGGTTACTTTACTTGATTAACTTAGATACATCTTTTACCATCCAAATTCTTGCACTGCAATTAAGCCCACTTCCAATATCCAAGGAATTTACTTGTAATTATGCGAGGATGATGCACAAGAACTAATTAAGCCTGCATCAAACGTTAGATTATATGTAGACACACACACACACACATATATATATATATATATTACTATCAATTAGTCACTTGATCTACAATTCCCATGTCTTCCTTGGCGGCTTCCTATTCGTAATTAATACACAAAGATTAACATTTGTCGTTAACAAAAAACTTTGTATTTCCCAAAAGAAAATCTACATCCCCTTTTAATTTTGTAGTAGTTCAATATGGTGGTAGCTAGAATATGATTTAGGGGTAAGATAAAACTAAACATGTTGATGAAATCTAAGTGGCAGCTTGTCAGAGAAGTAATTTTTAGAGCTAAAAAAATATAATGTGTTCGTGGCCAAAAGGATGACTAGAAGGTTAGAATTGCCAAATGTAGGAGCAGTTTGGAAATTGACAGGTTTGATGATATTGAATTCCAAGATAGATTGTATGGCTGCGATTCTTGGCAATGATATAGGCGTGCGATTCCTCGATGATTCACCAAACTGACGTTATTGATCTTTTAGCTGCGTGATTGAGTTGTGATGGTTTTTGGCTGTCGTGGGTGCAGTGCGAACGTCTTGCTGTGCTTTTTATGTTTAGTAGTGTTCAATTGTTACCTTTTTCTCTTGAGCTGGTTGGTTGCTGTTGTTTTTGCAGTTTGTTGTACTTTGTAATCTTTTAAGCCTTTTGGCTATTAACAATCGGGAAAAAAAAGGATATGATGGTTGATTTTGACATTATTAAGATTCATTTATTTTCATATATGCATGTGTAAAATTCACTCATCCGTCAAAAAAACAAGGTGTACATTCGCAACATATTAAAGATGGCATGTGTGATTGTTTTGAATGCAGTAGATCTAGGAAGGAGAGCATATAATTAAGGATGCATGATATATGCAATTAAGCTAGCCAGTGAGTACACCTACCTGAGACTTTTGTGGTTGAGTAAATGGGAAGTGGTAGTGACCTAATAAGGCGTAAATAGAGCCCATTTCAACATGTTTCATGCATGTGATGTGGTGCATTTATTGTCCTTGCAGAAAGTATGTGCTAAGCTTACTTACTAGTACGTAGTTGCTTCATTTCTTTCTTCTAGGATCATACTTAATATTGAAACTGTCGTTTTCCAGTTAGATGGAGGTGATTGCTATTGTAGCCAACTCATGTTAGTTGTTGCTGCAGTATAACTTCTATTATATTGCGATTGGATTATATTTGGTCTTTTAGTTGGGCTTACTTATCAAATACAAAGTTTAACAAAAGCTTGACTTATTAGTAAGTTAAGGAGAGGTGCAAATTACTATATAACATCCTAAATGTTCTATAAATATGTTAGTTTAGTTTTATGTTTTTTTTAGTGCAAAATTTTGTGAATTCCGTGCATTATCTTCAGATCTGAACTTACTAAAAATATTTTTGAGACACAAATTTAGTAAATATGCATAGAATAAGATTTGCGAATCTATAAAAACTCAAATTTGACTTAGGTAATATATGTTGTTAAGACAACTAGAAGTTCTTTTAAACATGTATGTACACTACATTGTTAACAAAAGTGTATTTACAATTTGGTATGTACTTTTTTTAGGGTCTGACTCATACTATTTGTCATTTTAACTTTCCTTTATAATAATATTTATGGTTTTAAAATTCAAATAATATATTTAGGCCCCGTTCTTTTATACAGTTAGTTGCGGTGTGGTAATGATATTGTGCGGTGGAATTTGAAAAAGTATAATGAATTGTGGTGAGTTGTCAATTGTGGTGAGAATTATGGTAAGTGGGGTAGGTAAGGAAAGAGAATGTGAAAAGTAGAGAAAAAAAGTGAGGATAGAGAAAAATGAAGATATATATTAGTAATAATTATGATATGGTGTGATAAAATATGATGAAATGTGATAGAAATTAAGAAGTTGTGGTACGGTGTAATACCGACGATAATCTACTTATCCCACAAACGTCTTAGAACTTTTCTTGTAAATTCATATGAATTCACTATTTTCTCCCTAGCAACCACAAACAACCCATAATCCACTTTTCACTCTAGCCCTAACACTATTTATTGATTTTCCTAAATTTCATGTTCATCCCAGAAACAAGTTATAATTTGGGACAGAGCATCTTGATTCTTGACAGGGGTGTGATGGGACAGATCAAAGCGTGCGTTGTGATGAGATGTACCAAGTACCAAGTCAGAGGTATTGGTACATGGTCAAATCGTAAAGTACAATAATGAAGTTTTAACAGAGTGAAAATTAAACTAAAATTTTAGATATATTGGATTTTGAGTTATTTTTAACATTGTGATCAAAACTAAAATTTTAGTTATGATCCTCCATTCTTTGTAATTCCTTATTGAATCTTAATATCTTTTGTAACTCCCTCTTCCATCGCATCAGATACGGTTTCGTTATCTTTTGAGCTTCGGACAATATAGTAGATCAATTCGTAGATTGATACTTTTTTTTAAAAAAAAATTGTGATCAGTTGGACCCTTAGATTTAGACATTTTTTTTTTTTGACAAAGTGACATATGGATATTTTCTTTCTTTCTTAATTTTTTTTTAACCTGGGTAAAAGAGATACTCCCTCCGTCCCAAATTAATTGACACTTTGACAAAATTTTGACCGTTAATTACTCACAAATCACAATGAGTTACAATATGAAATTACCGTCATTAGAAAGATATTTTACTAAAAATTACAATGGAGGTAATGTCATATTGTAACTCATTATAATTTGTGAGTGATTAACGGTCAAAATTTAGTTAAAATGTCAATTAACTTGGGACGGAGAGAGTACATTAAGATTTGGGGGACCCTTCTATCAAGGTATCTCTCCAAGTTGTCCGCACATAATAAGGATAAAAACACCAAAGAAGGACTACAACTCGAAATAATAGCAATATTTAAAAGGTGGCCCCAATAGTCATCCAATCTGCTTAAAAGTTTACTTCTCGATAAATATGACGTCAGGAAAAATCATCAAGCTGCTTGAGAAGGTTTTTAATGTCACGAACAATCATGTCAATTTTCCATGGGATGTGAATAGAGCCTTTGATTGCTAGCCTGGATGAGGATCAAACTATCCCCTTCAATTTGGACTTTTGAAAACCCAACTTTGATTGTTTGTTGGAGACTAAAGCGAAGAGTCAATGCCTCTGTCACTAGGATAAATTGGGAGCTTACTGACATAGCCCCTGCTTTCTTTAAATTACCCAAATAGTCGCATATCACGAAGCCAGTTGCTGATCCTTGATTTTTCAGTGATCCATAAAAGTTCAACTGGACCCATCCGAACTCTAACTGCATCCACCGAACTTGAACGTGGTTTCGAAGACGTTGTCTTTTTCGATTGTTGTGGTTGAGAAGAGGCCAATCCTCGGAAGAGAATCATTTCCTCGCTCGCCATATGCGAAGCTTCTCTTGGCACGAAGGATGACTCCGGTGACGTTGAAAATGGAGTTGTTGAAGGCACAATCGTTACGCTCCTTCCAAATGCTCCAGATTAAATAGGAAACTCTAAGGGGGATCGAGACTAACCAATTATAGGACTTAGTAGTATCCCGAACTTTTTTTGTGAAATGAGTCTCCAAATATTGGAGGCAAATTGGACAAGAAGGATCGAGACTAACACCTCGACGTAACAAATTACCTCAAGGGGGAGACCATTATGAAAAATGTGCCAAAGAAATACCTTGAACTTAGGTTGAATATCAAGCTTCCAAATCCAGTGACGATCCCATTTTGGTACTATATCTAACTCATGACACAGCCAAGTAGCGGACTTGGTTGAAAATTCACCATTACCAGTCAAACCCCAACAAAGCTCATCCTGTTCATTAGAAACTGGAATAGGAGTTTTTACGACGAGCTGAATTAACGGATCATGTAGAATCTTTCTAAGTTTGTTCTGATCCCATTCCTTATTATGAATGAATTCTTTCTTTCTTATTTTGTTTACATAGTATGTTAAATCTTTTAATACTACTATATATACTCTCGGTTAGACCTTTAAACTAAGACAAAATTTTTTAAATCGTGGGTCTTAGGAGGTGGCCCATCGGGCTTACCCCCAAGATCAGGCCTACCTAGAATATATATTCAAATTGATTGTCCATCCTTTATTGATATTATTTAAACTATATGTTGCTCTAAGTTAAAGTTTTCAACGTATATAATAATCTATAATATAAAATAAGTACGGGAACTGTTCAATGCATATAATATGTTTAATATACTTTTATGAAAATATAACTACCTATATAGTTTCTTTTAAGGAAAATTAAAAATGAATGATAATCAAAATAAACTATTAATTTAAAATTATAAAAAATCAAAATAAGATAAACATTATGGAATAAAAGCAATCCCTAGTTAGGTTGGCCATGGGCAACTAGGATATGGTATGTAATTTGGATTTGGTAAGTCAAATAATGCATGGAGGTTAGGGGTGATGTGATTTGTGATAGCTTCTCTCACCAAAACTTAAACTGATTTCACATTAAATGAACTAAATAAAATGAACAAACACAAAAATAAATTAAAAAAAAAAGAACGTGGACATAATAAGTGCACGCATGTACACATAAATATATTACACCTTCCGCAGCCATTGGACTACATTCTCCCAAATTTCTTTTTTCCACTTATGTTGAATTTTATTTGTGCACTATTTCATGACTTTTATTAGTTAGTATTTCTTTAGTTCTTTGAATTTGGGCATTTCTTTACTTCGTTTGTCTTGATTTTCGCTTGAAAATATCTCTAGTTGTTACTTAAAATAACTTCCTTGCATAAATACTTGTACATGCATTCTTAGATTATTTTTTTTTCATGTCATATATATCCCTTATCAAGATATTTTTTTGGTACCGGTTTGATTTTTAATTGTTGTAATATTCTTATATTGATTTGATTTATTTTTTTAGATTTTTCACTAATAAATGGTAGATACTATATTTTGTTTAATTTTATACACATTAGGTTGATCATGTATATACAATACTCTCTCCATTCCATATTAATTATCGTTTTTGAAAACAGTGTAGTCAAATTTTGAAAATTTCGACTATAAATTTTTAATATATACAATGAGTTGTTATATATACCATTAGATTGGTAACAGAAAATACTATCATAAAAGTATAATTGCAATTGTTAACAACATATTATATAAGAAATTATCAATCAAAAATTATCAACCCATGACTTTCAGGGACCCAATTGATGTAAACTTGAAAAAGAGCTTAACTTGGATTCTTGGCATTAGAAGGGAAAGTTAAAGATAAGCATAATATAGGGATTAGGAGATTTGTTTAGAGGTTGTAATCTCTTGTTATCTCCACTTTCCCTTTTCTTGAAGGGAGAGACAAGTACCAAATCCTAAGCCCTCCACATTCCCTTTTTCAAGTATGAACTCAACACTTGTTAGGACATCTATTGGAAGGTTTAATTTGGTGGCCAAGTAACTAAAACTAACTACCAACATAATTTAATCAACCCCCCTAATTACTTGTCTTAAATCAAATTAAACCACCTTAATTATTATTAATTAGACATGGAAACATAGCAAGAGATTAAGAGAATCTAATGGGGTAATCCCTCACCACGTTTCCATCAACATTCTCCGCACAAGCAACGTTTCTTCCTCCTTAGTTTCAACTTTCATGATCATGATCTAGAGAGAGAAAGTGGGATTTAGAGAGAGAAAATACAGAGCCCACGCAACCTTTTTCATGGCCATAATTTAAAAAAAAAGGAAATTGAAATTCAATATCCTTGATTATCACGTGCCAAAACCCTACTTATTAAACACCACCAAACAAACCCCAATCTTTCTCGTTTAAATACCTTCCTTTCCTCTCACCCTTCTAACCAACCCCATCAAATTCTTCCTCCCAAATTCTCCAGAAAAACAGAGCAAATTGCAGCACAAAAAACAGAGGAAGAAGAAGAGAAGAACAAAGAAGAAGGTGATCCTGATCCATCATCCATCATCAATGGCGATGGAGTGGGTCCGAGGTCACACTGTCGGTAGAGGGAGGTTTGGTACAGTCAGTTTAGCGATACCCAGAAATTCCTTCTCCAAATTTCCGCTATTGATGGCTGTAAAATCCTGCCATGCTTCAAACTCGCAGAGTTTGAAAACAGAGAAGGAAGTTCTTTCTTCTCTGAGAGATTGCCCAGAAATTGTCAGGTTGTATGGGGATGAATTCAGCTCCGAAAAGGGTACGAAATTCTATAACCTGTTAATGGAGTACGCCTGCAATGGAAGTTTGTCAGATTATGTCAAGAACTCCGGCGGGAAATTGGAGGTTTCCGACGTGAGGAGGTTCACGAGGTCGATTCTCCGGGGACTCAGCCACATTCACGAGAAGGGGTTCGCTCATTGCGACATTAAACTCCAGAACATTCTTGTTTTTGAAGATGGAGTTGCGAAGATTGCGGATTTCGGCCTCGCAAAGAGAGTTGCAGAGGAAAAGGAGGAGGAGAAGAATCAGTTGAGGGGGACGCCGCTGTATTTGTCGCCGGAATTGGCCGCCGGAGAGAGGGGAGGGACGCCGGCGGACGTCTGGGCACTCGGGTGCGCCGTTGTCGAGATGGCCTCCGGGAAGCCCGCGTGGAGTTGTTCGCCGGAGAGTGACGTCGGTGGACTGATTTACCGCATTGGGATGGGCCGAGAGTCGCCGGAGATTCCCTCGGAGATGAGCTCCGACGGGAGGGATTTTCTGGGCAAGTGTTTTGAAAGAGACCCGAATGAGCGGTGGACGGCCCGGATGTTGCTGGAGCACCCGTTTGTTTCCGGGTCTGATGACGTGGAGGACGAGCTATCGCCAAGATGTCCGTTCGATCTCGGCGATTGGGATTCCGTGGAGCCGTCCACACCGGACCCGATCGTGCTCCCGACCCGGCCCGGATCCGAAATGTTCACCAGGGAAATAGAAATCGAAATCAAGGATGATCAGGGTGAGCATTCGGGTTGTTGGGGATTGAATTCGGGTCGGCTTAATGAGTTGGTGGGTGACGGTGGTGTGCCCGATTGGTGCGATTTGGACGGGTGGGTCACAGTTAGGTGAGTCGGGCCGGGTCATCTTTTTGGTTAATTGAGAAAAGACATTGGAGTTAGTGAGTAGATATTGTAGGGAAGCACTTTTTGGTTCAAAGTTGATGGTAGAATCCACACTTTTAGGTCTTCTTGTCCATGTAAATAGATTGGGGTTTAGGGGAGATATTTTGATTGATGGATGGATGCTCAATTTGGGAGAGTGTACAGTTCTTCGATTTTGTAATTAGTTTCAAATCTAATGAGATTCATCATCATTATTCACTTATCAATTTTTCCGCCTTCTTTTTTCTTGTTATTTTGAACGTAAAACATTGGAATGTCATATATAAATTTACAAATTATATGTGCCGAAGTGATAAGGTAATGTTTTAGCAATATATAATTAGTGACCAACTGTTTCCTTTATTGTTGTTTTTAGATCTAACTTTACCTCCGACAAGGGAGACTTCATTCTTAATGCTACGAAAACTATAAGTAGACTTAAGAAAGAGCAGAGTATAGTGCTGAAATCAAAATAGTGCCTAGTGAGTCAAGTAACTTGCAAGTCCGATAATACGAGTAATGTTAGTCTTAGAGGGAATAAAAAGTGCATTGAGAATCATACGAAGAACAACTTAGACAGCGTAGAGGAAGCCACTGAGAGCTCTCAAGATAGCTTGGATGAGAAGTCGTCGTGCAGAGTGATAAAGATAGAATGTGGTATATGTTTTATTCGCAAAAATCAATAAACTGCGACTCAGCTACTAATAAAGGAGAAATAACGAAAAAAGGAAGACAAACGGGTAATGTTCAACAAAATATCTAAATGAGTAATGTGTCAAGCAACAATGCCTATTGCAAACTTTCATCCCAATTTAGACTTTAAATGATCGAGCAAAAAGTTCAATCAAAGCTAATCTAATACAAAGTGAATAAGCATTTGATCAATCTTTAACCTCCAATAACTTCTCAATGTACTTGACAACTAATCCAATATCTAAACTTACGAGTTCAATTGATCATTAACCCTGTTCTTTTCTGCGGTTGGCAAACTGCGGTGCCACAACCTACCGCAGTTTGCCACAACCCACCACATTTTACCGCAAATCATTACTTTTTTCTCTCACAATTCCAATAACCTACCACAATTCCACCACACCCACCATAATTCCACTACACCTCACCACACCATTCCTCAAAATACCGCATAAAAGAACAGCGCCTAAATCTAATAGGCAATATTCAACAAAAATATCTAGTACAAAGTGAAATAAGCATTCAATCTGTTTTTAACTTTTCGTAACTTTTTCATATACTTCACAACTATTTCAATTTTTAAATATACAATCCCAATTAATGATTGAATCCAACAATCTAAAAGTACATTTCGATGATGCAAAAATAAATTCCAATGAAAATTTTGTTACTACATATTAAAGCAACTCCAATGGGAATTGAGATTTTTCCAAGAAGGGGTAACCTCTAAGGAGGGGATTCATGATTCATGTGATAATGCAATGATGAAGAAAAGTTAGGTGAAAAAGAATTCTCAAGTAGCTTATCCCTTGTGCATATAGGGAAGTTTTGGGTTAGTGAGAGTGTGAGGTAAAGAGAATATGCTCATATTCTTATTTGGTTAGATGGGCTATATCTTGTTTTTATATTACTCCATCTTTGGTTCCAAATGAAGGAAAGGGACATTTTAGAAAGACATTGCCCTCTTCTGAGGAGGATGACGCCATAATGACTTGAGTATATGATAGTTAAAACTTCTTTTTGGAATTTATAATAATTTTTTTTCAATTATTTAAAACTTGAACAAATTGAAGAATTTGCAACAAAGGTGCGGAAATCACGGATAATAACATCATGATAGCTATAATATACCAATAAGGAACATCAAAGCAGAAAGAATTAATAAGCAGCAAATCCGGATCAATTCTTTGTAATTTGTCATCAATACTTATAAGTATTTATATTCAATATCAATCAATACTCATAAGTAATTATAAACATATATTATATTTTTAAATTATACTACATCCTTCCCATTTTATCTACTCCTTTACACGTTAATTAGTAATCAATCAAAATTTTCCTTATAAGTAACTCCTTTTCATCCTTGTTCTTTTTTATTCACATTTTTATTCATCCTTTTCATTTTTCCAATGAAACTGAATTAATGAAAGTGGAAGTTCATTATATTGGCTCTGTAAACTACGACTAACGTGACATATATTTTGGGGAGGACGAACCCCATAATTACTTAAATTTTGGTAGAAGGGGTAATACCTATACAAATATAATGAGTAGAGGGAAAAAAAAGATTAGAAAGTTGATTATTAGGCATAAAAGTAAAATTTATATTGCTAAATGTAAAATGATAAATAGTTAAGAGAGGATAAAAGTTAGTTAGGTACATAAATAATTAGCCACGGAGGAAATAGTATTGCTCAACATTGAAAAATAGCATTCGAAAGTAGATTATTTACAATAATTTGGAAACAACAAGATGTCAAAGATATTTCTTTAATATGTACTACTACGGAGTTTTGATCATATAATAGCACATTTTTTTTTAAATAATTTGTAAGCCAAAAAGGCTAAGAAGGCATCAAGTATGCAACAATATCCGCTATAATAGCAAACCAGCAAAAAACCAGCAGAAACAAGAACAACGCAACTCGTTACAACGAGAATAACAAAAGATAAAAAAATAAACAGCTATCCAACAAGATTCCTCTTATGATCCAGCAAATCCTCTCTGGAAGCCTTCTCACAGTCTCATTATCATCACGAGACATTTTTTAATAAACTCACAACATGTGCTGCTCTTTTAGACATTTTCAATAATAGCACACTTAATTAAGGGGTCAGAAATAGTATACAAGACAAAGTATACTTGGGAGTTTTGAGTTTGGACAATTAGGTTGAATACTAGTTGACATTACAACTAAAGTTAATTAACTAATCATTATAATCATTCCTTTTGAAGAAGTTTAGGTGTACAAATGTAGTTGTTAAAATCCAAAATTTGAATATAAAGGAGAAGAATTGGGAGTAAAAAAAGTAATTGTTGCTTTTCTTCCACTCATCTATCATTGACAATCTACATCTACAATCCAAAATACAAACTACAAAGCTTTTATAAGTTGGTTTGCTTGCCAAGTTTTCAATTTCACACAATATTTTTCACCACTCAACCCCAAAAAATTTGGTACACACACTTTAAGAGTGTGTTTGGTTAAGGAGATACTCTTTTCTTGAAAAATATTTTTTATGGAAAGTAATTTTCCAAGCAAAATGAACTTTCACATAAGATTTTCCATTGTTAGGACATGACTTGGATTCAAATTGCTCCTTATTCAAAATGTTTTTTTTAAAAAAAAAATGAACCTAAAAATAATTGAGTATCAGGTATCAATTTCTTATCTGGAATTCAATCCAACCCATTCAAATTCAAAATAACTCAAACTTTCATTTTTCATAGACCCGACAAATAGGTGAATCGGTTCGGCTTGGCATCACGGCAACCAATTTCAGTTCTATTCGGGTTCGGCTTCGATGAGATTCAGGTTGACTTCGGGTAAGTCTTGTTTGGGTTGATTCTGGTTCAATTTGGAGTAATTTGACTCACTTTTCGAGTTGTTGTTCAAGCTATTTCGAGTCATCCATCATAGTATCATTTCGGATTCAGGTTTAGTCTCTCAATTCAAGATCGAATCAGTTTTATCAGATCCAACTTTTCACAAATATACTACACAATAAATTTTTGGTATTACTTAAAGTTTAGTACGACTCTATACACAATGACACAACCATATATATGAGTAATAATCATACTAATACATGTAAGAATGTGATTAATTAGGAGCCCACCACCTTTTTGTATCCTTTCCGTGAATTACAATCATTGATCAAAATTTCAAAAGTTACCCTACTTGTAACCCACGTTAAAGCATAAATGGGGTTGGTTAGTGCATAACTTTGAATCTTTAAGCAACAATGTTACAGTTTACAGGTGTGATAAATGCAAAAAAGAGAGATTCATGAACTCAAGCTAAAGCTTGATATATGTATATATGAATGATCCAACCTGCTTGCTTCCAGAAGAAAATAATCAAGCCAAAAAAAAAACTTGTCGTGTTATGAGAAAAGAAGGGAAAATTTAATTATGATAGTAACCTATGATTGCATTTGTATTAGATTTTGTACCACTCCCTACTCTTCCTACTTTAGATCTCTTTTTTCTCCATCTTTGGGGCCAACCTAGCTACTCTTATTTCCCATCTTCTATTTGGTAAACGTGTCCTACTACACTACCTTTTGTTGTCTCCTTGCAATTCATGTATCATTGATTCATCTAAATGTTCACTCAACAAATTTGTCGGCTATGTAGGAGTTTATTAACCGTAAGTAAATTCTATGGGTTAATAATAAATAGGGTTGTCTTGTAATCGGAAATAATCTAAAGTGACTTTTCGACCAATGACAGTCTATTTTTTTATCTTATTTTTTCATAGAACAATATTAACATTTTCCATTAACGAAAAAATGACGTTGCTGATGTAGAAAATGACTTTTCGGTCAATGAGAGTCTATACCTTTCGGCTAACAGTATATAGTACTATGGCCATGTTATTTTCCCGTTGCAAAAAAAAAAATGTAATAGTATGTTATGAGAAAATAATAAGATAAAAATATAGACTGTCATTGGCCGAAAAGTCACTTTGGATTATTTCTAGTTACAAGGCGCTCGGTACGGATTATTTGGAGCCAAAAACTCTAATAGATAATAGGTATCAAAATGTCAAGTACAAATATAAACCACGATTGAAGAAAATATTACGTCATAATGTATTAACTATTTGATAAAATTGAACATTATATAAGAACAAAGAATTAAAACAGACAATGAAAGTGTTTCTTTTTTCTTTGTGAAAAAAGCTTATGAGTAGGTCTTTTTCAAGGCAAAGACATGCTCCTCGAGCTCGGATATATAGCATTTATAAAGGTCTTTCAAGTCATGAACCGCAACAAAATTACAAAACATCACATCGACAACAGAATTTGAACTCACAACCTTTCAAATTATGAACCACAATCTCTATTTTCTATCAAATGGACTAGCTCTTTTTTTATATATATATTGAAACATTATTGCACAGAAATATGCTTTGAACAATTATGCAATGTGGGTCATAACGTAGATACAAAATCTTATGGATTGATAATTCTTAACTAATTAAAAGAATATAATAGGGTTAGTATATAGGATCTCCCATCGGTTTGTATAATAAGTTAAGCAGTAATCAAAAAATGAAATATTAAAAGCTGCACATGGAGAAAAGGACCCAGCTAATTACTTAGATTACAAAATTTCAAAAACTAGCACGGCATATTTATATGCACCCAAGTATTCAACCACATCAAAAAACACGTGGTATCAAAAAAATGAAGATTAATTCTAATCAAACTTGGGGGATTTGATTTCAGATCATATCTTTAATTGTTTTAATATTGGATGTGTCACATGATGATTTTTTAGATTGCATGTGTCACCTGAGGAATTGAGTATTCAATAGGAGGGCAAATATTACAATTGGGAGGTCAAATAGACCAAACGATCTGGGTGAATAGGTTCGGTCGGTTAAAGATCGTTTTGGGTTGGTATCGGGTTACCTAATCTTGTTTGGATTTCGTGTTGGCATCTGTAGAATCTTATTTCAGTTATTTGGGTTGATTTGAGTGAAGTTCTTTCCGATTAGGTTCTGGTTTTATTTTAAGTCATTTGGGTGTGGATTTTAATCGGATTGATTTCGGGTTTCTTCGGGATCGGATCATCTATTCGAGTGTCTGTTCGTGTTTGGTTTTTTTAGTTCGAGTCTCGGGTTTGGGCCTACTATTTGTCTATGCATAATGATATCGTACATGTGGAGTTTGGGCCTACTATTTGTCATTTGGGCCCGTATTAGTTTGAACTTTGAACCATTCACATAGTTGTGGGCCACTCTTAGTAGCTGGGCTGTTCGAAGTTGGGACATCTTACGTTTACAAGATCCTTTAGATAAGGTGTTATATTGGGTTGGGCCTGATCACATTTAATGGGTCGTCCAATTTTATAGGTTACGATTGACTACAAAGTTTGCTAACGTGTTAGAATTGATGGGTAAAGGAGCCCAATGGGCTCAGGTACTAGCCTTAGATATAAATCAAAATAGGGTTATTGACTTATAAGGACGGCCCAGCAGACGATTTGACACTTTGGTCTGCCCACGACTTATGAGTCCTAATTTATGGGATGGAATGGGTCCCATGGGAGTGATGTGGCAGGGGTTTTATTTTTTTTATTTGTTTTTTTTGCTCTATCACCATCATCATCTTCAAACACTACCCCATCACCATCACCGTCATCACCACCATCATCTCCCACCAACATCCGAACCACCACTGCCAGTTGGAACCACCACACAACCAGCACTCCCGCCGCCAATCGACACCAAGAAAACCCAAATTTTCCCTTCCCTCCTCATTCTCTCTCTACGAAAAAGCAGAGCAAGGGGGGACATTCTCCGCCCCTTCTAACCCTAACCCTAGCTCCAACTCAGCTTCAACCACCGCTCCCAACTCTCTCAGCAACAACCTCAACCAGTCTGCTACTGACTCCAAGACCCCTCATACTAGCACCTTCCAACCCAAGCCTAGTTCTGACAAGCCCTAGAAGGTTCCAAAGACTAGGCCTAAGCTTACTCCTGAAATCCTCCTCTCTGATGACGGTATTGGCTACATTCTCCGTCATTTCCCTCGCAATTTCAAGTACCATGGCCACGGTCATGAGGTACCTACTCTCCACAATTCAATCTTTTCTTGTTTGTTTCGAATATATGGTTTTCAGCTGGATTTACTTTTTGGGTTGTTATTTTAGCGTGGAGTTTCATTATGAGGTTGATTGATGAGAACACGATGCAATCCTACTCGAGGATGCATTGGATTTACTTTTTGGGAGTATTTTAACTCTGCTTTTTTGTAGAGAGAGAATGAGGAGGGACGGGAAAATTTGGGTTTTCTTGGTGTCGATTGGCGGCAGGAATGGTGGCTGTGTGGTGGTTCCGACTGGCAGTGGTGGTTCGGCGGTTGGTGGGAGATGATGGTGGTGATGACGGTGATGGTGATAGGGTAGTGTTTGAAGATGATGATGGTGATGATGATAGATTAAAAAAAATATAAAAAAAATAAAAACCCCTGCCACATCACTCCCCTGGGATCCATTCCATCCCACAAATTAGGACTCATAAGTCCTGGGCAGACCAAAGTGTCAAATGATCTGCTGGGCCGTCTTTCATAGTCATTAACCCATCAAAAATATGAGTTTTACTTGTACCCAATTATAAATTTAACATTTACCCAATTTCTAATCCATTAATGTTTGATGAGATAATGATGCTTTTACTCAAATCTTCCATCTGCACGATTGGTACAAAAAGTTATTGTGAACAAAGTAAGGTCATACTTTTCTTTCAAAAAATTACTCGGAGGTACCCTAACTTTTGGTGAAATGTTTTTCAGGTACCCCAAATTTTTCTAAACTCATTTTGGGGTACCCTTACTTTTGGGGGTAGAAATTATTAGGTACTTTTTCGGTCATCAATTTGGTTATATGACCGAAATACCCTTGTTCTTTCATTTTTTAAGAAATACCCTTAAAGAAGAAGAATAAGGGTACCTCAAAATGAGTTTTGAAAAGTTGGGGTACCGAAAAATAATTTCCCTAAATATTAGGGTACCTCCGAGTAATTTTCAGCTTTTCTTTTCATCATATAATTAATAACATTTTTTTTAATAAGAGTAAACATTACAATCACTGGACCCTCTATCGGGTAAATAACAGTAAGACTACTAATAGGGGCAGAAGGTCGCATAACCACAGAACTAGGCCCAACGAAAGTTTAGCCCTGAAAACAAAACGACAAGGAGCCTCCAAGAGCCCAATGGAAGGTGTTGAAAAACTTCAATGATTTCAAAATGGAAATAATTTTTGGACGTCAATAATATTAATTTTGAGAATATTGGATACCATAATATAGACTATCTTTTTTGGTCACCGACCGTATTTAACTATTTACTATCGATCAACTTTTCATCAACAGAACACTACCAATTAGGCACGGTTTTGACCGTACTTACTTTGATAAGTTAAAATCATAACAATTCGATAGTGTATTGTTGGAAAGAAAATAAGTCGATAGTTAATACTGATAATGTCCAAGAAAATATTCTATATTATTAGTGTTCAATACCCCAAAATTAATATGATTGACGTCCAAAAATCTTGAAAAACTTCAATGATTTCAAAATGTAAATCAAACATAATCTTTCTTCTAAAAAAAACTTTCTAAAAATACTTTGACAAGAACCATTTCTTTGAACAACAACAAAAGCCACCATAAATAGTCAAAATGTAGTAATTGTTCTAGAAGCAAACCCGCGTTGAGTTGGTTTATGTTAAATTTCAGCTATTGCTTCATGTGAACACGAACAACCAAAATTAAAAGCCAAAAACGTAATTCCTGTGTGTCCGTCCCCAACAAATTACGCTGTCTCTATAATAATGAATTCAATAATAAGAATGACGAACCTACCAGATGTCCAATTTCCAATACATAAACACACACCCCTCTTTCATTACTTCCCATCCTAAAAAAAATCCAATTCTCACCCTAAAAATCCTATTCTCACCAAATCTCTCTTCTTCTCTTTCTCTGTTTTGCTATATTGAGAGTCCACCAAATACCCGCAATGAAAGCGAGGGATTCCCACATTAATATCAACATTCTCCTTCTCCTGCTAATTTCAGCTTCTCTCTTCTTCCACCCTTGTTTATCTCTCAAGGTTAATTTCTCTTCTCACCCTTTCTAAATCCTCAAACATTCATCATTTTCAGTTTTCACACATTAATCCTCTGTTTTTTTAATCATACAGCAAGGAGAAACATGTTCCAAGGATTCAGATTGCGAGGCGGGGCTCCGGTGCGAGACTTGCCCGGCAAACGGCAACACACGAGCCGCGCTGCGTCCGTGTTCGACCCATCATCCCGACAACTAAGGTATAATAATAATCTGCTCTGTTTTTCGTCGCCATTGTTAAGATTGAGCTTGATGATGATGTTAATTCTGAAGGTAAAAGGGTTGGCGTTCAACAAGTATTCATGGCTGACGACGCATAATTCGTTTGCGTTATCTGGGGGAACTAAATCTGGGACTGGATCTTTCCTTCTTGCGCCTACTAATCAGGAAGATTCTGTTACCTCCCAACTTCAGGTCTCTCTCTCTCTCTCTCTCTCTCTCTCTCTCTCTCTCTATTTCTGGTTAGGGCTTGAAATGTTAAAGTTAGGTTGATGAATGATGGTAATGGGGAAAGAAGCTAATGAATTTGGGTAGTTGAAGAAATTGGTAGTGCGATTTCTAAGATTGTCGGCTATGCGAATTCCAAATTAATCAACTTTCCTCTTCATTTGAAAATGGCGGGATAAAAAAGGAGGGTTTTGAATTTTCAATCCTGCAAATTTTGAGCCATAATATTTTAAATAATTTGGATTTTCATAATATGTCATATTAATTGCCGTAATTTTAATTTTCACGATTTTCAATGTAATTTTTTAATTAATAGTTTCTTATAATTAACAATTGCAATATTATATTTTTATGATAATATTGTTTATTACGAATCTAATAGTGGTAATTTATATAACAACTTATTGTATATATATTTGAGAAATTTATGGACATATTTTTTAAAATTTGATTGCACAATTTTCAAAAACGATAATTAATATGAAATGGAGGGAGAATGAAATAATTTAAACTCAGAGGTTTTTAGATTTAGGGTGTGTTTGGTTGAGAGGAAAACGATTTCTGAGGAAATGGTTTTCCATAAGAAATGGTTTTCTAAGGAAAATGGTTTTCCATGCCAAATTTTCCCTTGTTTGGTAGGAGATAAATTATTTTTCGGAAAATGATCATTTATGTCGATATAAGTAGCGATATATGTTACAAATGAAAATATTTGGAGCTCAAAATTTATATTTGAACTTTTCTTAGTTCATACTATCAAATCATAAAGTTTCGATTCAAACGGTTCAGTTTGAATTTTTAAAAGTTTCAGTCAGTTTTAGGGCAAAAACTTCAGATTTGATGTATATCGAGATAAATGTTATCAAATAAAAATATTTTGAGCTAAAAATTTATATTTGAGGTTTTTTTAATCAATTCTATCGTGTTACAAAATTTCGAGCAAAACCGTTAATGTTAAATTTCGGCCTCAAATTTCAGTTAGGGTTAGTAGTAAAAATCGATCCAACAATCAATGGTGGGAAATGATTTTTCTAGGTTGATCAAAGGAAGTTAATTTCCTCCCTTTAAAGGAAAATGATTTTCTTTGGAAATGATTTTCTAAACTTTTTTTGTACCAAACACTAGAAAATTGGGAAAACATTTTCCAAAAAAATATTTTCTCCCCTACCAAACACACTCTTAGTAAACTACCACCCAATGTGGATTATAATCTGTCAAATTTATAGGTAAAAAATAATTGGGTAAAATTAAATTTTGGTAACTTTTGGTAATTTTTGATAAATTTTGGTAAATTTAGGTAAAAATTAATAAATTAGAATAGATTGAAATTATCCATGAATTTAACAGGGTCTAACTCAGGATTAATATGGAAACTTCCTGAAATATTAGAGCTTGATTTTAAGAGAGTAATGGCCAAGAGCGGAAAAAAGGAGTCATTCTCAAAATGATACAATTCGTTACTGAACACTGTGTATTACAGTGCCACGTTATCAAAACTATGCTTTCTAAAGGGTCAATTTCCAAGAAGTTGGTGGTTCTCTAACCAAATTACGGATGTAATGAGGTTTTTTTAGGTCAATGTGAGCTATTTTACTTTTGTTTTTTTCGTTGTCTATATTTGAGAAATTTCTTTAAAATAAGTGGTGGTCCTATATATGATAGTTATGGTCTCACTTTTATTTGAAGAAGCAAACTCTATGATAGGTGTCATGAATTTATATAGATTAAACAATTTAATTTAATTTGAATTTTTCTTACGTTTCATTAAAGTCATATTCGAAATGTTCGTATGTTATGTATGTTTCTGAACTAATTCTGATTGCACAAATTTTAATATAAGACCATATCACATAATCTTATTGTGAGAATAACTATTCATAAAGTCTGACCTTACTAAAAAAATTACTGGTGGAACCTAATTAAACTAATCCATTACTTTAGTAATTTCTAAATAGAGTTTACAAAGGCTAAGATGGTCTTTTAATTGACCACCATGCAAAAAGAGCTCTACTTTTCTCTCTATAATTTAGGCAATCAGCACCAAATCCCCAGCCTGGTAATGTAATTAATAAGCATCCCTAGCAGCTACCTAACTCTGAATAATACCAAAAATGATAATGCAGTTTTCATGTGGGAGTTGTTAGAGTTCATGTTCATTCAATCAGAAACTAACATGAACTTTCTCTTTTCACTTTGAAAAATAACTTTATATGTATATACAATAATAAAACCTGCTTTGCCTTTCAATAAAGGATCAGAATTTCTGAGCAAGCATCCCTATTAAAATGATTTATCTGGTATTTTAATCTAGAAGTTCACTTTATTCCCACTATGCCATGTTTAAGTGGTGAACCATAGAAAATTAATTCCCTACATATTCCCCAAATTTTTTTATTGATTGGTAGCCAATTTGTTGAGTAGAAAAATACTATTGAGAGTCCCTATAGCTCTACTTTTCCCCCTCACTTTTCTTGGTATGTTAGAAAATTATTGTGGTTTACTTTCCTCCTAAGATTTTTCTTCTCCAAATGTTATTGTTTATCAAAAAAGCTATGATAATTGAAACCCTAGGCCTGCATTTTAATATATGTCTGTCATTTCTTTTATTGCTTTTAACAGGCTAAAGTTGACCCTCGTATTAGACTCCCATATATATATATATGGTAACATCCAATAAATATTACAGACCGGGAGATAAAAGGGTAAATACAAAATAGTTCATAGTAAGCATGACTCATCAATCTTACAATTTCCAGTAAAATATAAACTTGAGCGTGCTAGCTCTACTTACTATGTCTGTTCGGATGGCTTTGGACATCATCCGATACCCTCGGTGCTCTTATTGTTGTAACAACATCCATAGCCTTTAAGATGACTTGAAGCTAAAAAAATGTTTCAAATTAGCTGCAAACTAGTTGATTAGCTTCTCATGGAGTAGTTAGTTCTAAGTTCTAACAAATCGTCGCTTGGTTTGCCATGTAGAATGGCGTCCGAGGACTCATGCTTGACATGTACGACTTCCAAAACGACATATGGCTCTGCCATTCATTCGGAGGCCAGTGCTTCAACTTCACAGCATTCGTAAGTTAAATTCATTCGAACCCAAAATAATTTCATATATATGTGAGCTCTATGTATAATGCTATGCTCGAATGAACATGTGTGAACAGCAACCAGCTATTAATGTCCTGAAAGAGGTCCAGGCATTCCTGTCAGCAAACCCTACTGAAATAATCACCATCTTTGTCGAAGACTACATAAGATCGCCAATGGGGTTGAGTAAGGTGCTCAAAAGAGCTGGGCTGGACAAGTACATGTTCCCGGTGTCCCGGATGCCTAAAAACGGGGGTGACTGGCCCACCGTCGATGATATGGTGCAGAAGAATCAGCGGTTGCTGGTCTTCTCCTCTGTGCAATCGAAGGAGGCCTCTGAAGGGATTGCCTATAATTGGAAATATGTCCTCGAAAATCAATGTAAGTATGCATGCGAATTTGTGACTTTGATGTAATAAATTGACTGTCATGAATCCGAGTCTGAGTTGTTTTTGATGCCCAAGAATCAAATATAGGAGGAAGCAGTGATGCCTGATATTCGGGTTGTAGGACTAGGACAAGTATAAATTTGGACTCTGACGATAAAAATAAGAAAAAACATTGTGTCTGCACCCGAGATGAAACAGTAATTTTTGACAACCATACTTTAACGGGTAAAAGAGTCTAGTAAATGGGTCGTTTGATTTGGATTCGTGTTAGGGTCAAGTTTAGGACGAGTTGATTTCAGATTATTTTATTTTTAGCCCGATGGGCTTGTTTGGAAGAACGAAATATAAACTTGAGCTAAATGTCAGTGGTTACTGATATTTGATGAAACAAAACTGCAGATGGGGATGATGGTATGGTAGAAGGGTCGTGCACACACCGTGGAGAATCACCTCCGATGAACACGACGAGTGTGTCGCTGGTTCTTGTGAATTACTTCCCGAATAATCCGAATTCGTCCCAAGCCTGTGCTGACAATTCAGCTTCCTTGCTCAACATGATCAATACCTGTGTCCAACGAGACGCCAAAAGATGGCCAAACTTCATTGCTGTTGATTATTATCAGGTGATTAATTAGCACTTAAACCTTTCCAAACACCAATCATAACTAAAAGATTTGAGGGTAAATGATGGTTTAAGCTCTTAATCTGTTTATTTGGTGTATTATTGCAGAGGAACGACGGTGGTGGAGCTGCAGAGGCGGTTGATGAAGCAAATGGGCATCTAGCCTGTGGATGTCCCAACATTGCCTATTGCAAGGTTTGCTAAATTCCCACATTCCTCTTCCTCTTAATCCTAACACATCCAGTCTTAGGCTGTTGAAAATTCGGGTTTGTTTTCAAACAAATCGGAACATTAGACAAAAAAAAAATGATGTTGCCAGTTCTTTCTGGGTTCATTTTGGGTCAGACTATGCAGACAGGCCTAAATTCTAGTTTGGACAATAGAAATAAGAATTCTTTTTTTTTTTGGCAATGGTAAATTGACGCACGTAATGGACACCTCTATAGGCACAATAAGCCTCCAAGAGTACCAACAATTTCCACCATGAAAATTGTGGCGATCAGGATTCAGAACCTGGTGGGGAGGATAGATCTCCTCCCATGTGCACTTGAGCTACAAGCTCTTGGGCAATAAGAAAATATTGCGTCCTTAGCTGAAAATTTTGGAATATGGCATGGCATCCGTACTTGAATTTTTCTGGGTGGGATGTTCTTTTGACAATCCTAACACCACCAACAACAACACGACTTCGAGTGTAGGTCTTGCTAGTTGCTACGATCTTATTTCAACAAATATTACTATTAGACAAAGAGACCAATTCCAGCCTACCATAAAACCCGGAACTTAACCATGAAATTCTTACGACGGTGTTTATTTATGGACAGGCAAATGGGAAGTACGGGCAATGCGACATCCCACAACTTGCCCCTCCGCCACCAGCAGCATTGGCGGGTTCAAACTCGCCCGGGGGAGGTTCGGGTTCAGGTTTAGGTTTAGGTATGCCGAAACTGAATGGCGGTTTTAGGGATACCCATGCAGGTTTACTACATTGGCTCTGTGCAGTATTGTCCACATTGGTAGTTATGTTAGTCTTGTGAGAATGTTGTGAATATGTCATCATTTTGAGATTGAACCAGTACATACGGCAGATTTTTCCTCTCCATCATATTGTTTGTGCAGGGTGTGTTGTATTTGTATTGAAACCGTTGGATAGATTTAATGACATTTTGGCAAAACTAGAGTTTACTTGTAGATAGCTAGGGTTACTGGTGGTAAAATAAAATTTTTTTTAAAAAAAAAAACCATGAAAAGTTTATCTCTCTTTTTCTTGTCTCTGTTTCTTTTTAATTTTTTTTTGTTTGTATTAGTTCGTTTATTAGCCTTATCAGTTCATTCATTGGGGTTATATTCAAAGATAGCCAACAACTACTGCCATAAGAGATTTAAAAATTATACGTGTTTATTTGACCTGCTTAATGAGTATTTTTAGGGTTAAAAAGTAAAAATTAATTTTTTTAAAAGCTAAAAGTTATTTTCAAAAAATAAATTTGACCAAAAACAACTCCAAAATAAAAGCAATAAATTGCTACTTCTATTTCCCAAAAAGTACAAACTAATGACTATAAAAAAGACGGCATCAAAATAAAAACTAAAGTCTGAATTATTTAACTCCAACTTTTATTTTAAAAATATGAAGAAAGAAATTAATCACGATAACTTCCCATGGAAGTAAAGCTTCTAAAAATAATTATGCTATATACTCTGTGAAAGTAGCTTATACGGCCCTCCAGGCGATTGTTCTTTGTTTATTATACTAGTTATTAGACATTACCTATTTGAATGGTTTGTTTAAACATTTTGTTAAGTAAATTCAGCTAGCCTCCTCCCTTTCTATTTTCTCTAGAAATCCTAGAACAGTTAGGAAACAAATAATTATGGAGTCAAAAGATCAATTGGGTCCTTACCACTAAGGCAAGGAACACCACATTCTCTCATCTCCCACTAGGGTTCGAATCCTGGGGGGGCATTCCTGGCATACCAGCATACGGGAGTTGTGTGCAAGAACGTTGGGCCTTGAACAAAGGAATCGACGCTCCTGTCCCCTAGTCCAGTAAAGGCCCGTTGGGTTAGACCTCTGAGATAAGGGCCCAGTGGACAGGACCACTTACTATTGTAAAAAATAAATAAATAAATAATAAAAAATTATGGAGTCAAAAGAATGGGTGATTTTAAGACACTTTCTTAACAGGCTGTCATATATCATTTTTTTCAATTATAATTCTTGATTTAATTGACTTCTCTTCCATTTTTTAGTTTGATTTTAGATTTACACAAATAAAGTTAATCTCTTCATTTGCAAGAATTTTATTTTTCCTTATATAGGGTTTATACTCTCTTTCTAAAGTTCTATTCAATTGATATAATTTAATACATTAGATAGAGATCGACTTTGAAACCACTATAGTAAGTTTTGTGAGGTTATCCATCACTGATAAAGATGCAGGTCCTCAAAGAAAAATACAACTTCATCGAAGATTGACTTTGACGTCACTTTCTTATTGACTTTTTAATATCTTTACTGTGACCAATAAGTATATTACCTCTGTCCCTAAATAATTGTCCATTTGACTAAACTTTGACAGTTGATTACTCACAAATTGCAATAAATCACAATATGAAATTATCACAATTAGAAAGATATTGTACTAAAAATTACAATGATATTAATTTTATATTGTAACTCATTGTAATTTGTGAGTAATCAATGGTCAAAGTTTAGTCGAATGGACAATTATTTAGAGACGGACATAGTATATTAGAATGATATTTAAAAAATATGACTAATGATTAATTAACTAATGAAATCTACTAAAGTCACTCCAAATCAATTATGCGAGTATTAAGCACCTCTATATACATAAAAAGCCCCCACAAAGCCAATATGATTCACTATAAATTTAAAGTGAGACAATCTCACCTAAGACTTTAGTATTTTATTAAACTCATGCAAAATCGCAATTGACAACCAGATGAAGGTAAACAAAAGTATGAACCTACGAATTTATTCATATGGCAACAATATGAACCGATGATTACAAAACACAAGGGGAGGAACAGAAAATTCTGTAAAATACAATGTACAATGCAATTAACAAAGAGTTGTGACTATGATTAATGTCTGGGAGGCTGCTGTATGAACTTACTATGATCAATCCCTACTTTAGGCTTCTGTACTGCACTGTGTATAGGTCGGGGTCGACTATTTGGTCCCGAATGAAGATTATTATCTCATTGCAATTCTCCAACAGGTGCTTCATTAAGCCATAGGAAGTGGATGAAGTCATACAGCTTTGCACTCACACTCACCTGCTCCGGACAACGGTGTATTAATATTAGGGTTCAATCTAGAAATTTACTACTGTTAAAAGAGTAGTATAAAACCATTCATGTGTCTTCAACCATCAGTTTAAGCTTTTACTAGGGCATTCGCATATACCAGACAATTGGGTCAAACGGGTTCTATTTTGGTTGTCATGTCAGGTCAACAAGGTTTGAGCTTAGGTTGAGTCATTTTCAAGTCCCTATATTTTTTTTTAGTTCAATATGTTTGCCTTGCAAAAACAAATAAATTTTAGGTGAAAGATAAACTCACCAAAGTCAAAATTCAGATCGGGTTGGGTCATTTCAGGTTCAGTTTACTTATAACTATAAATAGAGAGACCGATTCCAAAAAGTCCACAGAAAAGCTTTTGAGGAAACCATTCGACGCCATCGAGCAATTTAGTTTTGTTACCAATCAAGAAATTGAAGATGTGTGCCGTACATACCTTGTAAGGCGTAGGATTCAATCTCCTCATATGGTCAGGACGCATTTGCTCTAGTTGTTTCAGGCAGTGATCCCTGATATCCTTTAGAGGTGGCAATTCTTCACTAGATTTATCTGCATGAAACCAAGAATCTCTCTTATTGACATTTGACAGGCTTCACCGATCAAACACGGAATCAAATTGGTTTTACTCCTTAGTTCAAACATCAAACTAGGCTAAAAGCTTCAAACTCAATCACAATTTAAAGCTCCATATACATATATTCACATCTCAGTAACTTGTTAACCTCAAGTCCTCAAAAGCTTCTGATAGAGCAGAAGGCAGGGTGAGCTTAGCATGACATGCTTCCATTCAAAAAACTAACGAAGCAAAGCAAGCTTTTACAGGATGAAATTTGAATAATCACAAGTAATTTGACTCGTAGACAGACTGTGAAATGAATGTTTATGATGTTTTTTAAGCAGCTCGTGATGGATAGTCTTTCATGAACAAACCAACAGACAATAGCTCACCTGTGCTACCTCTCCAATAACATTTCAGCAACTCCTCGACTCTTTGAGGGACAACATAAGCTCTTTTAGACTCATTAAATGGATGACGACATAGGATCCTCTCTCCTTCCTGTCCAAAAAACAGAAAAGACAAAGAAACCGAATCATCATAAACAATACATTTTAGAATAGCTCGCTGAAATCAATAAATCATGAACACATTTCATAAGACGAGTCCAAAAAAAGTGAGATTGTCGAGGTTATCTGTCAGCTGATACCTTAGGCGCTGGTTCGTTTTCTCCAATCATCAAGTCTACTAGCGCATACCCTTCTTTACCATACAATCGGTAACATTGTTTTTTACATGGAATAGAGACCTAAAGGCAGTACACAAAAGGTTACACAGCTCCCATAAATGACAGAATTCAACACGAGACTTTAATGAGAAAACAGTGCCAAACCTTAGAAACATCTTCAGAAAGCTTCATCCGTGGCTGATTGTTTATCTCAACAAGCTTGAAAACACACCCAAGAGCAGGTTGAGCATAGCATGTTACCAGATAAGTTCCTATACCAAAGGCATCAATCTCGTGACCCTGCTCACGCAAAATGTGTCCAATCACAAGAATGCAACAAAAAATGAGCCATTTTCTTCACAAAATAGCAAAATATAAATAAAGAGATACACGGGATGAACTGATACAACATTTGAAGGGGTGAAACAAACTTCACAACTTTGACCCCCTTCCCCCCAACAAAAACAAAAAAAAAATTCCTAATCAAAATTACAAGTGGCATACATCTTGAGAAAGCAGACCCAGTTCAAAGATCTATTAACACTTGTGCAGTTTTAACATCCCAAAGAAATTAGTAGCTACTGCAGGATTGTCCTTTACTTTCTTTTATTGCTATGGTCCTTTTATAGTTAATAGTTGGAACACTTTCATAAGTGAGCACATAAATTGATTAAATTCCATCATGAGAAGAAGAATGTGTGGTGTGTGGTGACAACCTGTTTGTTCAAATGGTCTAATGTTTCCTCGTTAAGGTCATTGCTAGCTGTAATATTCGTCTTTCCAAAACCAGGTACCCCAAAATCTTTCTCAATTGCTTGAAAAAACTTGCGAGCCTCACAAGAGAGATAGGCCAAGTCACCAGAGTCCAATCTAATGCCAACAGCCTTGTACCTGCATTGCAAATTATGAAAGGATAAAGATTACCAATTAATCATAGTAATGACATTATACTCCATCTTTAATGCCTCTTAATGTCCAAATTAAAACTAAGTTGACAGGTTTTAAAGCAAATAGAAAACATTATCCTCTAGACACTGGCAGACTGACATTCATTTCCAATTTGCAATTATGAACTGAAAAGAAAGCATATCTTCTACGGAAACAGAACGAGGAAAAGATCAGAACATGCAATCAACCAATTTATGGATAGTCCTTTACATACCCTAAATCTTTAAGTGCCAAAGCAACTGCACAAAAGTTTGGAATTCCACTCCTCAAGACCTGGAAAATTTTGTGGATGAACCAACAAATTAATGATGGCCATAAATAGAGATCAAAACAATGAAAATACCAGCCCCATATGGGTGGAGACAACATTCAAAATAAAAAATCAATACGAAAATTAACATCACAAGGATGGTTATCAGCAGATAGTAAGATAAATTGCTCAAAACCTTAGAGGAAACACAAACAGGCCACTTATCCTAGTGTGGTGTGTGGAATGAATGCTACAGTATTTCAAAGTGCTGATTCAACTAAACAGGGCCAATGCATTACACCATTAACCCTCTCATGACACGAGAAAACAACAATGATTCCATTAAAGCAACAAAAAAGAGGGCACACAAATTGCACCAGCCAAAAACAGAGAAAGAAAGTTTATTCGCCATAGAACGTAAAATGTTACAATAGCCTTTTTGTGTTACAATTGAGAAAGAAAAAGAGACAAGGAACTTCAAACAGAAGAGCAACCAAAGTCAAGCCTTCTGTGGGTTGTTAAGTATTAAAAATAAAGCTTATACACAGTAGACAAGTCATAATTTTCATGGCTATCTGACCGGCAACCATGTTCTAGAACTGGTCATTATGGATGGAAGTAGGGAATCACCAAAAGATTTCTTACAATTAACTTCAGAAATTGTAACTCTATTCTGTAAAATAAAATAAAAAATGTTTCAGCTTTTGAAAGGTGTCACAACTCACAACTGATGATTCTTCCAAAACTAAGTTACACAAGTCAAGTTACATTAAATACAGAATTTTCCATATTAATTTATTAGTGATTAGCGAAGTTAGGATACATATAACCTTTATAGTTATAGACAATGAGGAGCGAGACAGCACTCACAAGTCACAAGTAGTTTCTGAACATATCTCATATGAAAGTGAATGTGAAATATCTTCAAATATCAAGAAACCTCCAATCAAAAATTCACTAGCATGTCTTCAACTACCCTTCCCCCACCTTTTTCTATATCTTCCTGATCCCCCTTAACTAGCTTTAAAACCAATTATCCACATCAAGTTTGGCCCTTACTCTAGATAATTAACCCTGATTCGACCTTGGCAAGGTTGTACATTACATCCCCCCCCCTCCCCAAAAACCACACACACACACTCTTTGGTTACTTATTGAACATTGGATTAAGAAAAGATGATTTCTCTCTGCTTTTGCTTCTGATTTCTCCTATCTTCTACTTTGCCTGCCTTAATTCACTCTATTGCTCCACATCTAGTAACTTGCAATCTATTGTTATGCTTTTTTTATGACAATGAGGACCGGAGACAGCCTCTTCATGCATTTCCATCAGTAACATTATTGTTATGCTTTTTCCGACTGTGCATACTATTCAATGAATTTGAAACATTACTGAGACTAGACCTGTCAATTCGGTCGGGCGGGCGGGTTTCAGGTCGGTCGTATATCGGGTTCCGATAAATACGCGTCGGGTGTATTTCGGGTTCGGGTAAATACGAACGGTATATTTCGGGTCAACCCAACGGGTTATGATTGCGACTTTTCCCGTTTTTTCTTTTTAAAAAATGGTCTCTAAATACTATTTTTTGTACAATATACATAATAAAATATGATTATCTTCGGGTAACGATAGATTATTGTGACTATTTCAACTTAAATTAGAGAAATAACAAATAAATGAGTCGCACTTATAGTTTAATAGTTAAAGTTCAATGAAAAGTCACAAATTTTAATAAAGTTGAACTTAAAAGTTAATTTTTCGGGTCAAACGGGCGGGTCGGGTTTGACCCACTCATTTTTAGGCTCGGTGTATTTCGGGTTTAGTAAAAAAATCGTGTTCAAAACCTATAAATTTCGGGCGGGTTCGGGTCGGGTGTTGCCAGGCCTAACTGAGACCAAACCTAAATAAATCCCCAATCACTTACGTCAGTAAAATTATCTTGTGCAACTGACATTGATTATTTTCCTTTTTTTGGCAATGAGAGCCAGAGTCAGCCTCTTCATGCATTTCTGTGCATGACAATGATTGGCTACATTTAGATCACCCCCGTACCTCCCGTAAGCAGGACCCCGTTGGGGCTTGTTGTTGTTGTATGACAATGTGAAAAGGAGCGGGAGGTTGAGAGTCAAAGATCATGATATCGTCCTTGCATGCTCTGGTCAGTTGGAGGTCGCATATGATTTATAAAAATCGTGTGGCTAGGACTTAGACAAAAAGCAAAAAATGACCAAAACGGCATGAACTGTAGTTTTACATCACAAAGACAATGCAGACAAAAGCTCCTAAGCTCAGACAGTCACATGACATGATTACAAAAAAACAACAAATAAGAATGGAGGTAAACTGTAAACACCATAATGCCAAACAAGCAAAAATATTGGCATGCATACGCACTGAGCAAGAATAATATCCAATCTATGCTATGATCCAATCATAAAAACAAATAATTAGCAATGCTTACATCATATGTGTCCACGAGAGCCAAAAAGTTATTAGGGAATGCCAAGGCATATGATGTGAAAGCAGCAAGCTCACTAATATTTGTCTCACCAAAGCCACCAACGGATAACCTTGTTCTCTGAAAAGTATACAGGGAGAGGGAGGCAGAGTTAAAAGACAAATCAATTAAACAAAAGAAACCTTACACCAGAGAGATCACAAGACTTGGCGAATGACACATCACATATAAACTTTCACACATCATGGTCAGCTCTGTAAGATCTAGAAAGCATCAATTATAGCAAGTGCCTGGGAACTTCATAGCTCGTGCTGCATCATGGAAGAAAATGAACACCCCCTACACAATAATATCTTTTCTCTTATCATGGAGAAGGAAATTAAATAGTTGTGTTTGCAAAACTATGAACCCCACCCACTTACAATAAATCGTGCTTATAACAAAATTTCTTGTCAAACAATGGTTTTGTAGCTTACAAGAGAATCCCTCATTCCCTCTAAGCCTTGCACAGTTCAAGTTGTTTAACTTGCAAACATAGTGTTGGCACATATGCACGAGATAGGCTCACAGTCCCTCCCCCCCCCCCCCCCCCCCAATGCAATACGACATATACAAATTTCTCCATAGAAGATAGTTTAAAGTCCAATCAAGAATGTTTGGGATTCTTTGGGAAGACTGTCTGGCTCCAGAACTTGGACACAAACATGGTCAAAGGTTTCCACCAGAAGATAAAATGGAATTTTCTGCTTGTTTTTAAATTTTTAATAACTAGAGCTGTTGAAGTAGACAATGTACATAAATTTCTAAAAGGCTCAACTCAGAGCACCTGAATTTTTCTTAACCATGTCTGCACAAGGCTGACAAAATCCTCACATGTAGTTGAGCCATCTGCACTCCGAAGTGACTTCTCCACAATCTCATCAGGACTCTGCATATCAGGATTAGTTAATGAGGTCGTTAGAAAGGTGAGTCACCATATTTTCTAACAAAACCAAACTTTGAAGCATGTCATACGGGAAGGAACAAAAAACACATCCTGCTAGCAGCATCATGCGGGCACAACCACTAAATTTTTACATAATAAATCAATGTTAGCTGAACTCAGCAACAAGCAATCAACACAAATATGTGTTCTTGTTCTAACACATGAAACCTTGGCATATACTTGACCTAAAAATGGAAAGATGCCGTATGTCAAAATGCTGAGTGTTTGATGTGGTCTTTAAAGAGAAATGAAGCAATCAAATACAATACATCAGTATTCATGCCTGCCACTAACCCGAACTTTTTTCCTTAATAAACCTACATACATTTTTTTAATGGAAAATAAACCTACATACATAAATAATGGCTGTTCAGCATGTGAATTGCGCCATCTATTACATGAAAAGAATGCACTCATAAATCCACAAATCTTCCATTAAAACATGTCATAAAACAGAGGCTACTTGCCTACAGCCTCCCATTTTTAGGCCAAATGATTTTGAAACAGTAACATTTTCTTATAAGACATGACAATTGGACATCAGTAGAGATTTTTCTCACCATGAATGAGCTGACAAAAGCATGTGAATGAGTTCCCTTCAGTGGTATTCCAAACAATTTTCCAGCTGCAACATTGCTGCAATGAAGTACAAATACAAGGTCAATAATGGAACCTAAGATAGAAGTTACAAATGTAGCAACAGTGTTAAGCAAAAGATAATTGTCACAAACTATGTTAGGATGTCGAGGGAAACTAAATGTTAATATTGTATGTTTATCACCTATTAGATATCATACAAATGTACACAAAACTTCAATAACTTGAGAACATAGAAAGAAAGCACAAGACTCATTTTGTCATGTTGAACAAGAAATTTACATTTGATAGATATTGTTTCTTAATTGATAAACCAGTACTATTTTATCATCATTACCATCTTAAGCTTCTAATCCAACAGGGAAGCACCGTTGTCTACAAAAACTTCACCCCATTCCTATATAAGAAATCATAAATGGATACTTAAAGAGAAAAGGAGTGACAGATATCTTCTACAAGCTAACAGCTAGAGTTTTAACTATCACATTGTTCGCAAAATTCTCATGTTTGAATAATCAGGTTGATGTTTGACAAGCTTCCCATGTCTTACACGGTGATGGATTTTTATCAAACATCATCTTCATGATGGATGATTTGGCCTTCAATTAGGAGGGTGAATTTGATGGCATACTCATATACACAATCAATAGACTTCATGAGTCAGTACATAATTAACCGATTCATCCATATAGGCCTAACAACAAAGAGCAAGTGACTTAGAAAGTCAAGAATATTCATCTTCAGGGCCTACCTTGTCGCATCAAAACCACCCACGTAACAATATCTTGATGCACTAATCCCTCCATCAGGCCCCTATAAAGAGAACAAATTTCATGTCTTTTAGACATGCATAAGATGAGGCAACTGTTGACATATTCTTAATGCGCGATGCCCTAAAGTTATCACCTGTGCCCGCCTAAGCCCAAACTCAAGTAGTGCTTTGGAATTTCCTGCTACTCTTCGATGCCTTGCAGCATTGGTAGCCACCAAGGATGCATAATTGACAAGGTTGACGAGAGTTGTTTCCAAAAGTTGAGCCACCTGATGAAATAGGTCTTAAAGCTCTAGTGTAATGTAATAGCAAAATGTCACCAAAAAAAAAAAGAGCGAGAGAGAGAAATGATCAATATAACCGTTACTCACTGCAACTGGTCCTTCAACCCTTATAAGAGGCACCTTTGGAAAAACAATAGATCCCTCGGGAATAGCATAGACTTCAACTTGAGAGCAATCCATTTGTCGAAGATAGTCGAAAAAACCCTCCTAAGCTTCCATTAACGGTCAGTTCAGAAGTATGACAATAAGAGATAGAGATTCAATCAATCAATAGGCTAATCCATTGACAACAGAGTGTATTTATGCAAAAGATAGAACACAAACACATATTTTATAAAGAACAATCAGATAAAGGTTCAATCAGATACCGTTCGATAACAAAATTTGCGAGGGATGAGTAGGAAGCAGAAGCTAAAAAGCTACGCCAGGAATGAAATGAGTTCACACATCTAAAAAGCTAAAAAAGATTGGGTTTCATTGTTGTAGTTATTCTAGAGTTGAGTGCTATTGAGTTCCTTGCAGGTTCGATACTGTAAAAACAACCCCCACCCTTGAAGTGCTCAAAATATGTAAATATATAAATATGTAATACTTCACAATCGTGAGTCCTCATTGATTTAATGCATGTAAATACATAATGTTACAGTGCATCTTTCCAAATCCATGTAGAGCTCAAACTCTCATAGCCAAAAATGTTGATTCAACAAACACATATCATATGCTAACTGAAATAACCAAATTCCTGATTCAAACCAACAATTGTAGAGGATTGTATATAAGTAACCATCTTCCAAACTACTAAGTCTGAATGCTAGAACTGCTTCAAAACAACCAAAAAAACTACGACCTGATATTTTGGAAAGTTGACATTACCTAATACAAATTTTTATTTGTCAACTTCAGCTCCAAACTATGACATTACTATATTTACCTCCTTGTTCCAGTATGAGGAAATATGGTTTCAGCCCTTCCAGAAGTTTGGTTAACACCAATGATCAAAATCCCCCAGAACAGAAACATATTCAATTTCAAGAGATAGTATTTTATTCTATGCTCAACATCTTATGTCCTCTTGTTATACAGTGATTGGATCACCTGAAATACGTTGCATATGCAATCCCCCCCCCCCCCCAGCATAGGTACATTAACTCTCTAAGCAGGATGTGATTTTTTTCCCCAAGAGGCAAACCTGTTAGAGACCATTCATATCTCAAACATCCTCCATGCATCCCCCACAACTCAGAAATTTCTTAGCAGTAACCAAGGGTCAGTAAATGGTGCACCTCACCTCGCATGTACCAGGCAAAGCACTCCGAAGAAAATCAATATCCTCGTCTGTATACTTGAAATTGGCAATGAATCTTATGCACTCCTCCAAACCAGCAAAGACTGTGTACTCGCCACCAAACGGACTTCTTCGGAAAAACAAATCAAACCTGCAATGCACAAAATCTGTTTCATCATTTTGTCGTTTTTTTTTCCAACTATTAATTGGGTACATCAAGTAACCCGGAAAGATTAATAAAAGAAACCCCGACAAGAACCCACGTAACTATCTAGTCAAAACTACGGGCTAAACTAATAGAAAGACACCAACAACAACAAGAGAGGGTGAATCTCATTGGACCCTAATAAGTTCAAGCCCTTCAAAATTGTAATTTGCACAATGAATATCCAAAACCAAGTCCTTCTTCGATACCTCAGAAATTTGTAATTTGCAGAATAGACTCCTCTAGACCAGTGTTTAAAACCTGAGGACTCTACTTGCCATCTATGTTACTCGGACTCGGATATCGGACATGGATACGGGTGTCGGCCTCGGCTATTTTAAAGAAATTTTATACATTTTCATTGTAATTTGAAGTGTCGAGTGTCATACCCTTGTCCGGGTATCAAGGGTCCGACACGGGTACAGCAGGGACAATGAAGAGTCGGAGTAACATAGCTTACCATAGAAAGTAGAAACTGCATACAATCCATCAAGCATGCAGCATTAAAATCATGATCAGACTCTCCCATGTTTCACATTCAAGTAAAAACAGAGTAATCTAGCAAAAAATCCAACAAGAAATAATACTTCTACTCAAATCAACGAGGTTTCAAAGTCTTCAATCAAATTCATAAGGAACAACACCGCTAGTTACCCGAATTTTAGCATGTACGCCGACACCTAGCAGTTATATGTCAAAACGAACTCACAACTACTCCTACAACCACCATTTCCCTCGCATTAAACACACAGTAAACCCAAACATCGCAATTTCAAGCATTAATACATCAATAAATCCGTCAGAAAAAACAACAAAACAGTCGGAAATAAACAACTACATAGCAAGTAAAAAAGGAGACTAACACAGCTCGTTCATTGTGCTTGCCAGCTTTCCAGTAAGCATATGCCATAGTATATTGATACAGATCCGTGAGCAGAGGGTTCACCATGGGGTTCGTCGGCGAGGGTACGACGGAAGCGCCGCCGTCCGCCGCCGTGGGACCGTTGTTTCTCCCGTCCATCGCAATCGTAATCGCAAATTCTAGGGTTAAGGAATTGGAAATGGAAACAACTTAAGACGAATGAGGATTGAGGAATTGGTTGATTGATTATGGGAAGAAGAAGACGAAGAAGGAGTTGGTGTGGTTGAGTTGGGTATATGAATTGTGTTGTGGAATCTAATCTGGGTTGTTGAAGAAGAAGAATAAAGAGAGACAGTTAAAAACAGAGGAAAAAGGAGAGAAAGGGGGGTGGTGGGGAATGAAATGAAATGGCCGCCTTCAACGCTAACGCCATCCCTGTCTATTTCCTCACGTTCCCTTCTTCTCAACCCCAACCCATCGCCTACGCCTCTGAATTTGGTCCTCCGGTTTGGTCCGGGTCACATTTTTCTTCGGATCGGGCCATCTTTTTGGCAAAAGTCCGTCCGGTCCGAATATTTGAATTTGTCTAACTCGAATCAGATCGGTGTTGGTCGTCAATTTTTTATATGAATTTTAAATTAGGAAAATTCGGTCATGTCTGATGCTGAAATCAGGTCGGGTTTGGGTTTAGTGTAAGAAATTTGGATTGTCTGAATTTTGAGTCAAAGTAAAGTTCAAACACATTCGGATAGTGTACGAAACCTGAAATTTGGGTAAAATATTGGAATTGCATCCAAAGTTACTATAAATTTGGATATTGGCATACTCGGAAAAATTCGAGTTCAAATAAATTCGGAAAATTCAGGTTCAGGTTCAGACTTCACAAAGTGTTCAAATTTGAAATTCCTGCGAGATTCAAGTTTGAGGTTTTGTTTGAATGTCTAAATTGTTCAAACTCGAATTTTTGTGTTTGTTGCATATTTTATTAATATGTTTGGATTTGGGTTTGATCACTTTTGATTTTGAACCACACTTTATTGTTAGTCTTGATAAGCATGTTGGTGTTTGGTGAAAATAAATAATATGTGAAAAATAAATTTAGTCAGACCTTGGTCATTTTATATTTAGGTTTATCTAAGGTCAATTGATTTTGATATTTATGGCTCTTTGGGTCAAGTTGGATTTGGATGGATTATTTGGATTTGGTTAGTTATGTCAGATTTAAGAGTTCCTTTAATTATTAATTCAATAAATGTATCATGACATGAATAACCTTGGTAAAATAATCAAGTCATTTCGAGTTTAAATTAACTAATTTTTACATCTTTCAATTTAAAAATGAGCTACTTGAGTCGAGTCAGTTTTTACGGTTCCTTTTTTCTCGCCTTTTCTTTACCTGTGCTCAATTAACAATTTGTTTAAAGCTAACAGACACTTATCTTTTAAGTCACAGTTGTATTTTGGCTTGTGATTGTTGTTGAAGTATTCATGTGTGATGTGTTAAAGTCTTAAAGAATTTTAGTATCCTATGATTGAATGAGGTTATTATCCTAAATAAATGACACTCCTATATTTATGAAGGTTACATCTACATTTTCGTGAACCCAAAAGGAAAAATTCACATTGAAAGTTCTTGTTAGTACTGTTATCCCTATGCTACATTGGTGATCCATCTAGATACAAATCCATCATATCCAAGAACTAACATGTCGCATTCTTTTAACTTGTAGTTTGAATAAACAAATAAACAATAATTCCACTTGTAATTACTAATAGTAGATGTCATTCCTCTTAATATTTATATAGTTATACTCCATGATTGTACACTTGTACGCCACAAATACTGACACGATATTTTCTGGTGAATTTGTTTCATTCAATATATCGTAAGGAATTATATAATAAATTCTAATTATTATTTGAGATAAGGGGTTGGTTATGTTGTAGCACAATTAAAATTGTAGCAATCTATCTTACTAATAGGGATGAAGATGTTGATTTACTATTAAAATATGATATATCTAATCTTGGGTCATTTATTTTAGAATTTAGTCTGAATTTAGAAGAGAGAATACATCCTTTGAATCAATATGACAATTAAGAGGGAAATTCAAGTGATTAAAAGCATTCAAAGAATCAAATTGTTTTCTGTTGACTAACTCTACCTTAACTCACACGAAAAGAGCCTAAAAGTATAAAAGGGCAATTTGAAAGACAATGTTACCCATCAAACATATAAAAAATTGTTTAAGATATGCTATATGCTTAAAAATGCTAAATCATAAATAATCATTTGTTAATAATATAAATATGTAAAAGACTAGGTGATTTATATTGTTCTTTAAAAAAAATGCTAGTATTAATAGAAATACAGATGTTCTATAGAAGGTTATCAAAGCATAAGTCGTTGTTGCAAGGTTTGACATCAATCGAGTTTAAGTTCAAATTTGTATATATAAGAAAAATGAAAACACAACAAATTACAATCATATTCACTTTGAGACATTACAAGCGAATGCGTCAACTTCAATGCATATTTGTCGTGCAAAGAGTACATTATCACCCGTGGCCACCTGCATCATACGAGAATTGGATTTAGACTAAACATTATCATGTTGTTTTGAAGGAGTTTGAATAAGTTTCTTCAAGGGCTTTCTTATGAATAGTGTTTAGGGTTTAAGGATGGGTTGTATGTGTGTTGTCAATAAACTAATAGCTTATTTGATATCATGGTGTCATTCCATGTTAGAGGAATATGATAGATTTCATTATGTAGAGATGGGTAAAATCATAAATCAAGCCTTTGACTTTAAGGTTCCCCCTCTCCTTGAGTCATTAAGTCCCATTGGGATATATATGAGATAATGGCCTCCAATAACCCACGTTTACCCTTGTAAAAAACTTGTATGTGTACGAACCCTTTAGGCTAAGTTCAATTCTATTGAGCCCCTGTTCTTTTGTTGGAGTATTTCAAGAGTTAAGAGATATAAGGGAACAAGTTATAAGCTCATAATTGATCGGGAAGGTCAAAATCTAGCTTACCAAGTAAAATGGACCCAACACGGACCGTGCCAAGTATGACACAGGTCGTGTTGAGGTCCAGAGAGTCAGAAAAAGGCTCCCTGGGTCAACAGGGACCTTGGTGGTTCATCACGAGTCGTGTAAAGGTCAACACGGTCCGTGTTGCAGCCCAGTCGAGCTCTTTTTTTAAATCCCTTGATTTCTGCCTCGGGTATTAAATGCCTAGGGAATCATTATGGATTATTCTTGATTGATTTCTCAGTTAAGATCAATCTCATAATGATAATTGATATCACATAGACAATGCCCAAGAATCATGCTATATTGATTGTCAAGTTTGAATGCTCCAAGTTCTATAAATAGTGGCTGAATTTCATTCATCCACACCACCTCAATCTCTTCTGTCTATCTTTCTCAGAGAGCTTCAGCCTTCAGCACACTCCTAAGGTGTTGAACTGCAGCAACATTCTTGAGAATTCTTGAGAGATTTTGTACTTTGCTTATAAGAGGTTAGGTTTTACCCTTAAGTATGTTCGCGGTCTGGCGAATAAGTCTTAAGGGGAGACGACTCTCACTCTCGACTCCTAGCTACCCAAGTGATCCCTCATCTTGTGCAAATGACTGCGTTACCTCATATTTCCAACATCTTTGTGATGGTAAGTAAAGGGGTGAGTATTAGGAATATTGTATCCTAAAATCTCCTAACTTGGCCACATGATTTATTCCTAATTGAGTTACGAAATTATTTAAGTTTCCTTATTATATTGAATTTTCTAATTATATTAATTTTGGAAAATCTAATTGGAGCGATGACCAAGTTTTGTCTTCTTATATATTACTAATATGTTGAAGGTATTATATTTGTCTCGTGGCAGCACCGGGTGTCTTGTAAAAAGAGCACCGTGGCAAAGAACTGAGGATTCCTTGATGCGTCTTCTTTAAGCGGGGAGCAGAGTGATGCGAGCAGATGGATTCGCTAGTGTTTAGGAGTTGTCATAGTGAAAGTTTTTGAGATAGATCTATGTCTCTGCTGTTGATCTCTTAAAAGAGTAGAGATTGGTTGTCGTACTTTGACCTTAACAGTGGATGTTTCAACTGGGGCGAGCAGGCATGTTAGGAGTCGGCCATATATCATGTTCGGGTAAATACGGGTAGAGTGTATTTCAGGTTCGATAAATACGGGCGGTGTATTTCGGTTTTTTATCACCCAACGATTATGACTACAATCTTTTTCCGCTTGTTCTTTAAAAAACATTGTCTCTAAATACTATGGTTTGTACAATACACATAATAAAATATGATTATTTCTAATCCGATAAATTATTGTAGATGTTTCAACTTAAGTTAGAGAAATAAAAGAGGAATGAGTTGTGCTTATAGTTCAATAGTCATGAATTTAAACAAAAAGTCACAAATTCTACTAAAGTTTAACTTAAAAATTAAAGTTATCAGGTCAAACGGGCTGGTCGGGTTTGACCCACCAATTTACGGAATTTTAGTATTCAATTTACTTCAAGTTCAAGTTAGGTCAAAGATTGACAAGTCTATGAGCAATAAAAGATCACTTACAATCACTAAGCTCTTTAGAAGCTTTTGACCCAAAACCCACAAAATGGTAGGAGGCAAAGTGAAAGAACTAACAGTCTTGAATCTAAAGAAGGATTAAGGATGAAGCGAAACCACAAATCATAACATAAACATAAAGTGTGACGAATTACTTGTTTTTTCAACTAGTGACTTTTATGTTAATTACGATAATGAAATAACAATCTTATGCTGCATTTGCTTACAACTATTTCTTGGGAAAGTTGTCCATTTTTTCAAGATGACCAAATTTTCTCATATTTATTTGTAAAATGAGGGGAGAAATTTTTTTTAGCAGATCCTATAATTTTCCCAAGGTAGATGGGAAAAAATTTTCCCTAGGGGGCTTGGGAAAGTTTTTTTCCCATGGGAAAGGGAAATTTTTTTTAACTTTGTTTCAAAAAATGCTCCTAAAAATTATTTTATAAATTAACATATGTAGGGTAGTTTGAACATTTCAAATGAGTTTTCCCACAAATTTTCTCATATTTTCAAATGTAAATCAAACATTGTGAATTATTCTTTCCCAGAGAAAATTTTCCTAAGAAAACTTTTCCAACAAAAATTTTCCCAAGAAAATTTTCTCGGAAAAGAACCAAACACACCATTAGATCAATTATGATGAACTACGAAAATGTACATTGAGTTGGAGATCGAAACTAACGCACAAGATTCACCACAAGCACAAATGTGGGTTTGGATCACCATGACCCGTTCGATTGACCATTTATGAGTTGAGATGGCCATGGGTTTGTGTCCTCATAGGGCCAAGAAGGGGGGTTGAATCAAAAAGTAACTATAATGGATCGGGTTGGATCCATAGCCCATTCAATCATATTAATGGGTTGTCAAATGGAGCAGATCGTATCAGTCATGATTAACCTGAAATAGATCACTTTTATATATTAATTTAAATGTTAAATTTTGTGAAATATTTTTTCTTTTATATAGGTAAGCGGTTCGATCCATTAGGCCCCTATCTCGGGGGAATAATCCAGCAGACTTGTAGCGAACCGGGAATAAGAGTGTCAATGATCCATAGATGAGCGTCACTCCTACCCGCAACATTTTCCAATTTTTTGGTGAAACTTATAACATAGCTTTTTTAGATATACACTCCATTATAGACATCAAATCAAACTAATTCATCTATAAAACGATTTGTTTATTCGCTTAAGAAGATCCCAAATATATCAAACATCAGACGAGACATTGATGTCGATTATCTAGTTTTTTTTAGGTAATTTTCAGGTAGGACAAACCTAAACTCGGGGCAACGTATGGTCTAATCAATATAAAAATGAAAAATACGGTGCCTAGGTTTCCGATCAAAGTGAAAATTTGGACGAAAAAATTTCGACTTCACCCGACTTTTTCCGTGTCGAACTGAACTGAAATTTGGAGTGGGACATTTTTTGAGCCCTAGTTGCATCCACCCACCCGCTATCTGGCTATCAGTGAGCATTTCATGGTTGTATTGAAAATAGAAAAAAAAAAAAAAGAGCAATGAGCACTTGCTTGGAAGCCACCCAGTCACCCACCCAGGTCAGGCAGAATAGGGTTCCATACTTCCATGTAATTTTGCATTTTAAAAAGTACACGGACATAGACCAAAAAAAGGAGGTAACCCAATATTTGGGGAAACTATTTTTTGGTACCCAATTTTTCAAAATTATTTTTGAGGTACCTTTACGTTTTGAGTTAATAATTATTTGGTGCTTTTCCGGCCATTAATTTTATTAAGTAACCGAAATACCCTCATTTTTCTTCTTCAAGAGTATTTATTCAAGAAGGAAAGAACAAAGACATTTTGGTCACTTAATAAAATTAATGACCGGAAAAGTACCAAATAATTATTAACCCAACAAATAAGGGTACCTCAAAATTAGTTTACAGAAAAACATTTCACAAAAAATTAGAGTACCTCAAGTTAATTTTTTGGACATAGACATAGACATACAGATTGGCATTTGTGAATAATGCCGAAAGATCATCCTAATTCCTAATTCCAAATTTCTAATCTTATCAGTATTCATTCAGTAGCAGCCCACTACAAAGAAACAGCATCAAAATATGCAAAAAGTTCTGACATTTACTCCCACTCCCATTCCCCCCCCCCCCCCTCTCTACCACTACAACATTCCTCTCATTTCATTTGCCTCTCTCCATATATTCTAATCCCCCTCCTCCCTATTTTACGCTCCATTTTTTAACAATATCTACTAGTTACACCATATGTGACGAATTTTTATAAAAACTTAATCACTTTAAAAATATTGATGAATTTTATAATAATATTATATATTTATAATAAATTTTTTAATTAATATTAATAAACTTTTTTAACAAATTGAATGCAAGTAGTATACCTACTTAAGTGCACTAGGTAGACCATATAATATCTCTTATTTTCATGACATGATTTACTCACCCAACGATAGTTTGATATACTCGATTATTATGTTTAAATTATCGTGGTAAAAGATTAATGGGGAAGATGTCAATCAAGTATCAAAACTTGACCATTAATTGTTTAATATATACGTAGTACAATTTTCTATTACAAAAATCACTAATATTAGATTCATAATCAAAAAAGTAATTTTATAAAAACGTAACATTTTTAATGTAATAATGTATGAGAAATTATTGACTAAAGAATAATGAAAGCCATAGTTTAATTAATGGATAGATATAATGAGGGAGTATGTGACTATATTTTAAAGTGCTTGTGTTTGTGCACTTGTTGTTGCCACTCCCTTCACAATTCACATGATGACCACATTATCAACATTAGCGTCTGTTTCTGAATATGCAGTGCACAGACAAAGACTCCAAAACCTACCTACCACTGACCCATGTTGAACTTGCTACCATACCCAAAAGGTTTAGAGTTACCAATTAACAACAGAGAGAACCCAAAAAAACAAAAAAACAAAAAAAAAAAAGTTTAAATATACATACATATACATACAAGTCCAAAATGTTGACCTATGAAAGGTAGTTAGCCAAAGGAGTTTCTCTCTTTGCTCATCAACCCTCTTTATGGAGCTGTGGTCAGCATATCATTTTGCCCCTGCAAGTTGCTGCACCATTCAAACTGTCAAAAAGCACAGGAGGGATGGTCAGAAACTCAAATGGTGCCACAAAATGGGGAAGAAAAAAAAATGCACATTATCTTCTATTCTAACAAGTAACAAGAAAATGGTCAACATTGGAGGACTTAAAATCTACGTTACTCGGACATGGATATAAGCGTTAGACTCGGTTATTTTACAGAAATTATATATATTTTCATTATAATTTGAAGTGAAGAGTTGGAGTAGCATAGCTTAGGATTATACCTATCAAGAAAATGGTCAACATTTTAAGGGAGCATCTCCTGGAGTCCATAGTTGTGCTGAGTTTGTTGTGCCTCGACCGGGCTTTTCCCTTTAATGTCTGAGCCTCCGGTTTCAAATGAAGGTGGCAAGAGGGTTTTTCCCTCATTACTAGCGTCATTCTGGTTCCTACAAACAGCCTTCACGTTGCAGACTTGTAAGGGTTAAATGAACATATATAAACGTTAGTCGTTCAAGCATTGCAATGCACGAGCCAAGAACGGCTCACAAGTGGAGCCCACAATACAAAATACAAAGGATTTGGTGAGTGATTTTTACATGGAGGGTCCCATGTACATGTGATTCGTTTCTGGCTCATGCATTGCAAGTGCTCTTATGGTGCGTTTGGCTGGAAACTGGAAAGGGCAAAAAGGAGACTCTCAAACTCGGTAAACATTTTTCTAAAAAGAGGGGAGTGTCGGAAAAGTTTACCTGGGGAAAGTTGCGGAGCTGAAAAGGGCCAAAGTTATCCTGGATACACGAGTCGAGGCTGTAGGATATCGAAGGTTCTGGGTTCATCACAGATGAAACATTGGGCAACAATGGCGGCCTTGTTGGGGAAACACATTGCTTGCTGGGATTAAACACAGCATGGGATCTGGTTGATTGCATTATATTAACTTCATTTGGGGGATTTGTATTATCAAGGGATCTACCACCCCTGGTGCTAAAATCAAGTCCCATTTGAGAGAGCTCAGAAGGATGAAGTACTCCTGATACGCTCGGTAGACACATAGGATGCAAACTCAACCCGTTCTTCATCGACAGCATCTGCGATTCCCATTGCAGGTAAGATTTAGGGCTTTTAACACAAAAGATGACAACGATGAAGAACAATATTGATTCGCAACGTTCGAAAGCAAAAAAATAAGTTCAATTAGTGGAAAAATTAGTGTTAAAGAGTATGAAGCTAGCTATCGTTGGGACTTTAATCATTAACTTAAGCTTTAAGGCGGCCTTTGTAGCATGCGCGCTTTAACCTCAAAGGTCATTCACATTTAGAATAAAATTATATCTTAACGTTCAACTATCAACTTAAACTTTTGGCTAAGATAGATTCCACATTTAGCAATGTATGAAAGTGGTGAAACACATCACACATCCTTCAGGCTAGGAGGCAATCAAATTCCTAGGTTTTGTTTGGAAAAGATCAGTCCTTTACTCAAGAACATGGAGGACTAATCTTGTTTTCGTTGCACTCTAATCTTATTATTAACTCTTAAACATAGTTAAGCTAAGCTAATCAACTCTCCCAAACCAGCCATTGATCTCCCAAACTAAGCCCTAGCAATGTCAAGAAGGCTTCCATAAGACAACTGGACAAGACAAATGGAAATTGCAGAGATTTGGATTGTGTTGATGATATGCATTGAAAGAAGGAAATGGCCTGATTCAAGAGTCAGAAATGGCGACAAACATGATAATTGATAAGATAGAATAAAATAAATAAAATAAAACGACCCAAGTGTATAGTAAATACATACAATGTCATGATAAAAACACAAGTGTATTCATACCTGGACCTGCAATTGGAGCTGCTTCAGATATTCAATGGCTTCATCCAGCATTGATGCCTTATCCGTCTACCCTCATTAATTCAATCATTAACACATCATTAGTACCCAGTATTATGCATGATCTTACACTAATCACAGGGAAAAAACAGCATTCAAATGATCAATTCATTCACCTTGTTTGAATTGGGAATTAAATTCTGCAGCGCCTTCATCTTCTCGTTGATCCTGCTCCTTCTCCTCTGCCAAATTTAAACCATTTTCAATCCTTAGTGTTTCAACTTTCAAGCATGAATCGTTCATTACTACGTACTGAATTAATAGAGTTTTAGTGAATTATCAGACCTTTTCAGAGAGATTATGGACTTCAGCAGCTCGGCTCCGCTTGGACTGATTTCGCGGCGGAGGATGCTTCATCTCCGCCCCGTCCGCCGCCGTGTCCGGTGCTTCCTGCGGCGTTTCGCAACCAAAAAAACGGTTAAAGAGAGAGAAATACAGCAGAGCATATCAGAGCAGAAGACTGGGTTTGTTTTCTCGAGAACGTAAAAGCATTTACGAGTAACAAAGCACATGTTCTTCCTCGGGAAACAGGCACAAGGAAAAAAAAATGGCGGACCAAAGAAAAAATAATAATCAAAATCGAAAACCTCGCTTTCGCAATCGCAGTCTTCACCACCATACTCGTTCTCGAAGCTCCTGAGGGGACCCGACCCGGTGAGCGACTCCGACGACAGATTCGACCCTCCGCCGGCCGGAAGGTACGCCGTCGCCGGCGCGCTGAGGACGACGCCGGTCAGCGTGTCGTCGGAGATCCGGGCCGGAAAAGAGGGGAGGGTGGGTGGTATGTGGTGGAGGTGGGTTCGGGTGGTGGAAATGGGAGGAAGAGAAGATATAGAAGGGAGGACTTGATGGTGGTGGGTGGCGGCCATGGGAGGAGGAGGGAAGGTGGAGGGTAATGTTGCCGACGACGACGGCGGAAGCGGCGGCGGAGGAGTGGTGGAGGAGGAGGAGCGGTGGAGGAGCTGGCGGAGGAAGAGGGAGATGTCGTCGGGGTCGTGAGTTGAGGTGCCGGCGGTGGTGTCAGTAAATGCCATGATAATCAACTTGGTGACTCTCTCTCTAGAGTGTGAGAAGAAAAATAGAGAGAGAAAGTAGGGAAAAAAGAGGAGTGTAGGAGAAGAAAAACAGGGGAAAGGGGCATTTATGAGAGGGAGTTTCGGTTAGGCTCTGTTTGCTTCCATTGAAAACTCAAAACAGGGGAGTTGTTTCAGACAGACTCAGAAACAGAGAGAGGAGCTGCAGCTGATGATAGGTGATGATATAATGTGGGGCCTCAAACTGAAAGCCAGCCTTTGAAATTTAAACACACCCTTTTTACAGTTTACATTATATGGTCTTTTTTTTTTCAGAAAATTGGATCACATATTTATAACGGGGGGCTCGCAACAGTGGGTTTGAGTTTAATTCATTTCAGTATGTGGATTCCTGTAAAAAAAAAAGTGAAAATTTATCTTTTTATTTAACTAACTTTTCAACAGTAAGCATAAATTTGGCTCATATTAATTAGAAAAGTAAATGAATCATATTTAATAATTATATTGATAAAAAAAAGAGAGGTGTAGGAGGGAAGAGGGAAAAAATGTGATTAAAATATTAGTGTGTTAAACTCACTTTCAAACTTATCTCATGAAACTGACGGCGAGAGTCTCGCAAGACGAGTCTCATTCTCACCACTGAAATGTTCTACATGACATCATTTCGTTCTCATCCACCTTCATGTCAACGGCGAGTTGATTTCAAACTCACCATTAGAGATGATCTCATGCTATAACTTAAACATTATAGTCATGGTAAATTATATTTTAAATTTATATTATAGTCATAATTATTAAAATCCTGATCCTGATCTACAATTTTATGATCCAAAATTCTTGATGTGATTCTACTATCTATATTGCGATCCACGATCTTAAGAGGGTTAATTTCGATCCTAATTACCCCATGGATCCGAGTTAGGATCTCGATTTTAACAACCTTGATTATATATATTGGAATACGAAAATGATAAATGTCTTGTACTATAAACATATTATGTGTCTTGTCACTATAGAAAACATATATATTTGTAAATTAAATTGGAAAAAAAATTACATGATTGACTTCTATAACTATAATAATATGTATAAATTGTATAAAATCACACATTTATCTATATTTTTTAAAATTTGCAAAAAAAGTCTAAAATATGCCCAACGGATGGGGTTCATTCGTTAGGTTATCAATTTTAATTGTTGGTGTAGCCAACACATTCCAAGCTTCTTATAATTGATAGTTAATAGTATCTGTCAAAAAAATTGGGGTTAAAAATGATAATAAATATTAATTTTATAAGAGAGAAGACATTTAAGCAGTGTCTTAGGGCAAGACACTTATCATCACCCATTGGAATATAAAAGTATTGGATTTCAATGCACACTGGATGAAATCAATTCAGTGAATTGTCCACATGGTACGTTTGTTATTGGATTCAGTAGATCAAACTCTCTAATAGTTGGATTACAATAAACTCAAAAATTTGTTACTGAATTTCAGTATATCAAAATGTTTGATAATTGTGTTAGAATGACTAAGTGGTAGTGTCATATATATAGACAATCCACTGAGTTGATTTCACCTAACTCGATAGTAGTACACTGAAATCCAGTATTTTTACGTTATAGTGCACTATAATACAAATTTAAAGTACAATTTGTCACAATCTAAATCCCTAAAGTGTAAAGCACTATGATCCAATTAGTTCTTATTCCATTCTGATAATCAAACCAGGTGCTGCTTGAGTTAGTTCTTATTATATCTTGATAATGGAGGCGCTAATACTCCACTTTGGTCTCCAAGAAACTATTCATAATGGGTCCTCAAAAATCTAGATTGAAAGGGATAGTTTGATCCTCATCCAGGTTATCCAAGGTTCTATTCATATCTCATGGTAGATCCATATGATTATTAGAAACACAAAGATCTTCTCAACCAACTTGATGAATATAATTCACTTTGCAACATATCTATCGAGAAATCAACTTTGTAACAGATTGGATAGTTAATCATAGTCCCAATTTAAACAATACTATCACATGGAATTGTAGCTTGTCTCCAACTTTTTCTTCATTTTATGTGCGGATAACTTGGAGAAATTGCGTCAGAAAGATCTCTAAATTTCATTTTATCATTTACCTTGTTCCAAAAAAAAAAAAAAATTATCATTCATACCTTTGTTTTTACCTAACTCGATAGTAGTATACTTTTTCTTCATCTTATTTTTTGAAAAAGCCTCAAGTTCGTGTTCCAACCACCACAACCTCTGAAGTCTGATCGATCACTTTGCTTTTTTGTGGCCATTGTCATCTAATTGCACCACTGTCCCCTTTGTTTCAATAGTCAAGCATTCATCGAGTGCTTACTGCTCCTTATCATTTGTTGTTAGTTTGTTACGTATACTTCGTGGCTCATGCAGTTTGTTATTGGCCTTAAACATCACTTGCGACTCAGTTAGCATTTATTTACAACTTCTTGTGTTGTTAGTGTATATTTTCCTTTTATCCATGCACCTTAATTGGTTTAGCTTAAACTGGTTACATGAGCAAAGCCTAAACCACGTTTGTTTCAGCAATAAATGATAAGAAAGAATATTCTATTTTAATTGTTGATCATTTTTGCATTACTTATTATTAATATAATTTTGGAAAAGTACAAGAGTATATTTTTATAAAACTATTTCTTTCATTATGAATCTAAAGATAATAGTTTTATATAATTGATCATCATATGATTTCAAAAAAATTAAATTGGTAAAGCTTCAAAATGGTTACATGTACACATAGCTAATATATTGACAAATAATTTCAACATCCACAATGCAACGTGCTTTTACTTCAATTAGGAAAAATAAATTAGAACGCAAATAAGCTTGTGCGTTCTTGTATGATAAGACTTGAAAGAGATGAGTTTCCCCACTAGGATAAGAAGATTTTCTTTTCACTTTTATAGCTTTCTCCATCAAACGAAATACTAAGCAATTATTATTAGAACAAAAATAAAATACAGACATTTATGCTAATAATCAGTTAACTAATGTGAATCTCGTCACGTCATAAGAACTCATGAATCTCCAAACAATTTTTTTTTTTAAAAAAGTTGTTCAATTATTAGATCATTATAATGAGTTGTACTCCCTCTGTTTTTTTATCTGTCATCTATATTTTTCAAGGTCAATTTTTAATTAATAATTTTTTTATTATGAATCTAACGACATCAATTATATATGATGAATCATTATATAAATAAAGATATTAACAGTTAAAGTTTTTGGCACAATTTTTTAAGTGACACGTAAATAAAAGTGGAGGGAGCATATATGAAGTGACGTTATTGTTAAAGTATATATTTTTCTATTAATACAAGTTAACATCTGGTGACTTGACAGTTCAATTGAACACAAATTTTACAAGGTAATTAATGAAACACAAAACCCAGAAAATTAACCCTTAACTAAATTTGATAATGTGACAAATTGATAGACATGACTAATGAGAGAATTGTAATCATTTTGAATTTTACCCGGATATAACATTTCCATTTGTGGATTAAAAGGCTAGCAGTCAAAATGCAAAAAGATGAATATGATAAAATACAATTCACAATTTACTTAATATATAGCTTTCTAAGCAAAATGCCCATAACTATGAGGAAGACAAGTCAAGAAGGTTGGTTAATATATCCATGCATAAGTCTAAGATGATGAAATATTGCCAATTTACCATGATTAATTATAACTTGCCTAAACAGTAAATATTATGCCCTGTTCTTTGGATTTGATAAAATGAGGTTTGGATAATTTATGATTTTTTGGGGGAATTGTGTTTTTAGAGATGATATTTATTTGGTGAATAATGTAAGGTTTGAATTGGATTGGATTAGATTGGATTGGAAAGAGTTACCAATCCAAATAACAGGACTTTATTCTAAATACTTGGATTGCATGTATAAGTTAACAATGTAAGAATGCATCCATTCATTCATATTTGTCACAGCTATTAATTTTTTTAATAGTCTCTAATAGTATTTTACTTTAACCATCATGTATATAATATTATATTCTTATGAAAGCATTTTCACTAAAATTCAATTGTTATAGAGTTTATTAGTTTTGTATGGAGCATTGGTTCCGTTGATTTTTCCTACTGTTGTGTTTTGATGTTGTTTGGTGCTTGGTGTTGGGATAATTTTAGTTTCGGATGGAATGGATCAAGCCCTGTTCTTTTCTGCGGTTGGCAAACTGCGGTGCCACAACCTACCGCAAATCATTACTTTTCTTTCTCACAATTCCAATAATCTACCACAATTCCACTACACTTCACCACACCATTCCGTAAAATACCGTATAAAAGAGTGGTACTTTTATTGTTGTGTCACTGTGCATTTTGTTACTTTTATGATTATGTATTTTGTTATTACCAAATTTTATAGTAGTTTAGGTGATAGATTATTACATATATTGAGAAATTAACTCTCATATTTTTTGAAAATTAACTATATATAATTCATTATAAGAAACTTGGCCGAAAAGGGAGTACCTTATTATGAATTCAAAGAATCAAAGCTAATTATTTTTTCTTATTTATGGAACAAAAAGTCAATGTTATTGCTCCCAAATAGAAAATAATTACAATGCCACTCTGCTACTCTCAGGAGACCTTTGTGTCTTCTTTTTCTTTCTGTTTTTTTGGCCAAATACCTTTTGTGTGTCATAATTCATCTCACTAGCTATCTCTTATCTATGAACTGAATTCTTAAAAACACCATACATTGAACTTGAATATATGACAATTATTGAGACCCATGTATGTTGTCTGAATTTGACCATGTTTCAGACAAACCAAATGAGGTCTGCTACTTCTTTTTATATATGAACAACATCACTGAATACATATTACTAATTACTCTCTCCGTTCCATATTAATTGTCGTATTTGGAAATTATGCAGTCAAACTCTAAAAATTTTGACTATAAATTTTTCAATATACACAAAGAATTGTTATATAAAATTACCACTATTAGATTCGTAACGAAAAATACTATCATACAAATATAATAATACAATTGCTAATAACATATTATGCAAGAAATTAATAATCAAAGAGTGATATTTGAGACCGTAAAAGTCAAAATTATGACAATTAATATGAAACGGAGGGATTACTCACTGCTCAGTAGCCATAGTTATATGTGCCAAAAAAATCCCATCCCATATTTTTTCAACTTCGAAACTTAAAATATGCAACCTTGTTTATGAGAAACAAATGTCAAAACAACCACTAGAGCTACCAATCATGCATTGATCATATGTGTTTATATACGTGTGAATTTAACTGTTAATGATTAATGGAACTAAATTGATCGGTCCGTATGATCCTAGCTACTATTAGAAGTGGGCATGAGCCTAGTTCCCATAAGATCAAGAGGGTCAGACCAAACAGAAATGGCTGGCAAAGGGCAGGTCATTAAAGAGTCCGCCAACTCATTTAATAATGTTAAAAGGTCGATGAATGAGCCAAACCCAGTTAACTTGTCAATAACTCAAAATAAATAGTTTTTCCTATTATTTTTAATGTTAGTTCTCCACATTAAACAAGAATTACTAGAAACATTTTTTCAATACAATTAAATACGTGTCATTTAACTTTAGGTTAAAACGGGTCAACCCCTTACCTGTTCTTTTCTACGGCATGATGCGTTGCGATACCACAACTCACCATACTACTCAATATTCTTCAACATTTTACCACAACATATGACACTTTACCATAACTACTACCAATATATCTCCTTATTTTTCTCTCTCCTCGCCTTTCTCCTCTACTTTTTACATTCTCATATCACCTACCATATCAATCATATTTTTCACAAAATTTTACCATATCGTTCCACACATTATTGCACTCTCCACAATTTTACCATACTGCACATCGCACTATACCAACCGCATAAAAGAACAAAGTCTTATTTTTGTTAAGTGGCCCTAACCTAATCCATACTTTTAATATACCCACCTTAACCTGCCCCGAACCTACATGGCTAATAAGCTCGACCCAATACCCACCCTAACACAACGTACAAAAGTTGGGGGGGGGGGGGGACAACTTAGGGCACCTACATAAAAACAAATTTGAAGAGGGTGGCTTAACATTATTCCATACAAGACAAAAGGGAAAGAAAAAATGGTAGATGGAAGATGGATGGTAACAAGGTTTTAGGAGGGCATTGCACGTACATTTGGAGCCAAGGTATACCTTTTGATGAAATTTCCTAAATGTAGACTTGTAATCATGTATATGTATAGATCAATGGATAGAGTAGTACGTACGAGCTCCCCATGCCCATGCCTCTCGATAGAATCATATGAAACAATAACTTTGGTTTGACAACTTCGTGGGGCTCAATCACCCTGTTTCTTTCCTAAATGGGATCAACCCTATCTACTATAATTATCAAACCTATGTAGACACAAGTTACAAGTACACAATTGTGTCTTAACAAAGACAAATGTTTATGAGAAAACACGAGATACATATTAATATTTTCTACGTACACGACCGCCTATTTTAATTAAGTCATATTCTTTTGTGCAGTATGGTGCGGTATCATAATTTATTGTATTACTCAATGTTCTTTAACATATTATTATACCATATCACATTTTAGCACAATCATTACTAATGTATCACTTTATTTTCTCTCTTTTTCTCTTTTTGTTCACATTTTTTCTCCTCATCTACCATATCAATTATACTTTCCACAAATTTCACCATATTATTCTACACATCACCGTACTTTCCACAATTTTATCACACTGCACTATTTCCATATCTTAACAAATAATAACCGCACAAAAGAACAGAGCCTTAGTCTTTTGGGAGGGGTGACTATGTCTTTCAATAGTTTTAGTTAAAGTTATTTCAATTTTTTTACTTTTTTCAACAGAGGTAACTTTATCTTCCACCGGAAAATGACTAAAATAATTATGAGTTTAAACTTAAGGTAGGGTAAACTTAATTCTTAAAATTTAAAAGGTAAAATCCTACTTCCTCAAATCTTCAAAGGATAAAAATTTAATTAATTTATTTTTGCACGTACCAGCATCAACTATACCCCAACCTATAATAGTTTTGAAATGTATTGTGGTTCAATATCTTATAAATTCACCAACTTTAGAGAGGAAACAGAAGAAGGAAAAGAGATAAGGTAGTACTGATGAATTGATTTAGGTTAAGGAGTTAAGTTGGCGGTGGTGGTGTGGTCTGAAGCTGAGATTCCTGCCAGATAAATGATAATCTCCAGTCAAAAAGCCTACCAAAAGCTGAATCTGGCAGAGCCTACCTACCAAGCAGTACTTCACTATTGCTTCTTCACTTATTATTAATCCACCAACTTATTACATCAAAATAAACAATCCCATCTTTTATATCTTACCCTGATTATCGTTTTCAAATGAAATATTAAAATAAGCTTTTTAAGAGTTCTCCTTTTCAATAGGAATATGAGTTTTAGGAGGGCAACATGTTTATCTTAGTTAAAAACATAATATTACATATTAGTTGAAAACAATAGCATTGACCTATGCTCATAACATGTTTATTTTTTTACTACAATATTTATAATCTACAAGGTCAATGCTCATAGGTCTTAACTACTAATTATTATGCTTATAAATTATAACTATTATGCTCATAACCTACAAGGTCAATGCTCATAAGTCTCTACACCAATGCTCATAATGTACAACTACTATGCTCATAACTTGTAACTATTATGCTCATAAACCTCTACACCAATGCTCATAATGTATAAGTACTATGCTCATAACTTATAACTATTATGCTCATAAGCCTCTACACCAATGCTCATACTATACAACTACTATGCTCATAAATTATAACTATTATGTTCATTATATAAAACCATAACGTTCATTAAGCTGAACTACAATGCTCATTACCTATTACTACAATGCTCATTACCTATAACTACAATGCTCTTTACATAAAACCATAATGCTCATCAAGCAGAATTACAATGCTTATAACCTATAACAACAATGTTCATTACATGAAACCATAATACTCATCGAAGCAGAATTACAATGCTTATAACCTATAACGACAATGTTCATTACAGGAAACCATAATGTTCATCAAGCTGAACTACAATGATCATTACCTATTACTACAATGCTCATTACCTATAACTACAATGTTCATTACTTATTACTACAATGCTCATTAATTACCTACAACTACAATACTCATTACTTAAAACCATAATGCTCATCAAGCAGAACTATATATAATGCTCATAACCTATAACAATGCTGATTACATAAAACCATAATGCTCATTACCTATTACTACAATGCTCATTACCTATAACTACAATGCTCATTACTTAAAACCATAATGCTCATCAAACATAACTATAATAATCATAACCTATAACAACAATGCTCATTACAAAATATATTGAAGTATTATATTAAAAGAGAAGCCTTATTATATTTATTTTAGAAAAATTAAAAATTGTACAAAATAAAAATTAAAAATATAAAGGAAAAAATGCTCATAAATATATACTACAATACTCATAATTTTTAACCATCATTTGAACTCAACTTCAGTGTACATAAACCCCATAAAAAAATGTTTATAAAAGTATATTACAATGCTTGTAAAAACTTTATAACATCAGGACATGCTAATAATAACAATAGAAAATTTAAAAAGTTCGGTTCTATAACAATGTTCATAAATTAAAATTCATATCAAATATTGAAAATAATTAATATTAAATACCAATTGTAAATAAAAATATTACAAAGAAAATAAAAAAAGAATACCATGAAAACTATAAAAAAAAAATTAAAATAATAATAATAAATAAATAAAGAATTAGTATATTGAACTAGAAATTCAAAATAAACATCAAAGAAATCTATTTAAAAACAAAAAAAGAAAAAAAATGTGACTGGGCGCACAAAGCATTGTGCACCCGGGATCACAATCATATTTAGCCCCCCCCCCCCCCTTTTTTATCACTATCAGCTTTCAAGAATGAATTTAAAATGTTTTTGGATAATTCTACAATGACATATTTTCCTAGGCTCCGTTATTTTCATGGTTGTAACATGCAGATCTACAAAGATACCGCAGCTGCACAACTCACCACACTTTACCACAAATCATTACTTTTCTCTCTCCTCATTTTTCTCCTTTACTTTTTACATTCGCTCTCTTCACCTACCCCACATACCAATAACATACTACAATTCCACCACACCCACCACAATTCCACCACACCACACCACACCACACCACACCATACCGTAAAAATATCGCAGAAAAGAAGAGGGCCATCGTGGATCATAAGCTATGCTTCTATCATTTTACCGAGAAAAAATTGTTGATCTTCACAAAAATTTTAGCTTTAACCCCCTTTATCTTAGAAACCTCAAGTTAAAATAGACCAAATGTTTTCCTATAAAAAAAAAATGTTGTAATATTTGAATATTAAAATATCTCAAAGGTTGACAAATCTGGGGACTGGGGAAGTAGAATTTTACTGGAAGCAAAATATTTTAAAGGTTTTCTGATAAAGAAAGAAAAAACTGTTGTAAAAACTGTAGTTGATAATTAAAAAAGAAAGAAAGAAAGAAAGAAAGAAGCAAGTGTAGTAGCAACAATAAATGATTTGGTTAGGGAAGTCAGCAAGAACAGGCAGAGTTGCAGGAAACCAATCATTTGCTTTATTTTCAGTAAGTAATGCGTATGGCCATGCTCAGTGAAACAACGCAAGACGACCATATAGGGGCATAGCCTTACGTTTTCTGATTTCTCTCTTCAATTCTCCCCTTGTAATTTGGACCAAAATAACAATTACAATTTCTGCTGCATTTTTTCTTGTGTCAGGAAAAGTTTAAATATTTGGGGTATGTTCTTTTGTAATGTATAGAAATTGTGGTAAAATAAGATAAAGTTAGTAAGAAAAGATAAGAAGTGAAAGTAAATAAATGTCTATCTTTTTTATATATTTTAAAGTAAATTATGTAAGTTGAATAAAAAAATTAAATATAATTACCTAAAAATATAATCTTGTTCTTTTCGATGATAAATTAAAGCAAAACAAGTTAAAATATAAGGTAAAGTAAATTAAAATTTTACTACTTTAAAATAGAAGATAGCCTTGACCTCACTCAATTTTTACTGTATTTAAGTTGACTACAATTTTGTAGCTTTAATGTTTTCAATTTTATCAAAGTCCGAGGCTAGCATATATAGCTCTGTTTGGTATAGCCTTGTTTGTTAAACAATTTATTGAATAATTTGTTGAGAAAAATGACTTATTGAAATATTAGTACTTCTTATTTTCAATTCACTTTCCTTTTAATAATATAGTTCATTTTAAAGTTTAACCAATGGAGCATGTATTTCTCTTTATGACCTCTTTAAATTAAGAGTACTATTTGTATGGAATACATGAGAAGGTCGATGAGATGGAAGGGGCGGGCCAAAGCCGGAAGGGAAAGAGGGAAAGACAAGTAGATGACACATGAAAGGAAGGGGAAGGAGAATATAATATATAGGATTAAAAATTACGATAATGATGAATCAATATTGCTATAATCAATCATCCTGAGACACCGTTGTTTTATGCAGTACCGCAACTTATCGCACTTTAATTTACAGCAAACTACCGTAATCTACTATTTACCCTGTTATTAATACCAACACTTATTTATTATTTTTTACCGCAACTTACCGCAACTCATCGCAACCCACTGCAACTTACCGCACCACAATTTCACCGTATAACAGAACGATGCCTGAATTGTTTATATTTTTATAATTTTAAATATAATTTTTTTATAATAATACATATTTATTAATTATAAGACCATAACAATTATTGGTTACATCAACAAATTAAATAATAGCATAATCACATTAACTAAAATGAAAATTCTACCACAGTTAAATTTATTTTCAACTATGGTAGTTGAAAATTTTATACCATTCATTTATTAAAAATAAATCATATTTTTTAAAAAGATTTATATCCTCTTAAATATTGTTAATTATTGTATTAAGTTACTTTGATTAACCTACATTGATTTTGAATTTTTAAGGTAAAATTAAAGGTATTTTCACTTTTCAACTACGGCAGTTGAAAAAAAGCCAACTATGGTAGAATTTCCTTTAAAATATTCAATTTTGTAAAAAATTATAACTTAACATATAGATTTACTCATTGTAACAAGTCCTATGATGAATAAATGTATTAATTTTAATTTTTAATAGAAAATTATAAATTTCAACTACCATAGTTGAAAATAAATTCAACTATAGTAGAATCTCCTTAACTAAAATAGAAAAGAACCATGATAACCATTTTGACTCAAGATTATTAATAACCATCTTGATTCAAGATGGTTAATAACCATCTTAAATTGTCCACATTTTATATTTTTGTAACTTTTATTAATATTTTCTTTAATAATTATATATAATTTTTGACTATAAAAGTATTATACTTATTAGCTAGGTTAAAAGTATAATAATAGCCTAATTTTATCAATCATAGAAGAATATGCACAATTTTATATTTATGAAACAAATATTAATAAATAATTATTTTTAAATGGGTTTTTGGATGCTAATATACTGAACTTTTGGGATATTGGACAATAATACAATAAACTTTGACCTTGGACAATAATACATTGTACTTTAGGGGGTGTTGAACAATAATGCACCCAGAACTTCCGACAGTGGCTGACTCGATGACAATCCTAGTACTTAGGCCCTGTTCTTTTCTGCGGTTGGCAAACTGCGGTACTACAGCATACCGCATTTTGCCACAACTCACCACACTTTACCACAAATCATTACTTTTCTCTCTCCTCACTTTTCTCTTCTACTTTTTACATTCTCTCTCCTTACCTACCCCACATACCAATAACCTACCACAATTTCACCATACTCACCACAATTTCACCACACCTCACTACACCATACCGCAAAATACCGCAGAAAAGAACAGGGTCTTAGAAGGTGGATGAGATGAATTGACCCAAAAATATTTAAATTTATGATATGTCAGCTAATCTACATTTGCTTAAACGTGTTTTCGCTGAAAAGTTATTATAATTGTATAAAATCACCTTTACTTGTGTATATTAGGTAACATGTCATAAATTTAGATATTATTTAGCCGATTTATCTTCTCGGTCTGCCACGTAGGATCATCACCAAGTCAGCCACCGTTGAAATCATCCCGGGTGCATTATTGTCAACACCCCTCAAAGTTCAGTACATTATTGTCCAAGGCCAAAGTTCAGTTACATTATTGTCCAAGACCAAAGTTTAGTACATTATTGTCCAAGGCCAAAGTTTAGTACATTATTGTTCAATACCTCAAAAGTTCAGTAAATTAGCATCTAAAAATTATTTTTAAATTGTTTATAAGCGATAGTAACTCTCAAAATAATGAAATACACCTTTATAATGATTTAAATATATTTATATTTAATTTTATAAGTGATTTTGGTGAGACACAAGTAATCATCTTGTGTAAAAATATTTATCATTTTGCAATAAAAAATAGGTAAAATTTTATTTTTATGAAAAAATATAAGTAAAAATTAATTTTTTATAGTTTATAAATGTTAAGAAACTTCAAAATGATGAAACGCACGATTATCATTTTTTTGATAATTAAATATGTAGCTATTATAAAAATCAATCAACTATGATATCTGTGTGATCCAACTGTTGATTTGCGGTCAAAGATTTAGACCTTCATAGCGTCAGCAATCATATTCATTTCTTTTCAGAACTTTATTAATCAATCAAACGTCAGTTTAGTTTACATGACCGTAAAATATTGATGAATCAAGTTTAGGTGAAAAAAAATGATGACCGATATTTATTTATTTTGATATGACAAGTTTTTATTTTTGAATCAAAACAAAAAATGATTTCAATGACAAAACTCCAATAAACGAAACTTATAATAAAAACTATGAATGAAAAATTCTAACTCCAAAAAATAGATATAAGATTCAGCTTTTAAATAACTAATTTAAATTTTACTAAAATGTCACTTAAATTTTCTTCAATAACTTCTCTTCAATATTAGAATGCTGGGATAAAAATGTCACTTAAATTTTTCAATTAGTCAAAATTGTCATTATTGTTTTCAAATTGTCAAAAATATCATTACCTTTTCCAATTAAGACACCGTTCTTTTGTGCGTTGCGTTTGCGTTACGTTACGGTTAGTTGCGGTAAGTTGCGGTAGAAATGGTAAAAAGATAATGGTGATTTGCGGTATATTGCAGTAGGTTGTGATAATTTGCGTTGCGGTGAGTTGCGTTAACATCCACTTTTTTCCTTTCATCTTTTAGCTTGTTCTCAAGAATTTCCTAATCACGTCCATCACATGGTTCTTCAAATTGGGGCACAACCAACCATCTTTCACCTAAACTGTGAGTAGATTATGAAAAAATTGAAGAAGACCATTACAAAGATGAATAAGGACAACAAAAAACCCAGATGAAGAAAAAAATTCGGGAAGAAGAAGAAAAAAAAGAACGAGATGAAGAAGAATAGAACGAAGGAGAACAACAAGAAGAAGAAAACGATGATGATGATGATGATGAAGATGAAGATGAAGATGAAGATGATTTTTAATTTTTGAAACCTTAACCTGCAATAGCAGGTAAAAGATTGGTCACAATGGCAGATTTGACTTAATTGGAAAAAGTAATGACATTTTTGACAATTTAAAAATAATAATGATAATTTTGCCTAATTGGGAAATTAAATGACATTTTTATCCCAACACTCTTCAACATTACCGGAGAAAATATCACAATCTATACTATATAATGATTTGAAACACAATTATCATCTCGCATATTAAAAAAACATCATCATCAACAACAATAACCTCCCAGATGACAACTTTGAGCGCAGTCGGGGGATCTTAATGTAGGCAGTCGTTCATGGAGAGATTGATTCCGAACATATTAAACGACATCAATAGAACAATATTATAAAAAAGAAATTAAAAACCATACTTAAAGGTAAATAAAATTCTTACGTATTTTATAAATACATATCAAGGGACAAATCAAAACATAAAACTAAACTAACAATTAAAATACAAATTTATGAAATTAGGGCCTACCATAAAAAAAAATTAAATAAGCCTCCATTACAACCTCTATAGGCTCATATGGTGGAGGCTAGGGTTTATAGAGGAGTTATTGACCATGAAGGATGACCTAAAATGTAAATTGATCATGAGACTAATTTATGTGAGAGAAGGGGAGCCAGCAGGACTGACGTAGCATGTCAATTAATTGGACAATTTTTTTTCAATAGCTCTATCCCTCTCTTTTTTATTCACACATATAATATATACAAAGCGAATCACGATTCCCCTTTGAATATAGCCATGGATATGGACATGGTCCGCCTTTGGAGACAACCGGGGCCCTGTTCTTTGGATTTGTTAAAATCAGGTTTGGATGGATTGGATTTGATTGGATTGGTTTGGATAAGTTATGATGTTTTTTTAGAAAATTGTGTTTTGAGGATATTTTTTTTGAGGAATTGTGTAAGGTTTGGATAAGTTTGGATTTGATAGTTGAACAAATCCAAAGACATCCATCCGCTCACACTCTCTATCTCTTCCAATCCCCAGCCCCCACTCTCATACGCTCTCTCTCTCTCCCCCCCCCCCCCCTTTCTCTCTCACTTCTCAAACCACCACCACCAACACCATCGTGACCATCCAACCACCATAGCCTTGTGGGAACCATGGTTGGAGGCTTGCCAATAAAAAATGAAAGTACTCCATCTGTTTCATATTAATTGTGGTATTTGAAAATTGTGCAGTCGAACTTTAAAAATTTTGACTGTGTTAGGATCGAGATAAAATATAGCCTAGTATTTGTAGCGGAAGAGATAATTATCAGGATGTATAAATTGAGAAGAAATATAACATGATCAGTAATTAAAATAGATAGTATAAAGACACACGATTTACGTGGAAACCCAAATCGGGAAAAAAACCACGGACGGTACGAAGCAATAATCCACTAGTATAAGGGGAGAAATTACAAGAGAGATCCCAAGGGGCTATATAACGCAAGGGGATCGACGGCCAGATTGGGGTTAATAGCACAGGCTATATAACGCAAGGGGATCGATGGCAAGATCACAAGGGGTTAATAGCACAGCGGGAATATACTGAAGACAAAATAACTCTCTAAAGGACTCTCACAACCTAGGGATGGGTAGAGGTGAAGAATGCTCTGTGTGTGTGTTTGTCGTATGCCGTAGGTGTATAGGTTGATAACAACCTATATTTATAGGAAAAACTCCCTATAAACTTAACTTGACTCCCACTCTAATTAGATTTAGAATCTAATACAATTAGAAAACCTAACATAATAAGGAAACCTAAATAATATCCTAATACAATTAGGAAACAAATAATTGTGGGATCAAACTAGATTTTGGGCCATAAAACCCAACAAACTCCACCTTGGGCCAAAATCTCCGGTACCGTCATAGAGCCCTGGAGGGCGATCAGATGTGATGAGCATTAACTGAATTCAAGTCACCCTTGAACCCAGTAACTGACGAGGTTGTAGGACTGGCTGTAGAACCTGTAGAAATAGAACCTTGTAAAACATAAAGACCGCCTTTCCTGGAACCTTTGAATAAAGTTTGGTCGTTAGATATGGTCAAAACTCCACCTTCAGCTGAATACCTGCAATCCTCGGATTCGAGAGTGCTTAAAGAGATGAGATTGCACTTCAAATCAGGAATGTGTCGAACGCCCGTAAGAGTCCTAATAACTCCATCATGAGTCTTGATATCAATAGTACCAATCCCAAGAACTTTGCTTTGAGCACTGTTGGTCATATGAACAACACCCAAATCAATAGAATCATATGTAGAAAACCAGTCCTTGTGAGGACACATATGATAAGTACAACCGCTATCAAGAACCCAATGAAACTTATTGTCTCCTCCAGGAGGAGGAACAAGAAAGCCTTCGGAATCATCTTCATCTTCAACAATATCAGCTTCAGCCTTGTTCTGAGCTTCTTTTAGAATTTGTTCCTTTTCCAACTTTCGTTTCAAGCTATAACACTCAGATGCATTATGACCAGGCTTACGACAGCAGCGACAGGTAGCGTTGGATCGCCCTTTAGATTTCAACCTGGATTTATTACTAGAACCCCCATTATTAGTAGTTTCATCTCTGACAATCAAGCCTTCAACTTTTTCAGAGCGCACTTCAAGATCAAATTTTTCCTTAGACATCAAATTAGATTTGACATCTTTGAAAGATAGGGTTTCTTTGTTAGAATATAACATGATTTCTTTAAAGTGCTTGTATGAATAGGGCAAAGAGACAACCAACAAAATAGCCTTGTCCATATCATCAATTTCAACCTCCAAATTTGCCAGATCAATAATAATGGAGTTGAATTCATCAAGATGTTTTTGAATAGGAGTACCTTCAGCCATGGAGAACGTATATAAACGTTCTTTGAGACGGATTTTGTTGGCGAGACTTTTAGTCATGTAGTGAGACTCCAAGGCCGACCAGAGATCTGCAGCAGTAGTTTTGTTCAACACCTCGCGGAGAACTTGAGGTGCTAGACATAGTTGGATTGCCGTAAGAGCCCTGTCATCAAGATCCTGCCAAACTTCATCACTCATATTTTCAGGCTTTTTGGACTTCCCATCCAATGCTTTCTTCAATCCATTATGGGTAAGAATGACTTTCATCTGAACTCTCCAAATACTGAAATTGATCACACCGTCAAACTTCTCAATATCAAACTTAACAACAGACATCCTGAACTAGGCAAGAAAAAACTTTAGACCTGGCTCTGATACCACTTGTTAGGATCGAGATAAAATATAGCCTAGTATTTGCAGCGGAAGAGATAATTATCAGGATGTATAAATTGAGAAGAAATATAACATGATCAGTAATTAAAATAGATAGTATAAAGACACACGATTTACGTGGAAACCCAAATCGGGAAAAAAACCACGGACGGTACGAAGCAATAATCCACTAGTATAAGGGGAGAAATTACAAGAGAGATCCCAAGGGGCTATATAACGCAAGGGGATCGACGGCCAGATTGGGGTTAATAGCAGTGCTATATAACGCAAGGATCGATGGCAAGATCACAAGGGTTAATAGCACAATGAATATACTGAAGACAAAATAACTCTCTAAAGGACTCTCACAACCTAGGGATGGGTAGAGGTGAAGAATGCTCTGTGTGTGTGTTTGTCGTATGCCGTAGGTGTATAGGTTGATAACAACCTATATTTATAGGAAAAACTCCCTATAAACTTAACTTGACTCCCACTCTAATTAGATTTAGAATCTAATACAATTAGTAAACCTAACATAATAAGGAAACCTAAATAATATCCTACTACAATTAGAAAACAAATAATTGTGGGATCAAACTAGATTTTGGGCATTAAAACCCAACAGACTGTGATTAAATTTCTCAATATATGCAATGATTTGTTATATAAAATCACTACCATTAGATTCGTAATAGAAAATACTAACATAAAAGTATTATATTCCAATTGTTCATAAAATATTATAGAATTTTGGGACGTCAATAATACCAATTTTAGGGGTATTGGACACTAATAATACAAACTATATGGACACTGACAGTACCAATGTTCGGTTGTAGTTTTTGTGATTTTTTTAGAAGTTAGAGTTGTCAGTCCACAGGAATGGGTGCTAGGCTTGACAAGTGAATTGGTTTGGATATGGAGTTTTCAATGCGGAAAGCAGTAAATAATTGAAAGGAAAGCAAATTAAACTATACTAATCATGGATTTCATAGCAACAATAATCAGGAAGCATGAAAAGATATGATCTAAACTTAATTTCAACAAGAAAGTAAATTCCTAACAAAGAAAACAATTAAAAACAATAAATGAAAAACTAGAATGAACAATGAAATTGAGAACAAGAAATTATACTTTCAATGTAATAAATCTTCACTAATTCTTCATCTCGAATCTTTCACTAGAATTTTTCCCCGAACAAATAAGAAAATTTGAGATTTGGATTACTAAGAATCTCCAAATCCTCACTTGAAGTAGAATTTGTGAGTCTTAATCCTCCTCCTTACTAAGTTGGATTGGTAGTGAACTAGCACTAGAAAGCTTGAATCAAAGCATCAATGGACATTAAAGAGAGAGAGAGAGAGAGAGAGAGCAAAAAACTTTGTAAATTGCTTCAATTGAAATTGCTTGAAAGAGAGTTTATTACAATGAAAAGAAAAGAAAACTTGAAGAACAATTAAAGCTTAATGAAAGATTTAAGCTAGACATAAGAAATGCAATAAAACCTAATTCTACTCTAATCCTACTCCTAACTAAGATAATTCTAATTCTGAAATGTTTGGGGTATTTATAGAAGGAGTAAAATCAAAGCCCAACCCTCTGCCTTAATTTTCCGCAAAATTTCAGTTGGTCGCAGGTGCGACACCATTATGTCCCTTTTTCTCCGTCATTCGCTCACAACCGTCGCGGGTGTGACACCATTCTGTCTCGGGTGTGACAAAGTTGTCTCGGGTGTGACACCATTCTGTCTTGGGTGTGACACCATTCTGCCTCGGGTGTCACAGAGTTTGTCTCAGATGTGACACCATTCTGTCTCGGGTGTGACACCATTCTGCCTCCTTCCCCTCTACTTCCTTCCTTGGGCTATAACACCCGCTACAAGGGATGTAGTGGGTGATACGCTCCTGTTTTGCACCAAAAATGGGGAAAAAGTTCCCTGGTTGGTTTCTCTTTCTTTCTTGGCTCGGCTTGGCTTGGAAAATAGCTTGGGATTCCCTAAAAAGCCTGGATTAAGCTCATTTTTCCTTCAATCTCTTTATTTTCCTACAAAAACACAAATTCATCATACTACTATGTAATTAAGGGGCTAAAACAAGCAAACCACCCTATAAATGATAACAAATTCGGCTCGAAACGAGACCGAACAACACTCTCACACAAGGGTTTGCTCGCCCCGAGCAAACTAAAACAAAAATAAATAAAAATAAAAATAAACTAACTATCCTAACTCACTTTCGCAGGAATCACGGATGCATTTAGCACATGCATCAAATCCTTTAAACCCCTTGGCAGCCAAAGTGGACGAGGAAGGTCTCGTGAGGGTTTATAGACGCTATACCCACAAAAGCAAAGGAAAAGAAAAGAAGAAAGAAAGAAAAAGAAAAGAAAAGAAAGAAGAGAAAGAAAAACTCAAAACCAAAGAAAAGAACGGAGGAGAAACACTTTGTGACATAAAAGAGGTGAAATCAAAAAAAGGAGGTCGGCACCAAGGAAATTCACACACACGATCGCGAAGCTAACTACTCAAACAATGCATTCACTCAACTTAAAACAGTTAATAAGCACTATCAAGGAAACTAGCAAGAATGTTACTCGACTTCGCATTTTTCACCTCACTCATGCATAGCTTGATGGGTTCCTTGTGCTCAAGTGCAGTGTGTCCGGCTTGTTTTTGTTCAAGTCAAGATTCAATTGGATAGAAATAACTACTCAAATACCCATGCTCATTATTTAATTAATTAATGGCAGTTCCTCTCCCTATTTGGTGTCGCCCTTGGCTTGGTGAGGGCCGCATGTTACAAAGAGATCGGTTCCACACTTATTGCATTCAATGTTTTGCTTGATGCCGGTTTGTTCGAGAATTACACGACCCTGAAAGGGGTCTACTCTCCCAACATAGATCATTTCCATTCACATACGAGGTGCTTAAGGGGCGTGAGTGTCGCACCACTCACACCGATCTATGTAGGCGAACCAACATTTTCGCTTAATTCAACTAATTTTGGTGTTAGTCTTTTTGGGAATTGCACGATCCATAAATGGGGTCTACCCTCCCAACACGGGCTACTCCATACGCAAACAAAGTGCTTAATGGGTAAGAACGCTGTACCACTCATACCAACCCATGTAGGTGTACTAACTTTCAACTACTTTCCATTGTTTTTCAGCTTTTTTTTACTTAGAGCATGGATATTCAAGAAGCTAAAACCTTCCTCCTAAACCCAGACCATCACATTAACTCGCCTAGAAGTGAATTTCTAAGGATACCACATGGTTGCAAATACATGTGAGGTTATTATGTTTAGGAAAAGCAACAATCAAGTTCGAAGCCTATCAAGCATTCACTAATTATTTCTAACTAAGCAATTGCACCATTCTAGCAATCAACGACACAACCATATATACAAACTACCCTTAGCTGACAAAACTTTTAAAAATTTCACCTAAATTCAATGATACTAAAGATGTTTCTCTTATAAAAAATGTACAGGCACATGTGCCACCCCACTCCCACACAAAAACTCTACAATGTCCTCATTGTGACTAAGGTGACACCACACAAAGAAGAAAACAAAGATCACACAAAAGAAAAACTCACAAAAGGGAAAAGCACAAGCCGACATGCATGCCACCCCCACTCCCACACAAAATGGCCAACAATGTCCTCATTGAAAACAGAGATAGAGATAAGCAAGCACACGAAAGAAAAGAAAAAGAAACACACAAAAAGAAAACAAGAGAAGAAAAAAATGAGGAAGGATATTATCTGGTTGGGTACTGAATATACCCAAACAATGAAATCTCGGAACAAAATTATGAAACACCCATGGAGCATCAGCCACTCCATCTCACCTCAAGACGTTGGGCACCATGTCAGAACCATTCAACGCCCGTAGCAACAAATCATTCATTCTTGCATGCATCTCCAAGTGGTGAACATAAAAACACAATATCAAAGGTACATTAACAAACGTTAGTGCTCTCAACAGATTATCAAAGGCCTTAGAAAAGTCAGTGAAATGACGAACTACAGGAATGTACACAACTTTCCTAGACACCGTAAAAGGAGACATGGAAAATGATTCCTCCCATTGACTTGTAAATGGAGATTGGGTATGCAAATCAAAGGGAGGGGGCAATACAATACACTCCTTAACTTTCTTATGCACAGACTTGGATGCAAACAATGACTCAAACTCAATATCCATGTAGTTTTCATCAAACAATGATTCCAAATCACAAATTTCGTCATAATCATCAGTGGGTGTTAAGGAAAAAGTAGGGTTAGACCATGTGAAAACACTCTTGACATTACTAGAAGGTACATCTTCATCTTCATCAATTTCATACTCATCAGAAGAACTATCAGCATTAGAAGACAAAGATGCATCATTCAAAACATCTTCAAAAGTGAAAATGGAATGTTCAGGGTCATAACCCATCATGAATGACTCATAAGGCATATCACCATCAAAGGCATCATTGTCACAACCCAAGTTCAAACACTTAGGATCAATCCCCATAGACTCAAGTTCATCATCACAAGACTTCACACCAATGGACTCGCAAGAAAGGGTAGCTAATGCCTCACTAATACAATGATTCTCAATGAAAGTGAATAATTTAGTATCAAGCACACATTTAATCACAAAGGATTGTATTTCACTCTCAATAGGATCATGTTCAATTACATCACAAATACCATGACATTCATTGGACTCAACCTTCTCTTCACACAAAAGCATGGACAATGGTGTGGACAATGGTTCATCACCAAGCATATTTTCATCAAATTCTACATCATCACATACAAGATCATCATGTTTCTCATGCTCATGCAGCTAGAGCTAAGGATTTCCTAAACTCGATGCATGCAAAACTAGGTCTGTTATAGTAGTCATCATCTTCATCATAATCATACAAAGAAGAATTATTATGCATTTCAGGACTTAAAGATGATGAATGATCTACTTCAACTATCGAATCAACCACTTGTGAAGAAAAAGGTTTCTACCCTAGAACTAGTCTCATGTAAAAATTCACGCATACACTCAGCCATTTTCGCACAGAATTCATCCACTTTAGGTTGAAAACAAGAATCAGAATCATGGTACGGAGAATCACAATGTGAGCACAAAGGATGAGACTCAACAACATCACATGAGCGAGGGAATATCATAAGAGTTTTCTACATAATCTCTACCATAAGATTGATCATCATAATAGAAGGGATATTGACATGATTGTTCAGTTAAGGTCTCACAAAAATTTTCCATATACTCCACAACACTAGATTGATCATTCAGATTTTGGGGATACTCATGATATGGTATGGCTAAAGTTTCAGAGGGTGGTGCGTAATAAGAAGGTTGGATACTAGGAAAACATTTCTTTGTTCAAGCTCATAAGTATCCTTAGACAACAATTCAAGAAATTCCCAAGCACCATTTGAAGAGATTTCGGGTTTCATAATTCACGTCCTCATGCACAATTCCCAAAAGATCTAATGTATCATAAAAAATACCATATAATTCACATTGAGCACGATAATCATGTAATCTAGCAAAATATCTCCAAAATACTTCATGCTCAAATTGGGAAAATCGGGGACTAGCCATAACACTTTTTATTTATTTTTCTCTTTTTTTTTTCTTTTCTCAATTTTTTTTGACTACATTTTCTTGGAAGAATCTAGAAAACAATAAACTATTTACACACAAACCAATAACCTAATCTACCAAATAATGCCATCCTCGGCAACGACGCCATTGTCCGGTTGTAGTTTTTGTGTTTTTTTAGAAGTTAAGGATTGTCGGTCCATAGGGATGGGTGTTAGGCTTGACAAGTGAATTTGTTTGGATACGGAGTTTTCAATGCTGAAAGCAGTAACTAATTGAAAGGAAAGGAAATTAAACTATACTAATCATGGATTTCATAGCAACAATAATCAAGAAGCATGAAAAGAGATGATCTAAACCTAATTTCAACAAGAAAGTAAATTCCTAACAAAGAAAGCAATTAAAAACAATGAATGAAAAACTAGAATGAACAATGAAATTGAGAACAAGAAATTATACCTTCAATGCAATAAATCTTCACTAATTCTTCATCTCAAATCCTTCACTTGAATTTTCCCTCGAACAAACAAGAAAATTTGTGATTTGGATTACTAAGAATCCCCAAATCCTCACTTGAAGTAGAATTTGTGACTCTTAATCATCTTCCTCACTAAAAGTTGGATTGGTGGTGAACTAGCACTAGAAAGCTTGAATCAAAGCATCAATGGACATTAAAGGGAGAGAGATAGAGAGAGAGAGAAAGAGAAAGAGCAAAAACTTTGTAAATTGCTTCAATTGAAATTGCTTGAAAGAGAGTTGATTACAATGAAAAGAAAAGAAAACTTGAAGAACAATTAAAGCAAGATAAAAGAAATGCAATAAAACCTAATTCTACTCTAATCCTACTCCTAACTAAGATAATTCTAATTCTGAAATGTTTGTGGTATTTATAGAAGGAGTAAAATCAAAGCCCAACCCTAAGATTAAGCATCCGCCGCTGCCTTAATTTTCCGCAGAATTTCAGTTGGTCGCGGGTGCGACAAAACAGGTCACGAGTGCGACACCATTCTGTCCCTTTTCCTTTGTCATTCGCTCACAACCGTCGCGGGTGTGACACCATTCTTTCTCAGGTGTGACAAAGTTGTCTCGGGTGTGACACTAGTCTGTCTCGGGAGTGACAAAGTTGTCTTGGGTGTGACACCATTCTGTCTCGGGTGTGACATCATTCTGCCTCCTTCCCCTCTACTTCCTTCCTTCGTTTGTAGCGCCCGCTATGCCCCTGATTTGCACCAAAAATGGGGAAAGAGTTCCCAGGTCGGTTCCTCTTTTTTCTCAGCTCGGCTTGGCTCGGAAAATAGATCGGGATTCCCTAAAAAACCTCGATTAAGCTCATTTTTCCTTCTAACTCTTTATTTTCCTACAAAAACACAAATTCATCATAACTACTATGTAATCAAGGGGTTAAAACAAATAAATCACCCTATAAATGATAACAAATTCGGCTCGAAACGAGACCGAACAACCAACTATCGACATATTTTCCCCCAATAGTACACCACTGAGTTGTTATGTTTTTAACTTATCAGAAAGATGACGTCATCCCATAACGTGTGATGTGGAAGATATAATAGTTTCCACGTCACATATTATGGAGACAAGTCATTTTTTCATGAGCCAAAACTATACAATTGGTGGTGTAATGTTGGTAGAAAATAATTCAATAATTGATACTGTCAGTGATAAAAAAAATAATCTTTATTATTAATATCCAATACCATAAAATTGATGTTACTCCCTCCTTTCCTCAATAATTGTCACATTTGAGTTTTGAGAAGATTTTAAATAAATAGCATTGAGAATGATAATTGTATTGGAAATGAAAAAAACAATAGATAAATTTCTATTTTAGTTATATAGTTGTATTGGTAATGATAAAAGTAAGAGGTAAATTTAGAAAATTGCCATTAATATTGTATTGGAATTATAAAGTGACAAATATTATGAAAAATAAAAAATTAGTTAAAGTGACAAATATTGAGAAATGATGGGAGTATTAACGTCTAAATATCTAAGTTTATATAAAAAATTATTAATCAGAAAATGACATTAAAAACTATGTGAATCAATAAAATGACGATTAATGGAAACAAGCGGAGCATTGATTATCTTGGTACCAGTAGGAGCAAGTACACGTGAGCGATTTTCATATTGGCCAAGATGATCCCGTATCTAAGGCCTACGGCCACAAAAGTATATGCGTCGCCATCATCAGACGTCAGAGATTGCAGTCGTGTTATTCTTTTTTTTTTTTTCTCTCTCTCTGCTGAAAAACTCCCAATTCACGCTAGTAGTTGGATTATTAATATGCAAGTCCCAAAATATTTATCATTTTAACTGCCTCCTTTATCCCAATTTATTTATTATTTTTACAATTTTAATGATTGTAATTTCATTTTTACACTTAATTAATAACTTTATTTATCATTTTTTGAAATCCCAACAACTATTATATTAATAAATACAGAGATAATTTGGGTAATATTGAAATTTTTCATCCCAATTTTAAGGTGTATTGATTTTGCCAAATTAATTTATACGACAAAAAAATTGGGACATAGGCAGTATTTGTGTAAAGAGATAGGATTATAGCGGCCTTGAGATCTGCACCGCCAAGGCTAATCATGGTCAGATGATCGGACGGTCAGAGATGGCCAGTCATCCTTACAATCATGATGATTCGTTTTGACTTTATTGGGCCCAAAATTGCTGGTTCCCAAGGTGGTCTTAAATTTTGTCTTTCTGTTTATAAGAGGTTGAAAATTGAAAAGAATGATGTAGGATCTTTTATTGTTTTGATATTGTCTTGCTTTCTTTTCATTTAAAATGGAATGAAGTAAGTTTTACTTTTCGACTATTGTTTCCATTTTTCATCACAATGACGCCACGCCACTATATAGTCTATAGATGATAAAAATTACAGTCATTACATCTATCTTAACCTCAAAGCAATATTTGCATGCTCGTCTAAGTATTGAATCGTAACATCCCAGCTATTTTATAGCATAAAGGTCCTGCGGTTTTCATGCAGAATCATGCTACATGATTTAAGTAAGACAACCCACCATAAAATACCATTTTACCACAATTCACCACAATCCACTACAAATTACTTTTTCAAATTTATTATATATCTTTAATATAAATTTTCAATGAATACTTTTTCAACTCACTTTTTCTAATATAATACTATTTCAACCATTTTTTTAATCATTAAAAAACAATACAATATTTCAGCTCACTTTTTCCAATTATTTTTTCACAATTACCAATATATATATATATATATATATATATATATATATATATATATAGGGAAATTGGATTCTAATAATCCATACTTTTGCAAATTGGATGACAATAATCCCTACTTTCAATTTGTATTCTGGTGGTCCAAAAAAAAAAAATAAAATTGTATTTTAGTGGTACCAAATCCATCACCACATTCTTTTTATTTTTTTCATGCCTACCCCATATTGTTTTTGTTTTTTTTCGTTCCTGCCCCCAGATAGGTAATAAATTGTAGTTGCTAAAACATTTTTTAAATTATTTTTTTGAGATTCCGAGCAATTATTATGATTTTTTAAAAAGAATAAAATTGAAAAAACCATAAAAAATAGAAAAAAATTCAAAAAAATTGGGAGAAGTGTTGTAAATTCATTAAAAATCGTGGTAAAGTATTATACAAAGTTTTGAATCAAATGCAACACAAAATCTATGATATTCAGGGTATAATCTTAATTATGTCCCACTACAATACAATTTTAATTTTTTTTGGATCACCAGAATACAAATTTATAGTAGGGATTATTGTCATCCAATTTGCAAAAGTAGGGATTATTAGAATCCAATTTATATATATATATATATATATATATATATATATATATATATATATATATATACACAAACAAAAAACCCACCACAACATACCAATAATCCGCCATAATTACACCACAATCCGCCACAATTTCACCACACCATACCGCGCCATACCGCATAAAAGAACAAGGCCAAAGTATGCTTCAAAAATATTGAAATAAGTTTTGGATGGATTGAATTGGATTAGATTGGATACTTTTTTTGTGGAATTGTGTTTTTAGAGAGAAAAAGTGTTTGAGAAATTGTATAAGATTTGGATTGGATTGGAAAGAGTTAACAATACATATATATATATATGTGTGTGTGTGTGAAATTTAGACCCAACGGGTATTAGCTCAGCGGTTTGAGCACCTTGGCAGTATCCGGACTCACATGCTTCGTCTGTGTAAATCGAAAATATATGTGAAATTTAGATTCTAATAATTCTTACTTTCTCCTTCCGTATACTAATAATTCTTACTTTGTTTTTGTATTATGGTGATAAAAAAATAAATAAAATTATATTTTAGTGGGACGTCACCAAGTTAAGCAGTAATGACTCGGTGGTTTGCTGAAGTGTATACCGGTGAGAGTGTGTTTGTCTTGGGAGTGTTACGTATTTCTTATTTTTGTTAGAGCATATGCAATGCAAAATTCCATCAATGAAATTTTTATCCCTTCTCTCCTAGTTGGCACACCTTCTCTTCTCTTTTTTCTTCATTCCTTTGAGTTCTGGAACTCTGCAGAGTTCCATAACTCAAAAAAATGAAGAAAAAGAAGGAGAGAAGGTGTGCCAACTAGGAAAGAGGAGATAAAAATTTCATTGATAGAATTTTGCATTCTACATGTTCTTAGGTAAGCTGATAACTTAAAGGTCTAGTGTGGCATATTTATGATTTTTATGTATAAATGTTATCTTATGGATCATTGTGGCATAAGTACGTACACTTTATGTGTAATGTTCAGAATGTTTGTCTTGGGAGTGTTATGTTGTGTTTGGGGTCTTGTGTTGGTCGTTAGTCTAGTCCATCATTGTGGACGATGGTAATGGCTTTAGATTTTATTTTCCGTTATGCTAAACATTCAATTATGAGAAGGTTAGTTCTATTTTCTTTGATAAGTAGCGGCTTTACAAGCCCTATTATTCAAATAACACATGCCTACAAAATTATTGAGGTATTAATCATTAACTTCTCAACATATAAGATGGTCTATTATATAAAATACTATTATCAGATTTGAAATGAAAAATACTATCAAAAGAATATAATATTATAAACTTTGATAAAATATTATGGAGGTGTTTGGCTACCCAGCTTTTTGGGTTGCTTTTAGCTTTTTAGATAGTTTTTAGTTTTTTGACCAAGATTAAAAAACTACTTGAGGGGTTTGGTAAGTAGCTTTTTATATTAGCTTTTTGAAAACTAGCTTTTTGGGTCCTTATAGGAGCATCCTCGCATCTTCTTGCAAACACTTTTCCTGCAATCAGCTAACCCAAACAGCTAAAGTCAAATAGCTAATCCAAAAAACTATCAGCTAACAACTAACAGTTACCAGCTACCAGCTGGTTGCCAAACAAGACCTATGTGATAAATTGCTAGTTAATAGGAACATTGAAGATTGTGAAATAGTAAATAAGTGATAGATATTTATCTATATATGACAAATGCTAAATATTTAATAAGTAAAAGACAATATATTTATCTATTTATATTATGTGATAAAACATAAAATGCAAGGGAGAGGATATTATATAAATGTGGGTGAAATGCTACTGCGCTACAAGCCTACAAGCATGGTGCCCTTGTGGGAAGATCTGGGATTGATTTTCAGCGTCTACATTTCGGCTTGTGTATAGTAGTGTTGTAGCCATGCAGCCGGACTTGGTCAGAGCTTAACGGGTCAAGCCCGTTCCCCCTGGCCCAGTGAAAGTCAGGCCTCTTTGCATTGTTGAAATTTTTTTGAGTGAAATTGTTTGCTTTTGTCAAAGATCCTTTGACTGAAACTATTTAACTCTATATATATATATGACAAATGCCAAATTGACGCCTCATTATTATTTATTGTTTTATCATAACATTGAAAAAAATGAATAAAATATGACAACAACAACAACAACAACAACAACATCCCATGTGACACGTTTGACCGCGGTTTGGGGATCCTATAGGGAATCTTGCCCCCATAAACAAAAGTTCATGGAGAGACTGATTCCGATGGATTCGCAGCGAAAAACAAAGGAGTAGCTTGTTAAGGTAAGAAGCTACATACCAGAATGTTGCGAATGGTTAAGGAAGAGCTAACAAATATCTGCATAAGAAAAACAAATACAAGCTAAAAGACAAAAGACTAGCTCGAAGTACAAACATCCTTCCTCACCCTACGACCTTAATATACTAACCCACAAAGTCCCCCTATCTAGAGCCATGTCCTCCACTAAACCTAGGTGTCTTAGATCTTCTCTTATCACCTCTCTCATAGATTTTTTAGGTCTTCCATGCCCACTGTTAGGTTTTATGTTATCTATTTCCTAAACACATACAGATTAATTGGCGGAATATTCATAACAATTATGAAACAATTAATCACAACAATTGCAGAGGCTTTAGTAATTATACCTGATCGCTAATCCGGCTGATGAAGAGGTTGACCTTCGAGATTCCAATGCTGAAATCCTCTACTGAAAGTCCACGCAAAGACCGAACCCGATCGCTAGATCGACCCGATCGAGACGAATCTCAATCTAAGATGTATGTGAGATTGTTTGAAACAAATAATGTTTCTAAATCGAATCGCAAAACTAAAAGAGAGAGGAACTCAGGAAATCACCCTGGTATCTCTCTAAGAGTCTCAGGCAGTTGGTTTTGAATAATCTCTCTCAGAGATCCCTTTATATAGTGTTTAGAAAACCTAGGGAGAGGATTCAAAACCTAAAGGGCCGACTTAACGCAACGGCGCACTTCTCAGGCCCAACACGGTCCGTGTTGAGCCCAATTTCGGTCCATGTTGGGCTGATTTCTCACAGAAATCAGTTTCCAACTTTTCTAAACGTAATACAATATCACTTAGGTTACATACATTGTTCCAGGGTACTGACTTGTGTGACCCAGTAGGACCAAATAATATAGTTGTAATTAAACATATTTAATTACTAATTATAGAGGTCTCTAGCAAGACATATAATTACTATATTACTTTGGTTTAATTTCCGTGTATATCGAACATTGTCGGGACATTCCCAACACCCACGACGGCCTGGGGGTATCCCAATCCCTTCGCACCTCCTTATAGAAGCATCCTTGCATCTTCTACGGACATGCCCAAACCATCTCAGTCTAGTCTCTCGCAATTTTTCCTCAAGGGGTACTACCTCTAGTTTGGATCGACAAACATCATTTTTAATCCTATCCAACCTGGTATATCCACAAATCCACCGAACCATTCGTATCTCCGCAACATTTAGCCATTGACAATGTATCTTCTTGACTGCCCAACACTCAGCGCCATACAATATTGCTAGTCTAACCACCTTATAGTACACCTGGCCCTTAAGCTTAAGCGAAATTATCTCATCAAAAAGTACACCTGAAGTTGATCTCCACTTATGCCAACCAACCTTGATACTGTGTGTAACATCATCATTGACTTCCCCGTCACTCCGTATGATAGAACCTAAGTACTTGAACTTTTCAACCCTAGGTATGGTCACCCTTATAATGGTTACTTCTTGCAAGTGAGTGTCAGAATCCCGACCACTAAAACGACACCTCATGTATTCTGTCTTAGACCTACTCAATCTAAAACCCTTGGACTCCAGCGTGTCTCTCCAATGCCCCACTTTGTCATTTAAATGTCCTCTTGATTCGTCTATGAGCATAATATTATCTGCAAAAAGCATGGACCAAGGTAAGTCATCCTGAATGTCCTTAGTCAACTCATCCATAACCAAGGTAAAAAGAAATGGACTTAGCGCTGAACCTTGATGCACCCCGATGTCACAAGTGAAATCACTCGTGGTACCCACTGCTGTCTGAATGCACGTTTTAACATTACCATACATGTCTTTAATGGCTCGAATATAAGGATCTTGCACCCTTTTCGCCCTCAAGCACTCCCACATTACTTCCCTAGGGACCCATAAGCTTTCTCTAAATGTATAAACACCATATGAAGATCCTTCCTTTCCCTATAACGCTCCATCAATTGGCGTATGAGATGAATAACTTCTATCGTCGACCTGCCAGGCATAAAGCCAAACTGGTTTTTAGACACGTACGCAGTCTCTCTCAGCCTTCTCTCAATCACTCGTTCCCAAATCTCCATTGTATGACTAAGAAGCTTAATCCCTCTATAATTATTACAGTATTGGACGCCCCCTTTATTTTTGTATAGCAGTACAACTATACTAATCCTCCACTCCTCTGGCATTCTAGACGTCCTAAGGATATCATTAAAGAGCTCTGTCAACCAATGAACACCCTCATCTCCCAACCACTTCCATAGCTCTATGGGGATGTCATCTGGACCCACCGCTTTGCCCCTCTTCATGTTCTTCATGGCCCCCTAACCTCCTCTATCAAAATTGGCAGACAAGTTGGGTTGTCTGTACTCCCCTCAATTGGTCGTAGACCCTCCCCAAGAAAAGTCACACTTCGTCCCTCGTTAAAAAGGGCATCGAAGTAATCCCTCCACCTCTCCTTTATCTGGGTGTCCTCTACCAGGATTCTCCCCTCTCCGTCTTTAATACACCTAACACTCAATAGGTCTCTGGACTTCTTTTCTCGCATCCTTGCCAACTTAAAAATCTCTTTTTCTCCTTCTTTAGTACTCAACTTCTCGTATAAGCTATCAAAAGCAACTTCCTTCGCCTTCGCAACACTTTTCTTGGCCTCCCGCTTTGCAATCCTATACCTATCCTTAGTAATTTGTCTTTCTATCTCCTCGGCACAACTCCTCATTGCTTGGTACGCTTGCTGCTTATCCTTCACCTTTACTTTTACAACCTCATCCTACCACCATGCACCTTTCATACAAACTCCTCCCCCTCCTCGCGCGAAACTCCTAGTAAGTCCTTAGTTGCTCTTCGGATACACGTGACCATCCTCCCCCACCTAGAAACTCCTTCTTCTTTCGACTCCATAGCCCCTTTTTAGTAATGCGATTTTAATTGACTCAACGTTGTTCTTATTCAATCTCCACCAATTAGTACTACGAACCCCGACACCCTTACTTTTTCGTCTAAAATTCTTCACTACCCGAGACACTACGAAACGCCATATCTAACTCAACCCAAAATTGCCTCTTGATCTCCTCAAGGAGGCCTGCTTGAGGCGCATACACACTAACTATGTTGAAGACCTCTATCCCCAAAACAATCTTAATACGCATGATCCGATCACTCACTCGGTCAACCTCTAGTACCTTGTCCACTAGTTCCTTTCTAACAAAAATTCCAACTCCATTACGACTTCTACACACACCTGAATACCAAAGTTTGTACCCATCGATCTTCTTAGCTTTCCTGCCTACCAATTTAGTCTCCTCGACACATGCTATATCTATCTGTCTTCTAGCTAAAGCTCTAACTAACTCAAAGAACTTATCCGTAAGCGTGCCTATATTCCACGTCCCAAAACGAAACTTACTAACCCCATCCACTCTCCCAACCCTACCCCTACTCGGAGGACAAGTCTACACCATTACCTTCCAGACTAAAAAAGCACCAACAAACAAAGGCTACACTACAGCAAAAGCCAACTCTAAACACAGTATAGAGTAAAAAGACACACACGTATTAATAAAAAGCAGCAGTAAAATAACAAATCGCAAAATTTGAGGAAGGAACAGACACACCTAGTAACTTGAAATAACCCTAGGGGGGTGAATAGGGTTGTATAAAAATTCTGCACTTAATCAACACAAATTGGTTAATAGCACTTTTATAAACTAAATAAAACTTCTTTATTGATTGAATATAAAGTGCTAAAATAGAAGGAGGTTACAACTCGACTCAATTGAGGATCGTGAGGTTCTCAACAGGCTTACAGGAGCAGGGGACTTCACAGATGTCTTCTGCACTTGAGGCCTCACAGAAGAGGCGATTGCAAAGGGGGAACAACCTTAAAGCGAGAACACTTTCTCACTTGAAAAACACAAGCTTAGAGGTCCTCACCAGAACACTCACTGGCTACAAAACTCACCACTCAATATAGTGGCTACAACTCAGAATATTATCACTCCAATATTCCTACAACTCGGAACTTTCTAACCAAAGTTCCTACTATGATTTTCTTACTTGGAAATCTTAGTTTTTTTTAGAAGAGGTTGCTAGTATATATATATATGCTTGGGAGCTCTAGACAGCAACGACTACTTTCCTTCAACAAAGATTGTTTCCTTTCTTGGATTGGTCTTCAATCTTCCATATATTTTGCAATTACCATGATTTCCTTCCTTTCCTTTTAGTATCTGAAAAAGGTATAATATGTTATAATATAAATCCAGAAACGGAAAGAATAGAATAAGATTAGGATATGGAAAAACTTCCCTGATTTAATTTTGACAAACAAAATCTTCGCACTGGAACTAGAGGTCCTCATTGCTGAATACGGTGAGGTCCTCAGATAGCATTGAGATTCTTCATTCTACTTCCTTGATTGAAGATTGTTTCCTTTCTTGAGAGAGATTTTCAATCTTCTCATTTAGGCATCTGTTTCTTTCTCTTAATTAAAATCTGATTTTATATCTTCAAAATCTCTTAATTAAAAACTGAATTTATATCTTCAAATTTTGTCTTTCAATCAAAAGTATGACGGATGCAATGGAGGTCCTCACGCAGACTGTAGTGGAGGTCCTTAGAGGGTAGTAGAGTTTCTTCATAACCAAATAATTCTAGCGGAAACACTAAAACCTCTATTAAAGATAGACGTAAAACAAAACACTAAACATCCTGACTACTACTACTAAGAAACAGAATGCCAACAAACATCCACCAAAAAATTACTAGGGGGTACCCTAACTTTTGGTAAAATGTTTTTCTGGTACCCCAACTTTTAAAAACTAATTTTGGGGTACCCTAACTTTTAGAATTAGAAATAATTAGGTGAATTTCCGGCCAATTATTTGAATTCACCGGTGAGTTTTAGGCGGGAAATTGATTAAGTGTTTTTGTGGACGAAAATGCCCTTTGTTTGTTAGAAAATGCCCTTTGTTTTTGTGGACGAAAATGATTTGAATCAACCGGAGTTTCGCCGAAAATTCACCTAGTAATTTCTAATCCTAAAAGTAAGGGTACCCCAAAATTAGTTTTGAAAAATTAGGGTATCAAAAAATTGTTTCTTCAAAAATTAGGGTACCTAATTTCAACTCTATCCAACATCCACCTCAACCTATTAATTAGTAACACACTTTCAATGTAACAAGGAAAAAAGGTCTGACAAAGAAAATACAATAAATTACCAATTCCAACAAGAATTCAAGCCCCCAAAAACAAAAGAACTCCGAAAGAAAGTTAGATAACCAAAGTATCAAGTATCAACCATTAAACAAAGAATCATCCAAGCCGAGGGCACTGAGTATCTAAACAAAAAGCTACTAAACACAATTAAAGGTCACAAATTAAAGAATAACTACACACAGAGAATACCAGCAAGTTGATGCACATACCCAAGCTTAACACAAATCGATGAACAAACCCAAAATTAGAGGGTCGGGGTGAGGGACGCTGGTTAGGAAATAGTGCAAATGCACCAAATTACCTCTAATACTCACCGCCAACGTCACGGTACCAATGTCGATGAACTCGCAGCCAATAGAACTTGTGTGATAACCCAGTGTTAATTAGACCCTAAGATCGTTTAATTAAGTTAATTAATTAAAGTCGCGCTTTTTCTTCGTCTAACCGTGTGTTTTACAGGACTTGAACAGCGTAACGACTATCGTCCCTCCAGTGTAATATTTTCGGTAGTCACTCTTCAAATAATATTACCGATCCTTCCTAGTAAACCATAATATTCAGATCCTTTGTCTGACAATTTCTCATTCGGGTTTATTCGAATTAATTATTATTAGAGACGTGAGTACTCATGAAATTGTTATTATTGGAATTTTCATAAGATTAGTCTCGTGGAATTTTATTTGGGAACCAAATTAAGGGTATTGGATTAAAGGAGAAGAATTATTAGAGAGGGAGGTACATTGAAAGATTATTGTTTGGGCTTTATAAGGAGATGAGCCCACACTCCTTTCTTTTGTAATAACAATTATATTGGGTTATGCTTCATTTCTCTTCCTCTTAATTACAAATCAGAATAATAAGTCCTTCTTCTATTCATCTTCACTGTCTTCTCTCTACCTCTACTTGTCCCCTGCCTGCCATCCTCTTTTGTTCTGCCGGACGCCGATGCACAGACACCGGCGACAACACCGGAGGGGGTGAACGGCGTTCTCTGCCGGGTGGTTCCCTCAGCAGCTACCGCCTCTGTTCCTCCTATTTTCTCTTCTTTCTCTCCTCTTTTTTAAGATAATCTCTAAACCCTAAATTCTTGAATCAAGTTCTTTTGAGTTAGTTGATACTTGTTTATGAATTTCTTAGTATAGTGTTGTGTTTTAGAAGTTAATAAAAAGTGCAAGTTTTAATCTTGGGTTTTTATGGATGGTTAGAGAGAGATTTTTAGTGTATTATGACGCACATAAAGTGTTAGATGAAATGTCTCATAAAAGAATGGATTATGATTGGATGAGTATGACTTGGTTGATGTTTGATTTGTTGAGATTTTTTTTATGCATGATGTTTTGGTTGATGAATTCATGTGAGAGTGTGAGTTTTAGGGATAATTATAAATGCATGTACTTGGATTAAGATTAGATTAGCAATTTAGTGAGTATTATGATGTTTGATGATGAATTCATTAAGGATTTACTTGGGATGTCAGAATTATGCATTGCATGTATGGTGTTGTGTTTATGGATGGTTAGAGAGAGATTTTTACACTACAAGAAAAGTGCTCATTTACGACGGGAAGACCCGTCTTAAAAGGTGCAGTTACCGTCGTAAATAATCATCTACGACGGGTTTGTGTCCCGTCGTGAGCCGTCGTAGAAACTGGCGCCGTAAATGATCACTTACGACCAACCCGTCGTAGATGTGTTTGTGTGCAATTAAGACGGGAATTTTTCCCGTCGTAGAAGAACAACATCAATTAAGACGGGTTGTCCAGCCCGTCGTAGATGAGCAACAGCAATAAAGACGAGTTATACAGCCCGTCGTAGATGAGTTTCTGAGCATCTAAGATGGAGTTTTGGCCCGCCTTAGAAGGATCATTACAATTGAGACGAGTTTTTAATCCCATCGTAGATGAGCACAAAGAATTAGGCCGAGCTTCTTAAGACGGGTCTTGTTCCCGTCGTAGATGAATGTAATCCATTCATCATAATAATTCATAGCAATTGAAATACAATTTTTGTCCATCGTAGATACTCCTGATAAACACTAAGAGAACCTATTTATCCTGTCATGAGTGCATTTCATCCTCTAATATATGTGTCTTTCACCTGTCATTTTATAATACATTTTTACATTTAATAATAACATAATTATTACAAGGAATAAAATGACAATTATCACAATCCATGATCGAATTCATAACATGTACAAATATATATGCCCAAGTATGAGTGATATTCTCATAAGATAGTAATGTTGTCTAGTGCAAAGAACACTATAGTTATCATATAACAAAAGATAACCTAGAATATGAGGATTTATATAAACCAAACGTTATTTAGCAAAAAAATGGCTTGACGCAAGATTCTTAAAGGCCAACACCAAAAAGGCCAAGTATCACCTAGGCTATGAAGATTTATAGATACCAAAAGTTTGATTGCAGCTCCTGTAGCATGAGTTGCAACAAAATGAGATGTCAGCAACATTCTTGAAGGCCAAAACCAAAAGGGCCAAACTGCACAAAAAAAAAAAAAAAACAGATTAATACCCATATCTTTGATTATTTAACGCACATATGTATCAAAGAAAATAAGGAAACCAAACAATGCAAGCAATCCATCAAACTAGGGAAGTAATTCTCATAATGCATGAGGGGGATTGAGAAAATTTGAAGGTGTGGGATAATCTGTCATTAACCAAGTGCAAGTGGGACATATGTATCAAAGAAAATTTGATTATTGTCAGCTTTGGGAATGAGTCTGATGCCCTAAAGAGTATTCTCAAAATGAATGGGAAGTGGATTCGTGGAAACAGAGTAACAATTTGTAAGTCCTTAAGATGGCAACGAGCAAGAGATAAAAGAAAGAAGAAGTTCATTCTGACTCTCAACTCAGAAGCTGAAGGTAATATGTTGGTCCAAAACCCAGGTTCAATCATAGAAGACTTCCAAGAAATCAAAAGATGGTCACACTATGAAACGTCCGAAGAAAGAATGGCTGAGATTGAAATTTCAGGCATCCCACCTTATGGTTGGTTAGAAGAGAATTTTAGGAGATGTTGTGCATCGTGGGGACAAGTGATAAGCTTGGATCAAGAGGTCAATAGTCCTACGCAATTTGAGTCCATGAGGTGCATCATAATCACTCGAATATTGAACAGAATATAGGGTCATGTCGTTCTCAAGATTGGTGAATGCTCTTTCAAAGTATTTATGAAGGATATTAGGCATCTGCCTCCTCAAACTAAAGTGAAGCAGTTGAGGATGGAATTAACATCCTTATTGGGAATTAGAAACACAATGCCAAATAATGAAGCGGAAGGTGGCTGTGTGGGAAGTGCAACTATCCATAATGAAGGAATTAGGACTCATGAACCTTCTCTAGTTAGTATTAGCATTTGAGAGGGTGAAGATTACCAAGGCATTGAGAACCACGAGTCAATAGAAGTGACATATATCAACCAAGCTTTAGAAAAAAGGAAGAAAATTAAGACAAAGAAAGTTATTGCAAGGAAAGCGGTGGTGCTACCTAGATGACTTAGGTCTGGAACACATCAACGATCCTATAGAAGCTGAAGATCTGAGTAGAACAAAGAAGAATTGTTGTAAAGTGAGGCGAAACGAGGGGAGGCACTGCTAAAGCACCTCTGGAGCCATGGAAATCGCATGCTAGAATATAAAGGGGGATGGGTTTTGAAGAGGAAAGGAGCACGTGAAGAAACTAATAGCAGCAGAATTCATCTCAATTGTGGGTATTGTCGAAGCAAAATATCAGAGGTTTGATCACCGGGATGTGAGAAGTCGCAGGGCACAAGGACGTTGTCGGCGCGTTGACTGAAGCAGGATCAGATAGGACATCCACGAAGCGAACAAGTAGTTCACTCCAACATGGTTTAGGAACTCCTCCTTCACCTTGTCAAAGTGATGGTAACACTTCAACATACGCATGCAATGCATAACAAGATCGGTATGAGAAGGGCGGAGACCAGAGAAGGGTACATGCTATTGAGGGAAACATATGGAGGATGACCATTAATGGCGCATGCATGCGTGCATTATTGTTCTCTTTGGTGAATTGAATCAAGTTGTTCAAAAGTAGCACTTGTGCGCATACAGCATGAGCTTATGCGAAGTAACCAAAGATGAAAATTTGCAAGACGATCGACACAAAATGCTTGCCAGTCAATGGGTTTGTGCTACTGATCCTAGGCTCACTTGGGAACGTTGTTGATTCATCGATCATGATTTTGGCTTCCATTCTTGTGCGATTAATGTGGGCAGGATACGTGGGTGGAGGGATAAATTGTGCTACTGCTATACTGCTATGGTAGAAATATATAGCGAGTTGAAGATCAAAAGAGTGCAACTTCGAAAATGGTACTACTAGTTGAGTTAGTACACTATGCAACTAGAGGTTTGATCACTGGGATGTTCCAACAGACTAATCCACCGGTCATAAATTCATGCATAAATAGAAAATTTCAACGAAGACGAGGATTTCCAAGTTCATAGGGAGATTGCCACTATTATTGCAAACAGTGAGAACAAAGAATAAATATTAGAAAAGGAGAAACCTGGTATGTCCATGATTGAGCATTACTGGAGCGCTTAAACAGTCGGAGAAGATGGCACTGGAATGTCGGGTTCTTGTGGACAAACGAGCTCACTAGGTTTTTGGAAATGATCGTACAACTTGTCAATATCTCTTCTTTGACTAGCAACAACTTTTTCATTATCGGCTTCAATTTTCTCTAACTCTTGCAGTTAATTCCCTAATTAGTTTGTCTTTCTCTTGGACTTGAGCTCTAAGCTTTACCTTACTCGGTGTAGGCCCTCTAAGAGTTCGAGGTGTAACACCATATCCAAAGCATGCTACATGTCCCTTCTCTTGAGGCCCAAATGACATCTCCACCAACTCTAATGTAGATAAGGGTGGATCTTGTTTTCGTTTTCCACTATCTCATCCTGTTCAAAATGTAAAATTATAAGAACTAACACAAATAAACACAATATCAAATTATAAAATTGTAGTAACTACGACAAAATAAAAGGGGTGCAAAATTGTTGATAGCTTGTAAAAATAATAGATAGATAAGTCATACATATACTTCTTGATCTAACTCATTCAAAGCACGAGCCTTTCCTAGTCTGGATGCCATGAAAACTTCAGAAAGACTCGGTTCCTTGCCATCTTTGCCTCTCTATAAATAGATAAGAATTAAGCTAAAAGGATCAGATTAAGACAACATTGTAGTTAGTAAGCTATAAATACATAGAATTTAAGCCAAAGGCGCATTGATTTAGAGTTGAAAGCAACTATTCATACCAAGTCTTCATAGATGATTTGTCGAATTGGTTTGCTACCAGTACGGGATTGCATGATTAAATTAGCTCTATTTTCAGAATTTCTAACACTCAGTATCTGCAATTTGCCAGCATTTATTAGGTCATTAAAATAGTGTCCCCAAATAGACTAACTATACAAATGGATGGTCCATTATGTAAGATACACAATAAATTAAGTAGTTACGTGAACGTCCGGGTCAGTGTAATGCTCTAATACGAGCCACTCCCAATCTTCTTTGACCAAAGCCTTGGGGATATTATCCGGTTTTAGTGCATCCTTTATGTCCGAGACCTGTTTTAGATGTAGCTGTTTCATTGCACCTCGCCAATTTTGCCATAGCCGCTTCGCATAGTGCATGACCTCAAAGCGAGCATTCTCAATTCCTGTAAACTTATCCTACCACACAAAAATATTTAAGAGATCGAAAAGTAAATAAATTGCAGGATATCACTTATTCTAACGGTTCATATCAATCTCATAACTTAACAATAGTAGAAAATCTCATGCCCTACCATGATAGCATCCCATAATTTGTCCAAATACTTGCCATCAATGTTATTCCAGCTATGCACTTTTACCGGCAACATGTTCCGATCACGGACAAGTTTCCCAACATGCGTTGATAATGCACCTCGATTATCACCAACCGGTCCTTTATTATAGAAGATGACATCAAGCTTTTGTCCTTCTGACCTTGTTTCTCCCCCGCGGTTTCCAATTAATGCTTCTTTTTCGTGTTTTTTTCAGAGGATCTACTAAATGTAAAATAATCAATTAATTTGTCACCCTATTCTAGCCCTTTTTGACATTTCCAATCAATTTTGACCTGAAAAATTGTCAGAATATGTGATAGAAGAGATATCAAATCCCAAAGGAAATTGCTCACTATCACAAACAAGGGGCTTGGAATATGTGATGGAAGGACATATTAGGGACTTGACAGCACCAATGGACCATAGAAGAAGCAAATAACAAGGTACAAACACCCAGCAAATAACCCAAAAAAATTGAAGGCAAAAGCTACAAACAACTGCAACAAATAAGCAGAAATGGGAGAACAAAGAAACCCACCTAGTATTTGAGCTGGAATTTCAGACCCAATATACAAAAATTCAAGTTTTCATTTTTAAACATGCAACTACTAAATATGTAACTACAATCAACAGGGACTAATGATACTTAGCTTAAAACTGGATAAGAGTACATAAAATCACACTATAGTTACTGTAAGTAACATAACCAAAAGTAAGAATGCATACCAATAACCAACAGGAAACCTGCAACCAACCAAAAAAGCAAATAGACCCTTTCAAAGAGAGTCTTATTCGCAGTTTCAAGATGTGTCATTGATTTTTGGATGGAGGGAATATGCTGACTGTTTTTGTTCTGTTTTGTTTTGCCACTTCATTTGACTCCTAATTGATTACTTAATTAGTAAAAAGCATTTGATTCTTGCAAGTCTTCTGACCATCAAATTCGGGGGGGGGGGGATTGAATTTTTTGCAAGTCTTCTCGGAATTTTATATGTTTTTAAGAGGAGAGAGAGTGTCAAAAAAGAGGGGTGGGGGTGAAAAAACCCATACCAATTACGTTAATAATTTGTTTCAAATAAACACTATGCTATTTTCCAATCCAGTGGTGCAAGGTAGTAAATTATACCTGAATTGCTCAGAGTTGCAGAGTTTCCCATCCCATTCAAACATTGAGCTTCACCCGGGGAATCACCTTCAGTACGACTACCATTTTCCTGTGCTCCTGTTGATCCTTGACCCACATTCGACCTTTCATCACTTGTATTATTTGTAGAATTACCTTGTAGGATTTCACGCAACCTTTATAAAAATAACACAACTAATAAATGTAACTTCCAAGGGGAGATATGACATCATTAACCACAACAATTGTAATTACAATACATAAATAATGGAACAATTACAAAAAATCACAATATAATTGATACCATTCTGGAAGTGGCTCATTCAAACCAAGAGGCACGCCTTGATTCACATCATCTCCACTACGAGCTGGCACATGACGGTTCACATCTTCTTCAGGTACTACCTGTAGGACATAAGTGGGATAAAGTAGGATAATTAATTCTCTATCATAAAAAGGCACTTCACTAGTTACTCCGTAAATCTGTCTGTTCAACAGTTGAGTTTTGTAAATACATGTTCTAATAGACAAGTGAAGAAGCAGTTTAGTCATTTTACCAATTGAGGTTCAGTTTGTGAATGTGGGTGAGCAAGTTCTGGTGTAAGTTGTTAACTCTTTGGCCAAATGAAATCAGCTACTTGTATGTAGTTTTACTTCATTGTTTGTGCCCAGTTTAAAATTACGTTAATAATTTGGTAGACAATATGATACAAACTTCAAGGATGAAACACTACAAGTACCTCATTGTCCTTTGCAGCTCCACCTCCATCATGCAACTCATTGTTAGAAACCAAACCAAGGCCTTTGGTGCTCACGTTTTGTGCTGGAGATTTCAGCGGTACTGGAGATTTGGGACAAGGGTTTGCCTTCAAGGTAGCAAGCCGCCCTCGAGTTAGAGAACCAGGTGCTACATACTTTGCTTTCGTTGTGCCCTTTACCGAAGTAGCCATGAACCCTATAAAATAATTCAAACGAAAGTGAACAATAATACATGAGAATGTAAAGAGGTATTCACATATAAAGGAGATGAATGTATAAAGCTCGGATAATAATAAATATTTAATGCATATTAACATTACTTTAACGTTGTGGTCAACATATAACCTACAAAAACATATGAAGATTTGATAGCATACAACAATACCATGATGGAAACTCAATTTTTCCTCGACCGTTTAGTCTTTCTACTAGTCGAAGGTACATCAACTATTTCTGCATCTACATCATTCCTACAAACATCACGGTACTCGAATTTTTCATTCAAAGCATTTGTTGATGATGCAAATGGACAAGTCTCAGAAAGAAATGAACAATTTTGTTGATAAGCTTCATGATGATCTTCATTTCCTTGTCCATTTTTTTCCTCAAGAACCGACTCATATGAACCTTGAGGTTCAACCTTCACCGCAACACACCAACCCTTTCGACACACATCAGTAACATAAAAAACTTGTGAAGCTTGAGCTGCCAACACAAAAGGATCATTTGACTTCAATTGGCGTTGACAATTTACACTAACAAAGCCAAACTTGTCTACATAGATTCCCTTTTTATGTTCCACATCCCACCATTTACACTGGAAAAATACTACCTCATTACCCCCGGTGTATTCCAAACTGAAGACCTCCATCAGAACACCACAGTAGTCTATGTCAACTTCTCCATCACCTACATTACCAACCACAAGAACTCCACTATTCTGAGTTTTTCCACCCCTTTCATGACTAATTGTGCGAAATTTAAAGCCATTAGTTATATAGCCATTATAGCTCTTCACGTATGGAGTAGGTTTTCGAGCTAAAGATAATAGTTCACCCCCATAAGGACAATTCCCTTGTTTGTACAGCTCTTCAACCTATATAAACCAAAATATTTACATAAAATAAAAATCGTTGAATATATACAAACATATATCAAACAATTTGTAACCAAACATACATACTTTGGCTGCAAACCACTCAACGAAATGGTTGTTTTTTTCACCTTCAGTCATGCCATTCAAACTCTCTAGCATGTGGGAATGTTCTCTACAAGATAAAGTAAATTAGATGATACCCCCAACAATCACTTGAAGACTTGGCAAATTGGTTTGGATGATACAACTTACTCTATAAATGGTGATACTTCAGGGCAATTCATCAAAGCATACAAATGGGCCTGGTCTCTTTCTCGCATATCCATATCGCATATTTTGTGAGCTCCAAGAGGCCTGCCGGGATGTGAAAAAATACTAAGTAATTTTCCTTCTGTCACCCCACCATCATCATTACGAACTGGGCGATTGATTCTGGTCTCAATCCCATTTAAATAGCGGGAACAAAGTGTGTTACACTCATCTGCTGTGTAACCCTCTGCAATTGAACCTTCTGGACAAGCTCTATTGCGCACCAGAGACTTTTTTGTGTATAAAAACGCTCTCCGGAGTACATCCACCTATTTTGGACTGGGCCACCAAGAATAGCCTCTTCTGCCAAGTGGACAGGTAGATGCAACATTACATTGAAGCATGCAAGAGGAAACAACTTCTCTAACTTCCACAAAGTTAGTGGCATTTGAGCCTTAATCGCAACCAAGTCCTCCATCTTCAACGACTTTGAACATAAGACTTTAAAAAACATCGAAATTTCTATAAGTGCTTCACTCACTTCTTTTGTAGGCATTCCTCCTCGAAAAAATAGAGGAAGTAATCTTTGAAGAAGAATGTGGTGATCATGGCTCTTTAACCTTGAAATCTTGCATTCCTTCACATTCACACATCGAGAAATATTTGATGAGAAACCATCAGGAACCTTGATTTCCTTAAGAAATTTGCATAAGTCTTGCTTTTGCTTTTGAGATAATACATAAGGAGCTGGCGGTAACTCAAGCTTGTTACCCTTCTCACGTAGATGCAAATCAGGCCTTATATTGAAGGCCTGGAGATCTAACCGAGACAAGGCGCTGTCTTTGGTCTTCCCCTTTGTGTTCATAAGGGTCACAACAATAATTTCAGACACATTCCTTTCAATATGCATGACATCTAAATTATGTCGTAATAAATTGGTGGCCCAATAAGGAAGCTTAAAGAAAATGCTCTTTTTATTCCAGTTATCTCCTCTTTTCTCATGATCTATTTTCACCTTCACATGAGGAGCTTTACTTAAGGGCATCCCTTCTAAGTCATCCACCTCTCTAAGAACACCAGTTCCATCTAGTGGTTGAGGAGCATCCTCTAACTCGACATTGCCAAACCAATCCTTCTTTTTACGCCAGCTATGGTTCTTAGGTAGAAAGCGTCTATGGCGCATGCAAACTTGTTTTGCACAATGCTTTAGTCTAAGAGAATGGGTATGTTTGTGGCATACAGGGCAAGCAAGTTTCCCTTTGGTGCTCCATCCAGATTAAATTCCATAGGTCGGAAAATCATTGATTGTCCATAATAAGCCTGCCCTCATCTTGAAGTTTTGACTTCTGCATGCATCATATGTATCAACTCCATCCCATAACTCCAAAAGATCATCAATCAGTGGTTGCAAGTAAACGTCAATAGCCTCACCAGGGCCCTCCGGGCCAGGAATAATCAAGGATAAAATGAAATTAGACTATTTCATGCAATTCCAAGGAGGTACATTGTATGGGATAAGTATCACAGGCCAAATGCTATAAGGGATGGCGGAGTTAGAAAAAGGTTGAAATCCATCACTCATTAATCCAAGTCTAACATTGCGTGGATCTGAGGAAAATGTCCTGTTAACTTCATCAAAACATTCCAAAGCTTTAGAATCAGCGGGATGCCTCATAATTCCATCTTTGATGCGTTCTTCATCATGCCATCGCATGTCAGAAGCTGTCTTTGAACACATGAAGCGACGTTGAAGTCTTGCTTTAAGTGGGAAATGTCGCAATACCTTCACAGGTATTTTCTTCCCATTGGCCTTTCTCTTTTCCTCCCCACTACGCTCATCTTCTGTCCACCTAGATGCTCCACAGACTTTACAAGCATCAAGTGATGCATCATCCTTCCAAAATAGCATGCAATCATTTCTACATGCATCAATTTTGTTGTATGAGAGTCCCAGATCTTTAATGATCTTTTTAGCCTCATAATACGATTCGGCTAACGTGGAACCTGATGGCAATAGCTCATTGTTCAGAAACTCCAACAACATGGTAAACGATTTATTACTCCATCTTCCAAGAGATTTGATATGAAGTAACTTCATCATTGCAGACAACTTAGAGCATTTAGAGCTTGGATATGCAGGTTCCTGAAGGTTCTCTAACAACCTAAATAATTTCATAGCATCAGCATCTGGTTCCTCCACAAAATCACCCATGCCCGAAGAGCCCAAGTTTACTCCTTGTTCATTAAGACCATGGTAAATTGGAAATAAATCTCTAATCATTTGATCAGTCTCATCATCATCATCACCATCATCACCACCTTGACAATGTCCCTCTAATTCTTCACTGCTATGGAGATTCTCCTCCATCTCATCGTCACTACCATCATCGGATTGTGGTTCATTAGCCATTTCTCCATGATGGTACCAAAATGTGTAACCTTGGAGGATCCCATACACTATGAGATGTGTTTCAACTTCATCTCTTGTATGCTCACTTGAATTACAACACTTGACACAAGGGCACTTTATCAATATGGTTTCTTGTCCTAACCGTGTGAATGCATATGAAAGGAAGTCCTTTACTCCTTGGTTGTATTCTTGACTGAGACGACCATTAGAAGATAGAGTCATCCATTTTTTATTAGGTGCCATGACACTGCAAATTACCTATACATACATAATTAATTTAATTTCAAAGCAGATATTCGACAGAGGCTAGGAGGTAACACACTTAAATAATAGACACTCATTTAAACAAGGATAAAGACCACTAATACCACATAATCAAGTATGAAACATTGTCAAGTAACAATCTCAATAAAATATCACAAAATTAAATAGCCCAAGCACCAATACATATATAAATATCTCTATTAAAACTTATCTTACCTATCATACCATCAGTAGGAGTTGATTTGTCCCCACTTTGTCTTGAAGGAAACAGGGATCTTCGAATTGGTTGTTTCTTCTCGGAGGATGATCCTATAGGTTTCCTAGAAATAGAACTCATGTTGGCTTTTCCACTACGCTCTAGGTTACTAGAAGGTAGATGCTCCGAAAGGTTGTTTTGGGATATGACATAATTTGTATCAACAAAGTTGTGTACAACAAATGGCAACATAAGGCCGTCGCTAGGTTTATCAATCACATAGACATGTATTATTTTGCATTTCACAAGTTTGGGAGCCATCTCAACAACCTCCTTATCCCCAATAATCCGCCTTAACTCACTACCGATCCTAAAAGTCTTCCACCAAAGCTCTTCTATGTTGCCCTCATACTTGCAATCATCCCTCAACAATTTGCGTAGTGTAGCTATGGACAACTTTTCATATAAATAGCTAAGGGTAGTACACCCAATCTCTCCAATATAATGGATTTTCTTATCCCTTTTCTCAAATTTACCCCCATAATGAAAGGACAATGTTATCTCAAAATTTAAAGACATCTGCAATAAAAAAAAAACAAATATACCACATCGTCAGTTCTTCTACCATGATATCACTAATAACTTACTAGGATTTAACGAGCAATAACAAAAACCACTCCATCAAAATATATGCAATTCACAAGTAATTGGTAAACTCGTATGAAAACCACTCCATCATTTTTTTTTGTTTTTGACACTGAACTTGCTACTATTTAATCAATAACTATTCATGCTAAAGTCTAAAAATGGCAACTAGACAAATTTCACCCACCCTTAATATATTATTCTTAATTTCCAATATTTTTAATTATTTTTGTCACTTTATTCGTCTTTGTGAGAAACAAGGTAAGCTGGATGAATCTATGAAGAGGAAGTCGAAGCTGAGGCAACGTGTCCACCAAACAAATAAAGAAATATATATAGAACGTGACAGATATAAGCAGTAGGAGGAGAGAATAAAATTCTGCAGTGCAAAAGGTTGTGATTTGTGAAGCTAGCACACAAGCAGCAAACCAAAGGCAAGCACCAAAGTAAAGCAAGCAGGTCACTCCCTCTTTTAATATATATATAAGGTGTGTTCAATAAGAAAAAGAAAAAGGATGAATGGTGATTGGATTGTGTGCCGCGTAAACTATATGCAATGCATCAAATAATAACTTAAAACATATGACACAAAAAATGTCAGTATAACACACAATAGCATTCATGTACAACACGACAGCGGTATATGCAATCACATTCATATAAATTGTCGGTGACTTCAAGTACCAGATATGCTCAAACATAGCAGAATAGCACACCGAAAAAATAAAAAAAGATTACTGGAGCAATGATGATGTATTTAGTCACGCCGCATTTTTGCAGTGGAGTAGAAAAAAGCGACAGAGATTTGTACCTGGATGTAATTGAACTTCGAGAACTTCAAAAATTGCAACAAATAAGTGGTAGTTTAAAACCTTGGGCTTGATCACTCCCTGAGTACTTGAGCTGATATCAAAAGTCAAATTTCATAATGCAGTTAGACAGAGCTGCTAACAATAAAACATGCTAGGACATGAGCATTTTTAAGTTGGGAATTAACATTTTAAATTTGGAGTGCTCATTAGTAACTTCATGTTTGAAGAATCTTTTAAAAAGTTATACTACTGGTCATTATCTATCTAAAAATTGCGTGTGCAGTCCCTGTGAACTAAGGTAGCTTATAATAACATTCTAAAGTAAATCGTTTTTTAGTGGTTAGTATCTGTGTCTTTTAACTAAACAGACCTTATCCCTTAAAAAAAAAAGAAGTAAAAAAAAAAACTTCAGTATGAGTAGTAAATCTGTCATGCTAACTTTAGAATTGTAAATTGTCTATCCCACCCCCCCCCAAAAAAAAAAAAAAAAAAACAGGAAAAATATCATTGTCTACCAAAGTTTAGTTGGGAAAACTATAATATTATTCTAGTGGTTGGCACACATTCATATGACGTACTACTTACTTCCCATATTCATTCTCAAAAACATCATTCTTCTAGTCCATAATTTCAAGAGACCAATTAGTGGTTCTATTGGTTGGAAAACATCTCCAACAATTATTAAAAAAGTAAATACATTTACTACTAATTTTTCTTGTGTTTCTCAATATTTGATTTATGTATATAGTATGAAGTAAGACATTAAAAAAAAAAAAAGGATGACAACAATGGTACTAAATAGTAATGATAAAATTATGATGGTAATGAACTACTAAGAAGGATAACATTGCTTCTACTAAATATCAATGGCAACAATGAAAAGGGGTCGTACATACAGAGCCTAACCTCAAGTGGGGGCCGGGGGGGTTAAATAAGGTAGATAAACATATTGAAAATACAGCATTACTGATACTATTAATGTCATCAGTGCTAAAGGGGCAGCAATGGAAGGTCCACATTCCACATTAAAATGATGATTAAACCATTTTCCACCATTAATCACGATGATTAGCAAATAGGTGTGAAGTGTGCCTTGAAATGGAAGAATCAATTAACATCCTCTTTGTTCATTACCATCAGGCGCAGACTCTTTGGTATTTAACATAGCCCATTTAGAGGTTTGCAGTAAAGACAAAATCATTCAAGTAATGAATATGACAAAGCACTTCACAGTAGAAAACATATCTGACATCTTATTCTCTATTGTTTAATCGTTTTTTATGTTCATAAGTACCGGTAGTATAGCAAAGATCCTGAGGAAGCTGTTTCTAAGCCAACAAAACAACATTTACAATTTTAGGGTTCAATTGTCTTCAATGCATTTACAACCCACTGTCATTACATAACTACCCAATCCCTCTCTTTCATCCCCTGAATTCCGATTATAATTGCTTTGGCTTCACTGTGGATGACTTTCCATTACAAGGAAAAGGATGCTGTCCAACAGGCTAAGGTAAGCCTTGATGATGAAATTAAATCAGTGAAGAAACTGGTGCTTAAAAAGATGATTTCCAGAAGATGGCCAAACATCACAAACAACTTCATTCCCCCACAAACACAAGGTTTGCACAACAGCTGTAGCATCAGTCATACTATCAGTACTAGCAGTAATCCCCAATCCCAGATTCTTCTCTCAATTCAAAGTAACCAAAATAAAAAAAATAAATGGTTTAGACTTGAGAGAGAGTTTATACAGCAGAAAAAAATAATGGACAATATCAAATTCCTCAAAAAAGGGCTACCATAAATTTTCTACTAAAAGGTGAGAAAAATCCCAACATTGCCATAATACGCGTGAGAAGATCAAAAACTAAATCAGAATCAAGTTAAAGAAGAAAAGGGCAACACTTGAATCAGAAAAAATTTTAGGGTTAGGAAAGCAATTACCGACGAAATTGTTGTCACATCACTAAACCCTAGCCAAACTCAAATCAGACGAAGCAGACGAAGCAGATGAACCAGACGAACCAGAGTAGTGAGAGATGAACCAGAGATGGATGAGGTTTTCGGTAGACTTAGAGCAGCGACATGATGTTTCCCATTGACTCAAAGCAGCGAGAAGCAGCGAGCGACGAGCGACGAGCAACGCACAGCGAGCAACAAGCAACGCGCAGCGAGCAACGAGATGGGAGCGAGAGGGAGATGGCAACGAGATGAGGGAGATCGATGAGGGAGGTTTTGGTTAGATCTGTTCAGAGAGTGAGAGACTGAGAGACATACTGTAGGCTGAGAGTTTTGGTCATTCTTTTTCAATTTTAGATAGGGTTATTTTTTTATTTGTTGGTTCAAGTTCCCCGCCTAGTTTTTAGTAAATCCTGCCTCACTTTTCAGCTAACATTTAAGACGGGGTGTGTTTTACATCTACGACCGGTTGTAACACCCGTCGTAAAAATTATACCATTCTGGACCGATTAAAAACCCGTCGTAATTGTAGCATTATCTACGACGGGTTTTAGAACCCGTTGTTGACTTGTGGTTGTAAATAAAGACATTTTTAGTAGTGTTAGTGTATTATGACGCACATAAAGTGTTTGATAAAATGTCTCATAAAAGAATGAATTATGATTGGATGAGTATGACTTGGTTGATGTTTGATTGTTGAGATTTTTTTATGCATGATGTTTTGGTTGATGAATTCATGTGAGAGTGTGAGTTTTAGGGATAGTTATAAATGCATGTACTTGGATTAAGATTAGATTAGCGAATTAGTGAGTATTATGATGTTTGATGATGAATTCATGAAGGATTTTACTTGGGATGTCAAAATTATGCCTTGCATGTATGAAATATGGTCAGTGATGTAAGAATTTTGGATGTTTTTAATGCTGGAAATTGAGTATTGATGCTTAAGAAGTGATTTCGGGAAGATTAGTGTAGAATACTTAAGTTTCAGATGCATGGAAGCCCAATTAAAGAGTAAATTTCAGGTCTGGTTGCAATCTGGAAATTCTAGGGGGAATAAAATGTGTTTTTGACCCAAATTATGATTTGGTCAGGTAGCTTAAGGTGTAAGTTAACACCCGGTTTTTGAATCTCGGAGTTTTGATTTGTATATCTCCCATTATGGCCAAAACCGTAAGCCCATGAAGTTTTATACGATTTCTGAGATAGGTAGGTAAATGCATGTTTTAAGGCTGGTTGGAGACCTTATTGGTTTAAGTGTTTAACATGAAAGTTGTAGAGTGTATGTCAAATTTCCAGAATGGTCTATTACGCGTTCATAGGACATTGGGAGTGAAAGTTATGGACTACCGAATCACGACCAGTACTCATGGCTCTACCCAGAATTTTAGAGGTTCTGATGTGTTCATGGCCGAAATTCGTGCCTTTCCCATGTCCAAATCAATGTATAATCAACATGAAAGTTTTAGTATGTCTTTCAAGCTTTCCATAGACAGCTTATACGTCCCTAACCGAGGTCTACAACCCGAGTTATGATTTTCTGAAAAATTGGTATCCATTCTTGTATGTTCTGGACAGCTTTCTGTGTTAGGGATTTTTACCCCCCTAAACCACGTTTTTGACATTCATGATCAACTAGAAAGTTGTAGTACTGAGTTCAGCTTTCCAGAAAGTCTTTATGCATAATGATACGATACTTGTGGGAGAAGTTATGGCCTTCCGAGGCCTTCCGAGTGAGCCTTAAGAAGCAAGTTTAAGTATCAAATAATCCTAGGATTCTACTAGGATATCCTTCATTACTCTCATTCAAGTTAGGTTCTAATTCATGATTGTTGTTCTTTCTCAAAAGTTCTCAAAAGTTCGTTGCGTCCATCTATTTAAGTCCGTGCGGGTCCAAGTTGGTGTTTAAGCTTCAGGTGTTCAGGTATCGCTTACCTTTCCCAAGAATGTTTTATTGATGATGATTTTTTATGCTGATGTTTTATGATAATGTTTTATGTTGTTGATTTCACGATGTTTAACACAAGGAAAGTTTATGATTTTGTTCTTTCAACGTTGAGGTCTCTTGTTATATGGTGCTAATCGTACCGAGGTACTTTCGATATCAACGGGCATCTGTCATGCGACTTGACTAGTGTCTATGATGAGGTCTATATATGATGAGGTGCATAATGAGGTCTATTTATGATGAGGTCTATGATGATGATGATGATGTTGTGTATGATAATTATGTTTATTTTTTCTTTTTCCTTTGGTTATTCAAGGTTTTTATGACGTGACTGCGGTTTCTTATTTCAAAAGAGTTAATAAGGCACGAAATAAAATGAACTGTGAAAGTTTACACTATAGGGGTATGTGTGCTGAGTTTAGCCAACTCATTTGCGAAGTTTTCTGTTTTTGTTTTAGGTGATGCCCCTAGTGCGGATAAGCCAAGAATCGGTAAGAAGTCGAGTCAAATTGAAGAGCAGAAGGTTCCTTTGTTTTAAGGAAGTTATCTTTCACCTTTGGTGTATATGTTTGATAGCTTGATGTATAAGAGTTTTGAAGATATATGATCTTTGGGTATTGGATGTAATATATTGTCTTGGAGTGGTAATATGTTGATCCTAAGTTAGTATAGTATGCATGTTGTGAGATATATTAATTTGCATTTCAACTTTGGGAATGTTAAGTTGCAAACAGTGTCTTGTTAGCCTTGTTCATGATCATGGACGGTGGCAATGCCTTCAGATTACAAATTTCGTTGCGCTAATCCTTGGGTTATGAAATGTTTAGTCTTGATATGATGATTATAAATCTGGGGGCGTTACAACTTGCCTCCCACTGGCACCAGTAGGATCATCTGCTGTCCGATGCCGAGCCTGACAACACCGATGAGCTCATGAACTTGGGTACAATACAAAATTGCATATATGAAGAAACTCAGAGTGGGTGGTTGCCTGATGGTGACACCTGCAAGGTAAGCAAAAAAAAAAAAAAACCAGCAAGTACGACATTTTTGGTCGCCGGAAAATGAGTTGAGATTGTGATAATATATAACAAAATATGACAATAGTTATGATTGAAATTTATTTACCATAAATAATACCATATTATAAACTAATAAAGATACTCAATTAAAAATAATATATAACAAAATTAACTATTCCATATTCTATTTAGGACACTACTAAAAATATGTGTATTTCCAACCATTTTTTCCAACCAATTTAACCATTTTAGCAACCATTTCATATTCCAACTATTTTTCAAAAAATTTAGTGCGGAAAAAGGTTGGAAATTCCAACCATTTTTGTTAAAATGACTGAAAATTTTTCCTACCATCCTTTTTCCTACTATTTGAAATTGGTTGGAAAAATGGTTAGTAATCCGACCACTTTTTCAACCATTTTCAAATAGTAGGAAAAATGATGGTAGGAAAAATTTCCAACCATTTTAGCAAAAATGGTTGACCCTTTTTCCCACATAAAATTTCTGAAAAATAGTTGGAATATAAAATAGTTGTTAAATGGTTGGTTTTTCCAACTATTTTAAATTGGTTGGAAAAAGTGGTTGGTAATACACATATTTTTAGTTGTGGGATAAGTATATCATCATCCTCATGGCTGGTGTTAGGAAATATTAAGAAATGGAAACTTCTCTACAAAATCAGAAATTTGGCTTGCTCATGAAATTTCATAGAAGGGAAGTGATCCATGATCATAATGGGAATGAATTCCCTGCGATAGTTTGCTACAAGAGGAAACAAATAATTTTTGACAGATGCAATAGTAAGAATCATAATAAGGAGAGTAAATCCTTGAGGTAGTCTATTTTAAGTGGAAATAAATAAAACTTTGTCAGATGCAATAATAATGTGTGCATTTTAACAAAAACTAAGGGAAGAAAGATAAAATGAGAAACATATATCCATGATACTTTGATTATTTTATTTTCTATTTAAAAAAGAAAAATAGCATTTTTTAAAGAGGGAAGAATAATGATTGATAGAAAAATTGAGAAAACATATTCTTTATACTATTTTCTACTTAAAACGATTGCATTATTTCAACACAGAAAAAGAAAACCCAAATCCCTTAAATTTCGAAAATTTTGAAAATTTATTTTAGTTTTTCAAATTGTGCAAAATAATAAAATATCAAAAGCATGATGACATTTAATCAATTATTACACATGCATTCAGAAATGCAATACTTTCAAAAACGCAATACATGAATCGAAGGTTTATCCAGGCACAAATGATCGAGCGGAGATGAAATTGAAACTCAAATATCCAGAAAACCACAAATTGTTCGAAAATGATGACAAATTTGTTTCTATGTCCGAAGCTGAGAATGATCACTAAGATCTTCCTGAGCTCGTATAAAAAGTTAGCACAACATACATAACCCAGAAAATATAAGAGTCTCCCACTCGCAAATTTATTTGAGCTTGTATAATCATGCAATTTCCCTACAAAGAGGGCAGGTGTTCTTCTTGAGCAGCCATTGCTTGATGCATTCCAAGTGAAAGTCGTGGCTGCAGCTTAGACTTCCCAGATCATCTTTCTCCTTGTAGTCATCCTGATCATAATTTCAGCGGTGATCCAAAAATCAGTATAAAACTATAAATGAATCCGGTGCTGATATGCTGATTGAATCAACCTTCATCCATTAATTATAAATTTTATAAATTATGAATAAAAATGTAATTTAAACAATTCACATATAGTATTATAGTTATAAAGCTAAAATATATTGTTTTTTTCGTGGTCGAATATGTAATAATATAGTTTTTACACTTGTCCAATTGCCTCAAGATCTATATAATTTTCGAGTCCATATTAACAAGAAGAACAAAATTATTATTTTTTTTAAAAAAGAAATGGTCGTACCAGGCAAATGGGGCAGCATGGATCATCACGAGTGCTATCAGACAAACGTTTGAACTTGTATTTCCTTAAAACAGCTTCGATTTGTTCTTCAGTAAGCCCTGTGTTGACATCTCCCACCGCTTCTTGCAGCACCATCAACGCCTACAATTATAAGCGAATGAATATAATGTACGAGGGAATGAAGGTACGAAAGAATTACGAATGAGATGAACTTTAATTAATTACCTCGTAAGTCCAGTCCTGTAAATTGTAAAACATATCTTCCAGGTCGGAGGGGTTTTCCTCCTCAGAATCCTCCGCATAATCTGAATCATCAGATGCTTCTGGCTGCAAAAGTTAAAATATATGTATTACCAACTATTTTTTTCAACCAATTTAAAATGGTTGGAAAAACCAACAATTATCACTACTAAAAATATGTGTATTACCAACCATCTTTTTTCAACCAATTTAAAATGGTTGGAAAAACCAACAATTTTAGTAACCATTTCACATTCCAACTATTTTTCAAAAATTTTAGTGGGAAAAAGGGTTGGAAATTCCAACCAGTTTAGCAAAAGTAGTTGGAATTTCCAACCCTTTTTCCCATATAAAATTTTTAAAATTTAAATAGTTGGAATATGAAATAGTTGTTAAAATAGTTGTTTTTCCAACCATTTTAAATTAGTTGGAAAAAAATGGTTGGTAATACATATTTTTAGTTGTGTTAATTTAACCAAATTAAATGAATAGAAAGACATGAAGCCATGAAGGAGAAAACACAAGGTAGTAAAAATGATCAAACCTCGACACCAAAGGAAACTTCGTGCCTCCACTGATAAAACGCAGGGTCGTTCTACAAGAGAGTAATTATCATGCATGGTTAAGGACGGCTACAGATATATATAGACATGTATCGAGTTAAATGAACTCGGTGCCATAAATAATCGATTATTTTGAAAATATATTTTCTGTTTTGTTGATTATATCAGATAACGGTCAGAAATTAGGAAAGAAAAACAAAATTCTATTTTTTTAATCAAATGTTCCACTTGATCCAGCTCCTATTCAATGAACAAAAAACTTTGATCAATTAAGGACCTGTTCTTATCTGCGGTATGACGCGGTATAGTGTGGTGAAATTGTGGCGGGTTGTGGTGTAATTGTGACGGGTTATTGGTATGTGGGGTAGGTGAAGAGAGAATGTAAAAAGAAGAGGAGAAAAGTGAGGAGAGAGAGAAATAAGGAGAGAGAAAATTAATGATTTGTGGTAAAGTGTGGTAGGTTGTGACAAATTGCGGTATGCTGTGGCACCGCAGTTTGCCAACCGCAAAAAAGAACATGGCCTAAGAAATTAGGGTTTTTTTTAAGAAAAAAAGAGTTTTGACCACTATAAGTTATGATCAATAAAAATTAAAAATATCAAACAAAGGAGCTTTTATGGGGTAATTTGTACATATATACCTCCCTCTAGGTTTTTGTCAACCCTAACCTTTTTGAGTTACAATTTACGTTCTCAGACCTTTCCAACCAATATAATTTAGTACCTTTTCCGACAAAGTTATTATTATTATCATCATTATATTATTATTATTATTATAATATGTCTGTGACAACAACAACAACAACAATAATATTTCCAGAAAAAGTGCTAAATTATATTGAAAATTCTACTATAGTTGAATTTATTTTCAACTATGGTAGTTGAAAATTTTATATCATTCATTTATTAAAAATAAATCATATTTTTTAAAAGGATTTATATTCTCATAAACATGGATAATTATTGTATCAAGTTATTTTGATCAACCTACATTGATTTTGAATTTTTATGGTAAAACCAATGGTTTTTTTCACTTTTCAACTACGATAGTTGAAAAAAAGTCATGGTTAAAATGTCCATAAGAGATAAATGGTAATTCAAAAGGGTCCGATATGGTTTTATTAGAGCATGTAATCTAATTTCTGATCATGGACTAACCTCATGATCAGGGATGGTTAACCACGGGGGAAGCATAGTTGAGGGTAGAACATGCTGCTGATGAGCAGCACTGAGATGACTCAGTAGATGACTCAGTTCAGGAGAATTTGGACGTCCTATGATGTTCTGTGTACCAACCAAAATACCCTAAATATATACAATTAAATTAAACTTACAGAAATCAAACTAAATTCATCGCTATTGCATGGCTGTTTTAGTTTTGTTGGTTTGTTGTTGCTGGTTTTCTGTTTTTTACAAATATTTTGTAATATCTTTGATGTTTTTTAGCCTTAATGGCTTCTAACTATCGAAATATATATATATAACAATCAAAGGTAGGTGCATATATAGTAGGAAGAAAAACCTGGGGGGAGTTGTAGAACACAGGTCCATGTCCATAATGAGGAGCTCGAACAACATAATTAGGGTTAACCGGAGTCAGGTCCACGCGGGCTGCTTGGACTAATCGGCCCCCGAACACGATCTGCTCCAACTGGGGAGGATTTCCGGCGTAATGAGGAGGAGGTGGGTACTGCACCTGTGGGTACTCCATAAAATCAAACTCCTAGTAATTCATCAATTCAAACTAATGTTAATATAAGTTGTAGGATCATTTCAACCAAAAGTTTGAATTGATTGTTAAAAGTTCGGTGAGGGTTTTATATACTCTAATAATCTCCCTCATATTAATGCTTTTTAGGCTTGAGATCTATGTATAGTTGAAGAGGATTACGATGGTTTTATTTATTTATTTATTGCTAGAAAGCACTAGAAATTTATTTCGTGCTCAAATAAATGCTACAAGCGTCATTGGCAAGATACTCGACAACACATTGCGGTTCACTTTTTCTCACGATCTAATAGATAGATCTATGTGAGTGTGGGCAAGTAGGTGAGCAACCTTATTCCCCTATTGGCGACTGTTTAATATACGAAAAAAATACTAAGACTCAAAATTTAAACTTTTTGACATTAATACAATCAATTTGAACATTTCTATCATGACCTAATAGATAAATCTATGGGGTACTTTCTCAGTTCCACATTATTTGTTATTTTGATAGAAAGCACTCGAAATTTATTCAATGCTTAAATAAATGCTATAAACGTCCTCGCGACAAGCTACTCGGCAACAAATTGCAGCCAACATTTTTCCCACGATCTAATAGATAGATCTATTGGGTGAGTGTGGGCAAGTAGATGAGCAATCTTATTCCCCGGCCGCTTAACATGCGAAAAAAATCCAAGACGACAAATATAAACTTTTTTACGTTAATACAATCAATTTGAGCATTTCTCACAACCTAATAGATAGATCAATGGGGTACTCTCTTAGTTCCATATTATTTGTTATTTTAAAATTTGTGTCATTTAAATTTTAAAATTTTTGACTCTAGACTTATTCTATAATTCTTTAAAAATTATTATTATTAGACTCATAATAAAAATTAATATCCAAAAATTATAATATTAGAGTTGGTAATAAAATATTATATGATAAATCATTGATCAAATGATATCAATGACCTATATAAATCAAATAACAAATAATATATAACGAGCAAGTACTATCAGGAAATCAAAAAGAGATATGGGAAACTCACAGGGGACTGGGAGGCAGAATTGTAGGGCGCCGACAAAACATCCTCCATGTCCACATCCACAGGCCACATGACCGGCGGCGGCTGTTCGTTGTAGTGGTGGTGGGGTCCCATGGGGTTGATTCGAGGATCATTCCCGTACGGAACATGGACATGTCCAGCGTACGGACCAGCAGCATGCGGCGGCACGTAGCCGCCAGTGGAGTATTGAAGGTCGAAGCCTGGAGTGCTTATGTGGAGATTGGCGGGCCTCGGGTGTCGAATGTTGACTTGCATGTCGGGGGTGGTACGAAGTGGACTCGGTTGGAGCAGCAGAGACATGAAAGTGTGACCGTTGTTGTTGCAATCCAGCGCCGCCACTGGGATGCCGTCAAGTGACGTGTCCTGATGATGATGATGTTCAGTAGCGTGATTGTTGTTGGTGACATAATTGTTGTTCGTAATCACAACATGATTTTCATCGTAACTAATAGAATTGTTGTTGCTCCTGCTGTTGTTGGTGACATAATTGTTGTTTGTAATCACAACATGATTTTCATCGTAAGTAATAGAATTGTTATTAGTGACGTAATTGTTATTCGTAATCACAACATGATTTTCATCGTAGCTAATAGAATTGTTGTTGTTCAGATAGAGATTGATGTCAACTGTCTGCCTTGAACCATCCATTTTAGTGAGATTGATATTGATCGCCTGCAGAGTTGAGCAATTGTATATGTGAAATTAGATAAGCATCTTGAATTAGGAGGATAATTAGCCGTTTCGAAATGTATTTAAATCACTCTAAAAATTATTTGTTAATATATTTAAATTATTATGAATGTATATCTCATTATTTTGAAGTTGATTATCATTTATAAAAATGATAAATATTTTGAGTCAAAATGGTTAATAATCATCTTGAATTTCACCTAAATCACTCAAAAAATAAAATATAAGGATATTTAAATCGTTATAAAGATAAATTTCATTACTTTAAGGGTTATTGGGAGTTATAAGCTATATAAAAATATTTATTTATCTTTATTTTCTTATAAATATAAAACTATGCATAAAATGTGCACTATTTAGTATGGTTGATAAAATAAGGTTATTATTTATATTTGTTGACCTAGCTAATAAGTGTTATACTTTTATAATTGATTCTAATTCATATATATAATTATTAGATAAAATATTAATAAAAGTTACAAAAAGTGAATTGTGGGCAATTCAAGATGTTTTATCTTGATGCAAGATGTGAATCATTGTCCTATTGTTTTCTAAATCACTCTAAAAATCATTTGTAAATATATTTAAATTATTATAAATGAAAATCGTTATGATAATTTTTTATTTATATTTTTCATAAATATAGAACTATGTAGACATAAAATGTGGATTCTTTATTATCGTTGATATAATTTGCTATCATTTATATTTTTTAACAAAAATGTTATAATCTTATAGATGATAAATAGATGTAATTACTAGAAAAATGTTATCTAAAATCATAAAAATATGAATTATAAATAATTAAGGTGGTTAATGACCATCTTGATTCAAGATAAGTATTATTGTCCTTGTGTAAAGTCAACCATACTCCCTCCATTTTTTTAATTGAAAATCAACGGTCCAAAAATACATGAGGCAGTTAATGGGAATTTTTTTAATATATTTGATTAAAATTATTTTTGAATAATTTACAGAGTATTCAATGAATGTCAATGGTAAAATAGGAAAACGGTAATTAATATATTATTGAAATTGCAAAGTGATATATAATATAAACAGGGAATAATTGATTGAAAAGTTAGTTAAAAAAGCAGAAGAAATATATTCGATTTTTAATATTGAAAAATGAAAATGATATCAGTCTTGGACAAGATAGTTTTTAAGTGTCTTGTTCTATAATTAAAACCATATTATCATATACTAAATTGAAATAAAATAATATGATTGAATTTTATAACTATAATATCACATATAAATTGCACAAAATTATCCTTTTATCAAATATTTTTTATATTTAAAAAGCCTAAAACATGGCTAACAAATGATTTTATTCGATTAGGATATCATTTGTGTTCATTGATGTAGTTAATGTATCCAACCATACTCCCCCCATTTTTTTTAACGAAAATGATAAACATCTTGACGTAAGATGGTTCTTAACCATCTTGCATTTCTTCTAAATCACTAATAAAGTTAAATGTAAGTGTATTTAAATCATCCTAAAGGTATGTTTCATTATTTTCAGGGTTACTACAACTTATAAACAATTTAAAAATAATTATTCATTTATATTTATTTCATAAATATAAAACTATGTATAAAATGTGCATTTTCTTCTATGATTGCAAAAATTAAGCTATTATTATATTTTTTGACCTAGTTAATAAGTATTATATTATTATAATTGATAAATCTATATAATTATGAAAGAAAATATTAATAAAAGTTACAAAAATATGAAATATGAACAATTTAAGATGGTTAAGAACCATCTTGAGTCAAGATGGTTATCATGATCCTTTTTTTAATTGAAAACCAATGATTCAAAAATACATGAGGCAGTTAATCGGAGAATTTTTTTAAATATATTTTATTAAGATTATTTTTACTCTCTTGCGTTAATTATTTGTCCACTTAATTAACTTTTTTTGTCCTTAATTATTTTTCGCTTTTACTTTTCCAATAATAAATTTTACTACTTTTATCCTTAATAAATGTCTTTCAAGTCAATAACCTATCAATAATTGATAGTATTTTTTCCATTTTAATATATTTCTGCCTAAAATATTATATTGCATTAGTTTCTCTACTTTTATTCAAAGTTACAACTAAAAAAGGATAGAGGGAGGAATATTTTACGGAGTATTCAATGAATGTCATAAGCAAAATAAAAAAATGGTAATTAATATGTTCTCAAAATTATAAAGTGATATGTAATATGAAATGAGAATAGTTGAAAAATTAGATAAAAGAGTAGAAGAAATATATTCAATATTTAATATTGAAAATTTTGTAAAGGAAGAAGCGATGAAAAGACGGATGAATACCTTAATAAGCACGCAATGAAGTAGCGATTCCTCTCAGTTGAGCCAACTCCCTGCATTGAATGGCAATACAAGCGTCAATTCTTTTGACAAATTGAGAGAATTATAATGCTTGGTACGTACAGAAAATTAATCAGATGCAGGAAACCCTAAATTGCATGGTGAACATGCATGCATCAGTCCACAAAATTCTAAGGCAAAAACAAAGACAACCTACAGAATTAAGGGTATGTAATAGGTCTATGAGATACGATAGGTCTCAGATGAAATCACAACCACAATAACATGAAATCATTTCAATAAAAAATGGTGTCAATACTTCACAATTCAATATACATATTGTTACTCCTATAATGAAATTCGGTCATGTTCATGTATAGAGGAAAAAAAATGATAATTTTTTAAAACTTGAGAACTTGTGCCTATTGAGAAGAGCATTTGGGTAGTAAGGTGAGAACAAATCCATTGAGAAGAGCATTTGGATAGTAAGGTGAGAAAAGGAAATGATAACCCTTGATTTTACATTTGATGATTTATGGTCTTAGATATTAGAGAGTGTGGTCATAGATTGCATGACCACACTTAGGGGTAAGCAATACCAGATATCTACTAAAAATTCAAGGATCCAGCCCGTATCCAATTGGCACTTGATCCTGATTTTAGGATCCAGTCCGAAATTCATTTTTAAATGGATCATAAAATCAGGATCCAGACCAGGATCCATCGTGGCTGGATCTGGATCCGAGTACTAAGTTAAAAAACACATTGTCACTGTCCAACTTTTTTATGGTTACGTTGGCAATTGGAATATGGTAATTTCAATGACATTTATCCACTCAATCACTACTTCCAACTAGTTAAAGGTTCAAAAACAATAATAAAACACTAATTCTCAACAAAGAACTAACCAATTGTCAGGATGATTTAGAGGTTTGTAGAAGTGTGATGATTAGGAGGTATGTGGAAGTGGCAAGTCGAGCAACAACTTGGGTTATTAGCAAATAAAAATTTAAAATTAGGGTTTTTCACCACATGGGCTTGGACGAAGATGGATCCAAGATTGGGCGATGGGCTAATTGAATAGGCTTTAGTTAATAAGACCCAAATTTAGTTTTTGTATTAAATAATTATATGGATCATGGATACCGAATCTGGATCCAACATGCTAGGATCCAGTTACGACTGAATCCTAATTTTTGGATCCAAATAAACAACATCTAAATCAAAATCCAATGGATTCAACTGGTTCTGGATTTGGATCCGGGTACTTGGTTTTGCTACTCACCCATGACCACACTCCCTAACATCTATGACCACACGCCGTCAGATGTAAAATCAAGGGTTGTGATTTCTTTTTCTCACCTTCATACCCTAGTGTTGTTCTCACCAAATCCGTTACACACACACTGCCAGATGTAAAATCAAGGGCTGTGATTTCTTTTTCTCGCCTTCATACCCTAGCGCTGTCCTCACTAGATCAGTTAAACACACACACACACACACACACACACAAACACAAACACAAACACAGACCGTCAGATATAAAATCAAGCGCTGTGATTTCCTTTTCTCACCTTCATACCCTAGCGTTGTTCTCACCAGATCCGTTACACACACACAACCATAGATCCGTTACACACAGACACACACATGGGAAGACATCAACACTAAAATTGATTACTCATACTTTTAGTTAGGTGGAAAAATTAATAGAATTTTTAAATTGACCAGATCCGTTATATATATATATATAATATATATATATATATATATATATATATATATATATATATATATATATATATATATATATATATATATATATATATATATATATAAAAGGCAAGACATCAACAGTAAAATTGATTACTCATACTTTTATTTAGGTGGAAAAATTAGTAGAATTTTAGAATTGGAATGGTTTGCGTATTCTCCCCCTAAAAAATGAAATCAACAACGGATACCATAAGCCTAAGATGAAATAAACAAAACCACAACATAATTATTTTAAAAAAAAAGATAGTCTTAACTTCATTCCTGAAAAATTTAGATAGAATCAAAATGAAAATCAGTCATGCTTATGTATTGCTGATAAAGCTAATAATTTTTAGAACTTGAATAACTTATTTTTCCTACCTCTAGCAAATGAAATCTCAGTTTTTCCTCCAACAAATGAAATCAACTGAGATACAAGATGCCTAAGATGAAATCGAAACCACAACTCAGTCAAATCAAAACAACGTTAATTCATGCATAATTCACATATAACAAAAATGAAAATTGCTCATATATATAAATGACAAAACTTATGGTGTTTTCAACTTGAATAACCAGTTACTTTTCTCTAAGAAAATGAAATATCGATTCAAAAAATACAGTGAAAACAACTTTGACAAAGCAGCCAAAACCCTTAAAATTAGGGCTTCTCTAAATTTAAGACCTCGATCTTTACCACTAGGCTTTTGACTCAAATGATGGAGGTGGGTCCATCACTTGGTTAATGGCTATAGTGATGCAACAAAAAAATTTCAAACAACCCACTTATTCAAACAAATAGAGAGTAGATTTAATCATAAAGAAAATGAGAAAGCGTTATTCTTCTGTGGTAAATCATGCTTGCACCAAAAAACATCGATCACCACTGTAAAAAAAAGATTAGATTTTGTGTAAAAGAGTCACAACATAAATCTAGATTGACAGAAGCATAACAATCCAAGGACATGTATAGCAAAAAAAAAAAAAAAAAAAAAACAAAAAGAAGCATGACACAGCACAAATGAATGAAGATTGAAAACAAAAATCAAGAGTTGGTTTTTGAGGGGAACCATCAAAACCCAAATATATAAAAAACATACCCTTTTACTGGGGATGGATAGAACAAAGATCCAACCCCTCTCTCTTGCTCTTGCTCTTGCTCTTCCCAAACAAGCACTTTCTTTAGGGCTTTTTTGGTGGAGGTGTTTGTGAGTTGAGAGAGATGTTGAAGATGAGAAAATGAGGGGGGATTTATAGTGGAGAGTAGAGGCAAGGGGGGGTTGATGGGTGCCCTAGAAATGGAAAGAAATTTCCATAAAAACATAGATTAATAATAATTATTTTTGTTCCAAATAATGTCAAAAATCAAAGTGTGCAAAGCATGAATGAGGAGGTAAAAATAGGTGGGGTTTGGGGTTTTGGGGTGGATTTTTTTTCATTATTTGAATTTAAACATGAAGACAATTAAAAAAAAAAAAAGAAATCGTAGGATGATGAAGTAATATTAATACAGAGGTTCGTGCCATTGGAACCTTGTCATTTTGCTGAAATAATATTGTGATTAGTTGCGTTTTGTTGAAAAATATTTGTAGGGTATTTGTTCTTTAAGACATGTTATTGTTTTACATATCTATTATTATTATTTAGAGTTACAAGGGTAATGAGTTTTTAAACTTTTAAGAAAGGTACTAGGATACAAGAATAATGTAGTCATTTTCTTAAGGATTCTACCTAATCTACCATCCATATTAATATAATTCAAATCATGATCCATAAGGTTAATGATATCAGATATAGGTTAATTTGCAAGTTTGTTTGAATTGCACTGATAAAAAATTTATTTGGCATGCGAACTACGACATACCCATGCAGTTAATGTACGAGTACAAGTATGTTTTAATCGTTGCTAAAGTTATTCTTTAATTGTTAGTTACCATGGTAGTTAAAAATAAAGCTAGATTTTATAATTAAGAGAAGCCATGAACTAAGTTTAGAGCTAGAATCAAAATCATCTTCATGTACTTTCTAACATTGTACAATTAAAAGTATATTAACGAGTGAAAGGTTGAGGGAAGCTATGAATGGCCTAGTTTCTCAGTTGCTTTGCTCCTAGAGATACTTTATATGGTCATTCTACTTTTAGTTAACGATAACTTATATAGATGTTTTATGCGTCTAAAGCAACTCTTCTCTCAAGGGTACTAGTTAATCTATTCTCCATAATGATAAAATTCAAATCACGGCCCACGGGGCTAATGATATCATATATGTGTTAGTTTGAAAGTTTGTTTGGATTGCATTGATAAAAGAATTCATTTGATGTGCGAATTACACATGCAGTTAGTGTACGAGTACAACTATGTTTCAATCGTTGTTAAAGTTATTCTATATTTGTTAGTTACCATGGTAGACAAGTTAAAACTAGATTTCATAAATAAGGGTGACCAAGAATTAAGTTTAGAATTAAAATCGAAATCAACCTTATGTATTTTCCAACACAGTATAGTTAAAAGTATATTAACATGTGAAAGGTCGAGGGAAATCTAGGCCATGCATGGCTCGGTTTCCTAGATCGCTTAGCTCCTAGAGATACTTTATATGGTTATTCTACTTTATAATGACGATATCTTATATAGATATTATTATGCGTCTAAGCAGTCCTTTCTCAAGGGTTCTATTTAATCTATTCTCCACTAATGATCACGATCCACAGGGCTAATGATATCATAAATATGTTAGATTGCAAGTTTGTTTGAAGTGCATTGATAAAAGAATTCATTAGGAGTGCGAACTACGACATACCCATGCAGTTAGAGTACGAGTACAAGTATGTTTCAACTGTTGTTAAAATTATTCTCTTAATTATTAGTTACCATGGTAGTTAAAGATAAAGCTAGATTTCATAATTAATGGAGGCTATGAGTTAAGTTTAGAGCTAAAATCGATATCAACTTCATGTATTTTCTAACACCGTACAATTAAAAGTATATTAACGCGTGAAAGGTCGAGGGAAGCCATGCATGGCCCAGTTTCCCGGGTTACTTTGCTCTTGGAGATACTGTATATGGTCATTCTACTTTCAATTGATGATAACTTGTATTATGCATTTAGAGTAGTCAATCTCTTTAGGGTTCACCTAATGATTTGGATTTTCTAGAAGGATAAGGGGTCGATGGCAGGTTCGATTACGGAAAAGTAAATAATCTTTGATTATACAGAGGGTGCAGCAAAGAGAGGTGCTTACAAGTTAGTCGGCCGGTTATAGGGGAGAGGTACTGCCCAAGTGCCTCTCTTGTCGGCATAGGCTGGTAGTATTTCCGTCTTTCTCAGCGAGACTGATTTGAGGTGACCGGCCCTTCGAGGCAATACTGAAGGGCGAAACCACACCTTGACAAACACATGGAGGCCCATCAAACTTCTCTTCCTGGACGTGTAATAGAATAAGCGCTAGCTCCATATTATCTGTCCGCATTTGTTGCTCCTTAGTCAGCTTACATAGTGAGGTGCCCAATGGAAAACATGGCTCCTATTGACTAGACGTCAACCGGCTTCCGCTTGCCGCTCCAGTAGAACTTGAGGGTCGAGGATAGTCTATTCTCCATAATGATACAATTCAAATCATGATCCACATGGCTAATGACATCATATATATGTTAGTTTGCAAGTTTGTTTGAATTGCATTGATAAAAAGAAAAATTCATTTGACGTGCAAACTATGACATATCCATTCAGTTAGTGTACGGTACAAGTATGTTTTAACCGTTACGAAAGTTATTCTTTTAATTGTTAGTTACCATAGTAGTTAAAGATAAAGCTAGATTTTATAATTAAGGGAAGCCATGAATTAAGTTTAGAGCTAAAATCGAAATCAGCCTCGTACATTTTTTGACACTGTACAACTAAAAGTATATTAACGTGTGAAACGTCGATGGAAGCCGTGCATGGCCTGGTTCCGCCCCACGTTGCTTCGCCCCCGGTGATACTTACTTTATATGGTCATTCTACTTTCAATTGACAATACTTTATATTGATATTAATTAGTATGCATATAAAGATTAGCTAAGGTTCAAACTACTGATATTAAATTGCAGTATTTACTTAAAATCCATCTTGCATTTTTAAGAAAATAAATTATTTAGTCTGACTTTATCTAGGAAAAGCGTTACATTAATGAGTAATCGAAGGAAGAAATACTAAGAACAATATAGATTATGATCAATAGAAGCATACATTGTAAAAACTATTTGGGTTTTATTCATCGAGCCACATTATTCCTTTATTTGTCACTATTTATAGTCACGGTTTAGTGTCTGCCCGTCGTTGCGTACATAATTTTTTTAAAAAGCATCTTCGATTTTCTCGACGTCAAGGTGCATCCCACAGTCAAATGGAGAATGTCATCCCCTTAGACCTAGTTTGGTTTTAGACCTCGGATATCAACTATGGAAGCTATTGATTTTTTTTACGCAGTCCTGTGGAGATTTATAAATATAGGAAAACCTAAATGTAGCATATATTCATCGATCTAGAGAAGGCTTGTTATAGAATCCATAAAAGTGTGTTATGACAGTGGTTAGATAGGAGACGAGTTCTATGTGTGCATCAGAGTTATTGGGGATATGTATGATAAAGTTTGGACTATGCGCTTTTTACTTTGTCACGGATGAGCTAACTAAGGGCATTGAAGGAGTTATCATAGCGCATTTTCGATATAGTCTTCTTCGTTGAGATCAGGTAAGAATTTGATGAAAAGTTGGAGAGATGATGAAGATTTCATAGTCCAAAGTTTCTAAGTTGAGTATAAAAATGAATTAATGTAAGATAGATGAAATGGAAGAAAACAAATAGGGCATCACATGGCAAGAAGATTCTGAATTGTTAAAAGATAAATTTTACATATGATGACTAAACTAGCGCCGTTAAATGATGTAGATTGTTGGAAAGTAAATATTTCTCATACCCATATGCTAATAGTTGATGTTAGGATTATCCTAATAGTCAAATATATCTTGCATCAAAAATTTAAAGTGGAAGATCATGATTTATAAGTCAAGTGGGTTATTGCTTCACTAATTGATTTTAGCATGAATTCTTAACTTGTTACTACAAGTTTTTTTGAAGTGAGTTCTTGCCTTGAATCTTCCCGACCAACAATTTTGGCTAAAATGTAGATGCGTTGTTGTCCCCCCCCCCCCTTTTAACAAGAGTAAATGTGGGTCATCTAAATTGAGCCTCTATAATAGAGATATCTCGATTGGACATAGTGTTGTAAAGTTGGGGAAAATAATAGCCCAAAAATATAGTTCATAGGCTTGCTCATCTCCATACAAGGAGAATGGTAAGTCATCCCATAACTAGAAAATGCTGTTGTAATGCCAATTGAGTTACTAGCTCACTGGCCGACCTTCAGGTGATGTTCCTATATAAGGTTTCACAATAGTTACGAGGTGTTTAGCTACCAACATTTTGGGATAGCCTTAACTTTTTGGACATTGTTAGTAAAAAGCTACCTGAAGTGTTTGGTAAATAACTTTTCATATTAATTTTTTGGACCACATAAGTTAGTTTTCAAAAAGATACTTAAAATTTTTTTTGAAGTAGTTTTCACAAATAACTACTTTACCAAACACCTTTACTACACTTAGCTAATCCAAAGAGTTAAACTAAATGAATTCGATGCCGCAAAACTCTTAGTTTTTGTTGGTTTTGCAGCTGAATTTTTAAATTTGTCAAATATGTCACTTAACTTCTAAAATTTGTCAAATATGTCACTTAGCTTCTAAAATCTGTCAAAAATGCCACCTAGAACAACATTACAAGATTAAATTTTGTGGTGTTTTTGACAAATTTTGGAAGTTACTATAAGTGACGTATTTAACAATTTTCAGAAATTAAGTGACATATTTGATAAATTTGAAAGTTTAGTGGTAAAAATGACAAAAGTTAAGAGTTATGTGGAACCTAGATCATTTAACTTGTCAAATAGCTAATCCAACCAGCCATCAACTAACTTCTACTAGCTAATAGTAAAAAATTACGAGCTGACAACTAATTGCCAATCAGGATCTATTTTTGTTTAGTTAGTACTCCCTCATTCCCATATTATTTTTTTCTTCAAACATAATTGAAAAAATAAAAAAAAAAACTTACACTCTACATTAATTTACCTTATTAAAAATGTGGAAATGTTGAATAAAAAAGAAAAATGGTGAATACAAAAGAAAAATGGAAGAAAAAGATGTATACCCTCCTTCCCATATTATCCGTCATTTTAACTTTCTTTTTTCCCATAATATCTGTCACTTTATAGTTTCATTAAAACAATAATTACTAATTTATCAAATTAACCTTATTAATTACAACCTCTTCTTCCATTTTTCTTTTTTAATCACCTTTTTTTCTTTTTTATTCATCATTTTATTCAACATTTCCACATTTCCAATAAGCTAAATTAATGTAGATGGAAGGTTTTTTTTTTATTTTTGAAATTATGTCTAAAGTGATAAATAACATGGGAAGGAGGAAGTAATTAATAAGGTTAATTTAATAAATTAGTAATGTGTTATTAGAATTATAAAATGACATATATTATAAGAAAAAAATAATTAAAATGACAGATAATATGAGAATGAGAGAGTATTACGGAAAAGGGATTACATTAATAGTTCATCATCAAAGTTGATTTACATGTACATTAATAAGTCGTCAATTCTTTTCGTTAGCAAATTAAAGTACTACTACCTCCGTCCCAAAATATTTGTCATTTTACCTGACTTTTTTGTCCCAAAATATTTATCTCATTTACAATTTCAACAACTGTAATTACTTTTCTACCCCTAATTAATAAATTCATTTTTCACTTTTTACAATTCCAACAACTATTATCTTCAATTAAATTAAAGTAGGGCCATTTTGGGTAAATTATAAACTTTTCACCTCAATTCCCAATATGCATTGGTCTTCTCAAATTAGGTAAATGGGCAAATATAATGAGATGGATGTAGTAACTCCGTCCCAAAATGTTTGTCCTTTTACCTAATTTCTTTGTCTCAAAATATTTGTCACATTTACAATTCCAACAACTGTAATTAATTTTACCGCTAATTAATAAATTCATTTTTCACTTTTTACAATTCCAACAACTATTATCTTTAATTAAAATAAAAGTATTTTCAGTAAATTACAAACTTTTCTCTTCAATTCCCAATATATATTGATCTTCTCAAGTTAGGTAAATGGACCAATATAATGGGACGGAGGTAATACAAAAATTAATCATGCAGTACATGAATTAGAAAGCCAGTACAACCATTAGTACAATTCTGAAGGTTCGTAAAATCCAATTTTCGATAAATTTAATTCAGCTAGCATTAAAATCAGTTTAACTTTTAAAGTAATAAATTTGAAGGATTTGATTGGATTATTTTCATGCAAATTTTATATGATTATTATTCTGGAAATAAATCAGTCATTACAGAAGTGGCAAATAATGCTGTGTAATTTCAATTTGTTGCCATTTTTTTAAATATTATTATTATGGAAATAACATGATTAAAAAAAAAAGGTTAAAAGAACAAGGAACAGTATATTACTGGAAATATTTCTGGCTGCGAAAAGTTGGAAACAAATTTTCCTAAAAGTATATGTCTTCTACACATTTCTACCGTATGCAAAATGTAAAAGTTCATGTATTTAAATATTTTTTCCCTATTTGTTATAAAAAATTGTACTATTATTTTATTTTCTAAGTAACTAACATTGCAGTATATACTTTAAAAATTCACGCCTCTTGAATTTAAAGAAATAAATAACTTAGTTCGATTTTATCTAGAAAATAGAAATACATAACAATAATGTCACTAAAGAAGATATTCTCATGCATGCATTATAGATTAGAGTCAATATAAGGGTACTTTTGTATAAATATTTGTTGGATTTTTATTCTTTGAAGCACATTATTATTGTATCCTCTTCTTTCCATTTTGGACCTCACTCTAACTAACTTTCTACTTTTTACATGATATTTGTCATTTTATAATTTCAATAATATATTAATTATTAATTTATCAAATTAACCTTATTAATTAATTTCATCTTATTCTTTTTCATTCACCTTTTTTCTTTTTTAGTCATCATTTTTATATTTTAAAGAAGTAAATAAATGTAGAATGAAAGTTTTTTTATTCTAAAAATTATGGGTTCAATGACAAATAATTTGAAAAAGAGAGTATCTTGTATGTCGTTATTTACAAAGTCACATAGTTAATAATACCTTAATTGGCTAACACTTAGTAAATTATGACAATCACCTCTTTTTTAAGTGGCAAGAGGTCTACTTCTATTCATGTTCTTTAGGGTTTGAATGTTATTGGGAGAACATTTCTTTCTTATCATTTCGGAGAATGTTGTGGGTAGCAGTGAGACTCAGCTTTTAACTATTAACACCCTCATTTCTCATTCACTACAAATATGTAGGGTTAGTCCCTTGAGATATTCGATGGATTGGGCCTCTAAACTACGTAAAACAAAACACAAGCGTTCACTTTTAAGCATGGGCGGATCCACATGGAGAGTAATAGTGTCAATTGACACTAAATTTTTTCAAAAAAAATCTGTTTAGAAAAAAAGGAAAAATATTTAGATTATATACCATTTGACACCATAAAATATTAAAAAAGATTGTGTAGCTTGTTGGTGCCTGCGTGTTTAAGGAATGGAAACTCACTTGTCTAGTTTGTCATGGTTTCAATTCCTAGTGCTACCTTTTTAGCTATTTTGGTTTTGTTTTTTAATTTACATAGGTGGCAAACATGAATATGTAGCCGACTGTTGCATTTTTTAACGCAGTCGCGGACCCTTTTTTTCACTCATGCCTACAAAATCAATCCTTTAATCTCTCTAACCCTAACTCCATTATTGAATTGCAATTTATGTAAGTCACTCTATTATTCTTTTCTCAAGTTATTCTTTCCTCTTTATTGAATTTATTCTCATACTTAATTGGTTACAATTTATGAATTAGATTTATGTGATTAAGTCATCGTGATTAAATTAGAGTTGTTTAATTAACTTATAATTTGCTTGTTGTATCATTTGTATGTGTATGAATCATGAATGAACAAATTTTGTTAAACTATCATTTGTACACTTACAAATCGAATTATATTCTTTCCTCTTGATTGGATTTATTATCATATTTAGTTGTAATTTATAAATTAGATTTTTGTGATTAAATCAATATGATTAAATTAGGGTTTTTTAATTGCTTATTATATGTGTATGAATGAGCAAATTCTGTTAAACTATCATTTAATTTGTACACATATAAATTGAATTATGTACTATTTATGTGAAATTGTGAAGGCTGTCAAGTGTTTGAATGAAATTTATTAATTGATTATATTAGGTTAGGTGGGTTTTGTAAAATTGTCAGTGTTTATAATTTTATTTTTTAATTTCAGTTTAATATGGAGAGATACTTTAAGAAGGTGGCTAACTAGGGAATCAACCTCTCATTCTAGCCCCCATTCGGGCACCTCATCCCAAAATCCACCATTGAATTGAGAAAGGGACAATGTTGGTGCATCTCAAACACCGCCAACACCACATTCTGAAGCCAATACAAACCCTTTTGATTCTATGGGGAGAGGTCGTATTGATCTAAGTGCTCTTCCATATGATCAAGGGCAAAGAAAACCTATTTCACATTATCATCCAAATGATCGTGATGCAGTAAGAAGAGCATAAATTCTAAAAGGCCCATGTCAGCCCCGAAATCATGACTTTCTTCAAATTGAAATATATGGAGTCATGCGTCGATTCAATGAATCATGATTTGATGAATATGCTAGTTAGTTAGAATATAGCATAAAAGAAGAGGCTGCATTTTGTTTGTGTTGCTACTTGTTTAAGAATGAAGGTTTGGGTGGCAATAGTGGATGAGATTCTTTTACATGTGATGATTTTCAGGGTTGGATTAAGAAGAAGAGACTTGATGTGCATGTTGGTTCGATAAATAGTGTGCATAATCAATGTTTTAAGAGGTGTGAATATGTTATGAGACAAAGGCAATCTATTGCAAGTATCTTGCAGAAACAATCTGACCAAGATTGATGTGTGAATCGAATTCAATTGAATGCTTCAATTGATGTAGCTAGATTGCTTTTGCGTCAAGGAAGTTCTTTTGGAGGTCACGATGAAAATGAATCTTCAACAAGAAAATGGAAGTTTTTTACTACATTGCACTTTCTTGCTGAGCAAAATGAAAGTATTGGAAGTGTTATTTGGGTTATTCCCCTGGCAATGCTACTATGACTTCTCATGGTGAACAACAAAAATTGTCAACTGTTGTGCTAAAGAAACTATAAAGGTTATTCATGAAGAACTTGGGGATGGATACTTTTCAATATTAGTTGATGAGTCTCGTAACATATCTAGTAAGCAGCAAACGACTCTTGTTTTGAGGTATGTGTCCAAAACAGGGATTGTGAAGGAGCGTTTGGTTGGTGTTCAACATGTCGCTTGGATTAGCTAGACCTGGAGACACTCGTTGGGGGCTCTTATTATAAATCATTTTTTAATATTATACTCATGTTTGGTCCGATGACTTCTGTTCTTGAAGCGATGACATGTCATTCAACTCATTGGCAAGAGAGAGTGAAGGCCAAAAGTTTTTTAGATGACATACTAACGTTTGACTTTGCTTCTTGATTCTCTTGATGAGGTTGGTGTTGAGTATTACAAATGATCTCAGTAAAGTCTTGCAGAGAAGAGATCAAGATATTGCCAATGCTATGTCATTACTTGGTACGACTAAGTAGCGCTTAACAACTACAAGGGAAAGAGGATAGGATTCTTTGCTTGAAGATGTGTTTGAATTCTACGGAAAATATGATATTGTGATTCCTTCTATGGTTGACCTCTATGTTAGCCGGGGCCAAAGATCAAAACGTAGAGCTTCCACATTAACAAATGAGCACCATTATCACGTCGATGTGCTTTACTCCATTATTGATATGCAATTGCAAGAGTTCAATAGCCGTTTTCCAGATGCAAACACTGATTTGCTTCTTGATGTAGCATGCCTTATTCCTGCTCGCTCCTTTTGCAACTTTGATGAGGAAAAATTACTTAGAAAGGCTCGACTGTATCCCATGCATTTTGACGAGTGGTCTTTGGAGAGGCTTAAAGACGATCTTACTAGTTTCATTGATTGTGTACGAAATGATGAGAGGTTCTCCAACTTTAAAGGTCTTGTTGAACTTTCAATGAAAATGGTTGAGACACAATTGCACTTGAACTTTCGCCACATATATTTGCTCTTCAAGTTAGCTTTGCTTCTGTCAGTTTCCACTGCATCAGTTGAAAGAGTATTTTCGGCGATGAAGTTTATTAAGACCAATTTGCGCAATAGAATGTTAGACGAGTTTTTAAATGATGTTGTTATTACTTATTTTGATCGAGGATGATGTGTTTGAAAAAATATCCAATGAAGCAATCATGGATAGTTTTTCAGAAGATGCATGCTTGTCGATCGGAAGTGTAGGTATGTATTAGTTATTTAATATCGTTTTTAGCGCTTACTTTGACGTTTATGTATTAGACTATCATGAATTGGTTATATTTTGACGTTTATTTTAGCGTTTATTTGTGTTCAATTTTTGTAAGGAAATTATCTGACACCACCGATTTTGAATCCTGGATCCGACACTGCTTTTAAGACCTCAGTAATGCCACGTGAATGGAGCACAAGCATGTCATAACCTTATACAAAACGAATTTGGGATATTTAACATTGTAATAACCAATAGTGATACTAAACTGCTTAGCCACGACATGAAGCCATGAAAAAGGGTGCTTGAGAGCATGTTGAGGAAGCATAATATATAACTTCATAATCTCAGAGAACAAGACAACTAGTTTTATTTAGACTAGATATGTCAACTATGGATACTATATATCTTTTACGTAATCTCACGGACATTTGAAAGCTAAAGATATGATTAGTCATCAATCTAGAAAAGACTGATTATAAAGTTCATATGAGCATTGGTGAAATCATAAATGAAATCAAGCGATGTCAAAATTAAACTTAGAAATAAAACTTAAAATGATAAAATTAGAGAGCGTATGATATATTTTTTTTTGAATAGTTATCCTATTCATATCTTGAAAGTATTCTACGATATTATTTATCATTTAACACTTTCTCAAAAACCCATCCTCAAAATGATTAATACCAATGTTCTTCATAACTCATATGATATTTTGTTGCCCAAATCTTTGAGGTTTATATAGTAACCACCAAAACACTAATTAAAATTTCACAGACATATTTAATATTTTTTGAATTCCATTCACATAATTTAACTAGATCAACTAGTTAATAGCAAATACAGTAAAATTTCCAAGTAATATACTAGATGGCTACATAGTTACAATTGAATCAATCCAAGTTTAAATTTGAACAAGAAAAAACTAAAATTTAAAGAGAACATAATAAACCTTAAACAAATTTATTGAGCTTCGATTGTAACGTGGCAGTGGCGGAATTGAGTAATGTTTAGTGGTAAGTTGACGATTGACTTTTGTGGTAGTCAGTGGCAGATCTCAACTTTTTAATTAAGGGTAGCCAATACCTTGTTATTTTATATGATAAACATAAAATTCATAATTTTTATTCCAAATTATACTAATTTTTTAATTTTTTTTGGAGTTAATGGTGGTCGTGGCCACCCGCGCTGTGGCCCGGATCCACCCATGGTGGTAGTGGACTTGGTGGGTATAATTGTTCGAGGGTCAGAAAGATATGTACCAGAGAAGGCATAATTTAACGGAAATTTATTGTAAAGTTTTTTCTTTTTTAGGGGGGAGGGGGTGTAGAAAAATGTATTACAAGAAAATTCGAATCCTTTAGTTTGTATTGCGGTCTTGGGCCAAGTAGAAAAATTTTCTTTGAAAGCAAAGTCACGTAATCCCATGCTAAATTTAAGTCATCAACTCTAAACTTTTTTTTTTATTTAAAGTTAAGGGTGTGTTTGGTACAAATGAAAATTGTTTTCTAAGAAAATGGTTTTCCTTGTAAAATGATTTTCTTAGAAAATGAATTTTCATTTGATATTTTTCCGTGCTTGGTACACTGTACACAGAAAACTGATTTTCCTGGAAAACAATTTTCACCTGTTTGACAATAAGGAGACAAAGAATAAAATGCATGTGTGAGACAGAGAGGTAGAGAGGAAGAGATAAAGAAAAGATAGATAGATAGATAGATAGATAGATAGATGTAAAGATAGATAGAGAGAGAGAGAGAGTAAGAGAGAGAGGGAGCAAATGATTTTCATAAGGTTAAAGTCCAGAAATAATCTACAAAGGAGGATGGGGTACGGTTTCTTGAGCAGCCATTGCTTGTATAATCAAGCAATTTCCCTGCAAAGAGGGCAGGTGCTTTTCTTGAGCAGCCATTGCTTGATGCATTCCAAGTGAAAGTTGTGGCTGCAGTTCAGACTTCCAAGATCATCCTTGTCCTTGTAGTCATCCTGTCAAAATTTCAGTTGTGATCCAAAAATCAGTATAAAACTATAAATGGATCCGGTAATGATAAGTTGATCGAATCAATCTCATTCATTACATATATTTTATGTAGTTTTATTATAAATTATAAAAATTATAGATAAAAATGTAATTTAAAAGATTCACATATAGTATTATTACAACTTTAATATTACAACTTTAAGATTAGTTTTAGTCTTAGTTCTGAAGTTTGACGCTAATCGTGAGATAAATTCAAACATGGGAAGAAAAACAAAAATAGTACACGAACCTTTTTTTCAACCTACAAAATTTAAGTTCCATTTTTATTCAAGTCATAAACTTTAGGGTTCAAAAAATAAACAATGAAAACCAAAGATCCAGAAAATAAATACTCCTATACTTCGGAGTCCAAAATGCAATTAAAACCCATATTATAGTTATAAAGCTGAAATATATTGTTTTTTTACACTACGTCATAACAATTCAAAAGTACCTAGCCCAATTGCCTCAAGACCTATATAATTTTGGAGTCAATATTAACGAGAAGAACAACATTAATTTTAATTTTTTTTTTCAAGAAATGGTCGTACCAAGCAAATGGGGCAGCATGAATCATCGTGAGTGCCATCAGACAAACGTTGTTTGAATTTGTATTTCCTTAAAACAACTTCGATTTCTTCTTCAGTAAGCCCTGTGTTGACTCCCACAATTTCTTGCAGCACCGTCAAGGCCTGCAATTAAGTAACATATATAATCGAATGAATATAATGTATGAGTTGAGGGAATGAAGGTAGGAATGAATTATGAAGGAGATGAAATTTAATTAATTACATCGTATGTCCAGTCCTGTAAATTGTAAAATATGATTTCCAGGTCGGAGGGGTTTTCCTCTTCAGGATCCTCCGCATCATTTGTATCATCCGATGCTTCTTGCTGCGCAAGTTAAAATATGTGTATTATCAACTATTTTTTTTCTAACCAATTAAAATGGTTGGAAAAATCAACAATTACACTACTAAAAATATGTCTATTAGCAACAATTTTTTCCAATCAATTTAAAATAGTTGGAAAAAAACAACGATTTTAGCAACCATTTCATATTTCAACAATTTTAGTGGGAAAAAAGGTTGGAAATTCCAACCACTTTTGCTAAAATGGTTGAAAATATTTCCTACAATCCTTTTCCCTATTATTTGAAATTGGTTAGAAAAACAGTTGGTAATCGGACCATTTTTCTAACCATTTATGTACATTTCTCTCATGATCTAATTAGATAGATCTATGGGATGAACGTGGGCAAGTAGGTGAGCAACCTCATTCCTTGATAGCTTAACATACGAAAAAATACAAGACTCAAAATTGAAACCTTATGACATTAATACAATCAATTTAAACATTTCTCCCAGGACCTAGTAGATAAATCTATGGAGTACTCTCCAGTTATTTATTTGTTATTTGAAATTTGTGTCATTTAAATTTTAAAATTTTAACCTCGATTTATTGATTGATTCTTTAAATAAAATTATCATTATTGAATTCATAATGAAATTTAATATTGGAGTTGGGAATAAAATAGTATATGATTAATCAGGGATCAAATGATATTGGTGACTGTTCAGGCAAAAAATTATGGTATTTTGTCTATACCTTTATATTTAATTTAGCTCAAAAGAAATATTAAGTTAGAATTTTTACGTAGTTTATTTAAATTTTGCAGGTTGATGATAAAAGTTAGAAAAATGGACTGGAAAGGAAATTCTGGGCTTGATTTGAACAGACATGGACCCGTCAAGAGTTAAATTGGATTGAAAAGAAAAGAAAAAAAAAAGTGGGTCCATTGGTCACGTGCCACCCCACCATGAACTTTTCCTCTCCCTGATGATCATTAATCATCAATCATCTTCATCATATCAACTACCCCCATCTCCATATCATCATCCATCAGCTAAGGATGTGCCTTTTAACTTCTCGGAAGAGTGTATAAAGGCATTTACTCGGCTGAAAGAGGCCCTGACTTCTGCCCCTATCTTACACCCTTCCATCTGGGGAGAGCCCTTTGAGCTGATGTGTGATGCTTCTGACTTTGCTGTAGGGGTTGTTTTAGGACAACGTATGGATAGGAAACCCCATGTCATATACTATGCTAGCCATACGCTGAATGCGGCCCAACTGAACTATACTGTGACTGAGAAAGAGTTTTTGGCAGTTGTGTTTGCTTTTGAAAAGTTTCGTCCCTACTTGATTGGCTCTCATGTGATTGTTTATACTGACCATGCTGCACTTAAGCACCTTCTCTCCAAGAAGGATGTGAAGCCTAGACTGCTTAGGTGGATTTTGCTTTTGCAGGAATTTGATTGTGAGATTCGGGATAGAAAAGGTTCTGAGAACCTGGTCGCAGACCACTTATCCCGAATCGTTGTTGAAAATAAGAGTGAATCCCCTATTTCTGAGTGCTTCCCTGATGAGCAACTACTTATGGTTCAATCTGAACCATGGTATGCTGATATTGTGAATTACTTAGTTACTGGTGAGGTACCCTTAGGCTGGAGTAAGCATGATAAGGACAAATTCTTTTCTTTGGTGAAGTTTTTCTATTGGGATGACCCTTACTTGTTTAAGTATTGTTCTGACCAGATTTTTAGGAGATGTGTCCCTGATAATGAGATTTGAAGTGTCTTATCATTTTGTCATGACCAAGCTTGTGGAGGACATTTTAGTGGGAAGAATACAGCTGCCAAAGTCCTTCAGTGTGGTTTATACTGGCCTACTTTGTTTAAGGATGCCCATTTGTACTGTAAGAGTTGTGCTAGATGTCAACAAACTGGGAAAATCAGTAGGAGAGACATGATGCCCCTTAATCCAATTATTGGGGTTGAGATCTTTGATGTTTGGGGGATTGATTTTATGGGACCGTTTCCTTCTTCTTTTGGGAATGAGTATATTCTTTTGGCTGTGGATTATGTGTCTAAGTGGATAGAGGCAGTGCCAACCAGGTCGACTGAGACTAGAGTAGTTTTGAAGTTCCTTAGGGAGAACATTTTTGCGAGGTATGGCATGCCTAGGGTTATTATTAGTGATCGAGGTACCCATTTTGACAATCGCTCTTTTGATGCGTTGTTGAAAAAGTACTCGATCGTACATCGCTTAGCAACCCCTTATCACCCCCAAACCAGTGGCCAGGTAGAGGTTTCTAACAGACAAATCAAACAGATTTTGGAGAAAACTGTGAATAGGAACCGAAAAGATTGGTCAGACAAGCTCGTTGATGCTCTTTGGGCTTATAGGACTGCCTTTAAGACTCCTTTAGGCATGTCTCCGTTTAGAGTTGTCTATGGTAAGTCATGTCATCTTCCTGTAGAGCTTGAGCATAAGGCTATGTGGGCACTAAAGGCTTTGAACCTTGACTTAGAGGCAGCTGGGATAGAGAGGAAATTGCAGTTAAGTGAGTTGGAAGAAATAAGGATGGAGGCCTATGAAAACTCTAGAATTCGCAAAGAGAGAGCCAAACTGTTTCATGACAGGCACATTCGAAGAAAAGAGTTCTTTCCAGGCCAGAAGGTGTTGCTGTATGACTCCAAGCTACACCTTTTTCCAGGTAAGTTGAGATCTCGTTGGACAGGTCCTTACATTGTTTCTCATGTTTTCCCCCATGGTGCTATAGAAATACAGGACTCGACAACAAATTCACAGTTCAAAGTCAATGGTCAAAGGTAAGCCATTTTTGGAGCTACCTGTTGAGGAAAGAGAAGTAGAGTGGTTGATGCTCTACAAACCACAGTATGGAGATTGATAACATGAAGATGACTGCTTGGATGCACCCAGCATTCAACCCGGTACTATTGTTCCTTTGTACATAACCTTATTTATTTTTTATTTGTTTTTCTCTTCAGTTTCTCCTTAGCTTGTTTTATTTTATTTATTTTATTTTATTTACTCACACTCCATTCTTATGCTTTTTATGCAATGGGGACATTGCAAAATTTAAGTGTAGAGTGAGGGTGAGTGATTCTCATCTTGAATTCTTTTTTTTTTCCCAAAAAAAAAAATTTTGAAAATAGTTTTTGGGAAGTTATATACTAATTTGATAGACTTTTGACCCCTTGTGTCTAATTCGTTGGCATGTATATAAATAAAATGTATATGATAGACATTGGTTAAATTGTGAAATCTCATGTTTAATCTTGAACCCCTCATATTAGAGCGAGTGTTTGACTGTGGTAGATGAACCCGTGAGACTTCGAGCCTATATGACTAATACATACATGTTAGTCTCTTTGTTCATTTTTTGAGTGTGACTCTTCCATGGTAACATATCTCTAGAACTTGGTCAGTCTCTCTTCGAGACCATATATGGCATTTGCATTTGTAACATGATAGAGGCATTCGTTGTTTCTAAACTACATGAGCCAAAAAAAAAAAAAAAAAACCACCTTGTGACATTTGTACTCCCTTTTTATAGCCATAATGAGCCTTTACCCCAATAGTTGTTGCACCTATGTATTAAAGCCATTGGCCAAAACACATTCCATATCCCTAAGCCAGGTCTATTGGAGCAACTTTTTTGGAAAGGTATGATGATATATAGGAGAATATAAGTGGTGATCTTTTTTGCTTCATTGTTTAATTCAAAGTGTGGGTGAAAATACTTCGGTTTGAGTTGTGATATCTTTTTCCCCATGCCATTCTCAGTTTCATATCCAAAAAAAAAAAAAAAAGAGAGAGAGAAAAGTTGAGAATAAAAGAGTGGCATGAAGAGACTTCAAATTGTTTTTAAGCTCATCCAAAGGCGCTGACATTTATTGATACATGGTAGCTTGAAGGGTGTTTATGGAAGTTCGAGGTATGGTTGGAGAAATAAGTTGTGCTCCATTAACATCTTGGCTTTTAGCTCCACATTCCTAAATAATTTCCGTCCCTCACCTTTAACCCAAGCCTCCATTACAACCCTTAAAAGTCCTCTTGATTATAATTGCATTTTAGCCTACTAATGGTGGAGAATTGAGAGTATGACCAAGCTTATGGTAGATTGTACTCATGGAAGAGAATTTGAGAGAACCTCTACAACATTTAAACAAATGAGTGTGAGTGTTCACTAATCCTAAAGTGAGGTTCTACCGGTCAACACTTAATCTACATAATGATCGGGTGATAATTGGTGTGTGGATGTAAGCAATGAGATCACTGTCTTGACTTGTACATTTTGTCTATATGCATGCTAACAATTGGGTTTCTTGGGTAATATTGTTGATTAAACTGTGTATATTTTCCTTCCGTTTTTTTTTCTTTTCCCTCTATTTTTCTTAGTCTCTTCTTTTCTTTTATTTTATTATTTTTTATTTTTTTTTTGTTTTTATTTTCTTTCCATTTCAAAAGAAAAAAAATGATTCTGTGGGTATATCTTCTGCAAACCCTCACGAGACCTACTCGTCCACTAGGGGGAACCTAGGGGTTTAAAAGGGCTTGTTGCATACGCTAAATGTAACCGTGATTCCTACGAAAGTGAGTTAGAATTTTTTGCCTTCCTTAATTTATTATTTTTCTTTTTCTAACTTTTTACTCGAGGACGAGCAAAATTTAAGTGTAGAGTGTTTGTTCAGGCAAAAAATTATGGTATTTTGTCTATACCTTTATATTTAATTTAGCTCAAAAGAAATATTAAGTTAAAATTTTTACGTAGTTTATTTAAATTTTGCAGGTTGATGATAAAAGTTAGAAAAATGGACTGGAAAGGAAATTCTGGGCTTGATTTGAACAGACATGGACCCGTCAAGAGTTAAATTGGATTGAAAAGAAAAGAAAAAAAAAAAGTGGGTCCATTGGTCACGTGCCACCCCACCATGAACTTTTCCTCTCCCTGATGCTCGTTAATCATCAATCATCTTCATCATATCAACTACCCCCATCTCCATATCACCATCCATCAGCATCCCTTTTCTGCTGCCATTTTTTTTCGTCCGATCTCAACGGATGCCCTATATCCCAAGCATCCACGCCATAACAGAACACCTACGGTCAACAGCAGTTAGCGAAGGACAAGGTCAACCAATCAAGATGAGTGGCGAAGAAGGTTGATTATCCAGATTTCGTGGGGGTATGGGTAGTTAGGGTTGAACTCATGTATAAATAGATGGGTAGGGATATGAATTTCATCATCAATCAAGTTTTTATCTATCAATTCTTCATTATTCATTTTTTTCCAGCTTTCAACTTGTATTCTCCAATTTTTCTCAGTTTGCAATTTTGAACATTCAATCACTTGTGATATGCTTCTCGGACCTTTTGGGTTTTTCTCCATTGTTGAAAAAATCCAGTTAAGGCTGAATTCCAGGACGCCACTAAATTTCAGAAAGTTATGAGTCCTTTTCGATTTCTTTCCTCTCTCTAAATTTGACTGCTTTTATTGATTCAGTAGGGGCTCGAGTAGTTTGTGTTTAAATATTCACAGCCAAGTTAGAGTTAGTCATTCTGCTCTAATTGATATACTCCAGTTGTCCGATTGTGACTTCTTCCCCCAATTTCTAACTCTTTCAGTAGCTCCCTCAATTTTTCAGTTTGTTTTAATTTCTTTTCTTTTCATTTTTATTTGGTTTTCTTTGCTTGTTTTGATGTGGAATACTACCGTCAATCAAGTGCTACTATGTAGTATAGATGCTGATTTCAACATTTCATTAATGACAAATGCATGTTTGACTTATTAATTTTTGATAATTAATCTTACTGTTCCTTTCTCTTCCCTTTTGATTTAGTACTACTTAATTCTAGTTCAATTATTTTGATTTTTTTTCTATTTTAGTTCATAATTATATTAGTCTAAACTAACATTAAGCTTTTATTAGTATTGCTAAATTTTGTTGGTTAAAGTTTGATACTACCGTCTTCGTGGGATCGACCCGTATTTGTCGGACTACATTACAAGTGGACACCGTGCGCTTGCGGTAACAATTCAGAATCAACAGTGACCTTAAAAATAAAGTGACAAATAATTATATAATGTTGGAATACCATCAGGAAATCAAAAAGAGATGGAAAACTCACAGGGGACTGGGGGGCAGAATTGTAGGGCGACGGAAAAACATCCTCCATGTCCACATCCACAGGCGACATGACCGGCGGCTGCTGTTCGTTGTAGTGATGGTGGGGCCCCATGGGGTTGATTCGAGGATCATTTCCGTACGGAACATGGACATGTCCAGCGTACGGACCAGCAGCATGCGGCGGCATGTAGTCGTCGTTGGAGTACTGAAGCTCGAAGCCAGGAGTGCTTATGTGGAAATTGGCGGGCCCCGGGTGTCGGATGTTGACTTGCATGTCGGGGGTGGTACGGAGTGGGCTCGGTTGGAGCAGCGGAGACATGAAAGTGTGACCGTTGTTGTTGCCGTTGTTGTTGGTGGTGGTGTTGTTGGTGACGTAATTGTTATTCGTAATCACGACGTGATTTTCATCATAAGTAATAGTATTATTGTTGTTGGTCATGTAATTGTTGTTTGTAATCACAACGTGATTTTCATTGTAAGTAATAGTATTATTGTTGTTGGTCACGTAATTGTTGTTCGTAATCACAACGTGACTTTCATCGTAAGTAATAGTATTGTTGTTGTTCAGATAGAGATTGATGTCAAATGTCCGCCTTGAACCGTCCATTTTAGTGAGATTGGTTTTGATCACTGCTTGGAATTCCAAAGATGCCGGCAGAGTTAAACGATTGTGTATATGAAAATAGATACGAAAATGATAAATGTCTTCCGCAAGACACATTTTAATTAAGTGTCTTATCATTGTATAAAATCTATATACTTGTAAATTAAATTTAAAAAAAATTACATGATTGACTTCATATTATTATAATAATACATATAAATTGTATAAAATCATACTTGTATTTATATTTTTTAAAATTTACAAAAATACGTCTAAAATATGCCTAATGGATGGGGGTTCATTCGTTAGAGCGTCAATTTTAATTGTTGGCGTAGCCAACACATTCTAAGCTTCTTATAATTGATAACTAATAATATCTGTCAAAAAATTTGGGGTTAAAAATGATAATAAATATTAGTTTTATTAAAAGCAAGACACTTAAGTAATATCTTGGGGCAAGACACGTATCATCACTCAAATAGATAAGCATCTTGAATTAGGAGTGTTATTAGCCATTTTGAAATTATTTAAATCACTCTAAAAATTATTTATAAATACATTTACATTATTGTAAATATATATTTTATTACTTTTGAGTTTTATTATCATTTATAAATTATTTAGAGATAATTTTTTCTTCATATATTTTCATAAATGTGAACTAAATATAAAATGTTTATTTCTATTATGGTTGATATGATTTGGCTACCATTTATATTTTTTAAACTTAATCAATAAAAATATGTAATTACAAGAAAAAATGTTCTCTAAAAATCATAAGAATATGAATTGTAAGTAATTTAAGATGATTATTCTTGATTTAAGATATGTATTATTGTCATGGTGTAAAACCGACCATACTCCCCCATTTTTTTAATTGAAAATCAATGATTCAAAAATACATGAGGCAGTTAATTGGAGAATTTTTTTAAATATACTACCTCCGTCCCTTTTTATTTGTCTAATTAACTAATTTCTCTGTCCCTTTTTATTTGTCCAATTAACTAATTTTTACATTTCCAATAACTATAATACCCATTTTATCCCTAATAAATGCACTTTTTATACCTTTCCAAAGGTATTTTCAAAGACATTTTTAGCAATGTATAAATCTTTTGCTCCATTTCCAATATTTCTTGGTTTTGTGAAAGTAGTTTGTTAGACAATTAATCAGGGACAGAGGTAGTAATTTATTAAGATTATTTTTACTCTCTTGCCTTAATTATTTATCCACTTAATTTACTTTTTTGTCCTTAATTATTTTTCGTTTTTATTTTTCCAATGATAATTTACTACTTTTATCCTTAATAAATGACTTTAAATTAATCAATAACCTATCAATAATTGATCGTATTTTTTTCCATTTTAATATATTTCTGCCTAAAATATTATAAAGTAAGAAAAATTAATATGTTATCAAAATTATAAAGTAATATGTAATATGAAATGAGAATAATTGGTAGAAAAATTAGATAAAAAGCAGAAGAAATATATTCGATATTTAATATTGAAAATTTTGTAAAGGATGAACCGATGAAGAGACGGACGAATACCTTAATAAGCACGCAATGAAGTAGCGATTCCTCTCAGTTGAGCCAACTCCCTGCATGGAATGAAATTTTTAAGAAATTGAGAGTCTAATCAGATGCAGGAAGCCCTAATTGCATGACGAACATGCATGCATCAGTCCACAAAATTCTAAGGCAAACACATAAACAACCTACAGAATTAAGTGTACATGTAATGGATCTATGAGGTACAATAGGACTCAGACGAAATCACAACCACAATAGCATAAAAATCATTTCCATAAAAAATGGTGTCAATACTTGCACAATTCAACTTATATATTATTATAATGAAATTCCCTTCTGTTTATGTATAGAGGAAGAAATTTGATAAATTTTTTATAAAAAAACTTAATAACTGGGGCCCCCCCCCCCCCCAAAAAAAAAAAAAAAAAAAAAAACCAATAGATGAAATGAACTAGGAGATATGAGTGTATCACAAGCCTAAGATGAAATAGAAACCACAACATAGTCAATTAAAAAAAATAGAAAAAAAACCTTGTTAATTCTTGCTTAATTCAACACACACACATACATATACATATATATATATATATATATATATATATATAGATGAGAACAGATCCATTTAGAAGAGCATTTGAGTAGGAAAGTGAGAAGAGGAAATCATAACTCTTGATTTTACATCTGATGGTTTGTGGTCTTTGATATTAGAGAGTGTGGTCATAGATTGCATGACCACAGTTAGGGGTAAGCAATACCGGGTATCCACTAAAAATTCAAGGATCCATTCTCGTATCCAATTGGCACTGGACCCTGATTTTAGATCAAGTCCAAAATTCATTTCAAAGTGTATCCTAAACTTAGGATCTAGTCCCGGATCCATCGAGGTTGGATTGGATCCGGGTACTCGGTTTAAAAACACATTGTCACTGTCCAACTTTTTTATAGTTACGTTGGCCGTTGAATCAGGTAATTTCAGTGACATTTATCCACTCAGTCACTACCTCGAACTAGTTCAAGGTTCAAAAGTCTCAAACAACAATAATAAAACACAAAGTCTCAATAGAGAACTAACGAATTGAGAGAATTGAGAGGGACAATTGAGAGGTTTGTAGAAGTATGAATGATTGAGAGGTCTGTGGAAGTGGCGAGTAAGTCGAGCAACAAGGGGTAATGGTTTGAGGTAGAGAAAGGTTTATAACAATGACGACTGAGAGGTTTGAAGAAGCAACAAGTTAGGTTATTAACAAATAGCAATTTAAAATTGGGGTTTTTCACCACATGGGTTTGGAATATGGATCCAAGATTGGGCAGTGGGCTAATTGAATAGGCTTCAGTTAATAGAACCCGGATTTAGTTTTTGTATTAAATAATTATATGGACCATGGATACTGAGTCTGGATCCAACATGCTAGGATCCAGTTGTGACTAGACCCTAATTTTTGGATCCATTCCTGAATCCAGATCCAAATTAATCTAATGCATCCAACTGGTTCTAGATCTGGATTCGGGTACTCGGTTTTTCTGTTCAGCCATGACCACACTCCCTAACATCTATGACCACACGCTGTTAGATGTAAAATTAAGGGCTGTGATTTCCTTTTCTCACCTTCATACCCTAGCGTTGTTCTCACCAAATCCGTTACACACATACACACACCATCTGATGTAAAATCAAGGGTTGTGATTTCCTTTTCTCGTCTTTATACCCTGGCGTTGTTCTCACTAGATCCGTTACACACTTACACACACGCACAGACCGTCAGATGTAAAATCAAGGGCAGTGATTTTCTTTTCTCACCTTCTTACCCTAGCGCATTTCTCACCAGATCCGTTACACACACACAAACACATATCCGTTACACACCCAGACACACACATGGGAAGACATCAACACTAAAATTGATTACTCATACTTTTATTTAGGTGGAAAAACTAGTAGAATTTTAAAATTGACTAGATCTATTTTATTAATATATATATATATATATATATATATATATATATATATATATATATATATATATATGGGAAGAAATCAACACTAAAATTGATTACTTATACTTTTATTTAAGTGGAAAAATTAGTAGAATTTTAGAATTGAATAGTTTGTGTTTTCTCCCCCTAAAAAATTAAATCAACAATGGATACAATAAGCCTAAGACGAAATAAAAAAAACAAAAACATAATTATTAAAGAAAAAGACGGTCTTAACTTCAATCCTGAAAATTTCACATAGAATCAAAACAAAAATCAGTCATGCTTATGTATGGATGATAAAGCTGATAATTTTTAGAACTTGAATAACTTGTGTTTTCTTCATCTAACAAATGAAATCTCAGTTCTTTCCTCCAACAAATGAAACCAACTGAGATATAAGATGCCTAAGATGAAATCGAAACCACAACTCAGTCAAATCAAAACAAAAAGTATCAACGTTAATTCCTGCGTAATTCACATATAATAAAAATGAAAATTGCTCATATATATAAATGGCAAAACTGATATGGTGTTTTCAACTTGAATAACTAGTTACTTTTCTCTAACAAAATGAAAGATCGATTCAAAAATATAGTGAAAACAACTTTGACAAAGCATCTAAAATTAGGGCTTCTCTAAATTCAAGACCTCGATCTTTGCCACCATGCCTTTGACTCTCAACTGATGGAGGTGGGTCCATCATTTGGTTAATAGCTATACTGATGCAGCAAATAAATTTCAAACAACCCTTTATTCAAACAAGAAAGAACATGAGAAAGCGTTATGCTTCTATGGTTGAGTCATGATTCCATCAGAAAACATCGATCACCAGCGTAAAAAAAGACTGAATTTTGGAGAAAAGAACCACAACATGAATCTGAATTGAGAGAAGCATAACAATCCAAGAACATGTACAGCAAAAAAAAAGAGAGAGAGAGAGAGAGAGAGAGAGAGAGAGAGAGAGAGCAAGTCACAACACAGATGATTGAAGAATGAAAACAAAAATCAAGAGTTGATTTTAAGGGTAACCATCAAAACTCAGATATATAAAAACATACCCTTTTGTTGGGGATAAAGAATAGAACAAAGATCCAACCCCTCTCTCTTGCTCTTCTTCTTCCCAAACAAACACTTTTTTTAGGGCTTTTTGGTGGAGGTGTATGTGAGGGATGGTTAAGATGAGAAAATGAGGGGGGGTTTTATAGTGGAGAGTAGAGGAGGGGGGGGGGGGGGGGGGGTTGATGGGTGCTCTAGAAATGGAGAGAAATTTCCATAAAAACATTGATTAATCATATTTATTATTGTTCCAAATACTGTCAAAAATTAGAGTATGCAAAGCATGAATGAGGAGGAAAAAATAGGCGGGATTTGGGGTTTTGGGGTGGATATTTTATTTTTTTTTTCATTTCAATTTAAACATGAATAAAATAAAATAAAATAAATCGTAGAATAATGAAGTGATATTAACACAAAGGTTCGTATCGTTGGGACCTTGTCCTTTTCCTGAAATAATATTTGTGATTAGTTGCATTTTATTAAAAAATATCTGTAGGGTATTTGTTCATTAGGACATGTTATTGTTTTATATATCTATTATTATTACTTAGGGTTACAAGCCTAATGACTTTTTAAACTTTTAAGAAAGGCATGATACAAGAATAAGATAGTCATTTTCTTAATAGTTCTACCTAATCTATCCTCTATATTGATATAATTTAAGTCACGATCCACAGGGCTAATGATATCAGATATAGGTTAGTTTGCAAGTTTGTTTGAATTGCACTGATAAAAAATTTATTTGGCGTGCGAATTACGACATACCCATGCAGTTAATGTACGAGTATGAGTATGTTTTAACCGTTGCTAAAGTTATTCTTTTAATCGTCAGTTACCATGGTAGTTAAAAATAAAGCTAGATTTTATAATTAAGAGAAGTCGGGAATTAAGTTTAGAGCTAAAATCAAAATCAGCCTCATGTATTTTCTAACACTGTACAATTAAAAGTGTATTAACGAGTGAAAGGTCGAGGGAAGCTATGCATGGCCTAGTTCCCAGTTGCTTTGCTCCTGGAGATATTTTATATGGTCATTCTACTTTTAGTTGACGATAACATATATAGATGTTATTATGCGTCTAAAGCAATCCTTCTCTCAAGGGTACTAGCTAATCTATTCTCATAATGATAAAATTTAAATCACAATCCACAGGGCTAATGATATCATATATATGTTAGTTTGCAAGTTTATTTGAATTGCATTGATAAAAGAATTCATTTGGTGTGCGAACTATGACATAACCATGCAGTTAGTGAGTACAAGTATGTTTCAACTGTTGTTAAAATTATTCTCTTAATTATTAGTTACCATGGTAGTTAAAGATTAAGCTAGATTTTATAATTAATGGAGGCTATGAGTTAAGTTTAGAGCTAAAATCGATATCAGCTTCATGTAATTTCTAACACCGTAAAATTAAAAGTATATTAACGCGTGAAAGGTCGAGGGAAGCCATGCATGGCCCGGTTTCCCGGGTTACTTTGCTCCTGGAGATACTGTATATGGTCATTCTACTTTCAATTGATGATAACTTGTATAGATATTATTATGCATTTAAAGCATTCAATCTCTTTAGGGTTCGCCTAACAATTTGGATTTTCTGGAAGGATAAGGGGTCGATGGCAGGTTCGATTATGGAAAAGCAAATAATCTTTGATTATACAGAGGGTGCAGCAAAGAGAGGTACTTACAAGTTAGTCGACCGGTTATAGGGGAGAGGTACTGCCCAAGTGCCTCTCTTGTCGGCATAGGCTGGTAGTATTTCCGTCTTTCTCAGCGAGACTGATTTGAGGTGACCGGCCCTTCGAGGCAATACTGAAGGGCGAAACCACACCTTGACAAACACATGGAGGCCCATCAAACTTCTCTTCCTGGACGTGTAATAGAATAAGCACTAGCTCCATCTTATCTGTCAGCATTTGTTGCTGCTCAGGCAGCTTACAGAGTGAGGTGCCTAATGGAAAGTAGGGCTCTTATTGACTAGACGTCAAACGTTTCCTCCTGCCGCTCCAGTAGAACTTGACGGTCGAGGATAGTCTATCCTCCATAATGATACAATTCAAATCACGATTCCACATGGCTAATGACATCAATATGTTAGTTTGCAAGTTTGTTTGAATTGAATGGATAAAAAAAATCATTTGGCGTGCAAACTACGACATATCCATGTAGTTAGTGTACGGTACAAGTATGTTTCAACCTTTATGAAAGTTATTCTTTTAATTATTAGTTACCATGGTAGTTAAAGATAAAGCTAGATTTTGTAGTTAAGGGAAGCCAGGAATTAAGTTTAGAGCTAAAATCGAAATCAGCTTCATGTATTTTCTAACACCGTACAATTAAAAGTATATTAACGCGTGAAAGGTCGAGGGAAGCCGTGCATGGCCCGGTTTTCGAGGTTGCTTTGCTCATGGAGATACTTTATATGGTCATTCTACCTTCAATTGATGATAACTTGTATAGATATTATTATGCATTTAAAGCAGTCCTTCTCTTTAGGGTTCATCTAACGATGTGGATTTTCTGGAAGGATAAGGGGTTGATGGCAGGTTCGATTACTGAAAAGTAGATAATCTTTGATTATACAGAGGGTCCAGCAAGGAGAGGTACTTACAAGTTACTCGATCGGTTATAGGGGAGAGGTACTACCCAAGTGCCTCTCTTGTCAGCATAGGCTGGTAGTCTTTCCGTCCTTCTCAATGAGACTGATGTGAAGTGATCGGTCCTTCGAGGCACTACTGAAGGGCGAAACCACACCTAGACAAACACATGGAGGCGATCAAACTTCTCTTCCTGGACGTGGAATAGAATAAGCGCTAGCTCCACCTTATCTGTCAGTATTTGTTGCTGCTCAGGCAGCTTACATAGTGAGGTGCCCAATGGAAAGTAGGGCTCCTATTGACTAGACGTCAACCGACTTCTGCCTGGCGCTCCAGTAGAACTTGATGGTCGAGGATAGTCTATTCTCCATAATGATGCAATTCAAATCATGATCCACAGGGCTAATGACATCATACATATGTTAGTTTGCAAGTTTGTTGAATTGCATTGATAAAAAATTTCATTTGGCGTGCAAACTACGACATATCCATGCAGTTAATGTACAGTACAAGTATGTTTCAACCGTTATGAAAGTTATTCTTTTAATTGTTAGTTACCATGGTAGTTAAAGATAAAGCTAGATTTTATAATTAAGGGAAGCCAAGAATTAAGTTTACAGCTAAAATCGAAATCAGCCTCATATATTTTCTAACACTGTACAACTAGAAGTATATTAACGTGTGAAAGGTCGATGGAAGTCGTGCATGGCCTTGTTCCGCCCCCACGTTGCTTCGGCCTTGGTGATACTTTATATGGTCATTCTATTTTTAATTGATGATAGTTTGTATTGGTCTTAATTAGTATGCATCTAAAGATTAGCTAAGGTTCAAACTATTGATATTAAATTGCAATATTTACTTAAGATCCATCTTGCATTTAAAAATAAATTATTTTGTTTGATTTTATCTAGGAAAAGTGTTACATTAATGAGTAATCGGAGGAAGAAATACGAAGAACAATATAGATCATGATCAATAGAAGCACACATTGTAAAAACTATTTGGATTTTCTTCATTGAGGCACATAATTGCTTTATTTGTCCCTATTTATAGTCACAGTCGAGTGTCTGCCCGTCGTTGCGTACATAAATTTTTTCAAAGCATCTTAGATTTTCAAGACGATAAGGATGCATCCCACAGGCAAATGGAGAATGTCATCCTCTTAGACCTAGTTTGGTTTTAGACTCGAAAATCAACTATGGAAGCTATTGATTTTTTTTCGTTGTCCAGCGGAGATTTATACATATAGGAAAACATAAATGTAGCATATATTCATCGATCTAGAGAAGGCTTGTTATAGAATCTATAAAAGTGTGTTATAACTAATAATGATGCTTAGATAGGAGACAAGTTTTATGTGTGTATTTGAGTTATTGGGATATGTATGATAAAGTTTGGACTATGAGCTTTTACTTAGTCACGAATGAGCTAACTAAAGGTATTGAAGAGGAGTTATCATAGTGCATTTTCGATATAGTCTTTGTCATTGAGATCAGGGAAGAGTTTGATGAAAAGTTGGAGAGATGATGAAGTATTTCGGAGTCTGAAGGTTCTAAGTTGAGTAGATCTAAATGACTGAATACTGAAAAATGAATTTAGTTGAATATATATGGAAAAGAAGGAAGATGTTATTACTAATTAATGGTGCGACAATAACATTAAGAGTTCAAATATTTTGGTATCGATTATCCAAGGAAATGTAGACGGGAGGAGGATATTAATCAATGAATTAATGTAAGATAGATTAAATGGAAGAAAACAAATATGGCATCACATGATAAGAAGATTCTAAATTGTTAAAAGATAAATTTTACGTACGTATGGTGATTAAACCAGCGTTGTTATATGATGTAGATTGTTGGCAGCTAAATATTTCTCATACCCATATGCTAATAGCTGATGTTAGGGTTATCCTAATAGTTAAATGTCTTGCATCAAAATTTTAAAGTGGAAGGTCAAGATTTATAAGTCAAGTGGGTTATTGCTTCACTAATTGGTTTTAGCATGCATGAAACGTTGCTTAACTTGTTACTACGAGTTTTTGTTGAAGTGAGTTCTTGCCTTGAATCTTTCCGACCAACAATTTTGGTTGAAGTGGAGATGTGTTGTTGATGTTCCCCCCTTTTTAATAAGAGTAAATGCAGTCCATTGAAATTGAGCCCCTATATTAGAGATATCCCAGTTAGACCTAATGTTGTAAAGGTAGGGAAAATGAGAGCCCAAAAATCTAGTTCATAGTCTTGTTCATCCCCATATAAGAAGACTTATAAGTCAACCCATGACCTCGACTAAAAAATGCTATTGTAATGCCAATTGAGCTACAAGCTCACTGACTATGTGATGATGTTCTTATTAGTAAGTCGGTTTCACAACATTGACGAGGTGTTTAGCTACCAACTTTTTGGGATAGTCTTTAACTTTTTCGACATTGTTAGCAAAAACCTACCTGAAGTGTTTGGTAAATAACTTTTCATATTAGTTTTTTGGACTAAATAAATTAACTTTTCAAAAAACTACTTGAAGAAACTTTTTGAAGTTAACTTTTCATAAATAACTACTTTACCAAACACTTTTATTGCACTTAGCTAATCCAAACAACTAAATTAAATGAATTCGATGCCACAAAACTCTTAATTTTTGTTGGTGCCACTGAATTTTTAAATTTATCAAATATGTCACTTAGCTTCTAAATTTGTCAAAAATTCCACATGGAACAACTGGACAAGATTAAGTTTTGTGGCATTTTCGATAAATTTTGGAAATTAAGTGACATATTTGATAGTTTTCAGAAATTAAGTGACATATTTGACAACTTTGAAAGTTTAATGGCAAAAATGACAAATTTTAAGGGTTATGTGGCACCCAGATCATTTAACTCGTCAAATTTTCAAACAGCTATCAACTAACATCTACTAGCTAATAGCTAAAAGTTACCAGCTAACAGCTAATTATCAATTGGGGTCTTAAATTTTGTTAAGTACATTATTACTCCTTCCTTCCCAAATTATTTGTCTCATTAGACATAATTTAAAAAACCAAAAAACCTTACACTCTACATTAATTTACCTTATTGGAAATGTGGAAATGTTGAATAAAATAGTGAATACAAAAGGAAAGGGTGCATTCAAACGAAAAATGGAAGAAAAAGATGTAATTAATAAGGTTAATTTGATAAATTAATAATTTAATGTGTTATTAGAATTGTGAAGTGATAGATATTATAAGAAAAATGAAAGTCAGTTAAAATGACAGATAATATGGGAGGAGAAAGTATTACGGAAAAGGGATCACATTAATAATTCATCATCAAAGTTGATTTACAAGTACATTAATAAGTCATTAATTCTTTTCATTAGCACATTGCAGTACCAAAATTGATCATGCAGTACCATGAATTAGAAAGCCAGTACAACCATTATATTAGTACTACATTAAAATCAATTTTGATAAATTTAGGTTCGTAAAATCCAATCTTCGATAAATTTAAGTCAGCATTAAAATTAATTTAACTTTTAAAGTAATAAATTTGACGGATTTGATTGGATTATTATCATGCAAATTTTATATGATTATTCTTCTGGAAATAAATTAGTCATTACAAAAGTGGCGAATAATGCTGTATAATTTCAATTTGTTGCCATTTTTTTATATTGTTCGAACAAATAATTTCGTTTGGAACAGGCCCTCAAGTGCACAATATATTACTGGAAATATTTTTCGCTGCGAAAAGTTGGAAACAAATTTTCCGTGTCTACCGTATGCAAGATGAAAAGTTCATGTATTTAAATATTTTTCCCTATTTGTTATAAAAAATTGTACTCCTGGTAGTTTATACAATTATTTTATTTTCCAAGTTACTAATATTGCAGTATTTACTTAAAAAATTCACGCCTCTTGAATTTAAAGAAATAAATGGCTTAGTTCGATTTTATCTACAAAATAGAAATACATAACAATAATGTCACTAAAGAAGATATCCTCATGCATTATACATTAGAGTCAATATAAGGGCACTTTTGCACAAATATTTGTGGGATTTTTATTCGTTGATGCCTATTATCATTGTACTCTCTCTTTTTCATTTTATTTGTCAAGTCTAAGTAACTTTTTTTAATGCGATATCTGTCATTTTATAATTTTAATAATATATTAATTACTAATTTATTAAATGAGCCTAATTAATTATTTTTATCTTGTTCTTCTATATTTTTTTCATTCACCTTTTTTTTATTTTTTATTCACCATTTACTCACCGTTTTTACATTTCAAAGAAGTAAATTAATGTATAATGAAATTTTTTTATTCTAAAAATTATGGCTAAAATAACAAATAATTTGAAAAAGAGAGAGTATGTTATATATCAATATTTATAAAGTCACATTTTTTTATAATTAGCGGTCAAAAGACCCTTTTATTCAAATAAAGCCACAAGTCCAAAGGAGCAACACGAGCATTGTAGAAGGCTTTCCACCAACACGAAAGCCACCCAACAAGAAGTCTGACATGAGATAGGAAGACAAATAAAATGCACCCAATGATGATTTAGGATCATCAAAGAAATACAACCCCACGATTAAGACAGCAGCAGCAACAACACAGTCCAGCGAGACTGCATATGACAGACATTAACACCAAGAATGCAGGGCCCAGGAAGAACACCAAGAGCAGAACCAGCAGGATACATCATAAATGCATCCAACGATGATTTAGGATCATCAGCAAACAGAACCCAACCCAGAAGAGATGCTTTCAAAATGAAATCCACACATAAGATCAGACTTTTGATCTGACAAAAAGTTTGAAACAATTTCAAAAAAAGTCTTTAAAAAAAACGACTGTTACTGCACAACAAACCCCCACAAAATGCACAAACAGCCCCTCACAATCCATGAACTTCTCCTTATCAATCAAGTTCATCACCATTCTCACAATCCAAGCATATATTCGCATTTTTAAAAGCTTTGAAAGCCCTGGATTTAGTCAAATTCCTCTTTCTCCTTGCACTCTTCTTGATCTTATTCTCCTTATTTGAGTGGTAAGAGGTCTATCTGCTATCCCTGTTCTTTAGGGTTCAATTCCTGGGAGAGCATTTATCCCTTCTGTTTTGAAGAATGTTGTGGATAGGAGTGGGACCCAACTTTAGATCATTCATTTTCCCCCTGCATTTAAGTATATTATGACAATACTGGTAAGAGACATGTGAAAATGTTGAATAAAATGGTGAATAAAAAAGAAAAAAGGTGAATAAAAAAGAAAAATTGATGAAAATGATGTAATTAGTAAGGTTAATTTGATAAATTTGTAATTAATGTGTTATTGGAATTAAAAAGTGACAGATATTATAGGAAAAAAGAAAGTTAAAGTGACAGATAATATGGAAATGAGGGAGTAATTTTTAATATCTATATTACTTTCTGCAAGACTTTTCTTTGAGAAAATCCCTCAATCCTTCTGATTAGTCGAAATTTCTTTAGTATTTCGATAGGAAAGTCTCTTGAAAATATTGGATGAATAAAAGCAAAAAGCAAAATGTTCTTTTCAAATTTTTTTTAAGTTTCACATTAATATTTTGAGGATAAAATATCTATTAGAAGTAGCAATGAGCAAAATTTTTGGGACTCCCGATCGCATCCCGGTCCCGGTGAAATCCCGGTCCCCTTGGGAATGGGACCGGGAGTGGGATCAAAAACAAGGTCCCGGTTAATTGCGGGACCGGGAGTGGGACTTAGCCTCTACTCCCGGTCCCGATCCCAACTCCCGGTCTTATATAATAATATTATATAAAAAAATTATAACCAGACAGGGGAAATAGCACAATAATCAATTTTTGGCCCAGTTTTATTAAGCCCACACCTCACCCATATAGATATAGTCAAAAATCCTAACTTGCGCACTGCCTCCCTTTCCCTTAAACCCTATATCACAATTCAGAATTCAGTCTTCTTCCACCAATTCAGGTGCTTTTAGTCTTCTTGTGATTTGTGATGATGATGATTTGATGATGATGAACAGGTGCTTTTAGTCTCCTTCCACCAATTCAGTGAATTCACAGTTTATAACTATATGGACAGTATCTAAGTATCATTGCTGGAATTCACAATTTTTTTTTTTTAAAAAAAAGAATAAACCTAAAATAATTACAAATAGGTTAAAAGTCGGGACTTCCGGTTCATTCTCCGGTCCCGGTGGGATCGGGAGTGGGAGCAAAATCTTGCTCCCGGTCACAACCGGGACCGGGAGTGGGAGCAAAACCTTACTCCCGGTACCAACCGGGACCGGGACCGGGAGTAGCAAAAATGACCGGGATCCCAGTCCCGCTCACCCCTAATCAGAAGTGATCATTTGTAATCAACGAACACTTAATAGCGAAAAGAATACTTAAAATTTTGATTTAGTCGAGAGGTTACTATTGGCAATACCATGGGATTGAAAGATCAAATATTTTGGCTCGATAATCCTTGAAAGCAGTGATATTTAGGAGACCCTTAATCATTAAACTAATGTATGGTTAATGTGGAAGAAAGTTTTTGTGATATTATGTGATAAGAAGATTTGTATTCGGATTAAACGTATATTTTATCAATATAGTGGCTAGACATGTGTTGTGGTATTTATGGTGTAGAATGTCGGCTATTTATGAATATAATATATTCAAAAATATCTTTTAGTAGTAGAGGTGATCGTGATTACGTAAATGAAAAAGGAAACAACGATATTAAGCAACAAATGGAGTGGTCAAAGATAAAGTATGGTAGTGGTAAGTTGATGATTGACCGTTGTGGTAGTGGGCTTGAAGGGCACAATGGCCCGAGGGTAAGAAAGAATTGCACTAGTGCAGGAGACACAAAATGGGAATTTATCGTAAAGAGTTGATGATTTCTTTTTTTTTTTTTTGGGGGGGGGGGGGGGGGGGGGGGTTAGTAGAAAAATGTATTAAGATTCAAACCCTTAGTATCGTGGTCATGGACCTATTAAAAATTTTCTTCGAAAGCCAGGTCACGTAATTCCATGTTAGATTTGCCCCCTGCATATATAACTGTGTTATGGCGATAATGACGGGAGATAAATGCATAGTGTGTACGTACACTAGAGTTATTACTTAGAGATGTACATATGACAGAGTTAGGGCTAGGGTTAGGTTAGAACCGTAAAAAGTTTTTCAAACAAGTTTTTGAATATATTTCGTGTTTCGTCAAGAATCAACTCTAAACCATATAATTTTTTTTTTTTTACTTTATTAATGGATGGACATGCAAATTAAGGGAATTCAAGAGGAGCTATATATAGTATTGGCAGATATTTTCCACGGGTGCAATTTTCCTCATCATCGGGACTAGGGAGGAAATTAATGGAAATTTGCAGTTGGCAAGTTGAAGTACCATTGACTTTGCATAGAATATTAAACTCCGTTGGAGAAAAAATGTAGGATATTAATTTTTAATATCTATATTGTTTTCTGAGGGAAAATTTCCTCGAGAAAACCCGTGAATCCTTCTGAAGGAGTAGTCGAAATTTCCTAGGTATTTTCGTAGGAAAGTCTCCCGACAAAAAAAAAAAATCATTGTTTCCAAGGATATTATTAATTTTCCATCAAATATTTTGAGGATAAAATTTCTATCATAAATGATTATTAGTATTCAATGAACTCTAAGTAGCCAAAAAAGAATACTTAAATTATTGATTTAGTTGAGGTTAGTATTGGTTAATACCAAGGGATCAAAAGTTCAAATATTTTGGCTCGGTGATACATGGAAGTAGTGATATTGAAGAGACCCTTTGAACCGTATGGGGATCGGTTCACTTTTGGTTCGCCTCTATTGGACCATTCCCGAGCCTTCTAAGGGGCTTCAGAACACCGGCAAGAATAAACACAAAGCGGTGAAGGCGTTCAAAGGCTAGAAATGCACGTGCCTTCACGCTTTCGATCATAAGTCCTTCAATACAACTCCAATGAACTTCAAATTTTGGGAGCATAAAGTACACATCGAGAGCTTTCCATCAATATCTTACGGGCCTAAAATGCAGTCTGGATGAAGAAGTTAAGCGCGTTTGAAGTCGGCAGGGAAAAACTGCCCAGAAGACAGTCACGCCCGAGTCATCTTGTGACTCGCCCGAGTCATCGTTCTGGGCGCCCACGACGATTGACGATGGCGCGTTGGAGTTGCCGGGTCGGTAGACCTTCGCGCCCGAGTCAGGCCTGCGACACGCGCGTGCTGTTTCGTTTTTTCTGCTGAGTTTTGTTATTTTTTTTTCCATTTCCTATATATACCCCCTTAGCTTATTTCCAACATAGATTATGTTGATGAATGATTAGGAGCTAGACTCAAGAAAAATCATCTCAATTGGAGAGTGTTATAATTGTGGGTTTTCAAACCCTAATCAATGAAGCTAATCCTTTGGGTGGAAATTGCTTGATGATTTCTCTTCCTTGTGAGTGGATGTTCTACCTCCACTCTTAGTGAGATTTCTTGGGTGATTCAAGACTCTTGCTTGTGGGTGATCCTTGTGCTAGAGATTGAACATCTTAGTTCAATTTGGTGAGATTTCTCTCTCTAAAATTGTTCATATCTTTTAATTTCATGTTTTTTTCTCCATAAATCCAAAAACCCCTAAAAATTAGTTTTTGGTGTTCTTATGAGTTCTATGGGTGGATTTCCATCATCCACATGCTTATTTAGACCCTAGGTCACGATCCTCTCCATTTGGTATCAGAGCTAGGCATAGAACTCATAATTTGTTGGGAATTTCTTGTTTGTGCCCGGAATTGTTCTTGTTGTTGTTTGGTGGTGATTTTTGGTGTTCTTGGTGTGTTTTATGCAAATATTGGTGTTCCCCATCCCTTGTGCCTCAAAGTGTGTTGGAGAATCATGTACTGTGTTGTGTTTGTTGATTTTGATGCATATGGGAGCTTTGAGGTGAAGTTGGAAAATAGTGCACGAAAGGTGTTCGATGAAATATCCAAATGAGATGAAGTTGGAAAAAGTGCACGGAAGGTGTTCGATTAAGTGATTGATTGGATTTTCTTGAGTTGGTGGTTGTGTTAATGGTTGTTTTGTTGGTGGATATTGTTGGTGGTGGTTCTGTGCCCATCCGGGTGTGTTCTTCTTGGTGCATTCCCCTTGCCGGTTTCACCCCATTTTCCCCACAAAATTAGCCTCGCAAAAACCCCCTCAAAATTTCCTAGCTACAAAGAACCCAAACCTCCAACCGCTCAAATTATACACCCCACAAGAAAACCAAGCTCCACAAATGGCCTCCAAGTACTATGCTTCGGACAAACATGATATCCCTCTTTTCCCTAAACCCAAACCCAAACCAACCTTCGAGGAGACTCTTCAACGAATCGAAGAGAAGGTTCTAGAAGTGCAACGTCGAATGGATGATATACTTCATGCTACAACCCCTACGCAACTAGAGTTATTGAAAAGGGATCGTGGTATTTTAACTTGGGCTCCTAGAACTCACCATAGTGGTTATTTGCGGTATTTTGATGGTTATCGACATGGTGGTTCTCACGATAGGAGAATGGAGGAGAAGGTTACTTCATGGCCTTTTAAGAAGGGAAGTGCTCACTCTTGGAGTAAGACTTCATCCAAAGGAAGTCGAACTTCCGAGCTACCCAAGCCATCTTCCCAAGCTCATAAGGAAAGTGCGGAATATCTTAGGAAGCTCAGGGGTAGAAAATGCTTCACATGTCGGGTTTATGGTCACTACCAAGCCCAATGCCCCACGAAGATGGTTGAGAGTTCCAAAGCAAGTGAGGTAGCCACACCGGAGGCTCCAAAGACTAGTGTTGAGGTTCGCGCGCAAGAAGGGGAGTGTTTGACTCCTAGGCGATCCTTTATCTTGACCAAGGATTCCCGGAATAATTCTCAACGGGAGAATATCTTCCGAACTCAGTTCACCATCGGCGAGAAGGCAACTAAGGTCATCATCAACGGTGGGAGTTGCACCAACTTGGCCTCTACCTACATAGTTGAGAAACTCCAATTGCCGGTCTCGACTTATTCTCAACAGTATAGCTTGCAAGGGCTAAAAGATGGCGGCGACTTCGAGGTAACCCAACAAGTCTTGGTTTCTTTCTCCGCTTGGTCTTATGAGGATAGTGTTCTTTGTGATGTTGTCCCCATGGATGCTTGTCATTTACTACTTGGTAGACCTTGGCAATTTGATCGGCATGCTATCCACGACGGTCGGAAGAACACCTACACCTTCTCAATGGAAGAAAAGAAAATCAAACTCATTCCTTTACCCCCTTTTGAAGCTGATATACCACAAGCCGGGGTGGGAAGTGAGAAGAGAAACCTCCAAAAAAGTGAAACACGGGATGAGAATGCTTCGAGCAAAGGAAAGCCACATCGGGCTTTACTTTTGCGAAAAAGCGACCTTAATGAGGTTGAGCGAACCTTAGCTCCACAAAAATTTCCAACCTCCTTCCCTTGTCCCTCACCCTTGCCCACAACTTCTACCAAGCTTCGTATAGAGTTCCCCAGTGGTGAGTCGTGCTCAAAAGCTCCCGAGCCTCGCCATGGAGTTGAATTGCATGAGGACACATCCTTGACCAATCCCCCGAGCTCCATTATTTCCACATCGAGATTGAATAAGGAAAAGGTTGTTTCCATTAGCCTTGATGCCGAACTCTCATGTGATGAATTCCTTGTTGCTTTCAACAAGTTGATGGGTGGTAGACGTGTTCAGGTCCTTCATGAAGTTTACTTAGCCCCTCCTTTCCGCCGGAATTGCTACATTTTTTAGAAGGACGGGTTGATGAGCATCACTCTACTTCGACTGTTGAAATACATACTTTTGGGTTTGCACGGGTATGCGGTTAATTTTGAACCCCCAAGAGTTGAGGGCAACTCTTTTCGAAGAAGGGGAGTATGAACCGTATGGGGATTGGTTCACTTTTGGTTCGTCTCTATCGAACCATTCCCGAGCCTTCTAAGGTGCTTTGGAACACCGGCAAGAATAAACACAAGGCGGTGAAGGCGTTCAAAGGCTAGAAATGCGCGTGCCTTCACGCTTTCGATCATAACTCCTTCAATACAACTCCAATGAACTTCAAATTTTGGGAGCTTAAAGTACACACTAAGAGCTTTCCATCGATATCTTACGAGCCTAAAATGCAGTCCGGATAAAGAAGTTATGCGCGTTTGAAGTCGGCAGGGAAAAGCTGCCCAGAAGACAGTCACGCCCGAGTCATCTTGTGGCTCGACCGAGTCATCGTTCTGGGCGCCCACGACGATTGACGATGGCGCGTTGGAGTTGCCGGGCCAGTAGACCTTCGCGCCCGAGTCACCAACCGTCACGCCCGAGTCAGGCCTGCGACACGCGCGTGCTGTTTTGTTTTTTCTGCTGAGTTTTGTTATTTTCTTTTCCCATTTCCTTTATATACCCCTTTAGCTTATTTCCAACATAGATTAGGAGCTAGACTCAAGAAAAATCCTCTCAATTGGAGAGTGTTGTAATTGTAGATTTTCAAACCCTAATCAATGAAGCTAATCCTTTGGGTGGAAATTGCTTGGTGATTTCTCTTCCTTGTGAGGGGGTGTTCTACCTCCACTCTTAGTGAGATTTCTTGGGTAATTCAAGACTCTTGCTTGTGGGTGATCCTTGTGCTAGAGATTGAACATCTTAGTTCAATATGGTAAGATTTCTCTCTCTAGAATTGTTCATATCTTTTAATTTCATTTTTTTTCTCCATTAATCCAAAAACCCCTAAAAATTAGTTTTTGGTGTTCTTATAAGTTCTATGGGTGGATTTCCATCATCCACATGCTTATTTAGACCCTAGGTCACGATCCTCTCCACCCTTATCATTGAACTAAGGTATGGTTAATGAAATGGAAAAAGGATTTTGTGATATTTTGCAGTAAAAAGATTTGTATTGGAATTAATTACCAATAGTGGCTAGACATGTGTTGTGGACTTGTGGCATATATGGTGCAGAATGTTAGCTATTTATGAACTTCCATATTCAGAAATATCTATTAGTAGTAGAGATGATCGTGATACGTGAATGAAAAGGAAATGCCTATAAGGAATAAGTTGAGGGAAACTAGACATATATGATCCCCCCTCCCCAAATCCCTTAAAATATGTCTTGCCTTCCACACGAGTTCAATGCACACTAGATGAAAAATTCATTGTATTTAAAACTTTTTCCTTTTTTCTATTAAAAATGCTCTTAATAATTTGATCAATACATATTTTAAAAGTGAATTAATTAGCTTTTTACCTCTTCTGTTTTTGGAATATAATTTCAACCACCATGTTTTGGAAATTAGGTTTACCCCATTTCAACTTCAAACCAACTAATAATTATCCAGTACCTAACATTTAATTTGCGTTAGTTAAGTATTAAACACATGCTTTTCAGATGAAGTTAGTGTTAATGACAAAATTGTCCTCAATTTAAAAGATCCATTTAATCACGTGAGAAATTAAACCTACCCTATCCATTGCTCTTCATCTCATCGGCTTTCGTCATTCATTTATGTCGTTCCAGCCTCTCTTATTTTTGAGCATGCCCTTGATAGGATCGAAGAACACTCAAACAAATCACAAACAATGAAAGATAATAGTGGAAAAGAAATCGAAATTTGACACCAGAAATTTAACATGGAAAAAGCTCAAAGTGGGAAAAAGACCATGGAATCGATGCATTAGTAATATGAGGATTACAATTACAGAGGTTGTGGTTCTCTTTATTTCGCTTGATACAATGGATAAAAAATAAGGAGAAACTGGAGCCTAATATATATCTGACGGCTCAAAAGAAATAACAAAAAACCCTCGTCAAGAAACGAAGTAGGCCGCCGCAAAGACTTGGACCTAGGAGACGTGGGTGGTGTCCCCCAAGCCGCAAGCTGCGTTTCTGGCACGTGAGCCACGCTTTCCTGGCGCAGGTCACGTGCGCCTTTCTTCTCATGAGTTGAGGCGCGCCCGACGCTTTATTGGAGCGGGTAGCGCCTCACTCTTCCTCCTTCTCCTCATTTGGTCTCCACACATAATTATCTCCCACTTGGAGACAAACCTCTGAGATCCTCACTTTTTAGCATAAGTTCCCCTAGTGCATCGACCTACCTCTTTATCGGTCAGAGAGGCCTACTGAGGCCATACAGTACCTCAATTTCCCAATATCCACTAGCTTATTCTTGATCCTGTAAACCCACTTATTCAACAAGACTTTCTTCCCTGCAGGCAACCTGGTCAGCTCCCAGATTCTGTTTTTCTCAACTGAAGCAATTTCATCAACCATTGCGTGCTCCCACTTGAACCGAGCCTCAGCCTGCACAGCCTTAGTATAGGACTCTGGCTCACCAGCATCTGTCAGTAATAAGTAATGCAAAGATGGAGAATATCTTTAAGGTGCATTACCTCTGGTAGCCCTCATGGATCTCCTCAAGGTGGGTGGTGGAGTATTTTCATTATCACTAAAGCTTTCACCTAGCTCTAGGGGTGGGCGAAAAATCCGTAATCCGATCCAAAAATCCAATTATTCGATCCGAAAAAATGGATAATTAGCGGATAGTTTTTGAAATTGGCGGATCGGTTAACCGATCCGAATTTTTTCCCGGGATCACGGATCGGATACGGATCGGGGGTTGAAAAATCCGGATAATCCGTCGGTTATCCGAAAATCAGAAAATAATTAATTTTCAATTTTGAACCCTTCAAATGTTATTTTTTTGTCATGAATTAGAAGTCATTAGCGTAGAAATATAACACAATACATAAAGTTAACCATTTTGAACCCATTAAAGTAAGAAGGACAATGATTATTATTGTACGAGTGTGTAGACGCTGAATTTTGTATCTATTTTATTTTCTTTTTTTTTAGTGTTAGTTTTAGAAAATAGGCTAACCGATAAATGGCACGCAAGCCTCTTTCCACCGAAAACCCCAAAAAAATATATACAAAGCCTAAAAAATGTCGGGGAACCATCTGGGTTCAGTGGGCCGGAGCTCAGCTCCACCCACAGGAACCCGTCTGGGTTCCTGGGCCCAAAGCCCGTCCTCGCTCACAGAGCCTGTCTGGGTTCGTGCTACCACGCCGCGGCAAGCCTAGCCAAAAACCCTAACCCTACACCTAATTTCCCCCCTATAAATACCCACCATTCATCACCCACAAAACACACCGGAATATACTAGGAGTATTGACACTAGTATATTCTTCTTCTCTTCTCCCTCCATTGCGTGGTCTTTTTTTTAAGGTTAGCATAGTTTTTTTTGTATTATTGTACATAATGTAATCCTGCGTGTTCTTGTATCTTTTCTTTTCTTTTATTGCATGGCACTAATGATAATACTATGAGATTTATTTAATTCCTCCCCTTTCTTTTCAAATCCTTCACTTTAATTTAATTCTAGTAGAGTCCGTTCGTTTGAACGGGCAGGTTTGATGATCTTTATTGTCAAATCTGTAATTTTACCCCCGAATCCACCTTTGGGTTCGTAGGCCGGAGTCTCATTTTTGGTTTGTTGTTTTACCCTTAAATTCAACTGGCGACTCTAACTTTTTTCCTTTTCTTTTCCCGAAAACTTCCTCTTTTTCCCTTGTTTTCACCCCGAACCATAGGCAAGAACTCAGACGGGTTCCTTGTCTCTTTTTCTTTCTTTTTTGGTTTCCCCTGAAGAACCCAGACGAGTTCTTGTATTTTCTCTCCTCTTTTTTTTTCTTTTTTTCCTTTCGTCTTTTTCTTAAAATCGAGTTTCGGGGTTGATCTAATTTGTCAACTTAAAAGTATCCTTAAAAGTTAAACCTTTAATTAAGGATAAGCAATCCTAGTCGGCTCCCAATTAAAAAAGAGAACATCCTCTTTTGAGTAGCGCCGCGAAAAGATCGGCAGATTTTTTCGGGGTCTACAGATTGGCGACTCCACTGGGGACTTAAACTTAAAAGAGGGTAAAACTTGAAAGGGTTAAATTTTAGTGTTTTTGTAAAAAAGGGGAGGAATTAATTTATTTCATATTTTTATCATTTTTTTAGGCATATTGCATCCAGGCTACTCTTGGGCCTTATGGCTGGGGAGCACAAAAGCGTTGGTAGGTTCTAAAACTAGGATTACCCTCTGAGAGCGGTCAGTCACTACTTGTGGGATGCACTTACATACCCAAGCCTTTGACTCATCCTCTCCCCGTGTTACACTCTAAGGGTTTCCCTGAAACCCCGAAGAGCAACACCCCACACATCGCTTCCTACGTACGTAGGGGGAATGCACCGGGGCGAGAACATGCGGTACGTTATCTCCTATACCTAAAAAACCCTAAAGACCTAGAGTCATGGTTAGGTTAATCCCGCATTTGTATGCTATGTGATTTTATTTTGTTTTAGAATCCATGTATAAGTTGTAAAGTTTTATTTTTATATAGGTTGTAGTTTTTTTATTTTTTGTAAAGAGCTCATGTATATGCTGTAAAATTTTAGTTTGTAAAGAGTTTCGAGTCCATGTATATGTTGTATAGTTTTATTGTGTAAAGAGTTTCAAGTCTATGTATGTTATGTAGTCTCATCTTGTAAAGAGTTTTAAAGTCTGGTTATAAAGAGTCTTCGAGCCCGAGTATTCAACCTTTTTCATGAGTCGGGAGTCGTTCTAGTTCGCGTAGGAACACGCAAGAGCAGACTAGACACCAGGAACCTGACGGTTCGCCCGCCAAGTCCGCCCATCTGTGTTGGTGATCCGCTTGGGCCCATTCTTGAAGAGAGAACCCAGACGGGTTCCTGAACCCTGTCTGGCCTTCTTTTTTCTTCTTCGGGCCTGACTGCTTCACCCCACGGACAGCCCAATGTGCTTGCTGATGATCCTATTCGGCCCTTTATGACATTCCCTAAGTCTAATCCCTATTGCGTCTGTTACTCGAATCTGAGCCCGAAACCGAAAGCAATCGTGACTCGATCCGAGTAAGGACCCAATAGACGATTAATGTTGTCAGTCCGCATGCTAGGTCCATGTAGAGTTAAGACATGCACTCCTGTGAAGTGGGTGAGTCGTCCTTACGTCAGCATATAGGCATCGTGTCCGTGTCCTAGGTCCACGTAGGTCCACTAAGTCATGCATACATTGGGTGGGTAACATAAAAAGTTCTTTCGATCACTGAACTAATTTCCATACAGGCAAGACAACATACCATCTCCGAGCCCGCATCCGCGACCCGCACACCGGTAGGCTCGTCCACAATCCCAGCTACAGATCACCAACCCAGTCCAGTGAATCCAGTGAATCCATCATGTCGGGATCTCCTAACAACAACCTTTCCGGGGAAAGTTCTGGTGACAAGCTACCTGATGGGCTATATGAGAGGATACAGGAAGCAATAGCCTTTTACATATCAGATTTGGAGGATAGGACTAATGAAAAGTTAGAAAAAAGGTTCAACGAAAGCCAACAGACCATGAATGGCATGCTGGAGGCCATTAGGCAGCTCAATAAAAAGCTAGGTGTCAGTCAAGAAGAGGAAAACTATTATGAGTCTGAGTCTGAGGCCGAGGCTGATGACGGGGATAGAAGGGAACGCCTCAAAACCAAAACTGGAGGCCTACAAATTAAATCATCTGGTGAGGTCAGGTCCAAACTTACACCAAAGGGCTCCAAAACTTCGGAGGACCCTTATGTCAGAAAGCTTGAAGAGAAGGTTGACATGCTCACTAGGAGGATGATGAAAACCGATCCGACTTTCACCGATGCATGCATGGATCTAGCCATCCCTAAGCACCATGTGTCGAGGGTAAGAGACAAAGTTGAGGTGCCCACCATAAAGTTCAAGCCCACTGAAAATCCCTCTCATCATCTGGAGGAATTCATGAGGCTGGCCCCTCTCCATAAGGTAGATGAAGGTCTCTATACCACAGTCTTCCCTTCCACTCTAGAAGGTAAGGCCAAGGTATGGTACCAAAATCTACCCTCACAAGTTAAGACCGATGCAGACGAATTGTTCAAAGCCTTCATCAGCCACTTTAGTTGTCTACAACAAAAGGAGGTCATCATGATGATCCGACTTCCATGAAACAAGGGAGAACGAGCCATTTCTTTCCTACTACGAGATGGCACACCATGCTATCTCAAATCGATGAAGCTATCCCCTTTAGGATGCAATCGAGCACTTTCAGCAAAGCATTCACCCTCGCATCACGCGACATTTCGGCTTCCAATCCATCAAAGACTTCGAAACCCTGAAAGATTTGTGCATTCAAGTTGAAGCTGCTAACAATGAGAGGGGCATGCAAAACTCTGGATGGAAAGGATCTAGCTCCAACAGGAGGGCCACTAGTACACCTAGCATCCTCGTAAAGTCTGAGACTAATTCTATCCAACGAAAGTCTTACCCCCCGAAGTATGACTCCTATCATCCGCTAGACATGTCTTACGCTAAGGCATTGGAAAGGCTTGTGAAAAAGGGGATTATCCAGTTACCTTTGCCGGCACCCGAACCTGAAATCAAGCCTCCAAGGTGGGACGGAAACAAATACTGCAACTTCCACCGTAGTCGGGGTCATGACACCGAGGTTTGTTGGACTTTGAAAAATAAGATCGAAGGACTGATTCAAACGGTGTTATCCCTCCACCAAACTCATCTCAGAGGCCCAATAACAAGGAGAACCCAATGCCTAATCACAGCAATGCCATCTTTCTGGAGAAAGATCACTTTGATCCGTCTACCCTCATCACTGAAATGGGTCAGCTAACTCCAGTTGCTCCTCCATTTACAGACGACTTCACTGTTAATGGTATTTGGGATAGCGACGATGAAGAAGGCTTCACTGATCATGAGAATGAAGGGCATCCATTATATGATACTTCCGATAAGGAAGAAGATGAGGAAGAGGCAACAACTCCTCATGCCGCAGCCCTTACTCGGTCCGGTCGCTGCTATAATAGAAGTGCTACTACAGTGACTCCTAGTCCCGAAGCGACAGAAACCCCGGCACCTCCACCGGAAGATCCTTTCCTCACACAGTTAAAGAAAACAAAGGCCGAAGTCACGATTTGGCAACTTTTGTGCGCCTCACAGGACCATAGAAAAATACTACTTGATGCTTTCAATAGGCTCATGGTCCCTACCGCAAAGATCACCAGAGGACCTCATTTCCCATATCATCTCCGGGAAGCCTACCATCACCTTCGGGGATGAAGACTTACCCGAGGAAGGAGGGTCCCACAATAAAGCTCTCTATCTCACTGTTAGGTGCTCTACACAGACCATCCCACTTGTCCTCGTGGATAATAGTTCGGCTGTCAATGTCTGTCCATGGAGAACCGCACAAAAGCTAGGAATTCAAAGACAACACCTGACACAAAATGCTATTCAGCTACGCGCATACGACAACTCTCCTCGCAAGTCGCTAGGATCAATTGTGCTCCCCATCACCATGGATCACATAAGTAAGAACGTCGAGTTCATCGTCCTCGACATTCCGGCTTCTTTCAACATGTTGTTAGGAAGGCCTTGGTTACATGAATGCAATGCCGTCGCTTCCACCTTACACCAAAAGGTGAAACTAATTATTCAAGGCCAAGTCGTCGTGATCTCAAGCACACCCCTTAGTGCCGTTTCTGACCCCAAGAGGCCCACACTCGAGATTGAACATAGCTCGGCTGACGAGGAGCTGCATAGCTTTGAAATGGTAGCGGCTTTGAGCCAGGATCAAGCTCACTTTGACTTCGATCCACACTCAAACCCTAACATCCATGCTATATTGAAGAGGCAAGGTTATTTTCCAGGGATGCCACTCGGCCGGAATCCTAGGAACAAGTTGACACCAAATTTCAAGTTGTTTAAGAACAAGGGAAGGTTCGGGTTAGGCTATAAGCCAACTGAAAAGGAAGTGAGAATGATGAAGTTCACCATGGCTGCACAGAGGAGGCAGAACGATCCTCCGACGCTGTACCAAATCCAGCCGTATCCCCGCACTCAATGGACGCTTCGAGGAGGGCGATGATTTCCCCTACTACGGGTTCCCGGAACCATATTACCTGAAATCACAAGGAGTCTTAGTAGCTGGGCTAGAAATTTTCAATGATTGTGCTACCACCACGACTGCTACATTCATCCCGCCTAGAAAGACTCGTCCACCTTTGGAATGGACTCACCTCGCTGGAGGTGGCATCTTCGGAATGCTCTTCGGACAAGAGGCTCGCAAGGAAGAAGCCGTTGACCGACCTACCATCGCCGCACTTTCTAACCCAAGCTTCGATCCAAGTTTGTCGATTGAGAAGATGGCGCACCCCCGAGATCACCTGGATCGACGATGAAGAAAACAAATTTACTTTGTCCGTAGGAGAGTCCATCCCAAAGGTCGAGAGTCGTGGTCTAGTAGTCCTAAGTTGGTCTGGGTTAACCTGCAGTCCGCTGATGTACCCATTTCTCGCATTTAATAAGATGAACATTTCGCTACTCGAAATGCGCCGATTCTGATAATGAAAACGATGAACCTTTAAAAGATCAAAACAAATTAACAGAAGCCATGGATAAATTTGAGGAAAAAGTGGCGATCATTGAAGATACCATAAGCATAAATATAGGGACGGAGGACACGCCCCAGGAGCTTAAGTTAGGCAAGTCCCTAACAGATAAAGAGCAACAGGATTTCGCTGAACTTCTTAGGGAATTCAAAGACGTGTTTGCATGGTCATATGAAGACATGCCGGGTATCGACAGGAGCATCGCTGAACATACCCTTCCACTATATCCTGACGCTAAACCGGTACGACAAAAGGCTCGCAGGATCAAGCCGGAATGGTCAAAGAAGATTGAGAATGAGGTGATGGAGCAGTTAAAGGCTAAGTTCATACGGCAAAGCAATATCCCGATTGGTGGCCAACATCGTCCCGCTCCCAAGAAAGATGGACGAATAAGGGTGTGCGTTGACTTCAGAGATCTAAACAAAGCCACCAAGGATAGCTTCCTTTGCCACATATTGATGTGCTAGTGGATAACACTTGCGACATGAGTTGTTGTCCTTCATGGACTTACGCAGGTATAATCAAATCAAAATGGCGTAAGAAGACATGGAGAAAACATCTTTCACTACCCTCGGGGTACATATTGCTATACATGATGCCTTTTGGCCTCGAAAATGCGGGGCCACATACCAACAAGACCGCGAACACCCTCCTCCACGACATGATGCAGAGAGGTAGAGGTATATGTGGATGATATGATCACAAGTCCAAAACTGGAAGAACACCTCCTAATCTCCGCAAATTCTTCCTTCGCTAAGGAAATATAACATGAGGCTTAATCCTAAATGCGCATTTGGAGTTACATCGGCAAGCTACTAGGCTTCGTGGTCAACAACATGGAATTGAGGTAGACCCATCAAGATTAAGGCCATTCAAGATATGAAACCGCCTAGGACAGAAAAGGAAATCCGGGGTTTCCTTGGTCGTATACAGTACATCAGTCGGTTTATTTCCAAGCTCACTATGACCTGTGAGCCGCTGTTCAAGAAGCTTAAGAAGGGAGCAAAGGCAGAATAGGATGATCAATGTCAAACAGCCTTCGAAAAAATCAAAGAATACCTGACCCAGCCTCCTGTGTTAATGCCACAGACGGATGAGCTCTACTCCTTTACTCACCATAACCAACTCAAGAATGGGTGCTATGTTGGCCCAACAGTAAAGGGAAAGGAGAGCGCCATCTATTACCTTAGCAAGAAATTCAATGATCGGAAAGCCGACACACCAACATCGAGAAAATGGCTCGTGATTGGTTCGGGCGACGAAGCTTCGACATTATATGTTGTCACACACACGCACGTGATCGCCGAGTGCAACCCGATCAAATTCATCATGGAACAACCTACGATCAATAGTCGATAGGCGGATGGGTAGTCATGTTATCGAGTTTAGTCTAAAGTTCAGACTTCAAAATCCATCAAAGGAAGAGCCATCTCCGATTTCCTTGCACTCGCTTGTCAGAACCTCCAAGCACCAACTTGAAATTCTGCATCAAGAAGTCTTCCATAATCGATGAGGTCACTGGGAAATGTATTTTGACGTGCTTCTAACCAAATGGGATGTGGTGTAGGAGTGCTCTTAATATCGCTCAAGGACAAGATTACTCGCTTCACAAACTTGAGTTCGACGCAACTAACAACGCAAAGAGAGTATGAAGCCCGCATCATCGGATTGCAAGCGGATTGATCATGGGAATAAGACACATCAGGTGTTCGTGATTCTAGCCTCATCATCAATCAAGCCAAAAATACTGGAAGGTTAGAGTGAGTCTCATCGGCTTATCAACGCCGCCTTTCGGATTTCGCGACACAGTTTGAACACATTGAGTTCACATACCTATCTAGGGATAATAATGAGCTGGCAGATGCCTTGGCTAAGCTCTCTTCCATGATCGCTATCCCCATAGGAATTTACGAATTCCCTATAACGATAGAAAGGCGCGACCAACCTGCTTACCTGTGCTCCATAGAAGAACCCCCTATAGACCCGGACACGTGGTTCTTCGACGTCTACACGTACTTGAGAAAAGGGGACTATCCTGCAGAGGCAGATTCTAAGGGACAGAGGGCGATCAGAATGATGGCAGCACAATACTGCCTAATTCATGATCGACTTTACAAAAAGACCGCTACAGGTATCAATCTGCTTTGTGTTGACGCCAAGACAGCAGAAGAACTGATGACCTCCATACATGGAGGAGAATGTGGGCCACATATGAACGGCAGAATGTTGGCGAAAAAGATTCAAAGAACCGCCACATTACCGCCCACTATGGAGGCCGACTGTCTCAATTTCGTTAGAAAATGTGGTAAATGTCAGGAATATGCCAACTTGCAACACCAGCCATCTTCCTACCTCACCACACTAACATCCCCATGGCCATTCTCAATTTGGGGAATAGACATAATTGGGAAGATACATCCCACGGGCACCGGAGGACATGAGTATGTGTTGGTGGCTGTGGATTACTTCACTAAATGGGTAGAAGCAGCCTCCTACGCAAAGATCACCTCGAAACATGTAGCTAAGTTCATCTTGAACAATATCATCTGCAGATACGGGGTGCCACACGAGATTGTCAGTGATAATGGGAGCCATTTCAGGAAGGAGGTCGAAGTGTTGTTGGCTAAGTATAAGATTAAACATCATAAGTCGCCGCCCTACGCACTCAAACTAATGGGGCGGTAAAGGCAACAACAAAACCTCGCAGGATTATCAAGAAAATGGCGGTAACATACAAGGATTGGCCCGACAAACTTCCTTCGCCTTATGGGATATAGAACTGATTCGAACAGAACAGAGCAAGTCCTTTCTCCTTAGTCTACGGAATGGAAGCAAGATTTCCACTGAGCTCGCCATACCTTCACTTCGCATACTTGCCGAAAGTGAACTACCGTGGCCGAATGGGCTAGCCGACATACGAAGAACTAACACTCATCGATGAAAGAAGGCTTAGAGCCCTACACAATGTGCACTCAGACGCTCAGATCTCGTGGCTTTCAATAAAGGTTAAAGACCGGTTCTTCAAGAGGAGATTTAGTGCTTAAGGAAATGAGGGCACCTACTCAAGATCCAAGGGTAAGTTCGCCGAATCGAAAGGGCCCTATGTCATCAAGCAAATCGCCGGGGAGCGCCCGCTTAGTCACGGCAGTATGAGAAGAATTAATACACCTACCAACTGGATCGGTTGAAGAAGTTTTATGCATAGAAAATTAGGCTTAACCAAGCAACTAGAATATCCATTCCTAGACACTTGGTTATAACCCAAAACTACCAGTTCGCATGGTTAAGCCAAGCAACTAGAATGTCCACTTCTAGACACTTGGCTTTAATCCGCATTTGATTTAGTTACCAAATTGGGTCGCAGAATGGGAACCTGACGGTTTTTGTGTCGTAATAAAGGAAGCCGTAATCCGACGGGTTCGGGCCATTTATCGGGCTCCAATTTCATGAGCTTTGCAAAGGGTGGTTTCGTTGTATGCAGAAATGATTATTTTATTATTAATAAAAGAAAATTTCATATAACGCTGGTCTTTGAATAAATAGTACAATTATCCTAATTGTAACTAACAAAGGTTCATCTAAAACATTATCTAAAAAAAAGACAAAATAAAATTGGCACATCGCTTTAAGCTTGTTTCATCTTCTTCCCATCAGCCTTTTGGTCCAAATTCTAATCTCCTTAGCTGCTAATCCCTCCTCAGTGTCCTTAGGACGGTATTCTTCTTCGCTTCTCTGAGCAATAATAGGACTTGCCTTTCCCAATTGATGTGTCAAGATCTCTTGGCATAGGAGAACGGGCCCCTTTATTACAACTCAGAAGTGGTGGGCCAAGCCTTATTACATCGCCTTAGGCCCAAGCGATCTTTCACACTAGTCTTGGGACCTAAGCGCCGCAATACATTAACCTTAGAGCTCGTATATCTCTGCATGAGTACCTTTGCTTCCACTATGGTCGCCACCAATCCAGATAACCCGGATCACCAATTCGATACTTTTGCTTTTGAGGGAGCACGAATAGTGGTCGCCTCCCAATACTTCAACCAAGATTCTCGCAACGGCTCGAGGCGAAGTATCTGGGCATTATGAGTCTTGTGGGAATACGCCGCCTCAACCCCATTTGCCGCATAGCCCGCCGGAAAGTAGAATGTCGTGTGTTAAACCGCAATGCAAACGTATGGAGTTCTTTGATCACAAGTAATGAAATCGCGATGTGCCAATTCTCTATCCACCACTTTATCATGATCTCGCGGACCTTCGCAGCAGCCTCGACCATTCAATTGTTGATCGATGACCGATATCTCTCATACCGATGTAAATTCGCCAATGCCGCTGACTCCGCCTTTTCAACCAGGTTGAGGTGCTCCATTAGCCAAACCTGCGGAACGAAAAAGATTAGTCAGTTTGGAACCCAGACGGGTTTCTTGTGCGCAAAGGGCAAAAAGATAACTCAGACGGGTTTTTACCTGCAAAATCAAGGGGCTGCCGCGGTAATCATGTTCCGGTTCGAATCATCTAAGCACATTAGCGCTTTCTCCCAATATTATCGGACAGGTTGTAACCGCGCCATATCCTCCACCACATGGATCAGTTCGCGGGACCCGCCCTTTGCCGCCATGGTAAAAGCGTAACTCTCCTAACAGTGCATAGTACAAGAGCTCTACGCGCACCACTGCCCATACGCTAAGGTCTCGGAGCCCGGAAGTACTCCACTATGGTTTGGAAGTGCACCCTATCGCCTATTATCATACTTCCAATTACCCTAGGGTGAAGGCATAATAACTCTTGGTATTCCTTCCTCACATCGGTAGCAAGAGGAGGCATCACTGATGGCGCGTAATGATTGGTCCCAAGAATAGCAGACCATTCTTCAGGCAAAGGAACCAGTTCTTGCATGTCGAATCTATATGCTGGAGTTCTTTGTCCTAAGGTCTCAAAGAATACAGAAAATCCCAATCTATCCTCACTTGCCTCAAACTCAGTAAGGATGTCAACTTGTACCTCCCCAATTCTTTCTTTTCCTCTTTGGACAGGGTACTTATCCACGTGGCCAACTTCTTTTCGAACGCCATGAGATGAGACGAGATGAATTTGATTGGCTACGAAGAACTCAGACGGGTTTCTCCGTAAAGTGGAAGCTCAGATGATGAATGACGAAGACACGACAAGGGGACAAATTTATAGTGAACCCAGACGGGTTCCACCGCCTTATTACAACCGCCAAGCAGGTTCACCGTCTTATGGCCACCGACAGAAGACTCATTTGAGCCGTCGAAGTCTTGTTTCCAAACCAGAACCTGACGGTTTCTTGGGCCTGATACCACATTGATTCCCAAGTCAGGAACCCAGATGGGTTTCTGGGCTCTTTTGTCGCACCGTTTCCAAGCCAAGAACCCAGACGGGTTCTGGGCCATTGTATTCCTTTCTCGCCCTTCCGCCAGAGGCCACAATTCCTTTTGGGCTATCACCCTGACGATCCTCCTTCGGGCCCGATTATGATTGCGATATGGGTCCTCGAGTTAATTATGCGCCTTCGCTTAGCCCCGAAACCGCTGCTCGAATTTACTTATAAGGCTTATTTTCTTTTTCTTTCTTTTTATCTTTTCGCTTGGGGAAGTGGGACGATCCCACCATGTAGGTCGATTTTGTGTTGCATTAGTTCAAAGATCTCCCATCATGTAGGTCCCATCATGTAGGTCGATTTTGTGTCGCATAAGCATCATCGGGCTTTAGTCATAGGTTTAAAAAAAAAGCAAAAAAATAAATAAAAACAAAAAAGTTCAATGACCTTTCTAAAAATCGACCTTTTTCCTCGCTTAACTTGCTTCACTTAGAAAAACTGATGAGATCTCGAAAGTTTTTCAAAACCTTTTCTCCAAACCTTCTGATTTTGAGACAAGTTATAGAAGACGCATCTGGCTGTTTTGACTATCTTAGAAGGTATAAATGTGCGTGCCGCAAATCTTTGGGCTAAGCACAGTTGTTTGAGCCTATCCCGTGAGTCCACATTGCCTAAATTTGAATTGATCATCCTCATCAATTCCATGATTCCCTGAGTGACTCACCCATTAGTTGCATCTCTAGAACTTGTTTTGCATCTTGCTTGAGACTACATATTTGCATAGCACGCTGTGATAAAGTGATTAAGGCATTCGATTTTCTTAAGCTACATAGCCAAATAGCCTTCCCTGCATTGTTTTTATTGTTCTTTCGCCCCGCCTAGCCTTTGTTCATCCCTTTTTCATGATTGAACCCTGACAGTACAAGCCTCAGCCTCTAATATCCAGTACCTTTTTGCCTTGCTTGGTTGGAAAAGAGTCTGTCATTTTTGGAAGGAACAACTGCTTTTGTGTGAGCGAAATATGAAGTCTGGGAGAATCTGAAAGTCCCATATCTTGAGCGAATTTGGTTATGCTGTTCAAAGTCGAGGTTGTAATAGAAATTTCTTCTCCCTAATCACCCAAAAAAAAAAAGTCAAAAAAAAATCAAAAAAAAATCAAAGAATTTTTCAAAAAAGATAAAAGGGCGGTTAGGGAGACTCAACTTAAAGTCCAGAAAACTTTGACTCGGTTGTATTCGGTTGAGATATTTTAGGATGGAAGGTGAAACGCTTTGCATACATTAAGTAAAGGAGAGGATTTCATTGAAAATCAACCCAAGCATGGCTTTTTAACTCCTCATTCCCAAATTTTTACCACTCCTTACCCTAGCCTAAGCCCTGTTACAACCCGAAGAAGTCCTTTTGATTGTCACTTGTGCATTGCATACCAGTAGTGGAGAGCGAGGTTCTTACCAAGCTTATGGTAGTTTGTTTCTATTGGATTGAGTATGAGAGAAACTCACATACATATTCAAAATTGAGTATTTGAGTGTTCATTCTTTCCTATGAGAGTTTTGCTCTTTCGGCTAGCTTACGTCCATAACCAACCGCGCATATTTGCATTATTCTTCGAACTGTTGGCGGGCTTATGCCTCTGAATTACTTGTTCTCTCCCTAAAGTTTCGAAAGCTTCTTCCTATCTCTTTCGAACTGAGTTTTGATCTTGTCCAGATTAATCTTTGTGCTTGCTTGTTAGCTTGGCTTTGTGTTGATAGAAAATTCTTTGTCACGGTTTGTTTCAGTGGTATATAGAAAGTCATAGCTGCATTGCATAACATTGTCATTACATAGATATTGCATCAATAGTCTACACTCGTACATAAAGACAAATGCATTAGAATAGCTTTAGTACATTGTTGTATCACACTGTCCTAAGTACATAGCAAAGAGTCATGCATAGCATAGCGTAAGAATTCTGCAGACACGTCATTCTCAGTCGTCATCACGCCAGACTTCTGTGTCACCGCCACCACTAGCGCTATCAGCTCCATGGGCCCCACTCCCGCCAGATCCAAAGTAAATGTCCCACCGGTAGTAAGAGGAATCTACTACCTCAGTATCACCACCTGAGCCGGACAAGTGCAACACTTCGGTATCGCCTGCATTAAGCCAAGAGTGTTCTGGAACCTGCCACTCTTGATTACCTCCAGGCCACCCCTGTGGAGCAGGCCAAGAAGTTCTTACTACAGGCTCTGGGACTAGCCATCCCGACCATTCCTGAGTTTGCGTTCCACATCCAGACGATCGAGGCTGCTCAAAACCCCCTTGCGAAGGAGTAATGGGAACGACTGGTTGAGATGGAAGCACTGATGAGGCGTCATCTGTAAGGGCACGGTTATACCCCATAGATGCACCCGAGTCACTGCGAAGTACCACAGTAGGATCGACCGCCCCAAAGGAAGTGCCAAAACCCAAATCCACGGTCGGTGCAGGAGACGTAGGAACATACCCTGGCATTCCATAACGGTACTGAGGCGAAGGATGAGAGGGTTGGCGCCTAGACCCCGAATGATGAGATTCTGGAGGAGTACCCAAATGCAGTGAAATGCCTTCTTGCTCACCGCACACAGCTCCACCAACAGCGATAGACTCGGAACAAGTCTCCACCATGAAGCTAGGAGTGCTACGCCGAAGGCCGCGGCTCCGGCGAGAACTCCCATGATCATGAGACCACCGACGGCCACGATCACTCAAGGATATGGAGGACATGCTACGCCCACGATCGTTGAAAGTCATGACCAAAGCCCGTATCATCAGAACGAACTAGTGGAGTGGTCGCCTCAAGCAAAATGCCCTTCCCACGGCCATCGTGAGGCGTGCCGTACTACCGCTCCTCTCCGTGCCTCCAAGAGCACCGTCACCCCCATAAGACCGCCTCGGCCATGAAGGAAGAATGTCGAGGAGGGTCCTCTCGCTTCCGACCGGCCGCGAGGCACGTGCGCATTCCGAATGACGAGGAGGATCCACAGACGAGATCGCATCATCCACGTCTGCGCCCCGACCACGTAACTCGCAAGGTCTTTCGCGAGCCCATTTAAGTGTGAAGTAATTCTGAGAAAGCCTTTCGCTTGTTTCCATCGCCATCGCATGCAATAAGGAAAATTGGTCAAAGTTTGAGCAAAATACAACCGAGCAAGGAAAAGGGGAATCACCACCGCTTTCAGGATCTTCTAATTCCGTTTGATGTCCTCGCTAGTCGCCTCTTGGGTAACTACAAATCGCGGTCCCCAGAGTTACTCTGGCTCTTCTCGTCATCCTTGCAATAGGGCCCCAACTGCAACAAACAAAGAGTTGGTCGTGTCAAGCGATAATAGAAGGGACATGGAAAGAATAAATGGAGTTCTTCTTCTCTACCTTTCTGAATGCCAGGCGGTCTTGATACTTTTCCCATTCCTCCTGATCAAGGCGACGCCAAATGATGCATGATTGGTATACCAAGAACCTCCCCTAGCTGCAGCGAAAGCTTCGGCATGCAGAGCTCGTGGGTCATTCATAGTCTCAGGAGGGTCTGATGGTATTATCCATCTTTCTTGGCCAAGAGTTTGCCTTGTAAACCTCTTGCCAAGACTCCAGACCCAACCAGATGGGCTCTCCATAATCAAGCGCAGTTACCATCTCTACGCTACCAAGCTTCGCGAGGGAATGAAATCCTGCGGCATCTCAAAGTCGACCCAAGCATCCCAATTGACGTCATCCTGTAAAGAAAGGGAATGTGGGCACCCAGGAAATAGAAATAGAAGGCTTAGAGGAAAGAGATTACATGAAAGTTGCAAGCCTAACCTCTTCAAGGTGGTCTAAGGTGCGGCGCAGCTCATCCAAACTTCCAAAAGGCCTTTTCTTACGCCCAAGATAGTCCTTGTGCCACCGTTCTGCAGCCGGCACAGTTTTGGCATGGCGAGTAGGGATGGTGAACCCCTTAATATACTCGTATCCCCACACCTGCAAGAATATTAATATTCCACAGCTACAAGAAAAGAGATTGCATGTAAAAGAGAAGCGTCTCGAAAGTTACCTCGAGCACCTTCCACATGCTCGGACCACTCATTTCCTTCGGGCACTCCGGCGCAAAGAACGGGTCCACATCAGTACCAGGACGAACACCGATGCGAAGCCAGCGGATGAAATTGGCATGGGCGGCTTTAGCCCAATTTCGATGAATGACTTGTTCCAAATCGAGGAGATTCTTCATCCAAGTCAAGTAAACGTCGTCTCCTCGATTGGCAAACATAGTAGTAGAGATGAAGTATGCCAGAAAAATAAAACGGCGCTGAAACTCATCCATATGAGCAAAGTCGACGGAAAGGATTACCTCTTCAAAGGAGCCATAAGAGAGTTTCATCTTCCGGCCGAATCGACGCCTTTCAAGCACGGGTTCTAGCTTCGGGTATGACGGAGTCGAATTCAACATCCTGACCACCCCAACGCAACCCTGTAATCATCACAAAATCCACAGGGGTTATGGACATTTCTCCCACAGGGAGGTGGAAGGTGTTGGTAGAATCCCAAAATCTTTCCGCGAGCGCGCGCCCCATCACTCGTGGTGTGCAAGGCTCCCATGCCTTGACACATTTCCAAAAGAGATCAAACCCCGACTCTTCTAAAAGAGAGAGTGCCCAGTGATCCTCCGCAAAATGCTCCACAACTTTGATCGGCTTCCGCATATTGCCTCCTGTCCTAAGGGAATCTTCCTGAAAATCCACAATAAAAGGATTTAAAAGATGCATGTTGTTATTGCAACAATCAATTAATCCCCAGTTTAGCCAGAGTTAGATCAAACTCCCACTAAACTAGGGGGCTATGCAGCGCGAACAAAGAATCAAAACAGGCTAAAGGTCAGGATACAAAAGAAAAGCCCAATGCTTTTTTTTTTTTGGCCTTGTTCTGTCTCCCTGGGCCCATAAGAGACAAGCCCATTCCTTCTACGCACAAGGATTACCTAGCCCATCTCACAAGCAACCCAGACGGGTTCTACGTCTTCCAATGGGCCTCCTTCCGTCATTCGGCCCACATGCACAAAAAAAGAAAAGAGGAGGGTTGCTCGTCAAATAACCCAGACGGGTTCTCTGCCAAAAAAAAAAAGAGAGGAAGGTTGCTCGCAAAGTGGGCCTCATCCTTTCGGCCCACATCCAAAAAAAAAAGAGAAATTGCCCGCAAAGGAACCCAGACGGGTTCCTACTTAGTCCGGAGGACCTCTTTCGCTACCTTCAGCCCACGCACCAAAATGGTATTGGCCCATTCAAAAAAGAACCCAGACGGGTTCTTCCTAGTTTAAGCCCCATTTTTGTCAGCCCAACATCGACCAAGCCCAAGTTCAAAAGGAGGCCCACTTCAGCCGAACCCAGACGGGTTCCTCTCGGCCCAATCTGCTACTTTGGCCCAATTTTTAGCTAAATCAACAAGTGGGAATCAAACATTTCTACTTGCAAATTTAAGCTAAAGCAACCAAGAGTTCGACTTAAAAGATGCATGCGTATAACATATTAGCTAAATCAACAAGTGGGAATCAAACATTTCTACTTGCAAATTTAAGCTAAAAACCAAAAGCGAAATCAAGAAAAGGACATTACCCGGACATGCGAATGCTTGTGCCATACATGATTCCATGGCTCGGGCACCAATTCCGACGGTTCCCAACCGGGCCGGGGAGTCCACGCTCGCCGGGAAGACATCTCATGTGCCCAGTTCACCGCATAGGGTTGAACGGGCGGATTCCTAGCCTTCCTAACCATTATTTCCTAACTAGCAAACAAGTTGCTTTTAAGGGAAGAGAGAGATGCAAGGAAGAGAGAGAAGCTATGAGAATGCAAATGAAGACTTGAGATGTGAGTTTGAGGGGAAGAGGAGCCTCTCTTTTATAGGAAAAGTGAGTGAATACACACCGCACAAGTGTCCAAGCGGCAGGCCCCAGCATCCGGATTGTGGAAGACATGCATTGGCCGGAAATCCACCCTTATCCTATCTTATCAAATTGCGTAAAAAAAAAAAAGAGAAAGGAGAGCCGAACTTGGACGGCTTCCTCGACCCAAAACAGGCCCAGTGAACATGAACCCAGACGGGTTCTTTGGGCCAAAACAGGCCCAGTGAACACGAACCCAGACGGGTTCCTTGGCCCAAAACAGGCCCAACATACAGCAACCCAGACGGGTTCCCTGGGCCAAAAACGCCCAATCTCGCGAGCCCAAACGAATTTCTAGGCCGAAATAAGAGATCAAGGTGGTTTCTGAGCCCAATGCGACTTGATGCTCAACTCAAACCCATTTTCAAGGCACAAACTGACAGGTAAATTCTCTGACTCACTTTGGAGTTCAAATAAACTGATGTCTTCTTTCTTTCTTTCTCGCAGGACAATGCGCGAAATACAACGGCCATCATCGGGCCTTTACAATGCGATGGCGGCCATCGTCGGGCCTTCACAATGCGACGACGGCCATTGTTGGGCCTTCACAATACGACAAGGGCCAGCGTCGGGCCTTCACAATACGATAGCGGCCATCATCGGGCCTTCACAATGCGATGACGGCCATCATCGGGCCTTCACAATGCGATGACGGCCATCGTCGGGCCTTCACAATGCGACGGCGGCCATTGTCGGGCCTTCACAATGCGGCAAAGGCCATTGTCGGGCCTTCACAATGCGGCAAGGGCCATCATCGGGCCTTCACAATGCGATGAATATCACAACTACATCGGCGCAGACCCGGCCTTCCAAGCGCCAATGCCGCTATCGTCGGGCCACACGCGACGAGGGCCATTGTCGGGCCTTCACACGCGCAGGGCCATTGTCGCCTTCACAATGCGCAAGGGCCATCATCGCCTTCACAATGCGATGAACATCATATCTACATCGGCGCAGACTCGCCTTCCAAGCGCCAATACCGCTATCGTCGGGCCACAATGCGACGAGGGCCATTGTCGGGCCTTCACAATGCGGCAAGGGCCATTGTCGGGCCTTCACAATGCGACGAGGGCCATTGTCGGGCCTTCACAATGCGACAAGGGCCATCATCGGGCCTTCACAATGCGATGTACGACACCTCAACATCGACGCAGGACCTAGCTTCCAAGCGTGCTTCTGATTCATATCCAAGATCATCAAGACTACTTTGATCATCGTTTTACTCAAACTCGATCAAAGTGGGGGCTATCTGTAGACGCTGAATTTTGTATCTATTCTATTTTCTTTTTTTAGTGTTAGTTTTAGAAAATAGGCTAACCGATAAATGGCACGCAAGCCTCTTTCCACCAAAAACCCCAAAAAATATATACAAAGCCTAAAAAATGTCGGGGAACCATCTGGGTTCAGTGGGCCGGAGCTCAGCTCCAATCCACAGGAACCCGTCTGGGTTCAGTGGGAGCTCGAGTCACCACCCACGTGAACCCGTCTGCCCGGGCCCAGAGCCCGTCTGGGTTCGTGCTACCACGCCGCGGCAAACCTAGCCAAAAAAACCCTAACCCTACACCTAATTTCCCCCCTATAAATACCCACCATTCATCACCCACAAAAGACACACCAGAGTATACTAGGAGTATTGACACTAGTATATTCTTCTTCTCTTCTCCCTCCATTGCGTGCTCTTTTTTTTAAGGTTAGCATAGTTTTTTTTGTATTATTGTACATAATGTAATCCTGCGTGTTCTTGTATCTTTTCTTTTCTTTTATTGCATGGCACTAATGATAATACTATGAGATTTATTTAATTCCTCCCCTTTCTTTTCAAATCCTTCACTTTAATTTAATTCTAGTAGAGTCCGTTCGTTTGAACGGGCAGGTTTGATGATCTTTATTGTCAAATCTGTAATTTTACCCCCGAATCCACCTTTGGGTTCGTAGGCCGGAGTCTCATTTTTGGTTTGTTGTTTTACCCTTAAATTCAACTGGCGACTCTAACTTTTTTCCTTTTCTTTTCCCGAAAACTTCCTCTTTTTCCCTTGTTTTCACCCCGAACCATAGGCAGGAACCCAGACGGGTTCCTTGTCTCTTTTTCTTTCTTTTTTGATTTCCCCTGAAGAACCCAGACGGGTTCTTGTATTTTCTCTCCTCTTTTTTTTTCTTTTTTTCCTTTCGTCTTTTTCTTAAAATCGAGTTTCGGGGTTGATCTAATTTGTCAACTTAAAAGTATCCTTAAAAGTTAAACCTTTAATTAAGGATAAGCAATCCTAGTCGGCTCCCAATTAAAAAAGAGAACATCCTCTTTTGAGTAGCGCCGCGAAAAGATCGACAGATTTTTTCGGGGTCTACAGAGTGCTTTATAATCCGTGGATATACGATTATCCGATCCGAAATCCGGTTAACCGAGACATTCGGATCGGATACGGATCACAAATTTTATTATCCGACAATTCGGTTAACCGAAACTTTCGGATCAGATACGGATCATGATTTTAGCTATCCGAACATACGGTTAACCGATCCGAATTTATGATCGGATCGGTTAACCGATCCGTGCCCATCCCTACCTAGCTCCTATGGTTCAGGCCCTTCAGCAGCCTGATATGAAGTTTGGTCTGGAGCTTGATCTCCAACTTGTGAAGCTTCCTTTGGTTCCTCTGTTTCTACTATTTTCTTCTTAGGCATAGAAAACTTGATCGTTTTCGGTTTTCTCACCTCAGCTCCCACTAACTTATTGTCACTTGAGTCACTTGATGCCTACCAGTCTTTATACAACACATTCTCATTTAAGAGTACATCACAGTGTCTCAAAATCTTTTTACCATCCCACAACCTGTATCCTAAAGCGTCAGTCTCATAGCCAACCAAATAACACTTTACGGACTTCGGATCCAACTTGTCACGTTTGTTAGGATCAATCATACCATAAGCAGTACAACAAAAAATACGAAGAAATGAATAATCAACTTTCTTACCACTACATACCTCCTCAGGTACCTTCATATCTAATGGAACTGATGGACTCATGTTGATTAGATATGCTGTTGTGTTCACTGCTTCTACCCACAAGTACTTAGGCGACCCAGGATGAATCCTTATGCTCCTGACTCTCTCGTTCAGAGTCATATTCATCCTCTCTGCTATCTCATTTTGCCTTGGTGTCCCGGGAATAGTTCTCAGTAATCTAATGTCATTCTGATCACAGTATTTCACGAACTCCTTCTTTTCATATTCCCCTCTATTGTCCGTCCTCAAACACTTCACCTTCAACCTAGTTTGTGTCTCAACCTATGCTTTCCACTTCAAGAAAACATCAAACACATCAGCTTTATTTTTCAAAAAATAAAACCCATACCTTCTAATTGTAATCATCAATAAAGGTGACATAATATTGAGCACCACTCATGGAGTTGACTGGCGTAGGCCCCCACACATCTGAATGCACCAACTTCAACCTCTCTGGTTTTGGTTCCCTGCCAGTTTTAGTGAAACTTACCCTTTTCTACTTACCGAGAACATAACTCTCGTAGAGCTCCATGTCTACAGTTTTCAGATCCTCCAAAACACCCTTTGAAGCTAGAATCTTCAACCCCTTCTCACTCATGTGACCAGGGCTGCAAGCCATAAGCTAGAAAAGAAGCATTATTGACATTAGAAATCAGATTAGTGTTATCCCTCGTGGAGTACAATGTACCGGACCTCAATCCCTTCGCCACTACCATAGCACCCTTCACAATCTTCCATTTACCGTTCTCGAACCGTGCAATGTATCCCATCTTATCAAGTTGATTCACAGAGATTAAATTCCTCTTAATTCCAAGAATATATCTCACATCCTCCAGCTTCCAAAGACCCCCATTAGCAGTCTTAATTATCATATATTTTCTACCTATTATCTCATAATACTTGTTATCATCAAGGTACACCTTGCCAAAATTCTCACTCCTGAAATTACGAAATAACTCCCTATCGGAGGAAACATGAAAGGATGCACCAGTATCAATGCTCCTGATCATGTTTTCCCTTGGTTTCTTCTTCTCACACTGGGATCGAGGCTTTTTTATCCTTCTCGAAGGCCAAGTTTCCTCGGGAAGACCCGACTTCACTGCTTTTAGGCCCCGATTGGCCTCGTTTAGCGCATTTTTGCTCCATAGGTATCTAAAGGTCCTAGAAACTACAAAAGAAAGAAAAAGAAGTAAAAACACTAATAAACAACTATGGAAACGAGTAAAAACCTAAGGTAAAAGGAACACATTTGATGCTTAAAACCGAACCTAAACACCTCATTGATATGATCAGCCACATCACCATCTTCAAACATCTTACAACTGGTTAATTTGCGGAACAAATATACTTGATTTTTTGCGCTAGGCTTCTCATACATTTCCTCAAGTGCCTTCAGCAATTACTTCGTTGTCTTTTTCTCTACAACGTTAAACCTGACGTTCGTGCCAATGACATCCTGATCGTGGACATCACCTGTCGATGAAGCAGATCGTATGCAGCCTGCTCCATAGCGGATTTGAGTGCCACACCCAACCCTCCATATTAACCCTTCCTTTAACAAATCATTCGTTTCTCATATATCCTTCCAAGAGCAGCCAGGGTTCTACCTTAAAATCGCATCAGGAAAGACTCGTTCTGATAATATCTTACATTCAGGACCTTCGTTAAAGTGATTCCGGATTGTTATGCAGCCTTCAAACCTGCTTTGCAAGGAGAGCCTCATTGAATACCACCTTGAGATCCCCAAATCCCATCCCTCTAAGGCATTTGGGGGCGTTTAAGTCTTTCCACTTCTTCCAATGAATCCCCCTTTCAAGTTGATTATTCCCCCACCAAAACTTAGCAAAGAGTGCATGAATCTCATCATTAATCCCTAAGGGAAGTCTAAAAATTGAGATGATATATGTTGGGATGGATTGAGCTACTACTTTAATAAGCACCTCTTTCCGGCTAGGGAGAAGTTTTTTTCCATTCTAAGAGATTTTTCTGAATTGTACCCTCTAGTAACAACTCTTGAAATAAGGCTTGAGAAGACATCCTCCACCAGGATAAACAAAGTAATGCGATGGTTGGTTGTCCTGAGGCAAACCTCTTCCAGGAAAAATGGAGTATATATAGGTATTTCCGTTCACCGTCACCACATAAGTCACAGTGAACACTATAGTTATTAAAATCCCAATCCTGATCTACGATCTTACGTTTTTATAATTCAAAATCCTCGTTGCGATTCTACTTTCTACATTCCAATTCACGATCCTATGTGAGTTAATTTCGATCCTAAATACCTCATGAATTCGAGTTAAGATCCCGATTCTAACAATTGATAAACACACACTTCATCACCATTCAAATCCAATCCAATTTATCAAACGTTACTTTAATGTTCTTCCTATTGGGAAATATTGGGCCATGACCAGAAAATTTTTCCACTACTTTTTGATTTCTAGGGTCATGTTAGCCCAGCCAAGTGAGCCCATGTAAGGCCCAGGAAGACGTTCCTTTTCGTCCACCAACCACTTTTGACCGTTGAGAGGATACATTGAATAATACTATTACTAGAGAGATAAAAGTTAAACATGGAAACAAAATTAAACAAACTACGGGAGTAGGTTGGGGACTACTGCCTACCAGACACACTCCAGTCTCTATCATTCTCCCTTCTCAATTAATCATCACATTTTCCTGATGACTTGCTTAGTCGGACTTACAAATCCTTCTTTTCGTCAATCATATTTATTTAAATGTTTGAAACCCTTCTTTTCACGCCTAAACTTTGCTCACCAAATTTTGCCATTGGGATTTTTTTTTTTTTTTTATAGATTGTTTGATCTTTGTCTTTCTTCTTACTATCAGTGGGAGGAAGTTGGCACACAATTTGGTCAAATTTAGTTGACTGATATATAAAAACATCTTGTTCAATAAGCACCTACCCAAACAAAAATAAGTGGGTGATGATATGAGTTTTCGTGCAAGACAGTTTTTATGTGTTTTTATCTTTTATTAAATTGATATTTTATTTTTGACACTATTTTTTAATAGTAAGTATTAATTATTAATTATAAGAAGTTCAGATGCGTAGGCTATGTCTACGAATACGAATGATATCCTAATCGAATCAATCCCTTCGACTAAGTTTATTTTGAGGTTTTTTCAAATATAAAAAATAATGGATGAAAGTTATAACTTTGTGCAATTTATATATGATAGTATAATTATAAAATTCAATCATATCATGTTACTTAATTTCATTTTAATATATAATAATATAGTTTTAATGATTTGAATTTATAATTTTTGAAAATAAAATGGGTGAGGACAAAGTCTTGTAATTTCATTTTGTTTCTTCAAGTAATGTTTGGATTTGTACCTAAATAGATGAGAAATATGTGGATTTTCATTGTTTCCATGTCATTTTCATTGTGTACTATAGTACTTGAAAGCAACATATATGGGTATTCCCATGTTTGTTTCAATATTTAGAGTGTATTGTTTTGAGGTCGGACTAGATTTGATAGATTTCGGTGATATTGGTCGATTAGGGATTGGAAAATGATAATATATATGTAAAATTCTTAAAAAGTTCGGTGATTTCAGTAATATAGGATATATCAATACCTATTGTAGAAATACAAGGTAAAATTTAGCTATATTATACCTGTTGGGTTGAATGTGGAGACTAATTTTGGGTTGGTCTCTGTCTCTTGGGGAGCAAGGTAGAAGAGTTTGAATGGGAATCAGGTTGTTGATTTGTTCCACTTCCTTTATTGTAATTCCTTTCTTTGTAGGACTTATTAATCTTAAAATTGTGTACCAGACTATAAATAGAGCGCAGAGCTGCGTTTATTTATATTGCAATTGAGAGTGTTTCATCTTATAACACAAGAGATTGACTGTAATCTTCGGTTCAGAGGAGTTGTGTGAGGCTCAACCGTGGAGTGTCGAATTCTCGCGTCAGAACTCTAGGAAGGCTGTGAGAGATTGTGGAGGTATGGGAATCTCTGAAACACCGTTGTATCCTCTGATAGTGCATCGTTCGTGGTTTTTTTTTCCCGGTTTGGGTTTTTCCACGTTAATTCCTTTGTGTCGAATCATTTTTTTTCCGCCCTTATTATTGTTTGTCTGCTAACTACGCCTTGAGAATCCTAACAAGTGGTATCAGAGTTTTGGTTGGAGCGTGGTTGATCTGCAGACTGAGAAGCAATGGCGGGCGCTATTGTGAAGATTCCGGAATTCGAAGGGAAAGACTACGCATGGTGGAGGATGCGCGTTGAGGATGTGCTCCGCCAGCAAAGATTGCATCTTGCGATGGGTGATAAGCCAAAAGAGATGGAACAGAAGGATTGGGAAGAGCTTGATGGTCAGGCATTCAGTACGGTCAGGCTGATGCTAGCTCGAAATGTGGCTTTCAACGTCAAAGATCAGAAAACGACGAAAGATCTGCTCGAGGCCTTGCAAAACACATATGAGAAACCTTCGGCGGTGAACAAGGTATATGTGTTACGTCGTTTATTTGAATTTAAGATGCAAGAGTCTAGTGATATGCATGATAGTATGAATGAATTGAATATAATACTATCGAAGTTAACCTCTGTGGGATTTAATTTTGACGATGAGATGAATGCTAACATACTATTGGCTACCCTACCTAAGTCTTGGGAAAATTTCGTGACTTCTGTAACTTCTTCTACTAAGAAGGGTGAGAAATTGAAGTTTGGGGAAATTAGAGACTTTGTCCTGAATGAAAGTATTCGTAGGAAAGATTCCAATGTGTCTGAGTCTTCTGGGAATGCTTTGACTGTCAGCGGTAGCAGGAATAGTGGGAGTTTGGGTCGGGGTCGATCAAAAACTAGAGGTCGAAACATGGAGCAAGTGTTGTGTTGGAACTGTGGTGATAGAGGTAATTTTCGTAGGGATTGTCCCAAACCTAAGAAAAGCAGCAATAATGACCAGGACTCTGTATATTCTGTTGAGGATTTTGGTGATGCCTTAACTGTTAGTGTTGACAACTCAGAAGGGAGTTGGGTGATAGATTCGGGTGCTTCGTTTCACTCTTCGTCTAGTAGGGAGGCCTTTAGTAATTTTGTGAATGGGAGGTTTGGCAGGGTTAGACTTGCAAACGGTCACAACCTAAAGGTGCTAGGAAGAGGTGATGTGAACATTAAAACTTCTAAGGGTGGAACTTGGAGGTTGAAGAATGTTCGGTATGTCCCGGGTCTGACCAAGAACCTTGTATCTGTGAGTCAACTGGATGAGAAGGGGTTCACGATGAGATTTGAAGATGGTCATTGGAGGGTAACGAAAGGATCTCTGATAATTGCAAATGGCAAGAAAGAGGGGAAGTTATATTCTGTCATTGATAACTCTGACATGCCGGTTCATGCTCGTCAAAGGCGTTTAGCTTCTCTGATGAGATAAGGGAACCAGAAACGAGGAGGTTTCAGGTCGAGGCTACAGGAACGGATGATCAACCGAGGGACGCATCTAACCTGCATGGGAATTCGACAAGTTCAACATGAGGTAAAATCTCAATCCAAAATTCCCCTAAGTTGTTGACGATGATGCGTATGTCGAAGTTGCAGGGGCGTGATCAGTTCAAGTGGGAGCCTGTTGCTAAAAGAGGAGTTGATGGGAGGTCAATTGGGACCTCTGTTGATCTTTGCTGAACAAGATCGAGATGGATGCACTAAAGGATTCGAGGAGGTGTTGAAATGGTGATTGATGATAATCAACGAAGGTTGCGTTTACAATTGGTCTCCAAGTGGGAGATTGTTGGGTTGAATGTGGAGACCAATTTTGGGTTGGTCTCTGTCTCTTGGGGAGCAAGGTAGAAGAGTTTGAGTGGAAATCAGGTTGTTGATTTGTTCCACTTCCTTTTTTGTAATTCCTTTGTTGTAGGGGCTCTATTAATCCTAAAATTGTGTCAGCCTTGTACTATAAATAGAGCCTAGGTGCTAGGTTTATTTATATTGCAATTGAGAGTGTTTCATCTTATACCACAAGAGATTGACCTGTAATCTCTATGTTCCAGAGGGAGTTGTGTGAGGCTCAACTGTGAGTGTCGAATTCTCAGGTTGTAACTCTAGGAAGGCTGTGAGAGATTGTGGAGGTATGGGAATCTCTGAAACACCGTTGTATCCTCTCATAGTGCATCGTTCGTGGTTTTTTTTCTCGGTTTGGGTTTTTCCACGTTAATTCCTTTGTGTCGAATCTTTATTTTTTTTCGCCCTTATTATTGTTTATCTGCTAACTACGCTCTAAGAATCCTAACAATACCTATCTGGTGGAATCCTTTGTTGGACCCCTACTTGCATGGACAATTTATGCACCAAAATGTCCTTGTAATATATCAATCAATCAAACTCAAGATTACCAATGAATGATTAACATTGCCTAGAATTGTCCTGAAGCATCAACATATTAGTGACAACTAACCAAATTCGTCACTAAAATTCAAAAATCACTCGAAAATCCGACCCAGCAATTCACATCAGATCCAACAGCCCACATTAGATCCGAAAACCCGAAAAGATTTATGTCCATGGGCACAAGTTCACCAACTCCACTGAACAACGTTATTTGAGGGCCACTCCACTGATTAAACAAATTAAAAGAAAGTACAAAGATAAAAATAAAAAAAAAAAGAGGGTGGCTAGCTAGTAGCCAGAGAGACCAAGAAATCACCAACCACACAGTATACCTACACCAACCACGTTAACATGGGTATATAATAACCACACAGTATACCTACACCAACCACGTTAACATGGGTATATAATAACACTGGCCCTTTGCACATCATTCATATTTCATTACCCAACCTATTGTGTTTAAGATCGATAGGGAATTCCTATTCTGAATTTATAGCAAAAACTAAACATATATACTACACATCAAAATATATAGTACAAGTAGTATATATATTTATATATAGTACTCCTATCCATTACTTTAAATTAGTTCAACTTACATCAATGGCCGCTAACAACAATGGTTCAGCAGCAGTAGCCGAGCAAAATGGGGTCAAACACCAAGAAATTGGCCACAAGAGCCTCTTGCAGAGTGATGCCCTTTACCAAGTTCGTCGGTTTAATTTGTGTTGGGTCATTTTTGAGTCAGACTGATTTCGGATTGTTTGATTCTTTTTTTCTTTTGTCTACTAAATTTTTCTTGCAAAAATAAATAGCGATCACGAAAGATAGATGTCATTTTGGGTGTACGTGATCCATTTTGGACCGACTATTAATTTTGGTCTCTTATAGGGTCAGTTTTATTAGGTCTAGTTAATATTATTCAATTGGTGATATATTTTTGTAGTACATACTGGAGACGAGTGTTTACCCTAGAGAGCCAGAGCCCATGAAGCAACTCAGGGAGATTACTGCAAAACATCCTTGGTACGTTCCGTACACGAACTTTAATTACTACATCTATCTCATTATATTTGTCCATTTATCTAACTTAAGAAAACCAATGCATATTAGGAATTGAGATAAAAAGTTTGTAATATACCTAAACTACCCTAAATGATAAGTAAATTTATTAATAAGGGGTAGAAAAGGAATTACAGTTGTTGTGATTGTAAATGAAACAAATATTTTGGAACAAAGAAGTTAGGTAAAATGACAAATAATTTGGGACCGAAGTAGTACTTATCGTTGGTGTGGTAACAATGCAGATAATTATATTAAACATGCATGACAATTAAAAAATGCAGGAACTTAATGACAACATCAGCAGATGAAGGGCAGTTCTTGAACATGTTGATAAAGCTTATAAATGCCAAGAACACCATGGAAATCGGCGTCTTCACTGGTTACTCTCTTCTTGCTACTGCCCTTGCTCTCCCCGAAGATGGAAAGGTTCATATATCTTCTTTTTCTCATTTGAAACAGTTTGGTAATTTATTGGTAATTAATAATTAAACTAATTTGTTGGTAATTATATATTGGTACAGATATTGGCAATGGACATCAATCGGGACAACTATGAAATCGGTCTTCCGGTCATCGAAAAGGCAGGAGTTGCTCACAAGATTGAGTTCAAGGAAGGTCCCGCTTTGCCCCGTCTTGATGAAATGCTCCAAAATGTAAGCATACTTATCTTTTCTTTCTTTCTTTCTCTCTCTCTCTCTTTTTTTTTTTTTTTTTTTTTTTGCATGGGACTGTTTTATATGTAAATGAATTTTTTATTTTGAAAAATAAAAGCAACTCAATATTAATCTCATTTTAGAGGCTTGGAGCCAATTAAATGTAGGCAACTTTATTTTGAGAAATATTAATATTTATTTTTGACATATTAATATTTATAAAATTAGATTCTAATAATGCTTATTTACATTAAATGTATAGTAATAATTTTTACTTTTATTTTGGATTTTGGTGTTCTATAAGAAAATAATAAAATTGGATTCTTGTGGGACACCACCGAGAATATACCCTAGATATCAATAGATTTTGACTTGTATCTAATTCAAAGTATAACACTTTACCTGAGGTTACCACGATTTTTAAAGAATCTACATCATTTCTTCCAACTTTTTTCATTTTTTACGATTTTTTCACTTTTATTACTTTTTAAAAATTCATAATAATTGCTCAGATTCTCAAAAAATAATTTAAAAATTATTTTAATAACTACATTTTATTAACTTCCTGAGGGCGGAAATGAAAAAAACAAAAAATAATATGGAGCAGAAATGAAAAAAAAATGTGAAAGTAGATTTGATACCAATATAATTCAATTTATTTTTTTTTACCATCAAAATTCAAAATGTATATAAAAATTATTGTTATACCACTGATGAAAGTGGAAATTATTAGAATCTAATTTCCTTAATATTTCGTGATATTTTTGAACATTTTTCAAACGTGACCCAACTACTTCTAAATTCATTCAACTTTTTATGACCAGAAGTAAGCTTCAAAACTTGTTAAAATTAGGTAGGTCATTTGTTAAATGATTGGCATTTGGCAAATAATTATGACCAAAAACTGACCAAATTTCCAAACGTGGGGCACAGGAGGAGAACAAGGGAGCATACGACTTCATATTCGTGGATGCAGACAAAGACAACTACCTAAACTACCACAAGAGGCTGATAGAGCTGGTGAAGGTGGGGGGTGTGATTGGGTACGACAACACCCTATGGTGTGGCTCCGTGGTCGCCCCACCCGATGCCCCACTTAGGAAGTACGTCAGGTACTACCGAGACTTTGTGCTGGAGATCAACAAGGCCTTGGCCGCTGATCCAAGGGTCGAGATTTGCCAGCTTCCTGTCGGTGATGGCATCACCCTGTGCCGCCGTGTCAGCTGATCTGAGCTTCATGTGGTTATTATCCATGAGTAATTAAGTGGGGTTTAATGAGTTGTAATTATTGTTGTGTTTTACCATTTTTTTTATATTGGTAAGTCGGGCCACCTACTGAATTTCCTATCTCAGGGAGAACTCAGTAGGCCTATAGCCCAAAGGGTAGGGATACACCACTATGAAGCCTACAAGGAGTCTCCCAAGAGCACCAACAATTCCCACCAAAGAAATTGTGGCCACCAGGATTCAAGCCCTGGTGGGGAGGATAAACATTCCACCCTCATGTCACTTGAACTATTAAGTGATCAACTACTTAAATAATACTCCCTCCGTTCTTTTTTATGTGTCATTTACGGTTTTCAGTGCCAATTTTTAATCAATAATTTCTAATATAAAACTTTTATAGAAAAATATAATATTATACTTTTTTAATAGTATTTTTATTACGAATCTAATGATATAAATTTTGTATGATGAATCATAATACAAATTAAGATATTAACGGTCAAAGTTTTTGCCACAATTCCGTAGGCGACAGATAAAACAAAACGGAGGTAGTATTATATCGTTTATTTTCTTTTTGATAGACGTTGTTCTTTTTTGTTTTGGGTAAAATATAGTAATTGTATGGTATGATAAAAATGTGGATTGTGTGATGGGATGTAGTATCATGTAATAAGTTGTGGTAAAAATGGTTGTCATGGTAGGTGAATAGAGAGAAAATTGAAAAGTAGCAATAAAATTTGTGGTAAAAATGGTTGTCAGGTGAGTAGAGAGAAAATTGAAAAATAGCGATAAAAGTGAGGAGAAAGAAAAAGTAAGAAGAGAGAAAAGTGAGGAGAGAAAAATCTATGATTGTTATGGTAAAATATGGTATGGTATGATAATATTTGATGGTTACAATTGTTATATGATATCCCTTGGAGTATCTATGTGTTTGGTGTCTGGCTTTTTGAATGACTTTTTAGAGAAAATGGTTTTTTGGGAGACATTTGGCTGTTTGACCATTCAAAAAGTCAATTTGGAGTGTTTGATGGGTTGGCGTATTGAATTGGCTTTTACCCCCCAAAAAGCCATTTTGTAAAGGACTATTGGACAACGATAATAATATCAACAATTTTATTGGACACTAGTAGTACCAAGTTTAGACCTATTTTCCGGTAATTGTACGACACCGAGTTGGTAGGTGTTTGACTTGACGAGAAGACGTTGTGCCGTGTAATTGCCTTAGTTGCAAGCCGGATCAAGTGGAAAAAAGGTTAGTTGTTGCTTTCTTTTGCCAACTAAGCAATGTTAACAAATTTAGTTAAAAAATAATCAAAGTTTTATTTTACATTATTGTTTAGTTAAATTGGTTAACGTTACTTAGTTAGCCTAAAAATGTGGTCGTTAACGTTTTTTCCACTTGCTCTAGCTTCTAGCTCAGACAATTAGCTGACATATCACCTTCCTGCTAAGTCAAACTCCTACCAACTAGGTGATGTACTATTGTTGGAAAATAGGTTCATAGTTGGTACTACGTAATGTCCAACAAAATTGTTCGTATTATTATTGGGCAATACCCCCAAAGTCCATATTATTGGTGTCCAATAATTCTTTTGTAAAAAGCTACAAAGAGTAGTTTTTCTAAATGACTTTTAGCTTTTTGGAATGTAAATTACAATATTAACCACACATTTCATAAAAATTACAAAACTGCGATCCAAATTATTTAAGGTTGTTTCTTTTAATTTTTCTTCCATCGTCCACCAAGATTATCATCCAAATTATTTTGGTTGTTTATAGTGTAGATTATCATGTTGGTCTTCAAGATGCATAAATAAAAAATATCTTTGCAATTAATAAAAATTTTAAAAGTAAATTTGGGATAAAAATTTATAAAATATCAACATTAATTGTAAAAGTAAATTGGGATAAAAATTTTAGTCTTACTCAAGAAAATTTGACAATCAATGAACAATTTAATAATTAGCCTATTAATACAACAAATTTTAGTGATTATTTTTTAACACAGAAATACAATGGAAAAAAAACTATTAATAAAAAAATACTAGAAATATGAAGGAAAAAACCTATAAATGAATTAAAAAATCATAATATTAAAAAAATACCAAAGATAAAGCTAAGGGTATAATTGGAAATCCAACAAAAAGTCATACTACAAACAACTAACTTTACGAAACATTTTTTTACACAAACAGCTAATACAAACAACCAATAAAAACAACTAACAAAACAGTCAAAAGTCAAACAGCTAACAAAATAGTCAATAGTAAAAAAAAGCCAACAGCTAACAGTTGGTTGCCAATCACCTCCTAAGTCCATCAATGTGTTAAATCTTTCAAAAAATCATCAATATATATTATAAAATTCATCATAATTTTATCAACGTTATTACAAAACTCATTAATATTTTTTAAATTTATCAATTTTATACAAACTAATCATGTAAAAAATTAGCCTATTGCAATAATATAGTGAATCTAAATAAATCCACCACGATATGTGGTATAAATTACGGTTAAACCATTAATCAAATCTCTGGACAAAAGTTTGACACATACTACTCAATTTAATTGAAACCAACTACTCAACAAAATATGGGCCCTATCTTTTCATTGAAAAATACCAAGACCAAAATTGTTTGGGCCAAAATGAATTTGGCCATATTTAAGTTGAATGTTGTTTTGGCCCAATACGGGGTCTTTTAACTTTTCATACTCCATTTCCGGCTGCACTTCCACTGCCTACCATCTCTCTGTCTCTCTGCAGTCAAAGTCCGAAGCGAACGGCGGCGACAAACTTCCGGCGGCTAAAGTATGAGCCTCGGCGGCGGCGCCCTGTTCGTCCGGAGAAGGGCCATTTACACTATTCTCTCATCGTCGGAATATTCTCTCCGGCGGTTTTCTACCTCACAGTCCGGTACCTTCCTTTTTCTGTATCTCTCACTTCGTAGTATAATGGATATTGGATTAGCAAGCATCTGCTGAAATCAAATGCATATTCCTGTAATTGTTTTTGTATGTAGGAGGATTTATGTTAGTGTAAATCCATTAGTTCTCCAAAGTGTGTTGATTGCCAGCCAAAGGATTAGTGCATCACAGAATAGTGTAAGGATTGAAGAACGAGCTTTGGAACTAGGTTGATTATGTGATGATGAAGATTATTTGTGAATAATTTGTGTCTTTTGATTGAAAATAAAAGAAAAAAAGGATTGAACAATCAGTGGATGTGAAGCTGATGAGCAATTGGTACTTCACTTGAACTTACATATGTTGTTCAGGTTGTTAAAGGTCCAATTTCTATGAGGAATTAATGTGGAATCAGAAATAGCTGTGGAGCTAATGTGTCAAAATCTTAATTATAATTCAACTTAACAATTGTGATTCGCCATTGCTGGAATTAATGAATGCGATTATACTTTTGATACTACTTGCTATGATCTATCATCCATTACAGTCCTTCCTGATTGTAGCTTGTCATGTTTTGATTTGCTTATATCATTCACGTTATAGTAAATTCTTCCTTATGCCAAAAAAAAGGAGAAAAAAATGACATTGTAACGACTTGAATTACCATTGACAAGAGAATTGCAACTTCTTGTATGATTACTTACGAGAGAATTGACTGTTTCTTTACTTGTTCTACTTTGATTTACAGAGCACATATCTTTTATCAATGAGGTGGCTGCAACTAGTCCTCCGGAGAATCTTCCCTCTTTGCTGAATATGCTGCAAAGAAGAGGTTTTGCACTTTTGCTCCATGAATTTATACTTGAGATGTTTTGGTTTCTAACTTTCTATCATTGTGTACCTAGAACAGCCAATTGCATGAACATTCATTACGTGGTCCTGAGATCTAACATTCATTGACGTGATTCCCTGGGACATTTGGAAATCATTTAATGAAATAATGCCCGATCCCCGTCCATTTATACCATGGTCTTCACTTTGAGTATGCATTGAAGACCTCTTTGGATTGGGCTTTCTGACCAAGGAAAGTGACTCCTAGGTTTTACGAGTTCAAAACCAAGGAAAGTGACTCCTAGGTCTTAGGAGTTCAAAACAGACTTCTGCCTGTGTATCTGATGGTTGTGTGTCTTGATTCTTTTCCTGTTTCTTTTGGGATGTTGCTATAAATGTAGAAGTTTTTGACTTCAGTTTGAGAATTGTGGGTACAGTCATTGTCACAAAAACTAATGAAAGAACTTTGATTTGAGAGCTTGGAGTGAGAAAGAGAAGAAGATTATTCCCATTGATTAATTGTATGAATGAATTAAATTCTGCAAATTTCCTATCTTGTGTGTATAGAGATACACATATGTATGATATCTAGCTAACAAAGGAATAAAACAGAATAGGAGTTATGTGGTTATTACTGAGTTAGTGACAAATTCGGCAAATAATGATGGTGTTGCTGCCTTAGTTTTAAAAAGCGCGCACCTCGTGAGCTATAGCAGACAAAATATGAGATGTTCAGTGTATTTTAAGAAAATCCCTTCTAGGCTGTGAGGAAACCCTATACTGCGCGATCTCCCCCCCCCCCCCCCCCACCCTCCCCAACTCTTCTCCCGCGACTATACTTGCTTTATTTCTTTAGAGGAGTATTTTGGTGTTACACCTTATATCAAAGATGTTTTTCATGAATTTTCGTCGTATTACTTGTGTCTATTCCAATATTCTGTGGCTGTTTTAGCTTATTGCGTGAAAATATAGCTTGGAAAAAACTGCGATTTGGTGCGCCTCGTATGCTTGAAGCGCGCGCTTTCTCCCTGCGCTTCGCACCTCGCCTCTCAGGGACCTGTGCGCTTTTTTGCGCCTTGCACTTTTTAAATCTAAGGTTGCTGCTGAGATTGTTTGGGGTTTATCTATTAATGCTAACAATTGACGACTTTCGGTCTCTTGAATTTTATGGTCTCAACTAGGGCAGTTGAGAAACTGTCCAGCCCGGAAATATCCCTGGTATGGTCAAAGATTTTTGGCCATTGTTGGATTTCACCAAAAAAGCCGGGCACAACCCTTTTCTTACTTCTATTGTTTGAACTCTGAACTCAATTTTGGCCCAAATTTATGCTTGTACGAATTGTCCCAAAACTAGGGATCAATCATCAATTTCTTGCCCAGCATCCTCGTCTCATTCTTAAACAACCTGGACCAGACTTTTGACAACCGTAGCAATGACTAGAAAATCTCTTGTTGTCATTGTTCTCTATCAAAGTTTTTGTGCAAATTTTGATTGGGTATCATCAAAGCTATCCTCTTGTTGCAGGAGATACTATTGTCGCACCTGGGGATAAGCAAGGCTTGATGCCTCTTGCAATTCCACTGTCAAAAAACAGCTCAGGTGTAGTACTTATATTTGCAATCATTGGCTTGCTTGGGTGCTTAAACCGGAAGCGTTGTTCAAAACAATATTCTGTTGCGCAGATGTTACTATTGGTCTATTACGGTGGCCAACAGCACCATCAGGGTAACATATTTGGGTTCTTTTTTAATTTTTTTTAATTTTATAATCTCTGTTCAACTGCATTTCCTTCCTGTTCCTTGTTAATCTATGTACCTCTGAATTTTTAAATTTCTGTATGCATTTAGGATGGACATGCCAGTTGTAGAAGTTCATAAGCATGGTGTTTGGCCTTTGGCCAAGAATGTATGTTATGAAGGCAAAGTGTTGGTTTGATGTGACAATTATTTGACCATGTCTGAACCTTGCAACATCTGCCACTAATTATGCTTCTGCTCATCGAGCCAGGTTGACCATTACATCCACAGAATGTTGGTTGAAGAGGATGTTAGTAGCCCTAAGGACAGTGATAGAGAGTTACTTAACGCTTCAGCTGATGTGGGAAAGAAACTTTACAAGCAGGGGAAATTTGCAGAATCTGAAATGCCCGATGTAGATACTTACCTTCTGAGAAAGGTACTGAAAAGCATCCACTCCCTACACATTTACAAGAATGCTCTCAAATTAGAGTGGTTGAAGCTTTTGCCTCCAGGTTGGTTTATTCCCAGATGTTGTAGAGCGCAAGGTTAAGCAATATCTTGAAAAAGGGAACCAGGCAAGCCTCTTTTGCATCTGACTTCACTTTTCTGTGTCAAACTACGTTATTATCAGTTCGTAAGTTTTAAAAAACATTGTCATGCATGCTTCTATAGGTTTCAGCTTTAGTGACGATCGAGTATTATGCAAAGAAGCAGCACTTTCCTGGATTTGGAAGGCCTTTCGCATTTAATGCTGATATTTTGCTGAGGTTCATCTCTCCTCTGCAGTTTATAGTGAGATCCCATGCATCACGTGTTGTTTGAGAATGAAATTGAATTGGCATTTCCTTTACACGTCATAGGATTGGCCGTCATTTAGAAGCCAAAGATGCTGCGAGAGGTGCATTGAAAGCACCCTGGTGGACACTGGGCTACAGATACCAAGTATGTGACCTCTTCTTATGACGTGGATGATACATTTCTACTTTTATGAACAAACAATAAATCTGTCTCTTCACAAACAGCAATATCTGTTGACGTACGAATGCCTACATACAGATCTCCTCAAACCCTGCATAAGCGGGACCTACATTGGGACTAGTAGTTGTGTGCACCATAGATGATGACATGACATGCCCGTGTTGTTGTAGGAAGTGGCGGAAATGGCAGAATGGAAGGACGAGCAGATTTACTATATTAAGAAAAAGTTGTCAGAAGGAAAGCAGGAGGATCTAAACAGGGGCAAGGAGCTGGCACAGGTTTGTCATGAACATTTCAAATTCTTTGTTCATTTTTATGCAGTTGATCTTGTTTGAAATGCTCCATGTTCGTGCCATGCAGATTGCATTAGATGAAGCTGCTTTTTTGCTAGACCTGGCTTCCGTTGAGGGGAACTGGGAAGACTGCATAAACCGTGTTACTGAATGTTACAAAGAGGCCGGTCTGGATAATATAGCGAGATTTATATCATTTTCAGGGTGAAGATCTAGACTGATTAGATATGTTCCATCATCAACTAATCTAAGTTTGATTATGATGTGATGTGACAGTACAACCCTTGTGATGGCTCATACATGATTTTATTTCTTCTGGTGACCGTAGAAAGATTCACAAGGGCTGAAGTGTAACTGGAGGTACGTAATCCCATTCTAGTTTTGGCCTTTGTAATTTGGTGGGTAAACAGCATTTACATGTCAAACTATGTGTTTGATTTTCTGGTTTTATACATGTTAGATTTATAGACCCTGCAAACTACAGTACTATTCTAGTAAGATGTGTTAGAAAGTGATCAGATAGGGTTTTTATTTTAGGTCTTAACTGCTCTTCATATCTGTTGTATTATGAATAAATTTGTCTAGAGAATGCAGTTAGTTTAGTCATACCAGTTTTGATTTGGTTTGCTTTGAATGTCATCATCTATATTTGGCTTTTTTAGGGTGGAATTGATGATGCCTTTCATTTCTTTTGTTTCCTTTCTTCTTGGTCTTAAGTGATTCGAAAGCATTTTTGGTAACCATGTCTTTCATTTTGATTAGACTCTCGTGTTTTGTTCTCAGGCACATATTCCTTATTCATTCTTAATTAATGAAATAAAACCAAAAGATATGAATGGAATTATTCCCACAATCGTAATTACTGAACAGGGTCACCTTGGTCTGGCCCAAAATTTAGGTGAGTGATAGTGATGAGTGATGCTATGCTATGCTATGCAAGTGGTGATAATAATTGTCCAACGCATGAAGTTCAATAGGCGGTATCAAATCTATAGTAGTTAATTTGGTGCTAATCAGTACTTACTAGTTTAATTTGAGGCCCCGTTCGTTTATACGTTGGTTGTGGTGTGGTAATGATGCGGTACTGTTGAATTTGAAAAAGTGTGGTAACTTGTGATGAAAATTGTGGTAGGTGGGGTAGGTTAAGAGAAAGAATGTGAAAACTAGAGGAGAAAGGTGGGAAGAGAAAAAATGAAAAGATATATTGGTGATGATTGTGGTGTGGTGTAGGCCCTGTTCTTTTTTGTGGTATTTTTGCGGTATGGTGTGGTGTAGTGTGGTGGAATTGTGGTGGGTGTGGTGGAATTGTGGTAGGTTATTGGTATGTGGGGTAGATGAGGAGAGAGAATGTAAAATGTAGAGGAGAAAAGTGAGGAGAGAGAAAAGTAATGATTTGTGGTAAAGTGTGGTGAGTTGTGGCAAACTGCGGTATGCTGTGATACAGCAATTTGCTAACCGCAGAAAAGAATAGGGCCGTAGTGTGGTCAAGTGTGGTGGAAAATTAAAGAGTGCGGTACCGCATAAAAGAACGGGGCCTACCTAAGTGAGCAGTGATTAATGTTGATGATTGTTGATGATTGTTGATTGAAGTTAAAATATACATAGTAACTTTAAAATAGAACTAGGCTGGGTGTTCATGAGCATTGAATGCTAATGTTAGGCTCAAAAATCGCCACAAGGAAAGGAGGGGTGCTGAGGCATGAATCGGAGCTTAAAAATACTCATTAAGTATATTGGAATGGCTTGGATTACAGCTTTGAGAAGTACCTACTAACCACCTTTACAGAGTTGTTTTTCTTTCCAAACCTCCAAGCTTTTTCGTATGGAAGAACTCCATCTTAAATAAAATATTCGAGGGGAAAATTCCACTTCACCTTGGTGTAGGCTTTGCTCATATCCAGTTTTACAGCCATGATACCGTGTTGAGCCCCAACTCTGCATTGAGCCCCAACTCTGCATTCAATTCATCGTATGGAAGAACTCTATGGCCACGATATATTATTTGTTATATGTCAGTTTTGGAAAAAGTCGCTCTGGTTTTTGGATATCACATTGTTCATAGTACACTTTAGCCTATTAGCTAGTACTTTGGAGGCTATTTTATAAAGAACCTTACATAGACTAATGAAACGGTCCCTTGTAATATTGAGTCATCCTTTGAGGTCTATATTTGATATCCCAAACTAAGCCCAGATATGTTAACCAACTTGTGATTGTGTTTGCTTTTCGAAAAATATAATGGATGGACTACTTTTTTAAGTGTCAAGATTGTCCATCTAGTTCTTCCCAAACTTCGCATCACTATAATCACACTGAGAGAAATAGCAGCAGCAAGGCATCAGAGTGTGAGGGGGTGACGTGTTAATCTATGATTGGATGCAGCAATGTGAGAAATTTTTCACATCCCTTCTCCCATGTTAAGCGTGGAACTGGGCCTGTGGGGAGCGAGGGGCAAGGGAAGAGAGAGATAGGAAGAGGAGGGAGAAGAAGAGAGAGAAAGAGGAGAGAAAGAGTAAAAAAGAAGAGAGATAAATTCACACCCACTATTCTTCCACTCTCATGTGAAATTCTTCCACTATTGTTTCACTATTCTCAAACATTGTTGCTATTAATGCTTTGAAAGTGTTGCTGTAGAGATTTAAAAAAAAAGGGAAGATAAACTTATGTAGACTAGTGCAATATTTGCCTTCGTTTCCATACAAACTCTTTTCTCTATCATGTATTTTCAAGATATTTTATAATAATTTTGTAACAATATTATAATGAATTGACCTTTTCTAACCTAGTTGTGTTTTTAGTTTATTAACTTTAAGGATCAATTAGTTTAAGGTGCGTTTGGTAGTTTCTCGTAAAAGACTTTCTTAGGAAAAACGTTTTCGAGAAAGACTTTCTTTAGTCCCCCTCGGGAAACTTTTTACTGAGTTTGTGAGGAAAATAATAGATCTCACATCAACACTTTCCTATATATTATGCAAAACCAAACATGAGAAAGTTTGTTAACTTAGAAAAGTTGACCAACTTTCCCGGGAAAGTTTATCAACCAAACCATAGTTATTAAAATCTCGATCCTGATTTACGATCCTACGATTGTATGGTCCAAAATCCTCGCTACGATTCTACTATTTACACACGATTCACGATTCTACATGGGCTAATTTCCGATCCTAACTTCCCCAAACTTTCGAGTTAGGATCCTGATTTTAACAACCTTGAACCAAACGCCCCATTAGCTAAAACTGAACTCATTTAGAAAAAAGTTAAAAAATAAATGAAGCAAACAGTTCTTTACACTGGACGAAATTAACAAAATGGCCTCTATTTCTTCGAGACTATCATTTGATGATCAACCATCGCCATCATTATCATCATCGAATCACCACCATAATTATCATAGGTATCTTATTACTAGATTTGGTTGAAGGAGAAAAACAATAACTACACCAACAATTATCTACATGGGTCTAAATTACTATGCGCATGAAAATATTTAGATATAATTAAAAAAAGACAAGTAATTATATATAAAGAAATTTATTTGAAGAGACTCGTGCAATTTTATTTTACTTTTTGGAAAAACTTTGGAAATTGAAAGACAGGTCTCGTTCTTTTATACGACTGGCAGGCTGCGGTGTTATATCGCACCACAACTTTTCATATTCCACCACAATTCACCACAATTTTCCCCAATTCCACCACAATCCACAATTTTTCCCAACCCATCACAATCCACCATATTTCCTCCACACCGCACCACAGCCAGTCGTATAGAAGAACGGGGCCTTAAAATCACATTGAATACGAACAACATTCAACAAACCAAAATCAAAACCAATATTCCAAAATTTTATCAAAGAATGATATATGAGGAGGTAAGATATAGCAGTTTTAATCATGTAATTTAGACCCTGTTCTTTTATGTGGCTGGCTGGCTGCGGTGCTACACCGCACCGCAACTTGTCATATTTCATTACAATCCACCACAAACTACCACAATCTACTTTTCCTTAATGTATAAAATATTTATAAATTTATCTCACTTTTTTCAATTATAATTTCACATTTACAATTATTAAAACCAACACCCACCACAACTTTCCACAATCCACCACAACTTTTTCAAACTTACCACAATTCCACCACACCGTACCGCGCCACACCACAACCAGTCATATAAAAGAACGGGCTTTAGAAAGACCGATTCCGATTGATATAGAATTTAAAATGGTGCAATACCTACAACTTGATGGAAATGAAATAAACAGGTTTTAATTACTCTTTGACCTAACTTGAAAAAAAAATTATTTAGATTATGGACCGACAAATAACATTCAAACTAAACAACTATAATGAAAAAGGTTGAAAAAATAACAATCAATTTCCCTCTATTATTTCATATATTTTAAGAACCCAAAGAATTCTGTGAAAATAATATATTCCCATCAACCCAAACCAAAAAGAAAAAAAAATAGTATAAGTTCAACCCCACTATTAACCCCACCTAGCTCATCATATTTTTCTTGTAGATATATAATATATGTCCATTACTCCATTACAAAAAAAAGTTGGTCCTCAAGGGGCCACTGATAATTAAGATCTGTCATCATAAAAAACAAATATATACAACAGTGTTATTTCATTATAAAGAAAAAAGAAACAAATGCCTTTATAAGCAGCAAAGTCTCATTCCTTCTATGTTTAGCCATTGGTCCATTGCCTCAAATTGCTAGCAATCTACCATCATACTTTATTATTGAAATAATTTAAGGTTGATGGTCAGAAAGCAATAATCTCTTGGAGAAAAAATCAATGTCAAATTACTAAAAAAAATAAACAGTGGAATTTGCCTTTTCTTTTGAAACACTATTATTTTGAATATGACTTTAGCAAGATGAGTAGATGTTTAAGGAAAAGACTGAGAGCAATGTGGTTAATTTTTGCATTCTGTTCCTTTTATTATGTTGTTTAATTTTTCTTGGATGTTAATTATTTGTCTGTGTGCACGCATTAATGGAAAAAAACAAACGAAAAGATTGAGAGTAATGTGTGATGTACTCAGGAAGATATGATCTTAAGTAGTCGAAAACAATTTATAAAAATTCAAATCAAATATAAACGAAAAGATTGAGAGCAATGTGGTGCGATGTACTAGGACGATATGATGTTAAGCACTCGAAAACAATTTATAATTAAAATTCAAAATCAAATATAATGTTGGAGTTTCTTTTTTGTGGGGATGTTGGAGTTTCTTCTTTCATTATATTTGCAATTACCAAAGTGATATTTATTTACTACTGAAGTACGCCAACATTTCTTATTCTTACTATACATCATTGTGATATGAGCGTTAGTCTTTTTTTATGAAAATTTTCATAATTCACTTGTTAAATGTTTCATAATTAATTTTCAATATTCATCTTTTGTTAACAATTTTTCACATAAGGTTTTACGAAAAAATCATGAAGCTCTACAATACTACGTTGAGAAATTAATGATTGAAATTTATCCTTAAAAACTCATTGATAATTGATACGTAAATTAAAAAAGGAGTACAATTTAACATAGAAATATGTATATTGCATACATGCATGTATTCTATCCTTTGTCTTATTTTTTTTAAAAAAATATTGAAAGTCAGTAAAAGATTAAAATTTGCATTAAGGATGATACCAAGATCAGCAAAAATAGTGAAAGTAAATAGCAAGACATAACTCACAATAACTCTCCTTTGCGTTTTTCGCAGTGTTGTTGCTGTCTATTTAACCTTTTTTGACTTTCAATAATAAAAAAAAAAACTCACAATAATACAACTAAAAGCTCCGCACAAACAGACAATTTATTTTGTCCTCTTTTCTTTTTAACATTTTTTTTTGAAACGCTTCACATGCAACAACTAATTAATCATAAAAATATCATACCACAAATCTTTCTCACAATAGCAATCATGCGTCCAATCTCGATACCAATGTCATTGATTTCTTTAAGCTTCATATAGGAGCATCATTAAAAATAGGTTTAACCCTTTCAAAATACTTTGATTACCAACCTCATCTTAAATGTTATCATCAATATTCTATACTTTGTATATTATCATTCCATATATATACAAAGATGTGGGTGGCAACATAAGGTAGACAATCGCCATCTTTAACTTTTAAAGGCACCACACATTTTTCACTTGTCGTTATCCGTCGACAAATCTGCAAAATCTTTTCTAGTGACTTCTTTACTTTTTTTTTTTTCTATTTTCTTTTGTTTTTGTTGGGACTATTAATAAGCCAAAAAATAGCCAATGGTTTTTCCTAGTAACACAAACATCGACTTCCTAAAAACAGTGATAGTATTAACAACAACAACAAAATCCGAATATATCTATCAAGTACTCAACTCATCACTTTCGTTGGTGTTTTTTTCTTCCTTTTTTTTTTATTTTTTGTTTGTTTGTTGCGAAGACAAAAGGGCGTGGGAGGAGGGAGGGGATGCCTGGTTTGTGGGGAAGGAGGCATGACTTCATCAATTAATACTTAATAGTCAAGGGTCGTTTTTTTGAGTTGAAATTATAATAGAATTTGTGTGTAAAATTCATGGGTAAAAATTAGTTGGGTAAGAGTTAATTTTTGGTAATTTTTGGTAAATTTATGCTAATATATCAAAATTAAAAAATTTATTTTTAAACTTTAGTAATTTTTGATAAGTTAAATTTAGGCAAAAATTAATAAATTTTGGTAAAAAAAATTTACCCTGAAATTTGACAAGCCTTAATATGATTTTCTTTTTTTTTTGGTATAATTTAAAATTTTATGTGGTTGTATGTGTTAGATAAACAATAAAATTTAGGTATGAAGACAAGGTAAATTTGTAAAATTTAACTCATAGGTGAGTTTTTAGTAATTAGATACTTTAAATTGTCATTTATCTATATTATGTGATAGGAAAAAATAATATTAAAATTTATTTCACAATATACATAATAATATAAACATGATAAAAAAATAAATATTAATCATCCAAAACAACAAACTCTCAGGGATAACACGCTTGCGCGCGATCTGCGAGACCAAGATATGACAGTCTTACCCCCCATAAACTAATGTCCGTTAAAAGGCTGATTCCGACGAACCCACAAGAAAACCTCTGAAAATCCAACTTTTCATCCAAAACAATATTATTTTATTCAAAAGTAACATTTTCATAACACATGCCAAAATTTACCTTTATTTGTCAAAAGTTAGTATAACTTAACTTATATTATACTATCCATTTACTAGCAAATTTTACAAGCCCTTAAACACACATGGATAAATGTCAAAAGCTATCGTTCTTGTTGTACGAAAGAGTTAGAGTAGGACTGTTAAAATTTTGGGGTCGAATTATTGAAGTTTGAGTGAATCGAAAAAAAATATAAAATAGATGTTCGATAGCTAACCTTTTTTCGAATCAGACAAGTTCAAATTTAACTATTTTTTAAATTTAGACAGTAAAAAAAGGTAAATGTACGTTATGTCTAAAATTTTGATAAATTGAGTATTAAAATTCTAGTTGTTTAGTTGTTTACAGCCCTAAAATCTAAATTCGAGGGAGACAGGTAAAACGATGTCAATGATGTGACCTTTTTTTCCGATTGTTAATAACCAAAAGGTTTAAAAGTTTATAGAGTATAATAAATTGCAAAAACAACAGCAACCAACCAGCTCAAGAGAAAAAGGTACCAACTAAACACTGTTAAACATAAAAAGCACAGCAGAACATTCGCACCCACAACAGCTAAAAACCATCACAACTCAATCACGCAGCTAAAAGATCAATAACTTCAGTTTGGTGAATCATCGAGGAATTGCACGCCTATATCATTGTCAATAATCCCAGTCATACGATCTATCTAGGCTTTAATATCATCAAGGCTGTCAACTTCCAAACTGCTCCCACATTTGGTCATTCTAACCTTCTAACCATCCTTTTGGCCACTTTACTTATACTATCTCATTGAAAATTGTAAAATATATATTTAAAACTTCAAATATTTAAAGTCATGTGATTGATGTAACATACTTTACACTATCCTACCTACCAATACTATTAGTTGTCGTCTTTACTCTTTAGGAATTGTGCAGCCATAATATACAATGAGTTGTTATATAAAATTACTATCATTAGATTATGAACCAAAAATATTATCCTAGCTAAAAGTATAATAGTGTAATTGTTAATAAATTATTGTAAGAAATTATATCGATAAAAAAGTGACATTAAAATCTGTAACAATCATCAAAATGACAATTAATATGGAACAAAGAATACTTGCTTAGATGTTACTCTATCCATTCCATATTAATTGTCATTTTGTTAACTGTCACGGTCTCCAAGATCATTCTTTGCTTGATAATTTCTTATATAATATTTTATTAATACGTGTAATATTATACGTACTTTTATGATAGTATTTTTCGTTATGAATTTGATGATAATAATTTTATTTAACAACTTATCGTGTATATCGAGAAATTTATGGTTAAATTTTTTTAAATTTGACAACAGTTTATAAAGACGGCAATTAATATGAAGAGAGAGAGAAATCGCCAATGCAATGGAGAGGATGTAAGTACATAATTAGCAATAGTATGTTGTCTCAAGTAAAATCAAGTTGCCACATGTAGAAAGATATGCTATAGATTTTGTGCCAACCACTGGAATCATATGACGACACTCCAAAGTTTACTCTTTTTTTTTTTTTTGTTTCTTATTATTGATAAAAAAAAATAAAGTTAAAAGTTTTCATGCAACCAAAGGTGAAGGGTTTGCCTCTTGAGACTCGATGTTTGGTTTTAACCTTAGCTAGTTCGGGGCTGCAAAGGACGACTTCGACTTTTAGGTCCATGCAAGAGTTGTTCTACTCTCTTGCATGCTCTCTTTGTCTTTATACAATAAATATTTTATCAAATATCATAAGTATTTTTATAAAATTATTTTCATAACAAATTTAATGATAGAATTTTGTAAAATAGACGGTAAAATAATATATTGAAAATTTATAATAGTATTATGTCTTGACTCTTGAGGTCTAGCTATGCATAATATCTTATCAAGAATTTTGTAATTAAATAGACTGTAGTGATAATTATTATAAAAAAAATCTCATCCCAATCCCATAAATGGAGAAGTTGAGGAAGGATATGTCCACGTATTCCCTCCGTTCCAAATTAATTGTCATAATGTTGACTTTCACGGTCTTTAATTAATATTGTCACTTTTAGATTGATAATTTCTCACATAATATATTAATAAAAATTGTAATATTATACTTTTATGATAATATTTTTTGTTACGAATTTAATTGTGGTAGTTTTATATAGTAACCATTGTATATATAGAGAAATTTATGGTCAATTTTTTTGAAATTTGACCATACAATTTCCAAACACGACAATTAATATGGAACCGAGCTATAATACTATTGTCTTGAGGTTTTTATTCATTGCTTGTTGTCGTGTAATTTATAAGATCTTTTATTTGCTTATTCTTTTTTATTGTTCACTAGCATTTCAACTCTATGTTTAATGATGATTAGTGCAGATCAATATCGATAATCATACCTTGTTATTTAATGATACATATCTTGACTTAAGATGATTAATAACTATCTTGAATTATCTATATTTCATATTTTGTTAACTTTTAATAACGTTTTTTTCTAATAATTATATATATTTATCAACTACAAGAGTATGATACTTATTTGTTAGGTCAAAAAATATAAATAATAGCTAATTTTATCAATCTTAGTAGAAAATACACATTTTATGCGTAGTTTTATATTATGAAAAAATATAAATAAATAAATATTTTTATATTGTTTATAGGTTATAATAACCCACATAATAATAAAACATACTTTTATAATGATTTAAATATACTTACATTTAATTTTATGGGTGATTTAGGTAACCATCTTACTTCAAGATATAAGATGGTTAAAAACCATCTTACATCGAGATATTTATCATTTTACTATTTAATTATAATCATTACTCGGCAATGAGCACGCCAATTTCATGTCAAATATAATAAGTGTACTCAAAAGTGGACTCATTAGCAAGCTTAATAAATAATAATTAATGCCCTACTCATGTCGAATTCATATTAAAGTAATGGATTCAGTTTGAGTTAAGTCAAGCTTATCAACTCCCATGTTGAAGTGGTGATCTAAATCCAAGCCACATAAGCTTTAGCACAGGGGAAAACTTAAGGTCGAGGAATTCTCAAATTTATATATATATATATAGTTATTAAAATTTCGATCCTTATTTATGATCATTGATCCGATTTTATAATTCTAAAATTCTCAATGCGATTGTACGATCTATATTCCGATCTACGATCCTACGTATGTTCATTATAATCCTAACTACTTCATAGATCCTAATTAGGATTGTTAGAAAAAATAGTAGCAAGGTAACAGCGAAAGTGAATAATAAAATCGAATTGAGATGACGAAAATTACAACAAAATTATGAACCAAAATATAAGCGATGAGACAACACCAGGTTTACGTGGGAAACCGAAGAACTCGGAAAAAAAACCCACGGACGGCGACAGCCAGAAAAACAATCCACTATGAGAAAGGAGGAGTACAACCTGATCACTATCACAGGGTGTGATGCGATCCACAATAGAGGAGATTACAATAACAATCTCTCTCACCAACTCTCAATCTTTCTCTCTCGGGATACACTTGAAAATATTGGTGAGACCATTTTATCTCTCAATATTTTCTCTCTTGCTCTAGTGTGTTAGGTGGAGATACAAGTATAATATTTATACTAATGGAGAAGAAAAGGAACTAGGTTAAACAATAACCTAAAATTAACAAAAGAAGGAAACTCCGCCGTAGCCGACCGCTGGCATGAGACGCTGGCATCGTCAATACTCGCTGGCAGCGTCAAGATCTACGGGCCTGCTGGAGTGCCCGCTGGGAGCGCTTGGGAGTCCCGCTGGCAGCGGTTGAATTGCTCCTTGATATGGCTAGGCGCTGGTAGCGTCACTCGGTCCGCGAGTAGCGCCTTCTTCACGTTGCCTTCTCTTCTCTCGTTCTAGACCCCACCTAGGATCCAATGGGCCACAAAACCCAACAAACTCCACCTTGGACCATGATTCGAGCCATTGGTCCAGACAAACATCTTGACTGTCGCCATCAACACGCCTTTCACAGGGCGTAGCCCCGTAGGACTCTCACATGCTCAATTCATCAAGGTTGGGAACTGCCGCTGCAGTTCCTGTCACTGTAGATCCCTGTAGGGTGTATAGGCTGTCCTTCCTAGTTCCCTTCATCAGAACCATGGAACCTCTGCACACTTTCAGGACACCATATTCTACTTTGTACCTGCAACCGTCACCCTCAAGAGTACCCAAAGAAATCAGATTTCGGTTTATGTTCGGAATATAACGAACCTCTTTCAAGGTTCTAACAATGTCATCATGAGTCCGTATCCTGATGCTACCAATTTCTGCAACCTTGCAGGTTGTGTCATTGCCCATAGTCACAACCCCCGTGTTAAACACTCTCATAGGACTCGAACCAGTCCTTATGAGGACACATGTGGTAGGTGCACCCAGTATCAAGAACCCACTCATCCCTAGTTATCCTACTCCCTGTGGTAGCCAAAGCCTCATCCGTAACAATAAATCCCTCACCATCTGAATCAGACTCAACACAGTTTGCAGTACCAGTTTTGGTGCGGTTATCCTTACTAACCTGTTTTTTGTCTCTTTGCTTTGTCCAATAGTCACTCTCTACATGCCCCTTCTTACCTCAATAATTACGCCTCTTATGCCATTGAGGATTCCCAGACTTTGAACGGTGTTCAGACTCTTCTCTAGACCCGTTGCCATCATTGTCCCTTCCCCTTACAAACAAGCCCTCACTAACCTGGTCATCACCCTCAGTATCAAATCTCTCCTTAGACAGTAAACTAGCTTTTACTTCACTAAGGTTTAGGACACCACGGTTCCCATACAACATGATCTCCTTAAACTGTTTATATGATGCAGGTAGGGACAAAATTAAATGAAAAGCCTTATCCTCATCAGTGTGTTTCTCATCTATTGATTCTAACTCAGCAATAATAGAATCAAATTCACTAATATGTGCTTGCATAGAAGTACCTGGGGACATTCTCATTGTGTATAGTTTCTCCTTCATTCTGTACTTGTTGGCAAGACTCTTTGACATGTACAACTTTTCCAGTTTAGTTCAGAGCTCCCGAGGTTTCTCGATATGCATCACCTCTCTCTGAATATGATCTGCCAAACACAACTGAATCTTTGCCAGAGTCTCATCTTCCTGCTTCTTCCACTCTCGTGGACTCAGGTTGCCCAGAATCTCCTTCTAGAGCTTTTTGAAATCTTCATCGCTCATAGTTTCGTCAGTCTTTGAGTTGGGATACTCAATCACATCCCATAACCCTTGCTGAATCAGGACCGCCTTCATCTGTAGTCTCCACATAGTGAAACTCCTTGTTCCGTCGAATTTTGGAATTTCGTACTTCATGATTGAAGCCATCTCCACCTTGCTCTGATACCACTTGTTAGAGAAAATATATATATATAGCAAGGTAACAACGGAAGCGAATATAGTAAATTGTGATGACGGAAATTACGACAAAATTCAGGAACCAAAATATAAGCGATGAGACAACACCAGGTTTACGTGGGAACCCGAAGAACTCGAAGAAAAACCCACGGACGGCGACAGCCAGAAAAACAATTCACTATGAGAAAGGAGGAGTACAACCTGATCACTATCACAGGGTGTGATACGATCCACAACAGAAGAGATTACAATAACAATCTCTCTCACCAACTCTCAATCTTTCTCTTTCGGGATACACTTGAAAATATTGGTGAGACCCTTTTCTCTCTCAATATTTTCTCTCTTGCTATGGTGTGTTTTAGGTGGAGATACAAGTATACTATTTATACTAATGGAGAAGAAAAGGAATTAGGTTAAACAATAACCTAAAATAACAAAAGAAGGAAACTCCGCCGCAGTCGATCGCTGGTATGAGACGCTGGCATCGTCAATACCCATTGGCAGCGTCAAGATTTGCGAGCCTGCTGGAGTGCCTGCTGGGAGCGCTTAGGAGTCCCGTTGGCAGCGGTTGAACTAAATAAGCTGCTCCTGGATATGGCTAGGCGCTAGTAGCGCCGCTCGGCCCACTAGTAGCGCCTTCTTCACGTTGTCTTCTCTTCTCTTGTTCTGGACCCCACCGAGGATCCAATAGGCCACAAGTGATGATGTACACAAGCTCGTCAACTTACATACATGCTTGATTTCCCCTTTCACCTTGGTAGAATGGTAGGAAGGTGGCAGCAGACAACGATGGAGCAAATCTTGTCTCTGAATTCATGCCAATTTATATTGTATACATAATTGAACTTCAAAGACGATTAATTCATGAGTGTAAGTGCAAGTGAGATCCATTTCAAAATCTATTAACAATTGGTGAAGTAACTAACGAACATACGTACGTACTCTTAGGGCTATTTATACATGCACCTCAAACGTAACCCTAGCATGCATCCTCCCTCATGCATATGCTACTAACAACGCCAAATATACACACACAGTTCCTCAAATTGGAGAAGATAACCAAAAGTGCTCAATCCTAATCTTGCCAAAACCAAAACCAATATTCGAAAATTTCAAAGCTCCTTAGCATACATGGAGCTTGATTCAACACATTAGTTGATAGGGTTATGCATGTTTGATTGTATGTCGATCATGAACAATTTGATAACTACCCACAACACTTATCCTTAGCCAATAAAGAGTGCTAGTGGTTACTTTACTCTTAAGATGCATTTGGCAGAACCCTTTTAGCATAGAAAGATTTACTCAACATTAAAAAATTTGCCAACCTTCTCAAAAAAATAGCCCAACCAAATGTCCCCTTATAGACAATAAAATAACTTGACTGCTAATTGGTCACAGAAAATAGCAAGTGAAATATTAATGTTAGATTTAAATTTTTTTTTCCATGCAAACGAGAACTTGTATGGTTGAGAATGCTTTACCTACTTCAAATCACCTTGAGATCTCTGATTGCACGTTGTACATAAGAAGGTCTGTATCTGATGTATTGAAACTCGAATTAATTAACCTAATTAGTAAAAGTTCGTATTTGGAGTGTGTAAATGGTACGTCTTTGGTCATGAAAATGGAAGCTAGTTTGAGCCCTATTGCACCTACTCAAACTAGCATTTCCATATATAGTGACATTCAAGTTGTTGATGTGCCTCCATTCTCCGTTCTTTTGTGCGTTGTGTTTGCATTGCATTGCGTTGCGTTTGCGTTTGGGTTGCGTTAAATTGCAGTGGAAATAGTTAAAAAGTAATGGTAATTTGCGTTATGTTGCAATAGAGTTGCGATAAGTTGCGTTGCGTTTGGGTGCGTTAACGCATAAAAGAACGGGAATATGTGGAAAACTTACGATAAAAGTTTGAGGATATAAAGAGAAGAATAGAACATTATGTTGTTCCAAGTCATTTGAATCAAGCTCCAAGAGTAGTCATAAACGAGCCTATAGAAAGCTCCAAATTGGTAACCTTGTGGCATGGGTGTGAAACTATTGAGCAAGGAAGCTACATAGAAGCATACAAGAAAATATTGAGAGATCAAAGTGCCAAAAACAACACCAAACAGCTTTATAGTTAATTTAATTCTATTGATCGTTACTTACTGCTTGTATTTTTTTTTAAAAAAAAAATCAATAGCTTTTATCAATAGCCGTTTTTAATACAATAGCCATATGAACTTATATACTTACTTTTGGCTATACAAATTTTTACCCTAATCACAGCCTGGACAAAAAAATCCCAAACAGTAATTTGTCACTACTAATAGTAATTTGTCACTAAAGTTTGTCCCAGGAATTTGATTAATTATTGACCTACTAGCTAGCTAGTACCATGCATCCTTATGTAGGACAGTCATATAAATACTCACATAATTAAACAAATATATATATATATATTGCTTTCATGGAAATCAATTCCCAAAAACAAACATCAGACACGTATGCCACAATTTGAAGCATCGATGAAAACAAGCAAGAACCCAACAATGTTTGTTTATCATCAACAATACTATTGCCACATAAAGAAAGATTCCCATCGAGTCCAATATATGAATAATATCATCAAATTTAGTACTAGCTGACAGCAACCCTCTGGGTCCCATACATCTTCAACTTAATATTTTATCATCGTTTTTTTTTTGTATTTTAGACCTCAAAATATAGGGGTATTTATTTTCTGGTCTTACAGTTTTTATTGTTTATTTCTTGGACCCTAAAGTTTATGAGTTGAATAAAAAAGGACCTTAAAGTTTGTAGGTTAAAAAAAAGATTGTGTATTGTTTTTCTTTTTCTTCTCATGTTTGAATTTATATCCCGATTAGCGCCAAACATCAGGAGTAAGGTCAAAACTGATATTGAAACTATAATATACCTCTCTTATTCATGTCGGAACTAATTAGACCCTGAAGTATCCAGGGTCTAAGTAGTTCCGACATGAATAAGAGAGGTGTATTACAACTTTAATATTAGTGTTAACCTTAGTTCTGAAGTTTGACACTAATCGGGAGATGAATTTAAACATAAGGAGAAAAAAAAATAGTACACGGGGCTTTTTTTCAACCTACAAAATTTAAAATTTTTTTTATTCAACCCATAAACTTTAATTTAGGGTCCAAAAAATAAACAATGAAAATCGTGGGACCAAAAAATAAATACCCCTATTACCCTATACTTTGGGGTCCAAAATACAAATAACCCTTTTATCATCTGCCTTCAACCTATGAATCTTTGACCCGACTCGAAAACTCGATCCGAACCCGCACCAGAAATTCTGGGTTTTGAATGTGATTTTCTTGACCTAGACGTGAAATATACCGAACCCGAAAAACCCATAAATTAGCGGGTCAAACCCGACCCGTCCGTTTGACTGAAAACTTTATTTTTTACGTTCAAATTTATCAGAATTTGTGATTTATCGTTGGAATTAATGATTATTAAACTATAACCGCAACTCATTCATATATTATTTCTCTAATTTAAGTTGAAACATTTACCATAATCTATCAGTATTAGAAGATAATCGTATTTTATTATATATATTGTACCAAAAATAATATTTTAGAGACAATTTTTTTTTAAAAAAAAAGCAAAAAAAGGTTGCAATTATAACCCGTTGGGTTACCCAAAACCGGAATATACCGCTCGTATTTACTCGAACCCAAAATATACCCAACTCGTATTCACCCGAACATATATACATCCTAACCCCCCCCCCGCCCGAAGTGACAGGTCTATCTCCCTTAAATTAAAACTTTTGCCACACCATATATAGCAATTAGCTACCTATGAGTAGCTGTTAGGCTGTTTTTGCTGTTTCAAACATTGCATTTTTCCATAGCCTTTTATATACACACATACGTACCATATGATGCAGAGATCATCTATATATAATAATGGAAGTGGAGATAATAATAACAATAACAAGGGCAAGAACAGCAACAATATTCAGAGATCTGGGCAGTATAAGCTGTTTATATGCAAATATTGTGGGAGGAAATTTCTGAATTCACAAGCCCTAGGTGGTCACCAGAATGCACACAAGAAAGAGAGGCAGGAAGCAAAGCATTTTCACCAGGAGATGATGGCCATGGCCCGCTTCGCCGCTGCTGCTGCCACGTCATCTTCCCCCTTCATCGAGCCCCACGGCCTCGGGACCCACGCCGGGTTCGGGCCCGGGCTCGACCCCCGGCCTTGGTGGCCCGGGCAGCATCCCCCGGTCCCGTTGTGGCCCGGGAGTTATTGGGTGGATGAGGGTGCAGTGGATTTCCCTGCTCCTGCAACTGCAGCTGCAGATGCAACGGTCAACCGCAGACAGGACAGTGATGATCTGGGAAGGGTGTCTGATTATGATGATCATCAGACATCATCTGAACTCAACTTGGATCTCCGTCTTTGATGATGTTCGGTTTTCCTTTCAATGGAGTAAATAATTACAATTAGTTTAATTTCTTCTTTCCTTTTTATTTTCATTTTGGCACGTATTTGATTAAATTGTGTGATTTTTTTTTTTTAGTATCAAACAAGTGCATATATATTACTTGGCATTGTTGTCATACTTTTGTTGAGATATTGGTAGGATTTTTGAAGATGTGGCGGTCGTCAATGTTTAATTTCTTTACATGGGTAACTTATATGGTTAATTAAAAGTGGTGCAGAACTTTACACAAGGAATTTTGCAAGCAGCGAAATTGATTTCACCACCTTCAAATTGAAAGGTTTTCGTTAATATCATGTGAGTCAAGTGCATGTTGGTGGGATGATTGCTAACTTAACTATCATATTTTTGGTAAATTTTCAGCTATATAAAGTTGTCACTCTTTTGTGTTATATGTTTATGTTATATAAGCTAAAGATGTACATGTTGAGCTTACTACATAATCTATTGACCGAGTTGGCTAGCATAATCTTATGCAAATAACTGTAGAAGATTAAAGTTCAAAAAAATTATGTCCAGAGTATCATCCTTGTGGCTAACCATTTAGGTTAGACATAAACAGAACAACTTTCTTGATTCTGTTATTTGTATAAAATATACATTTTTAGATGTGTATTTATTGTATATTAATCATATTTTTATATCTACAATTCATCGTATTTTTAATTTTATGTTTATACACTTTTAAAGTATGTTTTTTATTTTCTATTAAAACTTTTTAACTTTTAAATTTTATATTTACCCACTTTTAATCATTTGTTTCTTTTGTAATAATTTTTTACGCATAAATTTCATTGACATAAATTTCAAATTCAATAGCATAAACATTTCAAACATTTATTTGTTTATTTTATATTATCTTTTGTATATAAATTTGTTAAATATAGATCGTGAGAATATTTTACTTATACAAATACGTATCATTTTATTTTGTACATTCATTCATAATATAGCACTTCATCTGTGCTCTCCCTCTCTACTTCTCTCTCTTTCTGATTCAATAATCGTTTCATAATAAATCTACATTAGCTTTAGATAATTTGCACTATATAGTGTCAAAGCTTTGCGATCTTAGTCAAATTTCTTCTCTTTCTCGTTTTATTCTTTGACTGATTGAAACATTTCAGAAATTCTTTGCTCTATATTATTTCCTTTCTCGATTAAGCTTTATCATGGGCCATGGCTGCCCTAGAAATACGTCCTTTCTCTTGGTTACTTCATCCTGTGGAATATTCACCAATTTTAGATATTATTTTTTGAAAACTTCACACAATTGAGCATGTTTAGCATATTTTTCACAGTAGCAGAATCATTATAACTGGCTCTATTGATTTCGTCACATTGCCTCACATTTTAGTCATATTAAAAGGCTTTGAGATGAATAAGATGGCATGGTAGTTTCTATTCCTTCTTGCTCCCATGGTCTAGAATTTGGTGCTCATAACTTTGTTCAAGAAATGTTTAGTTAGGATCACGTACGTCTATCATTTTCGAAATAATGATTAATTATACAACTCAACCATGTCTCTATAAGTCTCAGTTCAATATGTTGTTAAACTTTGACAAATATGCAAAATTGCTCCGTATTTTGTTTAGTTTCCATTTAATATGTAACTTTGATGACACTTGATTGGCCTGGAGATAGCAGGTAAAACTTGAGTTTTCATTTAATATGTCTTTAAACTATGAGAAAACTGCAGCAATAATTTTTTTTTTAATGGAAAGCAACAGTAATTGTTCCAAAAAAGGAAAAGCAAAAAAGTTTTTTAAAAACCTAGTTAAACAGAAAATTTATTCAACTTATTTCATAGTTATTATTAGAAAAATTAAGAAATTGAAATTGTCTAATTTTTTTTAAAACAAAAGTGAATCTTTATTTTTATTTTGATCTTTTTAGTAACTGTAGTTTTAAACTTTTTTATTCAACTAGAAAATAAAAATAAAAGAAATATGATTAACAATATTACCACATATTATCATATGTTAATATTAATAAATGTAATATTAATAAATGTTAATATTATATTAAAATTAGTACTACTAAAAGTAAAGATAGAAATGAAATAATTATATTAATATCATTTTTATATACTAATATTAGTATTAATATTAATATTGTAAACCTTGATATGCTTGGTACGATCATGGTGAATTAGGTTTGCTGCAAGATAAGTAGTAAAGATGTTGTCACATAAGACATGGACATGTTGTGTGATGAAGATACCCAGTTTTGCAAGAAGGTAGCGCAACCATAGAGTCTCTGTGATTATATACGCAACAGCATGATATTTAGCTTCTGTAGAGGATTTTGATACAGTTGGCTGCTTCTTAGAGAGCCAAGAGACAAGATTGGGACCCAAAAAAATGGCGTAGCCAACGGTAGAGTGTGAGCTATCATGCAGGACAGCCAGCGCAATCAGCGCCGGAGTATGCCATGACAAGCGAGAAGTCACCTCTACGCTTAGGCAAGAGACCATGGTCAGCAGTACCTTGTAAATAGCGGAAGATACGCTGCACGGCAAAGAGGAGCGAGGTGCATGCATAAATTGAGAAACCATGTTAACAACATAAGCAATATCTGATCTAGTCATATTTAGATACTACAAAGCACCAACCATGCTTCTATAGGAAGAGGGATTTGTCAACAGCTCACCATCATGAAGGGACAATGTTTAGTCCCATTTTAGGGGCTAAATACCACTCATTTACGCTCAAGTCTATTGCCGTTCCCTAATAAAATGGTTATTTATTACGTGTTTTGTGATTTTTAGGTTTTAAGTTCGGAGAATAATAAAAGGGGACGAAGTTGCGGAAAAAGGCGATAACTCGGTTATCCCGAGACCTTTGGAGCCGATTTGATGCCGTGGTGAAGACCCGGGAAGCCAGGGAGACCAGTCGTGCGTAAAGGAGAGGGATTTCGGGACAAAAGGCTAAGTATGGGGGCATCCAGGCTCGTAGCGTTCGCTCTACAAGAGCGTGAGCGGTCGCTCGCCTATTGTAGCGATCGTTACGAGCCCAGCGTAAGGTTACGCCAAGGCGTAGCGTCGCTACCCCATTCATAGCGCCCGCTACGATGAAGCCCCGATTTTCCAAGTTTTCCGACGGCGGTCGTGGCGTTAGCTCGCGCTCCGTAGCGTTCGCTACGGATGATTGACTGGTCGCGATCTTTGGGCATAGCGGACGCCTTGGAGCTGAAATGTTCGCCTGCTTTGGGTCGTAACGAACGCTACGATGTCCGTAGCGTTCGCGACGACCTTATTTCCTGCATAATTTTCGGCCAAAACGACTGTGTTCTAGCCTTCTTCCCCTTGGTTTTAATTAGGCCGTCTTGTCACTTTCAAAGGAGAGTTTTTTTTTTTTTTTGGAGCTTTATTTTCTTTCCCTTTACATCTTCTATCTTTCAAGAGTTTTAGGATTAGCTTTTGGGGGATTAACTTCTACTTTGTTGATTAATTACTTTCTTCAATCAAGGCCAATTGCTCTTCATCATTTGGGTATTATTGCTCTTCATTTATTGCCAATTTATTGCTCATTCATTTAGGTATAATCTCTTTTCTCCTCATTTTAATGTTTCCAAATGCTTTGTTGCTTGTGTTTAGTGTAGTTTTATGTTGTTAATCATAGTGGTTAGTTTTAATATCCATCCTTTGAGTAGAACCATGCTAGGGTTTTATTGGTTGTGTGTTGCTAATTTCTCCACCATGTCTAGAGGCTAATCTTCCTTGAGGTGAGGGGGTGATTAAGGCCTTAATGGGTTTTGGCTAAGGTGTTTATTGATTAAAGTGTGTTTTAGTTGGAGGAGTCTATTTCCACTTGGTGTCTTCTCATTGGGGGTGGCGATTCAAGGTCCGAGAGCTCTTTGAATCGTTATACACTCAATGGGAAGCCTAGAGTGGGATCGTTAGGTCTACGCTTACGAGGGTAAGTGTAGGCTTAACTAGGAATTAACGCAATTCTCAACCCCGATGGTCCATGGTGGACATAGGGTAGTTAATTTGAATCTTCCTCGAGGGAGGAGATTCATCGTGGCCCCTTTCCCGCGTTGTTCCATGGATAAATCCAACTTTATGCGCTTTAGTCATGAAAACTCCTTGATCAAAGATTCCGTTAAGTGTCTAAAACCCCCGAACCTCTCTTTGTCTAATTATCACCTAGTTAATCATCTTTCTAGTTTTAATTTTGTCATAATCAAAGTGATCTTTGCTCCGTAATTTATTTCTCGATTCAAGGCTAAAACCGAAACAAAATACGAGAATTTAGGTCACAAGCTCCCTGAGTTCGACAATTTACACCGGCCTGCAAACCGTTGTACTCTTACCTTAGCAATCTTATCCCGACCGTTGACCTAGATTCTTTGACCAAGGCCGCCAGCTCCCTGAGAGAGAACGACAATACCGAGGTCTAACAAACCGCTGTACAGACAACGTGGTCCGAGAAGAAAGTGGGGTGCGTACAGGTTTAAAGTTGTGAATTGAAGGTCAAAACGAGAGAAAAATTGTTGAACATATTTGTGTTGAAAAAGAAATAGAAAGTCAGGAGTGCGCACCACCTGAACCCCAAAAAGTAAAGAATATCCCCGTGGTCCTTCATAGGAAACTGGGTGGAAAGGAAGCGAATGATGTGGTGTGGAAGGGCTTGAGAGTTCCCTGTGAAGATGATGTCATCAACATAGAGGAGAAGGATGAGAATGAGGTCGGGGTTACGGTAAATGAACATCGAAGGGTCAGTTTTGCTACAAGAAAAGCCCAAGTGGAGTAGAAAACTGCTAAACTTATGAAACCAAGCACGGGGAGCTTGTTTAAGACCATAGAGAGACTTATTGAATTTACAGACATGAGTTGGGAAGTAAGGATGGGTGAATCCCTGTGGTTGAGTCATGTAAATATCCTCGGTAAGGTCACCGTGAAGAAAGGCATTCTTAACATCAAGTTGGCGAATAACTGAACCACGCGAAACAACGAGACTGAGAATTACTCGAACCGTTGTGGGTTTCACCACGAGGCTACTTTAATAGTGGGTACAAACACCTACAATGGCCTTGGACTTGGACATTTAGATTCTTATAATGGCTAGTCTAACAGTGGGTATAATCAAGAAAATAATCGTTATCAAGGGAAACCTCCTCCAAAGGAACAACTAAATATTCAAGGGTAATTGACCAACAAAGATGACCTAAAAGCGCATTTCACAATTAAGGATTTGAAAGACCAAGATATCATAAAATGTAATGAAAAACATGGAAGATTAAATTTTCTTTTTCTTTTGGTCTCAATTGCCCAACATCACTAGCTAGTTTCAATTCCCCAGCACCACCGAATCCGCCAACACCCCGGTGCTGAAAACCACCTTCGACCACTCCGAGCATTGGCGACAAACGCCCAGACCATCCCTTCCGGCCCCTCTTCTCGAGCCCCCCATGCCCTCTTAAACTTCGGTGCGTCTTTCCACCTTGCCCGGATGTCTGTTGGGTATGTTGGGTTTCCTAATTATATGAGATTTAGGTTTCCTTAGTATGTTGGGTTTCCTAATTATATGAGATTTTAAATCTAATTAGAATGGGGGTCAAGGTAGGTTTAGATATAGTTTTTCTCTATAATAGTGGGTTCCTTCACCTTTTAATTGTGACCAATTTCGGGGTATCTCCCATGGGAGAAGGTATATGCAAATATTTAGAAATTTTGTATTCCAATTGATGAGAGAATTTGTGAGAGTTTGTGAGTTGTGAGTGAGATCGTTCGTTGTAATATCTAGCAATAGTAGATTCGTTTGTGCTTGTGTTGCCCGTGATTTTTCCCTGATTTGGGTTTCCATAGTAAATTGTTGTTCCCTTTATTCTTGCATTTATTTTTCTTGATATCCAGTAGTAATCTTATTTTTCACTTCCACTAATTAACCTACTCTCATAATTAGCTTAACACCCTTTGTAGATGTCCAGGAAAGACACGTTGGAGTGATTTTGAAGGACTCAAGGGTGAGTGACAGGGACACTTTACCTTATTATCTCTTGTTAATCAATTCTATTTTCTTCTATCTGTCTCTATTCCAATTTCTGGATACATACCCAGTTGCTATGTCCCAAATCCTTAATTAGTACCCTCTAATGGCTTCCCCTCATGTACTCTCTTCCCCACAAACCCTAACCCTCTTTCCACCACTTTCCCGCTCGTAATCATTCATCCAAAACCAAGAAAAATAGAGTGGTCAATTGCAGAGGAATCAAGGTCTCTGCGTTGAACAACTGCTCCAATTCGAGGAATAATTGCTTGTTTGGGACTCATGAGGTGAATGTCAAGGATCCCAACATTGCCACGCTTGGAAATCTTTGTGTTGATATTGTTCTTATTAGTTTTAATTTAGACCGACTGTGTTTGAAGGCTACTAATTTAGCTTGCTCATGTACTCCCTCCTTCTATTGCTAGAGCCCAACGAGGAATTTTGGTTTGATTTTTCTCAGCAACCACTACCCCTATCACTCACTCCCTAGTCCCTCAAAATCACTCTGACATGTCTTTTCCAGATGTCTGCAAAGGGAAAGCATGGTTCACTTTTGTTGATATCCATGGACATCTACAAAGGCAAACCATAGTTTCCCTTGCAGACATCCAGGAAATACAGAAAGACACACCCAAGTTTGAGATGGTTTGAGGGGGCTCGAGAAGAGGGATAGCGGTGGACCGGTGGTTTGGGCGTCGGTCTCCTGTGATGGAGTGATCGGAGGTGGTTTCCGGTACCGAGGTGGTGGGCGGACGTTCAATGGTGGTGACTGGTGAGGTGGTGGTGTTGGGAAGTTGAAATCGGTGATGGTGGGATGGTGGTGTTGGGCAATTGAAACAAAAAAAAAAAAAATCTTCTATTTTTTATTACAAATTACGTCATCTTGGTCTTTCACATCTTTAATTGACAAATGTGTTTTTAGCTAGGTCATTCTTCTTGGTCAATTACCCAATATTCAAACAAAATGTTGGTGTTCTGTAGTTTCGATTGGATGGGCCCTAATTTGGTTCAAGATGTTTTCTAGTTCAGATTGGGCAAACTCGAACTTGGTTCAACATCAATGTTTGGTTTGGGCTTGCTCCAATTTGGTGTAACAAGTACTCTGGCTTGCATAGGGCCAATCCAAATACAATTCAACATCTAAAATCACTTCGTATGTGGTCCTATAAGATGTTAGTCGATACTCCATGGACAACCTTGTTCGATAGTCTTTTTCATTTATTCTTTTCCAGAATAGTGAAAATAGAGGGATTAAGCATAAAGAAATAAAGAAAAATCATAGTTAAAACTACAAAATAATTTACCATTGGTGTCACTCATCACAGGTTCTTGTTGTTGAGTAGCTATTGGACATAACCTAGCTTTGCTAAAGTTTAAAGCCCTTTGGTCTCATCAGTTCTTGGTTATGTTTGGCCAGTCCTCAATTCAATTTGATTGAGATTCTCAGTTGAAAACTGGGTTCGGAGATAGATTTTTCGCCCGAGTTTTGATATTGACCAAATATTCGGACATAATATATCTCTTTTTTCTATTGTTTGAATTCGATTTTGACCCGAATTTAACTCCGTCCGAACTGTCCGACCCGGTTTGACCCGAATAAAAATCAGGGTATGGACATGAATTTCTCGTCCGAATTTTGACATTGACCGAAATTATCCGACCCAAATTTACCAGGACCCAAAGTTTTCTCAGCACCACCAGAAATAACAAACTTCCATATGAACAATCTCCAACTCCATATCACCTTTCAACAGACGAAGCAAGAAAAACAAAGGGAAGGGGGGGGGGGGGGACAAACACAAGTACCAAATATCAGAAAGCAGATAAAAGGTTTTTCCTTGAGACAACAAGGCTTGGATACAACACATTTACTTTCTTCTATCTACACAAGCTCACACACAGAGATCAAGTCCATCTCCTCGCGCGCTTATTAATAATCCCAACATATCAGCCTCTCAAGCTGCAAATGGCAGTGTCATCTTCTTGTTACTCCCTTTCTTTTTCCTCCTTAGGAGCTTCCTGATGAGCCCTCCGGATGACGTCTGTTGTCTCTTGCTCGGTACAATGGCCAAGGGACCCACCGACAACGTGAGCTCACCGTTGTACTTGTTTCCTGTACCGTACTCCTTGATGGGTCCATACCCGAAATCATTGGGACATATGACTTCCTTTGTTTTTGGAGATCCGGTTTCATCATCCTCGGCTAGCATCTTATCGAGCAGAGAAGACCCATGAGTGGTGGTTAGTTTCTTTTCGGTAGGGGGGCTCGGGTTTGTGGGGTTGATGGTGGTGGTGGAGGTGTTGGTGTTTGTTGGAGTGGAGATGTATTTATCGGACACCATGGCGTCCCGTGATGTCGCGAGTGCCTTCAGTTGCTTCCCTAGATAGAGTATGGTTTCTTGGCACTCTGCTAGCTTTTCTGAAGCTGCTGAAAACTCTTGTTCCTACACACATTGTTTCAAGTTTCAGTACAAGTTCACAAAAAGTTCAGAATAAGATTAGTCAAAATAAGTAGAAAAGAACAGGTCCTTAATACAAGCGAGATATTGCACGCATTTAAAGATGGGATTATGTTACTCACAGTCCGAAGCTGCTTTTCATCTTGATCGTTATGCTCTGAAGAATCGCTCTTCGTTACCCTGAAATCAGCACTTTCAACATTGTGATAACATGCAGACGAAAAGATAAACAATCTAGCATGGTAAAAGGCTTCTGAAAAAAAGGAACAAAAACGAGCCCCTTGTGTACCTTTCAAGCTGAAGCTGTAAGTCAAGGCATTTGGCTTCCATTTCTTCACAATGAGAGACCTTCTCCTTGAACTCTCCTTCAAGAGATTCAAACTTCTTCCCGGCATCAAGTAATTCAGATCTCACAGCAGAAAGCTCTGATTCGAGCTCCTCGATCCTCACTTTCAAACTTTCAAGCTGGTCATCAGCCTCGGCCTTAGACTGCTTCAAACCCTCCACTTCAACCCGCAAACTCGCAATCGTGCTTTCTGATCTCTCAAGTTCACTTCTCAGAGACTCGCACTCATTTTTCAGTTCTTCTGATTTCCCTTCTTCAGTTACATCAGAATGTGTCTCGCTGTGCTGTTTCAGAGCAGCTAACTTAGCAGCAGCTGCACCTGACAAACAGTTTCCTGATTCAACTTCACTTTCGCTCCTGGTCTCGTCCCAGCAACAGTCAAGCTGTTTCTTTATCTCGTCCTTCATACTCGACACATCTTGAAGAGAGAAACAATGGTTGATCATCCACTCCAACGCTGACACTAGCTCCTCAGTGAACGATTCATAGTCCGCCTTTCCGTTGACCAAGTCATCACAAGCGCGTAGGAAACTTCGCATGACATCACTCAGATCAGAAGTTTTCCACTGCAGCACGCGGACCGTGTACCCCGCCGTGGGGCCCTCCAAATTCACCCCCTCGATAACCTCCACCAACTTTGACATCGATTTGCTCAGCCTCGATGGCAGCTGTTTGTTACTCGTATCTGTTTTTACATCACTTGTGTCAGTAAGTGCAGACATCGGAACCAACTCTTTTCCTGTGGCTTCTTCTACCGGCTTCCTGTCACCAACACAAACCAGGGCTAACTTCTCCATCTCCGCAAAATCATCCATCAAGTGATTCATGTCTGAAACACCCCCCACCGGTTTCGACGGCTTGTCTTTTTCATCTTTGAAGTGCTCAAGCTCCGAAATCAGTGCAGAAGCCCAAGACCCGGCACAGCTGGCCTTGTCATCACTGCCAATATCCGATGCTGAACCCAAAAACCGACCCCTGGGCGAGTCTTGAAGCTGTGTCTCAACTTGGGACAGCTTTGAAGCCGTCTTTGCGTACATGTTCCTCGACACTTGGAGCTCGTTCAGCTTTTGCTGGAGGGCTTCTCTTAGACAGCCGTTTTCTTCCTCCAATGCGCAAATCTTCTCTGTCAAAATATCCAACTTTTTTCCATCCGGATAGTCCAACTCTAGATTTGAGTTGGGCTTTTTCCTCCTGTTTCCTTGCAATATGTCCACCTCACTCTTCATTTTCGCCACAGCAGCGGGACCCGGCAGCCGTTTTCTGACCAGGACGCGGAGTCTCTGACACTCTGACTCGAGCTTTGCGATTTTCTTGACATTTTCCAAATGCTGTTTATGAGCTGCATCAGCAGTCCGCCGGTTAAACTCCCTCTCTTCGTTTCTTATATCAACTTCCTTCTCAAGAATTCGGAGCTCGTATCTCAAGGAATTGTTGTCCTTCTCCAACCCTTCGAGTCTTCTCACAAGGGCGTTTATGTCAGCCTCTGCTTTGGCCTGTTGTTGAGTCAAGTCCTCAATCAGTTGTTCCTTCAGCACAAGCATTTTTGTTAGTTCAGAGTTTTCAGCAGTCAGTTTTGCCGTCTTTTTGTCAGACTCTGCCAGTTTCTCTGCGAAAAACAGTTTGGTTTCTTCAAGCTCCTTAGATGCCTTGAGAAGAACATCGTGAATTCTCTTCTCTTGTTCCTCCCGAACAAAGCGAAGCTGCTGCATGCATTCCTTGAGTGCCGCATCCAAATGGGTTGCTCGCTGTTCACAGATTTGCCTCTGGTTCAAAGCTTCATCCAGCTCTTGCTTTAGGGACAATGCCTTTGCTTCTGCCTTTTCCCAGCCTAGCATATACCATAAAACTCCATCGATGAATATAAAAGATACAACAATAACCAAAACCAAAACCACTACTCTGAAATCCCGCCCAAGCGAGACTGGTCCCAATTGACCCAAGATTAGAAGTTGTTCATTACCTACCACTCCATTGAAAAGAAGCAGATGAGGTTTAACGGTACATTTTACTTTAGTCCATTACAATCTAAGTTGAAAAAAAATATATTTTTCAATTATCCCGATTATGGACATATCGAAAGAAACATGACACTTACTGTAAACACACATACAAAATGAAAGAAGAGTGAACCTGCAAGAGCTTCTTGAGCTGTTTTTGCTTGTTTCTTGACAAGCTCATCCTTAGCATCACACTCAGAAAGGGCAGATGATAGTTTTTCACTCAACTCCCTGAGGTCTCTCTCTAGCTCTGCCTTTTCAGCAAGAAGTACATGCATCTACACAAAGAAGAATACAATCCCATAAATTCATAACTCCATAACAAACATAGCTCCCACAGCAGAATGCATATAATACACAGATAGTAAGTATATGTTATAATACCTCCTCCTCATGAGCTTTAGACATAAGCTCAACTTTATCCGCAACCACAATGTTCTTCTCCGACGATCTTTTCCGCCAGAGCCATGACTTGTTATCTGTCATCGGGCCCGATCTTCTGGTCTCTGATTCACATAAATGCAGATCAAGAACCGATAAACAGCGTTTAGCGAAGTTGGTAAACATGATTAGAGTACAATTACTAGGTACTACTTTGCTAGTAAACAAGTGACTGTGACTGCACATTTTAACTACGAGACAGATGTGAGTGTTTTGAGTGCTGGAATTATCCGTTTCCCAAAGATTTTGCATGTGTTTTTCGTCTCTGAAATCTACTGTCAGATATCAACAGCCTGTGTCCACCCTGGAATACTGCTACATGACATTTGGACATACCAAGCTAGAATTGGGAAAATACACATAAATAACATCTACATGTCAGATGTCAGACTGGTATATAAAGCCCATGGACCATCGTTCGATTCCCATACACCAGCTTTTCTTTACCACGGTAAAAAATCCAGGCGGGACGCCGGAGGAAAAATATTGATGGTCTCATTCCGGTCAGACAATTTAGGCAAACCTTCATTATATACACCAAAAATATGACAATACTCAATTTTTTTTTGTGGGTCCAATCGGAGTTGAACCTAACTAGGACCCAAACCCGATTACCCAAGTCCACACCCGACCCGAGACCAAACATGATTACCCAGGTCCACATCCGACCCGAGACTGAACCCATACTCACCAAACCTGAACCGAATCCGAAATCTGGTCCGTCAGAACAAGACCAACATGACCCAGACTGAACCATCTATATCAGGCGAGAAAGAAGACGCACAAACTGACCAATTTAATTCAATTAAATTTTTTCTTTAAAAAAAGAAGACCAAAGAAGGAGAAAGCAACAAGACAACAACGTCAAACAGGGCTCCACGGCGGCAGTCCGACCCGACCCGACCGTGACTTGTTGGTTGGGAGTTAGGAAAAGAACAGATCACTATCACCAGGTCTTATGCTGTCCAAAATTATAAGCTGTCAACAGCACACACGGTTATAGCCAGTACACCAAAGCTCGCCGCCGGTCGCAGTTCTCATATAAGGTGAAAAAATATATATAATTTAGTCGCAGCACAAAACAGAAATTATTGGCGTACAAAAATTGAAAGTAGAGATTATTAGATTCTGATTTTCCAATATTTACATGTATGTTGAGTTTTATACAATTTTCAGTCGTAGCGTTGAAATAAGAGGATTTACCAATGTGCTAAAACAACCATCATAATCTTATTTTTAGTCTTTTTTGTTGGGATTTTTGAGCATATGAAAGGAGGACAAATTCATGCAACCAAACACAGGCCATAGAAGAGCAAAGTAAAGAGTTGGACAACATACATACACACGTACATATTATATAAATAAAGAATGAGTCGATAATTACCTGTATATATGAATCAGTGATTGTCTGAATGATCAAAGGGAAACAGCAACAATGTGAAGAGGTAGCAGTGAACAGACTATAGTTCTACAAAAATGTAGTTAGTGGGATTAGATAAATAAGAACAGGGAAAGAAAGAGAAATGTGGGGGAGGACTGAGGAGGAGCACCAAATTCATCCAACCAGAAATGCAATGGGTTGAGAGGAAAGAGAGAGAGAAAGAGGGGAGAGTTGAGTGAGTGAGTGAACTCCGCCGACACAATTAAAGCCAACAAGCACGGACGTATTAAGAGGGGAACAGCTGAACACCAAGAAAAATTATACCATCTCAATCATATTTTTGTTACCCCAACACACTCTTTTATTTTTTTAACAAATTGCCCATTTACTATCACTTTTAACACTAATTCTTTAATTATTTACGTTAATTATTAATTATAAAATTTAATATGTATTAACTACTACACTAATTATAAATTACATTCTAATTGAATCATATCATCCGAGTTACATAGTCCCAAAACAAATTAAAATTATATTCTGGTGGGGCACCATCAACTCAAGTGATGGCGACTGATTGGAAAGGTGACGTCAACCACACTCCTGTCGGTACACGTCAATATTCCGCCGAGTCACCACCATTTGACTCGATCTTCCACCATAATATAATTTTATTCTTTTTAAGATTACCGGAATACAAAAATTTATTAAATAGAAATATATTATTTTAGTATATATTATAAAATATTTATTATTTTGCTAAATGGAATATATATATATATATATATATATATATATATATATATATATATATATCTAATACATAAAATTTAATTTTTAGTATAAGTATCATAAATATTTATTATTGTTTTTCTAAATAGAAAAGTGTAGTAGAATAGTAGATAGATGCAAGGGGTAGGAGAGGGGAGGATGTGTAGTTTACTTGGGAGTAGGTAAAGGTGTCGATGAAAATTATTATCTCAAAAATGAATCTTTTTTTTATAAAAAAAAGGTGCGAGGAAAAGTGAAAAGATGGGAAAAGCGATGGCTCCTAGAACAGTAAAAGTTTGACAAGGGTTGAAGAGAAAGGCATAACGAGGAGACCCTTTTTTTTTATTAATTAGTCTTATTTTGTGCCTTTCTTTCATTGCTATTTATTTGTAGTCTAGGGATTTAGGGAAGAAGCCAAACACGGCCTAGGGATCAAGGGATGGATCATACACGAGTTTGTGTCAATTTCTTTGTCTTATTTACAACCTTTTTCCTTTTTTTGGCAGGATTTGGGGTTTTATATTTTTGTAGTTTTGGATTTGACTAATAATTGGTTTTGTAATCATAATATATATGGATGAAAATATTAGTTCCTTATAATAAAATGACTTATCAAATTACTAAAATATATATCAGTACTTATGGACCGTGTATTTTATTAAGTTTAATTATATTGATATCCATTATCCATATGTACAATCATTATCGAATTAAGTTGTAATGCCACATTTGGCTTGTTTGACAATTTGATGAAACCTCATCTTCAACCACCAATAATGAGCATTTCATTAAGTTATACAAAGATTCAAATGAAATTGTGATAATTAGGAGGAAGATGCGGTCTTCACACATTATTAGATTATACATATTTTATTCCAATTCTCTCTTATTAAAATGTTCTTATCCTAAAAAGCAAAGCAAAATATATAATAGTTGTCATCAATTAAAGTCTTACCTATCTTCTATTTATATCAACTCTTCATATTATATTGTACTTTACTTATAAACACCTCTAAATTATAGTAATATCTAACAACAATATTTGCTAAAATAAAATTACATATATTGAATTTTTCTTTTCTTTTTGTTTAAGCAAACACACACTAAAAGTTTCGCTATTAACTTGAAATTCCTACTTATGTAATACCCCCGCCATTCCCATGCCATGAACATTATTGACAACTGCTTTACAGGTCGATGACTGACCCCACAAGTCACCGCATGTCTTTTCAATGTGGTTCGTTTTCGATCACATGTTATCTGGAAAAACTTCTCATAATGTCACCTTTCCAGAGATTGTTCCTACGGTACGTATGCTTACGTGATTGGTCTTACACTCTCTCTCCGGTTGTCACTTATCTCTCTCCTTTTCTTCATTCCGCTGCGTTACGAAACTCTGCGAGTTCGAACTGATGGAATAACTGAGAGAGAGTGTGTAAGAATTCCACTGATGAAGTTCCGCATTGCATATGTTCTAACCAAATACACTTAATTTGTGAGTTCTCGTCGTATGAGCTCCTTAAAAAGAAAGTGTACATTAATGATATGAGAAATCATTTCAACCCTTTTAACAACACATAACTAAATATCCGAGTTGTTAGAACTAATACAATCAATGTTACCTTAAATTTCGAAAACTGTTGTACTTCCATGAAGTTAATATCTCAAATTATAAAAACAAGATTCTCACAGCTATGTCACTCCACAGTTGCGCACCATAAAGTAAAAATGAGCATAAACATTATAATAATGATGTGGGGATAACAAATAAATGTTGACTAAAATAGTGGTTAATTAAAGGAGAGGCTAGTACAAAGGACAAGGGTAAAGGAACATAATTACTCCCTCAGTCCCAAATTAATAGACGCTTTGAAAAAATTTTGATCATTAATTAATCACAAATCACAAAGAGTTACGATATGAAATTACTATTATTAGAAACATATTTTACTAAAAATTACAATGAAGATAATTTCATATTGTAACTCATTATAATTTATGAATAATTAATGGTCAAAATTTAGTTAAAATATCAATTAATTTGTAACGGAGGAAGTATAATTAGTACCAATAGAGAGAGAACATATAATTATTTTTGGTTCAGTTTAGGGTTGGTCGCATGCAAATTCGGGGCTACTACTGACTACTCCGAAAGCAGAGGACACCTGGACTCATCTGGCCGGGTCTAGGGCTCAGAATCCGGTTCAACTCAACTTCTGTTTTCACCCTTTCTTTTATCAATTATTATTACCAAAAGAAATAATCACAACACATACAATAATTAACCACTACTAATTACGAGTATTTAATTATCTTAATTATTTAATAAGTAATACTAATATAAAAATCTTCTAAAAAAACTAATAATAACATATACATTATCAAGAACCTTTATACTTTAGCTTTTTGTGGGTTAAAGATTGGATATAGGGTCTGAATTTCATTTAAAATACTCTGAAAGTTATATTTTGTGCATTTAAATTGTTATCTAAATATATTACTTTGAGTCTTTGAAAGGTGTTGCCATTCATAAATTGTACGAAATTTATATATATTTATATTTTTCATAAATATACAAATGTGTATAAAATGTGTATTCCTTTGTGGTTGACATATATGATTTAGATATTATTAATTTTTTATACGTTAACGCATCCAAACGCAACGCAACTTATCGCAACCATACCGCAACATAACGCAAATTACCATTATTTTTTAAACTATTTTCACCGCAACGCAAACGCAACGCAAACGCAAACGCAACGCACAAAAGAACGGGGAATAAATGTGTGTAGTTATTAAAAAAGTTATTTGAATTTATAAAATCATAAATTATAGCTAGGTAATTTAAGATGGTTATTAATCATTTTTCACTAAAAGTTAAATCATTTAATTAAGACACATATCATTATTATTTTCTTAATTACTCCCTCCGTCCCAAATTAATTGACACTTTGACTAAATTTTGACCGTTAATTTACTCACAAATTACAATGAATTACAATATGAAATTACCGTCATTAGAATGATACTTTACTAAAAATTACAATGGAGGTAATTTCATATTGTTACCCATTGTAGTTTGTGAATATTTAACCGTCAAAATTTAGTCAAAGCATCAATTAATTTGAGACGGAGGGAGTAATGAAGATTAAGAACCCTTAAAATATTGTCAGGACTAGCTATTTTTTTAATCCTAGTCCAATTTTTATATTACCCTCTCTTCTATCCATTAATAAATATAGTTTGTGAGGAGGGACCCAATAAATAAATGACTGATCACTATTATGACAAAAATAATAATAACATTTCTTACTAAGATATTCAATTACTCTTACAACTTTACAAGTTATACCCTTGTCATCTTTTCATCCTTCTCTGTTCTCTTATTACCCTAGAATGAGCCTAGATCAAAGGGTGGGTGGGTGACTTTTATTTTAGTCTCAAGCTTTCTTCATTCTTTTTTTTTCCCTCTATCCTTTTTTTAGCAATATATATTGTATACACCCGGAGCATGTGCTCCAGATATATACAAGTGAACAATCATTGTAATAAGAGTGAACAATCTAATATTTATAGTGAACAATCTAATATATGTGGGTGAACAATCATATTATCTGGAGCATGTGTGCTCCAGGAGCACCTAATAAATTGCATTTTTTTAGGGTGTGTCAAATTTATGGATAAAAAGTGGTTGGATAAAAATTAAGTTTTAGTAATTTTTGGTAATTTTTGTCTAATATACCCTAATATGTTAAAATTAAATTTTATTTTATTTTTTAACTTTGATAGTTTTTTTATAATTTTTAGTAAATTTTGATAAATTTTGATAAATTTAAATAAAAATAATAAATTTAATTTATTTTCTTTACATTTCTCTGTATCCAACACAAGGTCATGTTGGTCTTTGCAATTTGTAGGGATCCCATACCATGAGAAAAGTTACCGTCATTTGTTTCTCATAAAAGTTAACGTCAAGCTCTGGGGATCCTACAACCACATTTATTGCTCGAGTTTCTTAGTGCATCATCCATGCCACTTCTTTTTCTTCTTCTTTTTTCGAAATTATGATATTGTTAAATAGGAGTAGTTACATTGGTCGACAATGCATATATTCCCTTGATTCAGATCATTTATTGTTTTCAATCTTAATTTTTTATGATATTTAATATATTTTTCTACTCTAGTCACTATTTTTCATCAACATATTTTCTAAAATTTTATAAACTTTCAATTTTATAAAAATATATATATTGCGTTCAATTCCATAAAGGTATTTTCATCTGATATTTCATCATATTTTTTGAAAAAATAAGATCCGAAATTTTCAAAAACTAACAAATTAATAATACAAATATCATAGTTGACAGTGAATAGCACCATAGGAGAGAAGGGGTGATAAAGATGTGACTTCTAGCTCCATATTGCCAACGAATATTGTGAATATATATCTAGTAAAATATAAAACAATAAATAACTTTAATAAATTCTAATCAGTAATTATAAGCACTTACAGGTATTTTTTGTGTCATTATCATACTACTACCTCCGTCCCAAAATGTCTGTCAAAATAACTAATTTCTTTGTCCCAATTTGTTTGTCACTTTTATAATTCCAACAATTGTAAATTCATTTTTGCCCCTAATTAATAACTTTTATTATCGCTTTTTACAATCTCAACAACTATTACATCATCAATTTGGGTAAGGTTAAACTTTTCACCCCAATTACAAAGTGTATTAATTTTGTAAAAGTGATTGGAGTGACAAAAAAAATTGGGACGGAGGTAGTAGTAATTATTATACGATATTCAATTCTCACTAAGACACAAACTAATTTCAAGTAAAATATTGATAATTTATGGTCAATACATTCATCGATATTTATTAGCACATCATTTAATTTGTATCAATCTACACCACTTCAGGGGAATCATTCATCGTAGTTTGGTGGACTCAAATGTTGGCGACTTTTCCCTTGATGAAAAATACATGAAATACATATAAATAAATAAAAAATTGAATGAGCCCTTTTTTTCTTTTTAATAAATGGTCCTCAATATGTCTTATCACTTACATAGTTAGTTAACATCAATCTACAACACCTTTTTTTGGAAGTTTTTCTTTCATTTTTCTAATTTTGATTTTTGCTTAAGACATATACCTGCTTATTCAGCTCAAAATGATAAATCACTTAATATGAAATTTGAAGGTGCTTCACACACACTTAGACCTATCAATTCGGGTGGGCGGGCAAGTTAAGGGTGGATCGTACATACGGGTCGGTGTATTTTGAGTTCGGGTGAATACGGACGGTGTACGTTTTCCGGTTTTGGGTCAACCCAACGGGTTATGATTGCGACATTCTTCCGCTTTTTCCTTTAAAAAATTTGTCTTTAAATATTATTTTTGGTATAATATATATAATAAAATATGATTATCTTCTAGTACGGATAGATTATTGTAAATATTTCAACTTAAATTAGAGAAATAACATATGAAAGAGTTGCGGTTATAATTTAATAATCATGAATTCCAATGAAAAATCACAAATTTTAATAGATTCAAACGTAAAAAAATATAGTTTTTGGGTCAAACGGGCGGGTCATATTTGACCCGCTAAGTTGTGAGTTTTCCGGGTTCGATATATTTCGGGTTCGGGTCGAGAAAATCATGTTCAAAACCAAGAATTTCGGGTCGAGTTTGGGTTGATTGGGTCAAAGATTGGCAGGTCTACGCACGCCCAATGACTCCAAATTATCTTTATGTACTAGCCACTTAGTCGGCCTACAAATTATGGTAGTTATTATGACATACTCCCACCTTCCCATATTATTTGACACATTAGACATGATTTAGAAAACCAAAAAAATTTACAAATTACATTAATTTGCATTCTTGGAAATGAGAAAAATGTGAATAAAATGGTGAATAAAAAAGAAAACTGGTGAATAAAAGAGAAAAGTTGAAGAAAAAGATCAATGTATTTAATAGGTTAATTTGATAAATTAGTAATTAATGTGTTATTAAAATTGTAAAGTGACAGATATTATGAGAAGGAGGGAGTATATTCATTCACATATTGTTAACTTAACCTCCAACAATACAAAGATGATTGCAATATTTGTTGGTGGCAAATTAATGAAGAGTTAGATAATTAAACCACTGAAAAATTTTAGTTAAAGGTTAAGATGGCATTAACTTGATGAACTAATCAGAATGAATATAACTAATAATTTTGTTAAAAACTTTAGTCAAAAGAATTTGTAGAAACAGTTGCAAACTTCTGATGCCCTCCACGATTCTCACCATGAGGACCTCAAGATAAAGAGTAGCAGATTTTGTTTGAAAGAGCAAAATCACAGGATAAATCAGGGAAATATCCTAGAATATATTATTTCACCATATCCGAATATTCTCTAAGATGTTCTCACTCATTTATACGATTTCCCCTACAGAAAGGCAAGAAAGTAAGTTTCCAAAGAATTGAGGATTGAAGATCAAAGCAAGATAGGAAAGTATCAACCAATAAGAAAAGTCAAGATGTAACCGTTGGAGCTGAAAGATGCAACCTATAAATAGTCCTATACATCCTCTATGAAAGAATATCGACTCCAAGGAAATATAATCGAAAGAGTAAGAATTTTAGTGAGAAAATTCGGAGTGTAACCACTAGTGTGATTAGTGGTGAGTTTTGTAACCAAAAAATTGGTTCTGGTGAGGTCATCCAACCTGTGTAGCTAAAGAAAGAAAGACTCTGTCTTTAGTGAGTTAGTTCATCACCAGGATCCTTGGTGAGGTCACTTAGCAAAAACCATTGTGGAGTTTCTGCCGTTGTAAGCAGTTATGAGGACGTCATAATCTTATTACTGTCGAGTATCCTGATCTCCTCATCTTCTCTGTACCTTATATTCAGTTCAATAAAGAAGTATAATTCCACAATGGTACAGAGAACAATGGTACATAAAGTTTCATTAACCCTATTCACCCCTCTAGGGTTCTTATATGATTACATTTAAATTTTGTTTATATTGACCTTTATATATGTGCTTTGTCCATACGTACCTAAAATAAAAACAATGAAGTTTGTGGATACATAGTATTTTAACTTTGTTTATGTGTTATAAATACGTATGTTTTTTGATGGAAGACAAATACGTATAGTTAATTATATGTATTTTCTGATAGGAAAAAAGACAAAGAAAACATATAATATATTGATGAAAGAAGGGAATAGGGTACTGTTAGGATTTTAGTGTGTTATTAGCAAACAAACAATATAATAATCAGTATAAATGATAGATAAAGATTAATACAAAGGATTTAATATAGAAAAATCCAAACCAGGAATAAATCACGAACAATACATTATCAAAGGATTACAAGTGTTATTACAGATTCTCAAACCTTCACAGTCTCTCTCAACATCTCTACAATTACAGCTTGATAATTCAATCCTAACATATATGAACCTCACACAACTCAACACAAAGATTACAGAACAATCTCTTGTAGTAAAGATGTAATACTCAATTATGTTCTAAAAAAAAACTAATAACAAGTCCCATTTATAGCAAAAGACAATATAATAGAGTCTAGAGTTAATAGGAGTTCATTGGCCGTCAAACACTTCAAAAAACGGCAACAGATTTTGAAATCATCCCAGAATAGGAAAACGTATGTCAAAACGAGACTCCTAAACTCAAAAACATTTCAAAATAGGACTCGAATTTCACCCGTTTTACCTCTATTCGTGCATCAAATCATCCCAAACTTATAATTTTGGCTCCAAATATCAAATTCAATATAGGGATTAGGGAAAGGAATTTTCGATGAGTAAAACATGATCTAATTATTGTGCCAACTACTCCTAATTATGATTTAGTAAATTTAATCACTTAGGCACGAAACACCTGAAAATTTGACAACAAATAGCTACTATCTCCGTCCCAAATTGTTTGTCCATCTACCTAACTCCCTTGTCCCAAAATATTTGTCCATTTTATAATTCCAATGATTGTAATTCCTATTATACCCATAATAAATACTCTTTTGTTTCTTTTTTATTTTTCTTCACATGAGAAAAGTAAGGGCAATTCTAGTAGATTACACATTTTTCACCCCATTTCCCATGATCATTGGACTTTTAAATATAGTTTGATGGACAAACAATATGTGACGGAGGCAGTAGGTTAGTACGTACGTGATGCTTGAAAGTTATTGATTATCCCCAGCCCAACTTTCCTAGTTAGGTTTTCGAATTTATTGACCTGAACTTTTTTTTTTTGAAAAAAAAATATAAATACAAAAAATATATATAGGTAGCTCTTCTATCAAAGATTTTATCAATAACATCATCAAATAAAATAGAAGACAATATCACTAAAGGACTGCTGGTCCAAAAAGCTGTTGACTGGAGAGAAATATCAAACTTAATTAGCTAGTCAATCAACAACTCTATTACCTTCTCTAAAAATATGCGAAACTGAAATTGAACCACAAATGGGAATTATTGACTTGAACTTAGCATCCAAAGATACATACATTTAAGTTTTTTTTTATCTTTTTAATTGTTTCTAAAAAACAATAAGATAAGATATACGCAGTTAGACAATCATTTTTTGCCAGGATTATACGTACCTAGTATATCATCGAACAAAATATTGATTAAATTAACACTGAAAACTCAATGTCAAATCATGGTAGAATGAATTAGATAATCTAACTAAGATAACCGATCATGTAAGTGTACGATACAAACAACCAGACATCCTTTCTCTCAAGGGTTACACTCGTTCCCTTCACCATATAATGATAGTCCATTATAACTTTTATGGAAGTCGCGAAATGATTATCTACTTATTATATTTGGTGTTAAAAATTTTCTCTTTCCTCTAAAATCAACACAAAACACTAAAACAGTCTATTACACAATGTTCCCTAATTGAGAATTTCATTTCCTAACTAGGAGTAATAATTTATTAATATAGGGGATACTAATAATTTATTTTAGATTTTGATAAAAATAATTTTTTGATAAATTATTAGTTACATTCGTATTAAAAAGTGGTTCCCTAATATGATTTTTGGTCATTGTCAAATATTTGAAGGTTAACCTAAAAGGAGCACGCTCATGGTCATGATAGTTACGCTTTGGAATTTGCGTACAATAAAATAGGTTTAAAATGAGGAATGTTAAAGTATTTTTTTAAAAAATAAATTAAGATTATTAGCAATTTAATGCCTAAAATTTTAGGATTATGCTGATCCAAGAAAACCTTATCTGATCTGTTAACTATATTAAAACAAAACAAATTGAATGAGCAATTTCCATGTGTCATGTATGTAAATGTTTCTCATTTATGTTGAGTTGGAAAATTTTCATTGGCTCATTTATTTAAATCATTAAAGGTGTTAAATGAAGAAACATTCTCATTTACATATGCACATTTTATTCTTCTTATTTTTTCTTTAATGGCAACCTACTACTTTTTATTGATTTTTGGTATGAAAATGAATTATATAGTTTGCATTTATTTACATTTACTAAAATAGAAATTACTGTTATTCTTTATTATATGTATTTAAGATAAAATTATCACACATATTTCTTGATTTTTTTATCATAATAATAATAATAATCAATTCACTAAATTGAAAAATAAATTATTTAATAAGTATTTTCTAATATATATATATATATATATATTTCAATTTTAGTTAGCTTAACAAATATATTCATATCAAAAAAGTTTACTCCCTCCGTCCCATATTAATTGACACTTTAACTAATTTATTTTGTCCCAAAATAATTGTCACTTTCCTATTCCCAATACATAATTTAATTATTTTATATTATTTATTAGAGAGAGAAAAGTCAAATACAATTGAGGTTTGGTAGTTATTATAGTTATGTATTGGTATGCGTGAAAATTTCAATTCCGTCAATTAATTTGGGACGGAGGGAGTAATACATAAGTTTCAATAATTTAATAATTGACAATCTTCTCATGCATCATACGGAATATATAGCGCTAATTATTATTGAAAAGAAAAATATAATAAAACGGATTCGATAAGAAGTTACCACCGACTGTTAAGCAGATAGTAACCCGCCAAAAAATGTATATAGAAAATCATGGTTTAAGAGGAGCCAAAATTAAAGTTGTATTAAATATTAAACGATCGAGGACATCATCATTAGTTGTTCGATTACTGAAACAAAAAGTTTATTTGTTGAAAATCTACTATGCCCAGATTCCTCATAATTAAAATGATCCACTACACTTCCCCGGGATGCTCCATTATGGCACCACCACAATGTGATGTTGCGATTGTCCATCTATTTCACACACCATTATTCGTATTGCCATATTGGATGGTTAATTTACATATGAATGATTCTCGTCCGTAAGATTAGCGGGTAAATAGTAAATTGATAGAAATTGACAAGTAAATTATGAGTAAGTAGAAATTGATTTTCTATTAACTGTTTACCTACATTTATGAAAACTCATCCAAAGTTATTAAAAAGTTTTGAAAATTTTAAAAAATTATCAAAAGTTACTAAAAATTACCAAAACTTATTTACCTTACCCATGAATCTCACAGGCAAAACTGGTCTTGACTATAAACAGGTTAAAATTGACATTTAGACTACTTCTTGTTGTCGTAAACTTCGTTAATTAATAATTTTCAGATAAGTGTCACTTAAAGTCTTAGACATAAGAATGATAAGATATCTACAGTTCACTTTGTTAATGTCTAATCCAAAATAGGGTTATTAGAGTTTGAAACTTGTTAATTAATTATAAAAATTGATCATATAAGAGAGTATATTTTATATTTCATAGATTAGTTGTAGCCTACTTAAATTAATTAAAGTAAATTAAAGACAAGAAAAAAACAAATTAAACATTCATTTCTTTTGTCTTAGGGTATAGGAAGAAACATCTTTCATAATTATTTGGATTCTATGAAATTATAATTATATATTATGGAAGTATATATCCCTTAAATCATTCTCACTCATGGTATCTCACAAAAATGATTATCCTAATTAAGCATTATCAAGACAATTAGTTTGTTAGGTGGCCATTGTCAAGCTCATCAACAAGGTGGACCTTCTTCTACTTTTAATTTTCTATTAATTCCTGTTTAATTTAATCTTCTTTCACAAATTTAAAGTGTTTTCTTAAGATGCACTCTTATGTTTGTTTTTAGCTTAGTCTATTCTTAATGATACTTAACTTCGCAACTACATTGTTGCGTTTTAAATAACGTACCATCTAATTGACTACATGCTTAAATTGGCGTTTTCCTTCCCTAAATTGCTTGCATGTCACTATTAATTGTCGAATTTGTCATTGTGTTTGCACTCACCAACAAAATTTTCAGTTGGAAGATATGTATTCATGAATGCCTAACCTATCTCGTTACATTTATACATTGGATTATTTATAATACCTATTCTTTTTAAATTATCATAAATATAATTTGTACTAATCAATACTGATAGGTGCATGCATGTTGATCAAAATTAATGACACCTCATTGCTTTTGAAAGTATACTTGAGAATATCACTAAATTTGAATCCACATTGATTTATATTGATCAATGAAAAATAAATATTTGTGATAAGTTGAAAAGAATAAGGACTCAATAATAAATATATAGAAAGAATAACTAATACAAACTTTCTTTCTTTTATTATCCTCCTGATTTATAAGTGTGAGTTTCATTAACATGAGAGGTACTATTATCATGGCACACCCAAGGCTTCGTGAGGATGTTTGCAAGTTGTGATGTCTCGAAAAAATGAGAGGTTTGAAGAAAACCCTTCATGTTCCTTGTCTGATCATAGCAACAATAAATATTAATAAGATGCTTCATGTGCTCATCAAACACTGGATTATCAACTATGTGTTGTGTTGTACTATTATCACAAAACAATGCGATGGGAATCTGGATAGGTACATGGAAATCGGTGAGAGCTTCTAACAACTTATTGCAATTCAGAGGTAGAAGTTGTTGTCGCACCATACTTACCTTCTATTTAAGATTTGGAGATGGTGTTTTGCTTCTTAATCTTCCAAAAGATGAGAGAAAAACTAAGAAATACGCAACGACCGATAAGAGATCAGGAAGTAAATTTACGTTTGCCCCAATCCGTGTCACTAAAGGTTGAAACTTGAAGGAAACTATCAATTGATAGAAGAAGCCCTTGTTGGTTATGCCTTTGAGATAGCAAAGAATATGGAGGATTGCCTTGTAGTGAAGGTCGGTTGGAGCTAGCTTGAAGGAATTGGCTAAGATGTTGGACTGAATAAGAGATATCAAGGTGAGTAAGAGTAAGATAAAGTAATAGACATATACATTATCCTTCTATAAGGATAGAAGGATCAATTAATATGATCCTTAAAGAAGAGGAAATTTGATTGGCTTACAAGCAATTAGACCAACATCTTATAATATAGGGAAATTTGATTCTAATAATACGAACTTTTGGCCATATAAGACTTAATAATACGAACTTTCGATTAGGTTCTAAATAATATGAACTTTGACCCCCTGTTGCCCCCAGTAATACGCCACCGCGTTAAGTTGAACTTAACTCGGTGGCGGGATGACGTGGCGACGGAGGGATGTCCAGTCAACTTTTTTTGTCCACATCAACTCTTTCTCTCTCTCCTCTCTCTCTCTTTCTCTTCGATGATGAATAGTGGGGTAATACTAACCCCTTCAACCTCCCCGCCATCTTCATCCTCATCTTCATCATTGCATCCAAATTCTCCATCGATTCTTCGCAGTTTTTCGAATTACCCTCTTACTACCCTTCATAATCGACATAATATCGACATCGACGAATTTCATTCTTGTTCCATCGATTCTTCTCAATGTTATTAGGAGAAGAGGTCTCCCCGCCGGCGATTCTGGGGAAATTAAACAGCACGGCGACATATTTGTGGTGGAAGGGGAGAGAAGAAGATCGATGTCTTCTGCAAATGCGTTCTTGTATACGTACAATTAATGGGGAAGTGCTCAAATCGCCATAGACAACTCCCAAGCTCTGGTATGCTAAGATCAGAATTTGCTTCCATGATTCCTTCTTTTTCTGCATCATCAATCAACCAGGAAAAAAACCCAGAAAATATTAGGGTTCTTGATTGCAATTAAAGAGAACCCAGATGAAGAAACATGCAAAACAGCTCACCTTTACTTGATTTTGATAAAACCCAGTTTCTAGATCCATCACAAACTCACTCACAAAACCCAGAACATCATGTTTTCTGCAAATTCAAGCAATTTCAACGAGTACTTGTTTTGGGGATTAGGGTTTAATCTTTGCTTATTGTTTATGAATTTGGTTTCTGGGTATATGTAGAACAGATTGAATAGGAGTTATGTTTGAATTGGGGTTTGTTCATTCATGTTTTGGGGATTAGGGTTTAAGTTGTGTTTGATCTGTTGTTAAAGCATCTGTTGGTGTTGTTGAAGGAGTTGTTAGTGGTGTTGTTGAACTCCTCCACCTCCTCCTCCTTTATGCTAATCTTTGCCTCCACCTTTCTGAGATTTGTTTTGGGTGTTGTCTTTTTTTTGAACTCGTTGTTGGGATTCATGAACTGATTGTTGTTCTGAAAGGAACCCTTTGAAGGTCCCCATAACTGCAGCAGGTAATTCCCAGCTTATGATTCATTCTGGACAGTTTAAGAGATCAAATCAAGATGAAATTGGATGGTACGATTCGATTTTTTGTCGAATTTGGTCATCTGGGTGGATGGACATCGAGGTTTTCGATTGAATCCCTCAATCGTTTTTTGTGTTTGTGGGATTGGTGAAGGGAAGCCATTGTTGGGTTTGCAAAACTCCCTGACTCGTCTATGGTGGATCGAAGAAGATGAGGGGGAGGAGAGAGAAAGGGAAAGGAGGAGAGAGAAAGGGAAAGGAAGGAAGCTGATGTGGACAAGTTAAATGCTGCCTGGGTAAATAATAAAGTCAAAATATATTCCTCCGGCCGCTACATCATCACGCCACCGAGTTAAGTTCAACTTAACTCGGTGGCGTGTTACTGGGGGCAACAGGGGGTCAAAGTTCATATTATTCAGAATCTAATCGAAAGTTCGTATTATTAAGTCTTATATGGCCAAAAATTCGTATTATTAGAATCCAATTTCTCTATAATATATCAACAATATATTTATGTTGGTTTAAAAAAAATCAAAAATGCCTAGCAAAGACCTGACTACTTCAACGTCAATAAAGTAACAGGCCATAGCAAGATCTTTAGTGGTGAATGTCGTGTGTGAGGACTGTGTTAAATAAGAAATGCCTTCTTTATCATCACCTATTATCAACAAGTCATCCACATACACAGGAGCATACACAAAACCAATTTTAGTCTTTCTTGTAAAAAGAGAGTAGTGATTTTTAGATTGAGTAAACCCCTTTTTTTAAAAAAGAAACTTAGTTTTTTATTTTTATTTTTGATTTTAAACCATAAAATGATAAGGGGGTCTAGTTTACAAACTTGACCAAGTTTAACTTGATTATATGCAAGAGGAAGGTACTTGTAAACCTCCTCATCGATCAATGTAACTATGAAAAAAAAAGCATGTTAACATCTAATTGATATAAATCCCACTATTTTATAGTAGCTAGGGAAATAAAATTAGGCTCGGTCGATTTCAAGTTTAGTGACAAGACAAATGGTATATTTATAATCGCTACTTTAATGTGTTGAAAACCTTAAATAACAAATCTAACTTTGTATTTATCTACTGTCTCATATGGCCTTAGATTTTACTTTATAAACCCATTTAAAAATTAAGCTTTCTTTCAAGGGGGTAAATGTGTTAACTCCCAAGTATGATTGGCATCCAAAGCATTAGTTCCTTTTTACAACCCATTCTGAGTGTTTAAACTTGAGAAAAAGTAGTAAGTTCAGGAACCTGCATGACAACATTTAAAGTTGTCGTACAATCATGAGGAAAATGTATGGAATCGGGTTTAAGAGGATGGAATGTGAACGCCTCAACCCATCTCGAGTCGCGTACATTACTGAGAACTGCTTCAAAGAACGATGACTAGCCCCACAAACGGTCCTTTCAGCGTGCTTTGTCCTCACTTACATACTACCTAAGAAAACTTCCTAGGAGGTCACCCATCATGAGATTGTTCCCAACCAAGCATGCTTAACTGAGGAGTTCCCAATGGATGAGTTTCGTAAAGAAATGGTTCACCTTGGTAATATAAGTGGTCATTTCGATCATCTTAAGCGACACTTAACCATATATCCAGGTTCTTACAATCACCCCCCACTTAAGTGCATAATGTCCCTTTGTGCCTCAATCCAATCTAGAATCTTTGCCCCGCTAGGTGATTGCCCATCGATCTCCTGTCCACCGGTGCAACTCATGGTTGCGGGTCGACTCTGATACCATTTGTTACGCCCCAACCCTTCCCGGGTCACGGACATTATCGATAATGCTTCAAAGAGAGAAGATTGGCCCCAAATCACCACGAGTCCTTTCAGCGTGCTTTCTCCTCATGCACACGCTACCTGGGAAAATTTCCCAAGAGGTCACCCATCTTGAGATTACCCCCAGTCCCAGCCAAACATGCTTAACTGAGGATGTAACACCCGAGGTATATGGTTAAGTGTGATTTAAAAGAATTGAAATGACTACTTATTATTAGGATCGAAGAACACTCACGCAACCACAAACAATAGGAAATAATAGTGGAAAAGAAATCATAAATTTTTTTTTTTGAAAGTGCCAACTGCGACTTAAGTTTTATTAACTGAGAAGCAATACATATCATTTTGGGCCAAGGCTAAAGATGCATCCGGACCATCCTCCAACCAAATTCGTGTAGCCAAATCATAAGGTTGAAGGTGAGCAAGGGAATGAGCTACTCTATTCCCAGCTCGAAGAATATGACTCCAAGAAACAAAATTAAAAAGCGAGACTAATTTTCCGATTTCTTCTAGAACAATACCGAGACTAAGAAATCATAAAATTGACACCAAAGGTTTAACGTGGAAAAACCCAAAGTAGGAAAAAAAATTACAGAATCGATACACTAGTAATATGAAGATTACAATTACACAAGTTGTGTTTCTCTCTATCTTACTTGATCCCAATCGAATTCAGGATACTTGGATACTCTCTATTTCTTGATTCATTTTTTTTATGAACTTTTACAACAACAACAAACAACAATGAGAGGAAGATAGTGACAATATGGCTTATGGATGGATATATGGGTCCATAATAGTACGATTAGGCCCGTCTTAATCAATTGAAAGAAATTGAGTTAGGTCGTTGGTCGACTCAAACTCAATAATCTGATTCATAAACTCAATTGGACCCATAAATCAATCTGATTTGACTACTTGTATCTACTCAACAACTTATGCTATTGTCAATTGTTTGTCAAATGAAACTTCATGGCTCATCATTGCATCACCTCCATGGCCCTCAGCAAAAATTTAGATCTGGATTAAATTTGGGTCGGGTTATATTCGATTCACGTCAAAATTTAGATTAAAAGAAATTGATGTTCGAACCCAATGTTTTTGGGTGGGACCATTTCAAATAATTTGAATGGAACTAAATACGAAAAATTTAGGTTGGGACAATCAAAAAAAGAAAAATATTAAGTTCAAATATTCGATCAATGTCAAAATTGAAATGAAAATTTTATGACCAAATTCAAATTTTTGGGGTTAGAATAAACTTTTGTCACTGCTGCAATCCAAAAAATAATGTTCCGTAGAATTAGTTTTTTAGGCAATGATGGGTAATTTTACTAAATCATCCAACATGAAAAAAAAATAAAAAAGATAAAAAGAGAGTGGCGATTTGTTGACAGAATCTTATCTTAATCCGAACCGACCCAAATCTGCCCAAAATTTTAAGGTTAGGCCCGAAAATTTCTAAACCTAAAACATAAATAAAATTGAAATCGACATGCACCGGATCCGACTCAAAATCAATCCGCCCATCCAATACTTAAAAGTTATTTAAACAAACGGCCCAAGTAATGATGGGCCCATTAGACATTTTTGGCACAAGTTTTTCAATCAAGACAATTGGAGGCTTAATTAGTCCTCTCAATGAGAATTTATTGGGCTGCCATTGTCCAGTCCACTCAAAAGTTGAGTACAGACCGACAACTTATTGGGCTTCAAAGGCCCAGGCCACTCAAGGGAGAAGTGGAGGACCATTGTTTCCACCTATAATTTAGAAAATTTAGTTTTCAGTAAATATTATGTCTGAGTGATTCAAAATGAAAATTAGATTATTTAATCTTGGTTTTGTTATTTTCAATGCAATTATCATTTTAAGTACTATTTTCTTAAAATATTTTTGACCACGAAGGATGTCTCATGACCATGAGATCCTAATTTGCTGGGAAAAAAAGGTGGACCCAAGTGGATGACTTGGTTGTACAAGTGACGGGAGATTTTTTTTCTTTTCAATGTTGCTGTCGGTTTCTGAAAAAGAAGTTGATTGAGAGAAGTGCTAGCCTGCGGAAATCGAAAAAGGGTAGGTGATTTACAATATTGATGTTTGTCATTTAGGGATTTCAACCATTTTTGAAAGCCCTATTGAGATTTCCTTCTTCATATATTTGTTCCTCTTCATCTCTGTATATTACATCTCATTGTTATTATCATCGCACTTTCATCTCCATGAGTTGAAACGCCATAAGGCAACTAAAAAGCAGAGCACCTGTATCCTTAGGTTTACACGAATGTAATCCATGGTTGTATGTAAACATAAGGATACAACCATACAGGTGCTCTGCTTTTTTGGTTGTTTTGTGGTGTTTCAAAACTCCATCCAATCTATTATTTCATGCTGTACGTTAAATGGATGTTACCATCCTTGTGCTTATATTGAACTTAATATTGTCAAATGTTTTCATTCATGTCTCACTTATATGTAATCAATAATTAATGGAGGAGACCATGAATTATACATGACGATAACCATGGTTTAATTTACATTTAATGACAACTTGGATTACAAAAATATAAACCTAAGGATACAAGTGCTCTGTTTTTTAGTTGTCTTATGGCGTTTCAGAACTCCGTCTAATCTGTTAATTCTTTCATGTTGTAGTTTAAATGGATGTTAGCATAACTGCATAAGACAACTAAAAACATGAATGACAATGTGAAGTTCAATACAAGTACAAGGAGGGTAACATCCATTTAAACTACGACATGAAAGAATAGATTGGACGGAGTTTTGAAACACCATAAAACAACTAAAAAACATAGCACTTGTATCCTTAGGTTTACACTTCTATAATCCATGGTTTACGATCATATTTTTTCATTGGTAAGTTAAGGTTAGGTAAAATTAATTAAATAAGATTTTATAGAAAGTTGTAAATACATGTAGTATTGTAAAACAAGTTGTAAGTATGACGGAAATTTTTAAGGAAGTTTCATTTTGGTCAAAAATTGAAAAATTTTATTAATTTGGGTAAATTTAAAAAAGTCAGCAAATTAATAAAACAAAGGAGCATGGCCTATGCTAATTCCTCAATCACCATTGCATGAGATACACATGAAATGATTATACAAAGTTTGATAATGTGGTAAACGAAAATTAGAATTCGGGACCATTTAAATATTGACGGAAATATTACTGTTCAGCATCTAAATTTTTTACATATGTATATTTTTTAGATCGAATAATTCAAATGAGACTAATAGTGTCAAATTTTCCATCAATACTTCTAAAATTCAAACAAATAAAGTTGTACGACTATATCAAATTCTTCCAATCAGACAATTTTTTCAGCATTCTTACATATTCTTTTCACCCATGATGATCTAGAGTGGAACATTTGTTGGATTGACACAACATAAAAAATGGCTACTATATTATTTGTTTGTTTCCAAATATGCAGGTGAACATATCTAATCCTGAATATTTGTTTCCCTCATTTACAGGGACACAAAGAAGTGGGTTTAGTCACCTCAATAGATGACCAACTGTGGGACATCTGACCACTTAATTAATTTGTGTTCATAGGTGATGCCCCCCAAGTTTAGGGCTACTCTATTGCCTATAAACCAAGCTAATTTAGCCCTAGCAAACAGCACCTAATGTTATATATAGGTCATTTCCTTAGCTATAGCTAGGGCACCTATGTACAAAGTTTAAAGAAAGAAACCCACCAAAAGAATGATGAGAGAGAAAAAGATGAGCATGCCAAAGATGGGAATGGGATATATGCCCTAAAATAATATCTTTGAGGTGATGGGTTTTTGTGGACAACCATGTAAGATGGGATGGCTTTTATGTTGGGGGAGCATTATATATATATTTCAGGTTTTGGATGTTGAGTAATGAGGATTTAATTTGATTTGATTGGGGAATTTGCCCTAACTTTGCACTCTCAAATGTTCCCATTCAATTCAATGGTGACATTATAATTCTATTTTACTTTTACAATGTTGCCTCAACATTAAAAGGTGGTTTGCTCAAGTGGTTTACTTTGTTCCTTTAATATCACCATTCAATTAAACCATTATAAAAAGAACTTTATGCTTGCTTTTTAATGGTTTAATTGACTCTTTTTTGTGGTTAGAAAAATGTTGCCTTAAACAATCTAATCAACACTTGGGAATTGGGATTCGAACTGTTAATTTTTGACCCGATTCAGTAACTCAGTTTAAGTTCATTCGAAAATTTTGGGTTTTGATAAGATTTTCTAAGCACATAATCAAAATAAGCTGAACCTAGAAATCCACACATTAGCAGGTCAAACTTGACCCACATGTTTGACCCTTTTTTTTAAAAAAAAAAATCGATTCTATTGGAATTTGTCACTTTTGATTGGAATTCTTGACTTACAAGCACAATTTCATTATACATTATTTCTCTAATTTAAGTTAAAATATTTGTCATAATCTAGTATTACAAGAAGATGATCGTATATTTTTATATATTGAACAAATTATAATATCTAGAGATAATTTATTTCAAAGAAAAATAAGCAGAAAAAACTCACAGGCATTGTCATTGGACTAACTCGCAACTGAAATACACTGCTTGCACCTATTTTACCCAAACCCAATTTACAATCTACCGTTATTTAATTCACGCATTCGAATCAACAAATTTATTTAGAGTCTATCCAAATTTGGTTCAAGCCGAAGACAAATGCTTCTTTTCAATATATCAATCATAAGTATTTATGATCCATATTTAGTATTTGATTTATGATCTACATTTAGGATTATGAACAAGCTTAGCTCAATTTGATTGGTTTACACCCCTAATTTCAATATCGAATATCCAAATAGTAATAATAGGATCAACTTATGACTTTGATGAGAATATTTCTTTTTTATCAGTTGCCACCTTGATGAGAATATTGCCTTGTCGAGTTAGGTTATGGCACAATCTTGTCGAAATGGAACTACTAAAAGCCATTAAAATTGCTGTATACAACAGTCTTACACATAAAGACTCACATGGCTGGTCCCATAATCTGATTTGACTAAAATCTTCTTCTGGGTGCTAAGGAAACAAAGGCCACAAAACCATACTCACCATGTTTCAATTTATTTGTTTTTAAGGTAAGTGAAATATAATATTAAAACCTAGATAAAATCAAAAGCGACTCATAAATGGAAACATAATTTAGTTATTTCAATTTATGAGTCGCTTTTCATTTTATATAATAATCTTTAGTACTCTCTACTTCCTATATTATTTGTCACATTAGACATAATTTCAAAAATAAATAAAAAACACCCTTCTACATTAGTTTTTCTCATTGGAAATATGAAAATGCTGAATAAAATGACGAATAAAAATGAAAAAGGTGAATAAAAAAGAAAAATGGATGAAAATGATGTAATTAATAAGGTTAATTTGATAAATTTATAATTAATATGTTATTGTAATTATAAAGTGACAGATATTATTGGAAAAAAGAAAGTTAGTTAAAGTGACAGATAATATGGGAATGAGGGAGTATTATGTTTAATTACTTGTAGTTTCTAACAATATATTTTCATACAAAGTTGTGAGATTTTTTTATTATTTAAACTCTAAATAGACTTTAATGTTTGCATTATATTTAATGGGTTAAGCTATATTCTTTCCTTAGTTAATTTATTGGTACCTAAATTTATCTAATTTATATTGTTTAATTTGATCAAAAGTTATCTAAAATGTACCCATCACCATTGTAATTTTTTAAAAAACTTTTACATATATTACAAATTTATGTAAAATCTTGTTTTACTCGATCTTTCCTCATTAACGGAAAGAATATGAGGGGTCTATTCAGTATAACAACAAAATAGTAATAAGTAAAAACAAAAATGACAAAATTATAAGATTATACTCCCTCCATCATATTTAAAGTTCATCTTAGATTGAATAGTCATATTTATATTTCTAAAAAACGTGACTCTTAATTAATTTCTACAAATATAATTGTGACGTAGCTAGAATGGTGCAGGGCAATAGGGCAACTAGGCCATGCTGAAAACATTTAAAAGCGGGAACTTGCATTTTAACGCTTATAATCGAATAGTGCAACTCCAAAACATTGGATAGGAACTTAACGCATCATTAATTAGGGTTCAAGCTCTTCAATTTTGGACCAAATATATTCATGAAAGATGTAACGCCATGTAGATCAATTATCATTAAACTTGTATGCGCAAGGACCCTATGAATAGATCGCCCTAGAAGAGTGACTAACAAAATTGTTGGGAGGTGTCATATATTTTTAACTGATCAGAAAGAGATCACTTTTTTTTAATGCATTCGAAGGGGACCACATCTTCAAAGAACTGGATGTTGGGTGATTTTCTGACCGTTTTGACTGAATTCCGGCGATGTATATATGAAAAGACATAAATACCCCTATGTTTTTATCAAACAATTGTCGGGAGGTGTCATACGTTACTAAAAACTGACTAGGTGGGGATCATTTTTTTCACACCACTTTTCGGCATTCTCTCCTCCTCCAAATATCAATAGTTCAATACACTCAACCCATCAAAACCATAAACAAACTCTTCTTATTCTTCTTCTTTATTCGTCCACCACCCGATCACCATCAAAACCACCCGACCAACCGCCAACAACACCACCATCACTCAATTCGGCACTCAGCCACCACCGAGAACCACCATGACTATTTTAAATAAAACCACAATCTAAGTTTGACACAACCAAGCAATAATTCCTCTCCTCATTCCAAAAACATGTCAATTTCTCAATGTTTTTTTTTTTTTTGGATCTTAACTCAACCCATCTAGGCCTAATACCAAGCAAGCAAGGAGAGAGAAGGAGGAAGGGCATTGTCATGGGTCTAGGCAATATGGATAACTGGCAACGGCCTCGGCGGGAGCTGCGGGTCTGGTCGCACGAAATAGAGGGGAAATAGGGATGGTTCAGGGTTGAGTTCAGATGGGTCTGGGGGTATTTTTGGGTGGATAGAGTGGCTTTTTCTAACTATATTTGGGTTGCAAAAACGTAATCTAATTGGTGATTATGGTGTGCGTAGGTGTTGAATTCAGTTTGAATCAGGGACTGAGAAGAGAGATTTGTGTTTGGTTATGTCAAACTTAGATTAGGATTGATTTAAAATGGTCATGATTGTTCTCGGTGGTGATGTTGGTGATGGTTGGACTGGTGGTAGTGGTGGTGAACGAATGAAGAAGAAGAAGAAGAAGAAGAAAAAGAAGATGATGATGATGAGTTTGTTTATAGTTTTAATGGGTTGAGTTGTATTGATATTTTGGGGAGGAGAGAGAAAGTGCATAGAAGAGATGTTAAAAAAGTGGTCCCCTTCTAGTCAATTTTTTTAGAAATGTACGGCACCTCCCAGCAATTATTTGATAAAAACTTAGGAGTATTTTTATCTTTTCATATACACATCGCCGGAATTCAGTCAAAACTGTTAGAAAATCACCCAACAGCCAGTTCTTTAAAGATGTAGTTCCATTCGAGTGTATTAAAAAAATGTGGTCCCCTTCTAATCAGTTGTTAGAAATGTTTGACACCTCTCCGCAATTTTTTGAAAGAGTAACAATGGTGTTATATGTGTTTTATTGTATTGGGCATGTCTTCTCAATTTTCAAGGTAAGAAAGAAAAAAAAAATGATGTAGCTAGAAATTATAGGATTGTGCTATCCAAATTTAAAATAAAGAAATATAAGAAAATTAGATACTTTTTCATTAAAATGCATTTAATAATACTATCATGCATTGAGAATAAGCATTTTCATGCATCTCAGTGTATGGGGGAAAACTATCTACATATGGATCCTCCATACCTCACGCAAGTAAGATTATAATGGGGTTTGTTGTTGTTGTTGTTAGATGCATTGAGAATAAATTTTAACTCTGATAAGAGCTATTTCTTCCAACTTATAGCAGAGGCAAACATATCATATACCCAAATTTTAATGACAAATTTGATACCCTAGTTCAATTCCTAGTTGCATGCTCGCACAAAATATGATTAAATTGTTCTATAAAAATGATCTAATGTTGTAAAATGATGTTGAATAATGAGAAATATATTTTTACTCAAAATATATGTTTAGTTTTCATAATTTGGACAGTTAAAAATTAATTTGTTTTCAACTTGTATTGAAACAAACTAAAGTAAAATGTCCTATTAAACCTCAACTTCTTTCCCATTAAGTATTAGGTAGTGAGTAGTTTTTAAATGAAAATTCTACCATAGTTGAATTTATTTTCAACTATGGTAGTTGAAAATTTTATACCACTCATTTATTAAAAATAAATCATATTTTTTAAAAAGATTTATATCCTCCTAAACATGGTTAATTATTGTATCAAGTTACATTGATCAATCTACATTGATTTTGAATTTTTATTGTAAAATTATGGTCTTTTCACTTTTCAACTATGATAGTTGAAAAAAAGTCAACTATGGTAGAATTTCCTTTAAAATATTCAATTTTGTAAAAAATTATAACTTAACATATAGATTTACTTACTGTAACAAGTCCTATGGTGAATATATATATTAATTTTAATTTTTAATGGCAAAATTAAGGGTAATTATACATTTCAACTACCATAGTTGAAATTAAATTCAACTATGGTAGAATCTCCCGTTCTTAAATCTTGAGCCAACTAAAAATCAGTCTCTAGATTGCAAAAATTAGTGATATATATCTTATCCCTCTTTATCTTGCCCTTTTGCGAAATTCTGGTGTATTAGTTTTATTGTTGTTTTGTTTAAGATATATGTCCGAGAACGAGTCTACTATCGAGTAAGTTCTTTAATATTCTTTTTACTTTTGAAGCAACCATCCACATATATATAGATAGAGTTTTTTGCATTTTGGACCCCGAAGTATAGGGTAATTAATTTTCTAGCTCATTGGTTTTCATTGTTAATTTTTTAGACCCTAAAGTTTATGGGCTGACTAGAAAATGATCTTAAAGTTTGTGGGCTGAAAAAAAGGTTTGTGTACCGTTTTTCTTTTATTTCCCATGTTTGAATTTCTCTCTCGATTTGCGCCAAACGTCAGCACTAAGGCTAAAACAAATATTGAAGATATAATGCACTTCTCTTATTCATGTCGGAGCTACTTAGGCGTCTAAGTAGCTCCAACATGAATAAGAGAGGCGGATTATAGCTTCAATTTCAGTTTTAACCTTAATCCTGAAGTTTGGCGCCAAGTGGGATAGAAATTCAAACATGGGAAGAAATTAAACGTAATTTTAATCCAAAGTGATAAAATCTTCTATCCAAAAACAAGTAGATTCTTCCCAAGTTGAGAGAGAAGTCTTCTATGAAACCTTAAAAGGTTTTATGAACAATTAGGTGATAGATGACTGCATTTTAAATCTAATTAAAATGCTAAAACTTATTTCTAGGCATCGCACACAGGCGAGCGTCTGGGTGTGTGCCAGTTTTGGAATTTTCTGTCTGATTCTGGATTGGCGCACGGGTATGCGCCTGGGTATGCGAGTCTAGAAAAGTCTCCTTTGGGATCCTTCACACACTCTTTTCATTTAAGCATTTTAGCTACAACAAGCGAAGGTGAGTTATAATTGATAAATTTACCTAGAAAAGTCTAGAAAAGTCGCGAATCACCTAAAATTCACCTACAATTGATAAATTTAAGCATTTTAGCTACAACAAGCGAAGGTGAGCTAAACCTAGTAGAATTCGTGCCAAAGCAGGTAAAACACCCCCAAAACAAGGTGAGCTAAACCGAGGTTTAAGGTGGTAATGTTGTGTGTGGAGACCAAATGAGGAGAAGGAGGAAGCAAAAGAGGGAAGACGCGGGCCGTGGAGAAGGAGGCACCACCTGCGCTGAAAGCCGATGCCACCCGCGTGGCTTTTCCTAGTTTCGTCTCACGCTCAAGCAAGACGCTAGCAACCTCTCGTGAAGCGTTGGGCGCGCTCAAGTCAGTTACTTCGCAATGGTAGCGCCACCCGCGCCTCTAAAGGCACTACCCGCGTCCTGGCTGCCCACTGCTCGCGTCTTGTGGGCTGCTCGCGTTTTAAGGCCCAAGTGTTATTGATGGCGAATTTTCTAGTTTTATAGCAGATTAGCAGTAACTTAGGGTGTCTTCGGTATATATTTGGGATCAGTTTCTCCTTATTGTTAATCTCTTGTATCAAGTGAGATAGAGAGAAACATAACAGTTGTCATCTGTAATCCTCATATTCTGGTGCATTGATTCCATGATTTTTTTTTTCTCGCTTTGAGTTTTTACCGCGTTAAATCTCTGGTGTCAACTTCTTATTTCTTTTCCGCTATTATTTCTAATTGTTTATGGTTGCTTTGAGTACTCTTCGATCCTATCAACTGGTATTAGAGCCTGCAGGTTGCTGAAAAAGAACTCACATTCAAATAATGTCGAGAGATAAGTATGAATTCGAGAAATTTGACGGATCTGACTTTACCTAATGGAAATTGCAGATTCAGGATCTGCTACACTAGAAGTCGCTGCATGTTCTGCTGCTGGAGAAGAACCCAGATGCTAAGGAGTAGGCCAAGTATGATATGCTCGATCGACAAGCGGTGTCCCTCATCAGGATGTCATTGGCTAGGAACGTCAGGTAAAACGTTATGGAGAAAAAGACAATGAAGGAAACGCTGAAGGCACTAGAGGAGATGTATGAGAAGCCAAGCACAACAAATCAGGTATATTTGTTCCGCAAATTAACCAGTTGTAAGATGACTGAGGATGGTGATGTGGCTGATCATATAAATGAGATTACTAAGATATTATCACAACTTGCTTCAGTAAAGATGACTTTTGTTGAGAATATTAAAGCTTGCATATTGTTATCTTCTATCCATGTGTAGGACGCCGGAAAAAACTTCTAATAGTGTCCTACGCGATATTAGGCGAATCGAAAGAGGTGTCCAGTCTTTAAGTGATTTGAATTCAGTTTTTATTAATCAAAATGTTCAAATGCAATCTTGAATTTAATTATTTAATTATCTTTCAGTGATATTGCTTCCCGTGCAATTAAAATTTTCTAGAAATAAAAGGTAAAATTTGAGAAGAAAGCGAATGAATCAAATTGAATAAATTATAGAATCACCAATTAATTTTTTGTGAGAATTAATAAACTCAAATTAGACTCCGCAAACCGGGAACTATGAGATTCGGATCCAGGGGTAAGATTACGAATTCGAAAGTAAAAAACTTCGAATCTGCACGTTCAAAGAACAAACTCTACTAAACTGGTTCGTTAGAGAAGAGAGTAGAAGTTGATAATTAATTAGAATAATTTAAATTATTTAGATGCATGCAAAAAAATGAAAGTGCGAAAATAAATAAATGTGATAAACGAAACATAAATTAATAAAGAACGAAATTAAAGTTGCAATTACATGTAATCCGATTTAAATTAGTCGCAATTAATGTTTAATATCAATATTACAATAATATAAGTGATTACAAGAAAGTAAATATGAAAGAAAAAAATAAAATAAATATGCCAAGTATAGATGTATGTAAATGATGAAGGGAAGAGAAGGAGAGAGGGAGAAGAGGAAGAAGAAATCACCTAGTGCCAATACTCCTAGGTAATTCATGTAAAGAAAAATGATGGAAGTAAGATTGTATTTATAGGGGAAATGGAGTGAAGAAACTAGGGTTAAGGGGGGTAGCTGGGTCGTTTGGATCAGCAGGAGGCCCAGTATGTTAGAATGAAAGGAAGCGGGCCATGCGGACCAACATGTTGGGTTATTTTGAGCTGGTCAACTTCAAACGACCATAACTTTCTTATCCGACCTCCGATTAACTTGATTCAAGTGTCGTTGGAAAGCTTGTAATGAGTACTTTTAGCTCCCAAAATGAGGAAATCCATGGAGGTCAGTTGGAGGTCGGTAATTTAAAGAAAAGGCTTGGGTACATGAATAAAGGCCTAGTTTTTTCGGATATTTGAACGCGGAAGGGCTAGAAATGGAAATGAGCTAATGTGAAAGGCTTTTTTGTGGAGGAACATTTATTTAGTTTTTTTTGTTGGTTTTTTCATCATTTATGCATTTCAAGAATACTTGACATTTAATAATAAATAAAAATAAAAATGCTCAAAATAAATTGCATAATTACAAAGCTGAACTACGACAAAATTCAGCGTCTACACCATGATTCTTGGGAAACAGTTGTAACTGTTGTCAATAGTGCTAAGAGTAGTGACAAGATGAAATTTGATGAGGTCAACTCTGTGCTGCTCAATGAGGGCCTTCGTAGGAAGAATTCTAGTGGTGAATCTTCAGGAAGTGCCTTAAGTGTCAGGGGTAGGAAGAACAATAGGAATTTGAATAATTCCAGGAGACAGTCGAAATCCAGGGGTAGAGGCAAGCCTAGGAACATAAATGAAGTTGTGTGTTATGAATGTGGTGACAAGAGTCATTATAAGAGGGATTGCCCTAACACGTCTAGCACCCATCAACTTGTTGAAAGCAACAAGGAATTCTTCACATGAGAGTTCGGGGTCAAGGCTAATAGAGCTCGTTCAATCTCGATGTGGAAATAATGGAGCTCGAGGGATTGGTCAAGGACGTGTCGTCATGCAACTCAACTCCATGGCGAGGCTCGGGAGTAATTGAGCATGGCTCAACGCGTGGACATTTATGTGGAGCTCGGTAGGAGTTTAGGGTAAGGGTGAGGGACAAGGGAGGGAGGTTGGAAATTTCTGTGGAGCTAAGGTTCGATCAACCTCACTATTGTGACTCTATCAACTCTACTGAAGACCTTTGTGAAGCCCTAATTTTGAGTGTGTATAGTCCTGAAAAGTCATGGATAGTTGATAACGGTGCATCCTTTCATGTTTCCTCCGATAGGGAGTTATTTCGTAATTTCAGGAGCAGAAATTTTGGCAAGGTGTATCTTGCTAATGACAAGTGTTATGAGATAACAGGTAGAGGAGATGTGACTATTAAGACTGCTAATAGTGGTTCTAGTTTATGGCATTGCAGGCTTGGTCACATGAGTGAGAAGGGCATGAAGATTCTAGCTTCAAAGTACGTTTTGGAGGATCTGAAAACCGTAGACATGGAGCTCTGCAAGCGTTGTGTCCTCGGTAAGCAGAAGAGAGTCAATTTCACCAAAACTGGCAGGGAACCAAAACCAGAGGGGTTGAAGTTGGTGGATTCAGATGTGTGGGGCCTGCGCCAGTCAATTCCATGAGTGATGCTCAATATTATGTCACTTTTATTGATGGTCACAGTCGAAAGGTATGGGTTTATTTTCTGAAAAATAAATCTGATGTGTTCGATGTTTTCTTGAAGTGGAAAGCACAAATTGAGACACAGACTGGATTGAAGGTAAAGTGTTTGAGGACGGACAATGGAGGGGAATATGAAAGAAGGAGTTCGTGAAATATTGTGATCAGAATGGCATTAGGTTATTGAGAACTGTTCCCGGGACACCAAGGCTAATGGGATAGCAGAGATGATGAAGAGGACTCTGAACGAGTGAGCCAGGAGCATGAAGATTCATGCTAGGTTGCCCAAGTACTTGTGGGTAGAAGCAGTGAACACATCAACATATCTAATCAATAGAAGTCCATCAGTTCCATTAGATATGAAGGTACCAAAGAAGGTATGGAGTGGTAAGAAAGTTGATTATTCATTTCTTCATATTTTTTGTTGTACTACTTATGTGATGATTGATCATTACAAGCGTGATAAATTGGATCTGAAGTCCAAACTGTGTTATTTGGTTGGATATGGGACTGACGCTTTTGGATACAGGTTGTGGGATGGTGAAAGGATGTTGAGACATTGTGATGTAGTCTTTAATGAGAATGTGTTGTATAAAGACTGACAAACATCAAGTGACTCAGGTGACAAGAAGTTAGTGGGAGCTGAGACGGTCAAGTTTTTCTGTCAAGCTTGGTGTGCCTAAGAAGAAAACAGGGAAAACTGAGGAACCATAGGCAGCTCCAGATCAAACTTCAAATCAAGCTACTGAAGGGCCTGAACCATAGGAGTTAGGTGAAAGCTCTAGTGATGATGAGAACACTCCACCACCCACCTTGAGAAGATCCATGAGGGCTACTAGAGGTAATGCACCAAAAAGATATTCTTTGTCTTTGCATTACTTATTACTGACAAATGTTGGTGAGCCAAAGTCCTATACTAAGACTATACAGGCTGAGGCTCAGTTCAAGTGGGAACATGTAATGGTTGATGAAATTGTTTCACTTAAGAAAAACAGAACTGAGGAGCCGATCAGGTTACAGGGAAGAAAGCCTTGTTGAAGAAGTGGGTCTACACGATCAAGAATAAGCCAGTGGATGCTGGGAAATTGAGGCTTTATATGGCCTCAGTATGTCTCTCTAACTGATAAAGAGGTCGATCGGTGCACTAGGGGAACTTGTGGAGAAAGTTGAGGATGTTAGAGTTTTTTGGTCTCCAAGTGGGAGATTGTTGTGTGTGGAGACCAAATGAGGAGAAGGAGGAAGCAGAAGAAGGAATACGCAGATGGAGGAGAACGAGGAACCACCTGCGCCGAAAGTCGACTCCACCCACGTGGCTTTTCCTAGTTTCGTCTCACGTTCGAACAAGACGTTGGCTGCGTCTCGTGAATCGTTTGGTGCTCTCAAGTAAGTAGCTTCACAATGGTAGGCAGCACCTGCGCCTCTGAAGGCGCTACCCGCGTCCCAGCTGACCACTGCTCGCGTCTTGTGGGCTGCTTGCGTTTTAAGGCCCAAGTGTTATTGATGGTGGATTTTCTAGGCTTTATAGCTGTAACCTAAGGTGTTGTCGGGTATATATTTGGGATTAGTTTCTCCTTATTATTAATCCCTCGTATCAAGTGAGATAGAGAGAAACACAACAATTCTAATCTATAATCCTCATATTCTAGTGCATTGATTCCGTGTTTTTTTTTTCCCGCTTTGGGGTTTTTTCCACGTTAAATCTCTCGTATCAACTTCTGATTTCTTTTCCGCTATTATTTCTTATTGTTTGTGGTTGCTTTGAATACTCTTCGATCCTATCAGGTAAAACTGAGGTATATCAGGGATTACTAAGAGGCACTAGGAGGGCCCTTGATCACAAGTTTTTGTCTATAAAACTCTGGGTGCATGAGGATGTTATTGCAATGGCAACAAGGCGTGATGGGTCTTAGGATTGCAGAACTTTTAGAGCAGGAATTTGGTGGGTTTTGGAAGCCAATGATAGGGTAGGAACTAGTGGTTATCAATCGCTATTTGACTCATCAAATTTGTAGGTGGAATTATTGGGGATTGAAGCAGCCTTAAAGGATACTAGGTCTAAAGGGTTTTCAAGTTGCAAGATTTTCACAGAACAAGGTCTTTACCTTCTTGCCAACCGACCATCTCGCTAAAATTTGGTACCTTTTTGGAGGTTCGTAATGCATTTCTTATTGTGGGAAGTCTTTAATTTCCTAAAAGATTTCAATCATAAAATGTTAAGTTTTCAGCATTTTGTTTTTCTCATTGGTCTTAGAAGAATCAGTCTTTTCACGATCAATAATGGTCATTGAGGTAAGGCTACATATTTCTAGATACTCTAAACTTTGCTAAAACCAAACACATATGAAAAGTTGTTATTCTAATTGTTGATGTGATTCCAATTCCAATTCTCAATTTTGAGACAACTTTTCAAATCTTTCACCTCAAGACAGGTTGCTTGAATATGAATCTACAAAACCTCCTATATCAAGTCATACCCAAGCATTGAATAAGATGTGAGTAGGGGTGTGTAACGGGTCGGGTTAGGGTCGGTCCATCAATCACATAGGTTGGGTCGGGTCAAGGTCGACCCTTTGTAGTTATGGGTCGGGTCAGGACTTTCAAGTAAAAAAAAGGGGCCGACCCATTTGACCCTAAAGTTAAAATTAAGTCTATTTATACAAAAAAAAAAAAATTACGCTAATTATTATTTAATGTGGACTATTAATAATATATTTAAGTAAGGTTAGAATTTAAAATAATAGGAAAAATTATATATTTTAAGTTATTGATAGGCCGATCCGATCAAGTTGATTAATCAACTCTTTAACATTGTGAAACAGGTCGGGTTGTTAATGACTCGACCCTTTAACAACCCTAATTCTTTAGGGCTCGACCGTCTTGACCTTATAGAGCCCCAACCCATCACCCACCCGTAAACGTGAGAAATAGAAACTTAAAATAAATTAAGTCAGATTTCACCTTAAACTAAACAATGTTATTTAAATAATTCTATGCTTAGCTTATAAACCATGATCTATAAAGTTTAGATGTAAGAAATTTAACCAATGGTAAACCCATACCCTTTTTATCATCCAAGATTTCCATTCGCATGCCACCGTAACAAGAAAAAGAAGTTGTAAAACAAAAAGTATATGTAGGACTAGGCATGCAGAACAATGATGATGACCATTCATTCAGACAGCTGTCAAGATTCAAGTAGCCAAACCCATACGATGATCAAAATCAACGGTGGACAAAGCTTCTAGATCATGGCCCCTATCTTTTTATATATTTTTCAGAAAAAGAAGGCAGAAAGCTATATGTGCATGGAGGTCCCAAGATACATGCATGATGACCAAAATGAGAAATCCGTGAATATATAAATATAGGGTGGTGGGGTTTATGACAAATAGATTTATGCATAACTCCAAACTCGTAAGAAGCCAAGTTGATAAATATGATAATGGACATAACATTAGAGAAGGTGGGCATCCTATTGGTAGCTGATCCTGATGGCCTGTTTTTATTGCTCAAAATTGATAAACAACCCCAACTTCATTCCATAAAAGGAAAGATTGTAAAGTTGTAGGGAACACATGATTATCATGTACGTCCTTTGATCAATTCCATCTCATTATAATGATGCTACGTACCATTACACATAGACTGTGAGTGTAGCAGTAGAGAGTGATTGAATGAATGAATGAATGAAGAAAAGGATGTATGAGTGAAGTGTAGACCACATGCAAATTAATGGTCCATTGTCATCGATTGTCCTTCTTAATTAGATGCACATAGCACAACCTCTCATCATCCATCTAACTCCGTGCATGGTAAAAAGTAAGTAAAAGCTTAGCTAAGCATTGACTTCATGTACCTACCGTAACGTATCAATATATATATAGTGGTTAAAACTTATGTTTCCGAAGGTTGTAAAGATTTATTTTATCTAAGGTCATGTTCTCCGTCGGTAAGGTAATGTTGGGTAAAATAATATTTCATAAAAAATTGTAAATATATGCAAAAAAAAAAGGTAATTTTGATGAAAATGTAAACTTACTTTAGGTAATTTTTAAAGTGGGGTAAATTTAAGTAAGATTCAAAAAATCAATAAACAGATAAAAGAATGTCATCTTAAGTTAGATGCCTGCTAAAAGTTATCAAAAATACAATTTTAGTGGCGAGATCATTAATTTAACAAGTTGGGGTCAGTATTGACTACTTGAATTGTCCTTAATATCATAGTACTAGAAAATATGGTCACAGCCGGCTTGTATTCAGAGTTGATGAAATATATCATATGACTACTTGAATCTCATTCTTCCATTAACAAACAATCCCAGCAAGGAATCGGGTATGTGATCCTCAAATTAATTTTTTTTTGGAAAAGGGTAATAATACATGTGTTACGGCCCCAAGATATATTTTATAAGTACTCCCTAAAAATGGCATCTTAGCTATGAAAAACCTTCCTTTCATGCAAGTTCTACAACTTATAGCCCTTATAGTTATAGTTATACCCCAACAACACACATTTCTTTGCCCTAGCAGCAAACTTGTCAAACTCTCCCACATTCACTGCATAACAAAGACTCCCAATGTCTTTCAGATCATCAACGAAGGGCTTTGCACAATATAGCATCTCATGCAAGCTTTTGCATTTTAGGTTTCCATGTTGACCTACTTACGTGTCCTCTTGACCTACGATCTAATCCAGAATCTTTACACGTACTGCTAGGTGATTGTCTATGGATCTCTCATTAATTGGCACAATTCACGGTCGTAGGTCGACTCTGATACCATCTGTAACACCACGATTCACTCTCAGCCCACGAACAATATTGATGAGTATTATAGGATCGATGACTAGTCCTACGAATCACCATGAGTCCTACTAAAGTGTCTCATCCAAGCACGCTTGACAGAGGAGTTCTCAAAAGATGAGGTTCCTAAAAGGAATGTGAACTTTTGTTTGGGAGATCCAAGGAGGGAGCCTACTTCAACCAAGGTCCATAGTCACAAGTTAAATGAGGCTCCATTTTAAATCCAATTTGCGTTAAGAGGAGTAACCCACTTGATTTATATACTATGACTTTTTCCCTTTAATTTTCCGATGTGAAAAATCTTACTCATGAATGAATCCCAACAATAATTGAATGAATCTCTTTACTTTAATTGTTTGGGAGATCCAAGCTAAGGCAGGAGCCCACTTCAACTAAGGCCCAAGGTGACAAGTTAAGTAACATTCCATTTTAGAACCAATTGGTGTTAGTAATCCACTTGACTTATATACCATTATTTTTCCCTTTATACCAATGAGCTTGTAGCTCAAGTGGCATGACTCATGAGGGAGGGAGGTTTATCCTCTCCACCACGGTGACCACAATTTTCTTAGTACGAAATTCTTGCCCTTGGGAGTTGGGAGGCTCCTTATGGACCTCATAATGGTGTACTCCCTCCTCTTTGGGTTGGAAAGCCTACTGAGCTCTCCCTGAGATAGGGGATTCAGTAGGTGGTCTGACTTACCAATGTAAAAAAAATATATGTCCCTTTTTTTTTTTTACGTGGAACATCAAGTTCATGAGTGAATCCCAACAATCTCCCCTTTCACATTTGAGTTTACAAACCACATCCCTTCTTGAGCAGAAACCACTTTTTCTTGCCAAGGTTTTAAGTCACTATCAAGAGCCTAGGGGTGGCAATAATACTCGTACCCGTGGGTACCCGCTCCTACCCGACCCTTAAAATTCGGGTATGGGTACTATATTTTTAGAAAATACGGGTCGGGTATGGGTATGGGTCGGGCATGGGTACAGAGGACCCGGTGGGTACCCGACCTGACTTGCACTTAAAAAATCCACTTAGACTTAGCCCAGTTTGTTTCACGCTTTCAACCCATACTTTAAAAAAAAAAAATCATGAAAACCACTATTAATGTCATTGCACTACATCTAAATTCGAAAGTTATTACACTTCCTTCAATTCTTCCTTTTTCCATTTGCGCAGTTATCAAGATGTAAGTTTAGGGTTCCTTCAAATTCCTCCACTTGCACTTAAACAGGCCCAAAAATTGTAGTTGAAGTACCCAAATATGATCCGTAAATTTGTGCATATGGGTATAAAATGGATGGTACAATTTAATCTTTATTTATACCCGAATAGTACCCGTTATACCCGCATACCCGATGGATACGGGTGAGGGTACGTACTAATTTTTAGTACCCGCTAAATATGGGTAAGGGTAAGGGTATTAATTTTGAAAACGGGTAGGAGTAAGGGTACGACTCTACCCACCCCGAACGTGACCCCGTCATCCCTACAAGAGCCCACCATTGCCGCACTTTACTCCATAGAACCCGCATCCTACTCCATCTAAGTTTCATGCCACCATTTTGATTCAGGAGTCCTAGTCGTGCGCGCCATGCATTCCATACTCCTATCCATGGTAATTCTTAAGGACTACTTTCCCATACCTTGTGCTAGCCAAATGAACTATAGGCTCTGATACTACTTGTTAGGGAGATTTAAGGAGGGAATTGTTTTCAACCAAGGCCTATAATAATAAGTTAAGTGAGATTTCATTTTAAAATTAATTGGTATTAAGAGGAGTAATCTACTTGACTTATATATCATTGTCTTTCCCTTTATTTTTTGCGATGTGAGACATTAAACTCATAAATGAATCCCAATAACCTTAACTGCAAGAATAAAGAGAATTTAAAATTTTGAGAGGGAAAACGTACAAAACATGTGAGAATCTTAATATACAGTTGGGCAATACTCCAAAACAATACAAGACATAGAAATGGTAAAGGAAAAACTTACTAGGAAATCATTAATAAGCTACTTCATATAAAATGAGTAACTTGGGTAATTGCTTCCTTTGGTAAAGTGATCCCTCTGTAACTCTATTATATATTACTAGTAAAGAATGTCCGTGTAAGGCATGGGCTAAAAATTATAGTTTTGCAATATAAGTTTGGTATAATAAAGTACATTAAATTTATTATATTAAGTAGATATTGCCTTAGATTATAATAAAATATGAAAAATTACAAACAATAATAATACAATATTATGTAATTTATGTATAGTATTATATTTATTTTTCAAATACAATGTACAACAATTTAGTTTCTATACAAACATAAAAATCTTTTAAAGATTGTTGTATGTTAAGAAATTTTTACTGTCAAAGACCATCTAACTCGTACTTACTTGAATTTGAAATACATTCGATCATATTTACCTAAACTCGAAATACACCTGGGTCATGTTTTTAGAGTGAAATTTATTTGAAACCAAAATACAAGTGAACCGTATTTACCCTAAAAAGAAATTTTACTTTCAAAGAACATGTGACCCGTATTTAGTTGAATTTGAAATACACCCAAGTCATATTTTCAGAGTGAAATTTACCCGAAATCGAAATACACCCGACATGTGTTTACCCTGACCAGATATACAGTGGACCTATAATTCCTAGTTATTGTACTCGGGGGTAAAAGAGTAAATTCGTATGTGAACACAAGCTAAAGACAAATTGCTAATTAATTGTATATATCTAAGGGTAAAATAGTAACTTCGTGTGTGAATAGAAACAAGCAAATAGGCAGACAGAGCAGTGTACCAACAAAATAAGTGCGCCTTTTACGGTTAAAGGAAAGGATTAGTCGCTATAGAGCATATATAGTAAACTTTTGCAAACTTTAGTTATTTAGTATTGAAATATAAAATTTAACATTATTAGATTTGATATGAAAAATATTTTCATATATAATGGATAATAATATAACTTTTGCAAATAAATACTTCCTTCGTTGATATTATCTATCACTTGGATATACATGTTAGTCAAACTTGAAAAAACTTCAGTCATATCATTAATTTCTCAAGATATACAATATTTTATTATAGGAAAATATTATCATTAGATTCGCAGCGAAAATTACTACCATAAGACTATGATATTGTGATTTTTTAATAAAATATACTACGAGAAATTATTAATAAAAAAACAATAAAAATGATGTAACATTGTGAAGTTGGCTACCGCCTCTTTAACATTTTCAAAGTAATATAAATAAAATATATACTAATACGAGAAGCAACCTCTTGCAGAAATATAAGGTAAGGTTTGTCTACATTATACTTTTATGATAGGACATTTCCCTAAACCACACTTACAGGGATGCTTTGTACACTGCATATATTTTTACATTCATATACATGTATATTAATGTTTCTCAAAAAAAAAAAAAAAAAGTAGGATAAGTTTGCTGAAACCACCAAACAAACTGTCTGTTTGGACAGCAGGTCCCCTATACCCTCCCCCAACAATTAGGAGTTACACACCAAATTTCATCCCCAATCGCAACTTATTATAGTATGAAAACCTTAATTCGGATGGTCCTTAATTTGCATTGTGAAAAATATATATATATATATATATATATATATATATATATATATATATATATATATATATAAGGAGATATCCCTAATGTATATGAATATCAGAATATGATCCTTTGAAATCCTAATTAGCCAATTATGTGCCTCAAATATGTGCATATTATCCTTTTCTCTTCTTTGTAAAGTCCCTTCACAACACATACATACTTGATGACACCAAGACAAACAGAAAATCAAAACCAAAAGAGAAAAAAATTCCAAAAAAAAAAAAATCATATTAGCCACTCAACTAGAGGGCTAGCATAAATTGATTCCCTCCTATGGAAGCAATACTATAAATAGTAAATTGGGAAACCCCATTTTCTCAAACAAACAAAAAAAGTGCCACAAAAAATAAATAAAGTTGAAGAGGGTGCATGATCTAGCTAGACAAACTCACACACTCTTTTCACTTTGCTACAATTTTAGGCATGCCCTTGCAAAACTTCTTTTTCCAAAAATATTTTCTCACAATTATTTATTTGTGGACCCATTATTAATTGGCATATTACTATGCTAACAACCCTAAAACACATGGGAGTACCAATTTTCGCCATGAGCCATGTTAAGGCAAAAGACAAAAAGGAAGTAAGTTTAATACGACTTGTTTTCACATAAAAGATAATTTCTATGTTGGTAAATATGCCATTTTAACCAATCTTATGTCTTTTATAATATCTACTTTCTAAGTTGCTAAATATATATCATTTTAATCAAGTTCATATATTTTATAATATTTATTATTTTACAATTTTAATGTAATTATTTTTGCATATTTTTAAAAGCTACTACTTTTGCTTAATTATATTAGAAGCATCTTCGGGCCATTGGCACCCCTGTATCTCATCCGCTACAAGTATGTTGGTATCCTGAGATAAGGAGTTCAATAGATTTGACTATTTACCTATTCAAAAAAAATATTAAAATTAGAAAAACTCTGAAAACAACTTCTCGAAACTCGCATATTATTATATGGTGGAGTACCTACCTACGTCCTTCAAGGATTAGATTTCAAAAAAAAAACATCATTATTTATTATGAAATTTATCATAAAGTATTGATCAACTATTGCAAAATTCATCAAGATATGCAAAGTGTCAAGATATGTACGTCTTGTTTATATTACATGCGACCTAGGTATGTCCACCATAGTGTAAGACTGTAAGGTATAATTTACAAAAGGACCATGATATACATCTTGACTCAAGATGGTTAATAATCATCTTGAATCGGCCATATTTTATATTTTTATAACTTTTAATAATATTTACTCTAATAATTATATATATTTATTAAGTATAAAAGTATAATACTTTATTAGCTAGGTCAAAAAATATAAATAATAGCCTTAATTTTATCAATCATAGTAGAAAATACATATTACATGCATGGTTTTGTATTTATGCAAACATATAAACAAATAATTATTTTTATATTGTTTATAAATTGTAATAACCTTCAAAGTAATGAAACATACCTTTATAATGATTTAAATATACTCACATTTAATTTTATGAGTGATTTAAGTAAAATGTAAGATGGTTATCAACCATCTTGCAGCAAGATGTTTATCATTTTGCTTTGCAAAATTAAAGATCATTATATGTAGTAGATCCACCTTAATGCAGCGTAATTTGCCAAAGCCAAGCAAAGACTATGAAAAACTCAGTTATTATTAGTAGTAGAGTAGTACTTTCCAAACAGTCATTACCGTGTTCTATACTGCGGTTGGCAAACTGCGATGTCATACGGTACCGCAGTTTGCCACAACCCACCACATTTCACCGCAAATCATTACTTTTTTCTCTCCTCACTTTTCTCTCTCCTCACTTTTCTCCTCTACTTTTTACATTCTCTCTCTTCACCTGCCCCACATACCAATAAACTACCACAATTCCACCACACCCCACCACAATTCCACCACACCTCACGACAAAATACCGCAAAATACCGCAGTATAGAACACGGCCTAAGTTGAAGAATGTAGAAGTTACTGATCTGTACTTGTAGTATGGGGATAATTACTTAGTCATCTCAGTTAGCTCAACTTGTACTGTAGCAACTATCAAGTTGATCGAGTTGATAAACACTTGTGCCACTCTAAGCATTTGATAATTAATCATGTGTTTTGTGAAAGTTAATCGCACTAATTGGGCTGGGCTTTGTCAGCATAGGGATGTGTTTTGTGACCCAATCTGAGTTTGGAAACATATATTCGATTGAGCACTAATTTTTATTTCTTGATTGAATACATTCAAGTATTGAACAGTTGATTAAGCAAACGGGTCAATCGTCTCGATACGGGTCAAGTTAGATTTCATCTTGGATGATTTTTGATCTGGTCAATCTATTTTTTGGTTTGATCGAGTTCTCCTCGACTTATTTCTAGTAATGATTTTCATTGTGCAAATGAGCATCTTAATTTAGAAAAAACTTTTGAACGAATCAAGTTAATTTTGAATTTCACACTTTTATGTAAATCTTTTTACAAGTCTGTTCAAGTATAGCTAGGTTTGATAATTAGTTTAGGTTTCAAATCAAGTTTACTAGTTTCATTGAATATTACATAATTAATTAATGGAAGTTGTACTAGACCTGGCAATCGGATGGATCGGATCGGATTCGGATCGGATTAGCTCGGATTCAGATTTTTCGGATCAGCCATACTTTGGTTCGGATTCGGATTCGGATCGGATGGGGTTCGGGTTCGGATTGACTCGGATGTGTTTTGTCGGGTTCGGATTGACTCGGATGGGTTGTGTCGAGTTCGGATCGGAATATGACCGGTTTTGATCGGATCAGGATCTTCGGGTTATAGTCGGATCGGGTGGGGTTCGGGTTCGGATTCACTCGGATGGGTTTTTGTCGGGTTTGGATCGGATTAGGACTGGGTTTGATCGGATCGAGATCTTCGGGTTGTTTTCGGGTCGGGCCAAATTTGGATCTAAGTTTATAATATTGGGTAAACAATCTAAACATGTCATATACACCGAAGTAATGAAATTAGTCTATAATATTATGCCAATTACATAGACCTTGTTTGAAAAATTTGTAGTTTAGATATATATAGGTTGTGGATTGGCGGATGGTTTCGAATATACGTTTACTAAGCTCTAAATTCATAATTCAAAAATCAAAATATATAATTTATAAATTAAAGGTAATCATCACAATTTACAAAAATCCAACTTAAAAGTGAAGTTGAATTATATAATTTATAAATTATAATGGTACTGGACATTTTTTATTCTAATTGGTCGAATTATAATCGGGTCGGCTTAGTTTGGTTCTATTTCGGGTTGGATGTGCGTCAAGCCAGGTGAAACTCCGTTCGGGCAATTTTTGAATTCGGGTTAAATCAAATTTGACTCGGGTCGGATGCGGCTTGAATAAGACAAAATTCGGTTCGGGCAATTTTCGGATTCGGGTTAAATCAGATTTGGCTCGGGTCGTGTAACATTCAGTTCGGGCAATTGTCAGATTCGGGTTAAATCGGATTTGGCTTGGTTTGGGTCAGATGTGGCTCGGGTCAGGCAATTTCGGATTTGGCAATGCTCGGGTCGGGTTCGGATCAGATCATATTATTTCGGATGAGGCTCGGGTCGGGTAAAAATCAGTTCGGGCAATTTCGGATTCGGGTTAACTCGGATTTGCCAATGTTCGGGTCGAGTTCGGATCGGATCGGATTATTTCGGATCTCTTTCTTATTCGGTAAAATTCGGGTTGTGATTCGGATCGGATTCGGGGTCGGATTATCTCCGGGTTCGGATTAAGACCGGATCATCCATTTCGGTGTCGGATCGGATTCGGGTTCGGATTTTTCGGATCGAATTTCGGATCTCGGATCAGCTTTGCCAGGTCTAAGTTGTACACCGAACATAGTTACAATTTATAACCTAATGTTGGTAGGTGCGGAGTTTTATGGGCACACTCCCATCGACGTTGCATAGGCAAGGGCTTTGAGAGATTGGGGTGCAAGGGGCAATAGTAACAAGGTGTTTCAACGTCATTATTGAGGGAGATAACTTTAAAGCGAACTAGGCGGTAAAGAGTGAGGCTTGTATTATGTGGCAACTCAAGAATATTATCCCATATATTCTTCTAGCTACTACTGTTTTCTAGCCAATTTATTTCATTCCAACATATTTTAGAGGCTATAATATAGCGGCAGGTATTACTAAATGAGATCATAACAACCATTTTGCTATCATAAGAGAACACGTCTTTCATAGGGAGCTCAAGGGAATTTTGTATGCCCATAGAATTGGTCTTTATCTTATATAGAAGAAACGACTTAGGCCCCATTCTTTTATACAGTACCGCAAGTTACCGCAACTCACCACTACTTACCACAACTTACCACAATCTCTTTTTTAATTAATATATTTCAACACCTATTTTTTAATTTTCACCACAACTTACCACAACTAATCGCAACTTACCGCACTCTACCACACCATAACTTACTGCACCGCAGCGGTACCATATAAAACAATGGGGCCTAATTTCTTTCTTATTAGTTACCTTGTCAAAAAAAATTAGTTTCAATAAAACTGCACTATTCTAATTTTTTTTTTAATATTGAAAAAAGTAGGAAAGACTCAATACTAATCATTGACATTCTCAATTTGATCTAACATTGTCACATAGATCATAAAGGATATTACTCCAATGATACTCATCATCAATATTAATATTAATCAATATTGGGTTTCAAAAAAAATATTAATCAATATTGATTAACTTCATTTAGCAACAATTAACATTAATTGTTCACCAATGAATCGTTTACAATAAACTGAAAACAAAAAAAAAACCTTAAATAAAATTCTACTGTAAATTCACAAATATCAACCAAGATCTGATATCTTCATGTTAAACAAGGATGATTATTGATGGAAAAATAGAAACAACAATAATTTACAATGTTACCCAAAAAGAAAGTCGCACAATTAAGTCTTCTTTTTTATTTCTTTTTTTAGTACACACAATTAAAGTACTTTGGACCAATCAAAGCGTTTTTTAAGGAAAGGGACCCCCTTCTCTTTCTTCCTAATATTTCATATTATAAAACACATCAAATGACGCCCGCAATGACCTCAACATTTCTTAAAATAGTCCTCACTGCTCCCCAATATCAAAATTCTTTACTAGTGGAAATAAACTAATTATATTTTTTAATATGAAAATTAATTTAATTATAATTAGAGATGGACATGCATGTCAGTGGATAATGATGACTATTATACAAAATTTGGTCGTACATATTATTCTAATATAGTGGTTATGTTGTTCTAATATTGAGACAAATCTGGTGCAATTCCAATCTAGAGACAGTTATTTACTTTGCTTAATCAGGCATCCTCTAATTCTTTATTCCTAATTATTGACCATTTGCACTACTCATCAATGCTGAACAATGATTATTATTTTATTTATAGTAAGTAATTTTAAGTATTGCGTTTTCCGTTTTTATATCTATAAAACGTTTCATATTACTGTATCTGGTCTCGAAATAAAGAACAGAAGATACGAGAAAGCAATATATTAATTTATTATAAATATTCTGACAGATTCGAATATGCTGGTAACCAATTGCCAATAATGGTAGCCTTAAACTAACAAAAGCAAGTTAAATCATATGACAGTTGGTGACTAATTGCTAATATAGTACTGTATTAGGTTACTTAAAAATTGATTATACTTGAAAGATATCTCTAATTGTTTATTCGTAGATGATTCATCATTAACCAATTACTTTTATTTTTCATTTTAGTTTATAATAATATATCCGTGACCCAAGTCCCCAAGAATTGGTCTGTAATCCTCGTAGGCTCGAACGTTGTCAAAATTCCTTTGCCCTTGCTTTTTTTTTTCCTCCCTTTTTTGTGCCGTTATTTATTTTTTGCAATGGTGACATTTTTTTTGGCCTTTGCCTTTCGATGGAGCCATTGGTTTTGAATGAGATGTATCATCTTAAATTTAAAATTTAGCCATTGGGTTGTTGAGTGTATATTAATGAGTTTTTTTTTCTGAAAGCATTTTTATTATATTTAAAGGGAGTTTAACGCTATGATTAATTTGTTATTGTGTAATCATGAGGTCATTGGTTTGAGTATTGGAAGCAGCCTCTTGCAAAAATATGAGATAAGATTTGCCTACATTATACTTTATTAAAAATTACGATGTTGATAACTTCATAGTGTAACTCATTTACGATGGAGGTATAGTTTTTTATCCTATACATACAAGGTTTTGTTAAACGTACCTTGTTTTGAAGGGTTGTTAGAGTTATCATCAATTATGAAAGTGAGTATCTTTTTGCATTTTAAACAACAAATTAAAAACCAAATGCAAATAATATGATGTTAGGTTAAATATAATTTAAATCAAATATACTATCATCTCTAGACAAATTTACTCCTTCCATTTCATATAATTTGTCATTTTTAGAAATTGTAACGTTTAATTTAAAAAAATTTGATCTTAAGTTTCTCAATATACAATAATTGTCAATAATTGTCATATAAAATTGGTACCATTAGATTCATAACAAAAAATTATTATCATAAAAATATAATACTGTAACTGTTAATAAAATATTAAATGAGAAATTAACTAATTAAGAGACAAATTAAATAATATGAAATGGAGGGAATATTAGCTTCATTAATTTCCAAGGTTTGACACCACCACTTACCTTTGAACTTTAAATATCCAAGTTGTATGTAAAGTACCAACTTGTAAAGAGATATTTTCTTGATTAATAATTAAAATAATGAGTCATTACTAAGAGTTGCAATTGAATCAATAACATTATTATTAAGATTTAAGCTCAAACAGGTAAAAAGCACATGAACTTCTAAGGTTGGACTAGTAGTTTGGATCAGGTTTTCTTTAACAATAAAATTTAGAGTAGCATTTAGTATTAAAAAATTCAAAATACTATTTTTTTAAAGTATATATTATTATTTGGTGAATCAACATTTAGAGTAATATTTCAAATAACATTTAATATTTTAAGTTGCATTCTAAAAAGCTATAATAATATTAACTTCTGACTTTTAGAAACAATGTTTTATTTTATTATTTTGATAAAAAAATTATCCTTGTTAATTTCATGTCTTGCAATTTTTCTCTCTCTATATTAATTCATTATCCACTAATACCTAAACTAAATACAATATCCGCTAATACTTCAATAATTATTCATATTTAAACAGCTATTCCCTCTGTTCCATATTAACTGTCGTCTTTGGAAATTGTGCAGTCAAACTTCAAAAAATTTTGACCGTAAATTTCTCAATATATACAATGAGTTGTTATATAAAATTACTACAATTAGATTCGTAATGAAAAATACTATCATAAAAGTATAATATTACAATTGTTAATAACATATTATGCAAGAAATTATCAATCAAAGAATTATATTGGAGACCGTGAAAGTCAAAACTATGACAATTGATATGGAATGGAGGGAGTATTTATTACCGAACAACTAATGATTCATTAGGTGCCATGCCTCGCCATGTAAAATCCAAATGACACGAAGAACCTTTCACTCAATGGAGAAGCCAATATTCTGAAAATTCTAATTGCTAGAATTAGAATTGATCCCATTGGTTTAGAACTTTAGTTAATGGTCTCAGAAAGTTTGTCCAATATTTTTGACTTAGATTTATATTCCAATCACTTCTGAGGTTGAATCTTAATTTTTCAACCTCAAAAAGATAGGCCCTTTTTTCTTACAACATATTACAATTGATGACTTGAAGTCTTGAACATTATCTTGGTTTTTTAAGAATAGTTCTTAATAGTATTAGGAATCTTTAATAATAAATATAGAGGTATCGAATGTAGTAATTTTATTTGCAAGACAAATTGATTGAATTGATTTTATAAAAAAGATTGTGCAGATTAAATAATTTATTATTGGTCGGACTTTGATGTGTTAAATACTACCTCCGTTCCATATTGTTTGTCCATCCAACTATATTTAAAAGACCAATGGTCATGGGAAATTGGGTGAAAAATGTGTAATGTACTAGAATTGCCCTTACTTTTCTCATGTGAAGAAAAATAAAAAAGAAACAAAAGAGTATTTATTAGGGGTATAATAGAAATTACAATAATTAGAATTATAAAATGGACAAACATTTTGGGACAAGGAAGTTAGATAGATGGACAAATAATTTGGGATGGAGGTAGTAATATTTGAATGATTATTAATTAGTCCAACTTATACAAATTAAATCAATATCAATGAGTGCTAATTAATGTCAAATAGAATAAAATATGTGTCTTATGAGTGTTGACAAGTAGTATGAGCCTAATATAGACAAAATTTAATACATACTAAATTTTAATAATAAAATACTTATTATAAATTGTAAAAGAAAAGCCTATAAATGAGATATTGCTTTGTGTATAAGAATGGTTGTCTTCCAATCAAATTTTGCACCTACCTATAAAAGTACTTATAATAAAACTTTTAAGTACAAGGACTTTGAGAGGTGGTCCTCGAGTTAAAGTGATACACGTATGCTCCAAAGACTAAATTTAATTATCTCCTAATTATACGATGACAATGACAAAATATCTTCACACCCTTGTGTTAGTTGTCTCATGGGATTTCCTTTTTTTAAAAATCCTCAATTCTATCAAAATATGGAAAAGGAAAAGGAAGAAAAGGGGAAATTGATAGCCATTTACATGGTAGGTTGAGTGGGAAGGAGGAAAAGGGATATAAATTTCAATCAATATTCTTCAAATTTAATTAAATTACGTATTATACAGAGAGTTTAATACAGTTTGCAAAGGCGCCTTTGTAAGAGAAGGATAATAGTTTTGTTTTGCTTGAGAAATCCTTGTAGTTTCCTCAAGATTATTTGGAGGACATGGTGTGTAGAGTACCAAAGTTTAAGTGTAGTTCGAACTTCATTCATGGGGATTTTAAGATTACAGTGGAACTGTTTTAAAAGAATGACAGAGAGAAAAAAAAATGTCAAATTCAAAGAAATATTTCATTGTGTCAAATTCTAGCTTATAGGTTGTGACGTTACAGTTTAGTTTTTTGTTTAGCTGTGTTGCTATTGTTGGTGTTATTTTGCTTTTATCGTAATGTTATTGTGATCTCTTCTATTTTCTTAGGTTTTAAATTATATATATTGTGTGTAAAAGGAGTTTAATATAATGATTTTAAAAAAATATTTCATCTTCTATGAATAAAAATATAGTTTTTTGTTAGTGGAAATGTTAACAATGAATTTCTAATCATTTGAACCAAACTTATCATGAACAAAACTTATAGACAACCTTTTGCATAATGCCTTCAAAATTAGTAAAATTATTTTTCTTGAATCAATTCTAAATTTATTATGATAAAGAAATAAGTTAGAGAATAACAAACCCTATAATGATTTTCAACTCACAATATTCTACCTAAACCAGGCCCACATTTGCAAAAACTATAGAGGTGAATTATCCTAGATCAACCAAAAAAAAATATCCAAAAAAATCTAAAAAATAAAAGACTGCCATCAATCTGACTGCTTTATAGGTAAGAGTAGAGAAAGGGAAAGAGAACTGATTCAAAGGGTGAAACTCAACCAAAGAAAATGACCATTCATTCATCAGCATCAGGTTTATATTTCCCAGACCCATTCTCCAATTTAGCCCTCTGAAATCCTCTGCTCCATCCCATCCCTGCCTCTACAAAACTCACCAGATTTTTTTACCCTCTGAAAATCACTACACATCCATTCAAAACAAAAAAAAAAAAAAATACTAAACTGGGATGAAATTGCTCTGAAATAGCACTTGTTTTTCACTGTTAGTTTCACTTCAGCAGAAGAAATAATTAAGCTAATAGACATGGAAAATTTCCCTCATAAGCTGACCTAACAGCAATAAGCTTTACATCAATGATGGGGGGTTAATGTAATTAGAGAGTAGTGATTAGGGATTTTAATTAAATTTAAGAGGGTCTCATTAGGGGGTGGAAGCCGTTAGGAGGAGGCGGCATCCAGTAAGGAGGAGGAGGCAGTGGTCTCGAAAACGTCTGCTGTGAGAATCCTGATGATGCTGCAGCAGTTGCAAACATTTGGGGCGCTTGCCATTGCTGTTGTTGCTGTTGCTGTTGTTGTTGCTGTTGTTGATTCTGATTCCCTTCTGTGCTGCTGCTGCCGCCCGGGTACTGAATCTGATTTGCATTATGCAAACACATATATATAGCAATCGATCAGTCAATAAGAAAACAGGCAAATGTTCACTACACAAAAGAAACACAGCTCAAAGCACGAAAATATCGGCTACTTACGTGGTAATTGGAGGGGTTTATATGGGGAGGGATGAAGAAGGGCATCTGGGAATTTCCCGGCTGCCGGAATTGACCCCCAAATCGACCCATCTCGTTGGGTTTTAGACCCGTCGGAGATGATGATGATGATTGGAGGTGGGTTTGGCTCAGCAGCTGCATTGTGTTCTCTGCCTCATTGTATCCCTCCCCTCTTTGCCTCCCATGATCGCTCTCACTTCTGAATGTCGTCTCCTGCTCCTGAGAAACAACATAAATGAATGTCAGGATTGTGTCCTAAAATCGCACAAATTAATTCATTATTTTTTCATTTTTTTGTCCGAGCCACATAGGGCAGCAGCATAATACAATTATGATATGTGTGAGTGAGGGAGGGGGGGGGAGATCGAACTTGAAACCTATTTACTCGGAGCCTCAAAAATCACCCAAATGGCCAAATTATTGGTTGCACAAGTTCCTCCGAAGTTATATTAGGAAACTATTTAGGTTTCTTCAACTTTTTTTTTTTCCAAATTTAGGTTTTTTCACGTTAAATAATATTATCAAATGCTCCTCTATATGCTTCGGCTACATATCTGCTCTAGTTAGATCGCCATACCCATGTCAGAATATCAAGTGTCTAACACTCTAACCCACAAAAATACACATGAAATCTTGATCTCTAACCTTAGGCCTCGAGCCTGGACTTTGCCAGCTGATATCGAGTTGCATTGAGTTTGGATATCGCTGATCCAACCCCGGATTCGATCTAAACTCAGGCGTGCTTTTCTTCGAGCTCGATCCTCCTCCACCAAGGCTCAAATCAAGATTGTGTTCCGCAGCACCACCACCACCACTACTTCCCGAACATTCTGCAATTTGGGCACAAAAAAAAAATATTAAACCAAATCAACACGCAGCTTCCACAGTCTTCAACGTCCTTCCAAGGACAATTTCTCACGAAATATTTTACCAAAAATTGCGACATTATTTATTTGACTAACACAAATAGTCTTCAATTTGGTTACAAAGATGAAAAAATTACCAGCAGCTTTGAGCTCCTCCTCGTAAATGCTGGGATCAAAATTAGTAACCGCGTCTTTCCCATTGCACTTAATCGCAGCCTTGTCATACGCCCTACAACAAACAAAAACCGAAAACACGCTTCATATCATGCCATCAATGCCTGCATTCATGAATGTCATAGTGTGTGTAAAAATGCACCTTGCAGCTTCAATCTCGGTGTCGAAGAGGCCCAAATAGACGTACCTAAAACGCAGAAAATTTACCAATTTTACCGTTAGATATGAAGTTCTTGGTTAGAAAAAGATAATTTAAATTTAAATGTAAAGAAAGATTAATAGATTGTACTTTTTGCCTAAAAATTGGCCCATACGAGCCTCCCATCGGCCACATTTGTGCAAGGTGACGCCTCTATACTTGGAGCTGCCTCTAGGGAAGCCGGTACTTTGTCGCCTTAGTACGTGAACAAATTCCTCCTTTGTTAGATTCCCCATCTGTTTCATTTTGGGTACACATTTCCATTAATTATTCCCCATCTTACTTACATTATACGTCTTAATTACATCAACTAACCCTATTTTTAGGGTTAGTAACAATACAAAAGGGTTGTACAGTTGGTCAAGTTTCTGGTCAAAGGGTGATTAGAGAGGGATTAAACCTGTTTAAGGTCATCCTGATAGTCTTCAAGGCTAAAGTTAATGTCTGCATCAACTCCTCTGAACTTAATGGCAGCTCTGTCATATGCACTGCAAACAAACACCCCCACACAAAAAACACTCAGAACAACAAAATATACAATACAAATACCATTATACCCCAACACTATTTTTAGACCGTTTCACTTTCACTTTTTCACCACTAATTATTCCCTTGCTCCACAACAGAAAAGTTTATGTTTTTTTGACTCAAAGAATCAACACCCGGTGAAAAAAAGAAAACTCAGAAGAAGAACAACTCACCGAGCTGCTGCGTGGGCTGTGTCAAATCCACCTGTTCACTCACAAAATCCACCCATCAGAAACACCAAAAAATTAAAAAAAAAAATTGAAAATTTTAAAAAATAAAGATAAAAAGGTTTGTTCGAGGGAAATTAAGACATACCCAGATAAACTTGCTTCCCGCAATCCCTGATTTGATCAGAGCAAAAATAAATCACGATTAGCAAAAATAAAGATGAACTTTTTTGTATTTTGTAAGATCTTCGCCGGAAAACATGGCGGAAGTAGAGAGAGAGAGAGAGAGACGGACCATATGTGGGATTCCCAGCGGCCGGTACGGCGGTAGTAGGTGACGCCGCGATACTGAGAGCTCCGGGAGCGTGGGCCGCGGCGGCTCTTCTTCATGGGCTGGGCCAGGTCCATGGGCTTGTTTGCCGGGCCCACAGGGACTGGGTCCGATGACTGGGAGAACTTAACCCCTGCCCATGGTGCACGCGGGAACCCCGCGGCGGAGGTGGAGGCGGAAGGGTCGCCGTCACCGGAAGCCATTTCCACCGGGAAGAACTGGTGGGTCACCGGAGTTTCGCCGGAGAAGTTGGAATTCTCACCCTGATCGTTCCCGACGGAGAATCCGAATATCATCCTTCCGCCCCTGTTCCCGGCGCCGCCCTCACCGTCGGATCTGTCGGCGTCGTCGACGACGACAACGGAGGAGCTGGAATTGGAGCCGGGTTTGTCAAGCGACGTCGTTTTCTGGGAGGAGCAGCCCTCGGATTCGTCATAGACCCTCGTAGTTTGGTCATCAGGGGAGCCATTCAGATCCCACATTTCTTTCTCACTTTCTACTCTTCACTCTCTCTCTCTCTCTCTCTCTCTCTCTCTCTATCTATCTCTCTGTGTTTTTATCTCTGTTTGTGTGTTTCCTAAATTCAAACTCTGTTTCGGAACAACAGAGTCAGCCAATCAAATTCAGAGAAACCCCAAATCAGGAAGGAGTCACCCTGTTTCTCTCTCTAGATTTGGGCCTGCAGTCTGTATTTTTAATACGCAGAAGAGAAGAGGGAAAATGATGGGGAAGGAAAGACGAGGGGGAGCTTTAAAGCGGGGGGGGGGGGGGTTTAGAGAGAGAAAGATAGAACAGAAAACCTACGACTGAAAATGTGAGCTGTATGTTACCCAAGAGGAGATAAAGAGCTGTATTATTATTATTTTTTTTAATTTTTTCCTTTTTCGCATTTGGGGTTTCCCAAATCATGTTTCTCTCTCTAACTACCCCGTCTAACAACAAGCATAGATGATGCCCCTTTCAGGAAAGCTTGGCCGAAAGCAGAGCTTCTCTCTCTAGCCCTGTATTTTTATTTTTATCATGTTTGTCAATCAACTAATAACTGTTAATTATTTAAATTAACTGTTTATAAAAAAAATGTTTGATAAATTAATTTTTCAATAAAAGTTACCTTAAAAAACTAATTTATTTGATCCGAAAAGTTAATATGAAAAGTTTATTACTGAACACTTCATATAATTTTTTCACCTTAATCAAAAAATTAAAAATTACCCAAAAAATTGGTGACCAAATTAATAAAGTATAAAACTATTCCTAAAACTTCAACCATCATATTAAACTTTTTGGTAAGATAATTCCATACAAACACCCCTTTACCTACTTGAAGAACAATAATAATAAATAATTGAGTGATCTTTATTATTATATGGAGAGGACACTGAATCATGCTTGGCTTCCTTAAATTCTTTAAAATATTGGGTGGTAAAATATTAATAATAAAAATGGGGAGCTAGAGCTAGTTGCCTGTAACTCTAATCTCTAAAACCCAAGTACTGTGTACTCTTTCGACTTTATTATCTCTGGGCTCTGTTTTTTTATAAAAAGAAAAAAAGAAAAAAGAAATAATAGGGGGTTTGTCTCTCTCTCTCTCTCTCTCTCTCTCTCTCTCTCTCTCTCTCTCTCTCTCTCTCTCTCCTGTAATGTAATTGGGTGTAGTGTTGCTGAAACAGGGAAAAGAGGAAATGTAAACATGGGAATTGAAAGAAGCGTCTCTTTCTTTTACATTGCTTTTTCGACGTTAACCAAATCGAAAAGTTTGTGCGTCTCTCTCTATCTCTCTCTATCTCCTCAGTTTCCCATGTTGTTTTGTTTCCCCTTCTAACGTTGCCCAGCTACAAACGGATACACCAAAATTACCGCTTCTTAGCTCACGTTATTTACTTTCTTATTGCTTTTTTTTCTAAAGATGACAATGGGTCAGGTCTAGAGATGGCAACGGGGCAGATCGGGGATGGACAGTATATCCCCGTCCCCATCTCCGCTCCCAAAACTCATCCTCATCCCCGCTTCAGAGAATGATTCTTGCCTCATCTCCGTTCCCGTGGATTCCCCATCCCCAACGGGGATCCAACGGAGATTTTTTAAAACTATCCAAAATCTAACCAAATTTTAATCGGACCCGGTTTTTAACCTATTCAAAATACAACGTATTTAACTTGCTCAAGCAATAATACATCAAAATCGAATGATAATACATCAATAAGTGTTATCAGAAAAAAAAAATACAATAATACATCCTCCTCAAGTGCTATTAATATATATATTGAATTAGAATAAAGGTTATTTGGTAATTTTAAAATTTTCGGGGACAGGGATTCGGGAATGGGGACGGGGAATTTTGCCCGGTGGAAAAAATGGGGACGGGGAAAATTTTGTCCTCATCCCCGCCCCGTCCCCGAACGGATTTTGAAAAATCGTACCCGTCCCCGTCCCCATCCCCAATGGGGATGGAGATTTTTCCCTAGAGCGGGGCGGAGCCCCAGCGGGTTCGGGGATTCCCCGCCCCATTGCCATCCCTAGTCGTCGGGTCTGGTTCAGATGGACTCGGATCCATACTCTACCTAAATTTTTTAAACCTAGACTCAGACCCAGTGGGTTTGCGGGTCCATGATCCCTAATATGTCTAGCTTCCTTATATAATTTTTTTTGAGTTTTTTTTTTTTGTATTTTGGACCCAGAACTTTAGGGGTATTTATTTTCTGAACCCTTGGTTTTCAACTTTAATTTTTTGGACCCTAAAATTTGTAGGTTGAAAAAAAAATACCCTAAAGTTTGTAGGGTGGAAAAAAACCCTAAAGTTTGTGGACTGAAAAAAAAACTCGTCTTCTGTTTTTTTTTTTTATCTTTCCATGTTTGAATTTCTCTTCCGATTGGCGTCAAATTTCAAGACTAAGGTTAAAACTGATATTAAAGTTATAATAAACCTCTCTTATTCATATTGGAGTTACTTAAACTCCTATACTCAGAGGTCTAAGTAGCCCCGACATGAATAAGGGAGATATATTATAGCCTCAATATCAGTTTTAACCATAGTCCTGAAGTTTGACGTCAATCGGAAGATAAGTTCAAACATGAAAGGAAAACAAAGAACGAGACAGAGGTCTTTTCCTTCAGCCTACAAACTTTAAGGCCTTTTTTTATTCAGTCTGCAAACTTTAGGGTCTAAAAAATTAATGTTGAAAACCAAGAGTTTAGAAAATAAATACACCTAAAGTTCGGGGTACAAAATGCAAAAAACCCTAACTTTTTTAGTGATTTTATCAATTTTCGGGTTAATTTCATACTTGCATTGTTGCGCACCAATATAAGTATTATGTTTAAATATACTTTTTTTTTAACCCTATAAACTATCTAATTCAAAGTATAAGGTTACGAGCGAAACCCAATATAAAAACATTACAAAAGTCACCAAAATATCGACATAAAAACATTATGAAGTCTCTAAGAATACAACTACACAACTTAAAATACAAAAAAAAAATCATGATTATTCAATCACAAATCGCAATAGCTCTTGTCCTCATTTACTTTAAAAGAGAGGAAATTTGGATTCTAATAATCTTTACTTTCACCAATTATATAGCAATAATATTTACTTTCATTTTGGATTCTGACGGTCCGAAAAAAAATTACTCTGGTGGGACGCCACCGAGTCAAATGGCGGTGACTCGGTGGTGTACTGGTAAGAGTGTGTTTGACCCGAAATCATTATATTAGTTAAATTCTAGTCGTCTCATTTAAATTGTTATTGTATTCTAGTAGTATCATTGACAGATTTATTGTATTTTGGTAATCTTATTTCATAGTTGATTATATTCTGGTAATCTTAATTCTTGGTAAAAAACACTCTCACTGGTAAACGTCAATAAACCACCAAGTCATCCCCACTTGACTCGTTGACGTTCCACTAGAATACAATTTTATTTTTTTACCACCAGAATACAAAAACAAAGTAGAAATTATTGGTATACAAAACATGAAAGTAGGGATTATTATAATCCAATTTCCCTAGAAAGAATATATATGTTTAAATTTTGATTGGTCCACAAATCAGGTCTGTGCCCAAACTCGGACATGTACCCACCAATTCTTTTTCGGACCCAGACCCATTGGATCTAAAATTTTTGGACCCTAACTTGTTTTAATGGGTCGGGTTTGACCGGGTCAGGGTCGAGTCCACGAGCCACTTAGGCCCACTCTCATCCCTACTCTCTTCCATACTATTTGTTTCCCTTGAAAATTATGCAGTTAAATTTAAAGAATTTTTACGATAAATTTCTCAAAAAAAAAATTACTACCATTACATTTGTAACAAAAAATACTATTTTAAAACTATGATATCGCAATTGATAATAAAATCTTACGAAATTCTCAATAAAAGATTGACATTGGGTACCGTGATAGCCAACAAAAAGACAAATAATATGGAACAGACATAATTTACCTATGGAAAATTAGAAGAAAAAAAATACATATTCTGAGGATATTGGAAAAAGATAATCCTAACTTACAACTTTGTGACATATAAGTTGAACTTTAATTCCTATTATTTTTGGTATCCACCACATATAGTTAAACTCGTCAGAAAAATGACATGGTGATAGTAGTATTACACCCGAAGCATAATTTTAACTTTTTGTTAGCCGCAAAAAGTTCCACATGTAAGATCGCTGCCACCAAATAACTTTTCCAACGAGTTTAACTAGATGATAGTTGCTAAAAATAATATAAGTTAAATTAGTTCGGATCATCCATAATAAATTTGTAACTAGATGGTGGATGCCTAAAGTAATTCTTACACATAATATGGTCAACATAGACGGATTCTAAGCCGACATGGGTCGTGTTGGCGTTCACGGAACAAAGTAAAGGAGAACAAATCCAAAACGGACCATGTCATCCTTACACAGGTTGTGCCAAACTCTTGACTGTTTTCAATGTTCTAAGTAGCGCTCGAAAAAAAAAATCGGGTCCGAGTAAATTTGGGTCAGTCAAATCCGGTTCAAGTTCGGACGAGAATTCATGTCCAAACCTGATTGTAATTCGGGTCAGACCGTGTCGGACAATTCACAAAGCTAAATTCGGATCAGAATCTGGTTCAGACAATAGAAATAATAGAAATATTATGTCCGAATATTCGGTCAATATCAAAATTCGGACGAAAAATCTATGTCTATACCCAGTTTTTTCAGGTCAAACATTTCAGGGTTTTCGTGTCGGACAAAATTTTGCCAACTATAGTCCTAACGACTAGTTAATCTGGGTGATGAATTTTTAATCACATATTATCAGTTGATTTTTGACCTCAACAATTATATTTCTAATAAGATTTTTGGACAATAATATCCCAACCTTTGGGGGTATTAGATTGTAATATATCGACCTTTACTATTGGACAACAATATCTCTGACCTTTATACCTAGGTGACATTATTATACCAACAGTAACTAAAGGGGTGGTGAACCGGTCTCCATATTGACGTGGTTGGCGGAGGGAAAAACACTTGTCCTAGTCCAATGACCCCGTTAACCTCTCTGTTTTCCTCACTCACACTACAAGACATTGGTTGGTTGTGTGTCACATCAGTACGAAGATCGGTCACCACCCCTTTAGTCATTGTCTGTGGCCAATTTTTTTAACGTGAATTAGTGAGAAAAACGGAGGAGTTAACGGGGTTACTGGACAAGGGTCGACTATTTTCTCTCTATCTATCACGTCAGCATAGAGACCAATCAACCAGTCACCATCTCCTTAGTCACTGTTGGTACAATAGTTTCAACTAAGTATAATAGTCATATATATTGTTGTCCAATAGTAAAGGTCCGCATATTACATTCTAATACCTCCAAAGATTAGTATATTGTCATCCAATATACTGGTTTGTCAACCTAGGTGGCGCTTCTCTCAAGGGATATATCGAGGGCATCATCATACAGAATATTAGAAAACTCTAAATTCGGGCTATGATCACAACCTATTGTAGATTGGAGTGGTCAAATATATGATAATGATCTTGACCCACTTTTAGGATCCTCATAAAGTGGTTGGCCACTTGATTATGCCTAAAGTACGCTTCTTTACAGGGACGTTCTAACCATTTGCAAGATGCATCAAGTAGTATCAAGGAACATCAAACCCGTACCTCTCCAGCATTAGTTTACAACAATACTCCGGAAAAATACATTTTATATAAGTGAGAAACAAGTCCAAGTTGTGCTATAAGTTAGCCTAAATTTTTATCCTTTTTAACATTTATAATTAATAATTTTAAAGGAAATAAGTTTATCCATAACTCTTTAGTCTTATCATGTATGAATCATTTGGTTTCTATGTCTACGTACACTCCATCTCGCCATACATACCGTAAGAAGAGCAAGAAGATTACCATAGGAAGATGACGAAGATTCAAGCGGCTCAAGTATCATTTTTATCAATAAATATATTAGATTTAATCGCTAAAGGGAAGTTAGAGTGCATGCAAGAAAACGTGGATACTACAATTGACTGTATTAGAAGTTTCTCCAAGTTTGGAGATATGGGTAGAAATGAGCGAAGCCGACTCGACGGGAGGCTCGCATAGCTCTATTCAAGATCAGCTCAGCTTTGCTCGGGTTCGAGCTCGTGAATTAGACAATCCAAGTCAAGCAACAAGTAGCATGACTCGTTAACTTTGGCAACCTAATAAGCTTGAGTATGTATATTTTAATATTACAATTCATATGACATTTTTAGGTTGACTTGCATATGTTTAAATATTTAATCGAAGATGCAAATTAAATAGTTAAACACATTATAAAACCCTTGAGAGGGAAATCTATCACGTAATATTATATTATGATATTAACACTGCATGACACCACAATCAAATCAAAGTATTAAATATCATCTTGTTTTCATCGTAAATTAAATTCATTTAACAAATTATTTAGAACTTAAAGTTTAAATGATTATTATGTCTATCAAGGATTAGGCCACAGGCAACAATCCAATCCAAACCAACAAGTTTTAATAAGTCAAACCTAAGTCGAATATATACAAGCTCGGCAAGCCACAAGTTAAGTTCAACCTCTTCCGAAAAGTAGCAAACCAAAAGTAGCAAACCAAACCTCAAGCATTATAAGATATTTGGGCTTGACTTGACCCATTTCAACCCACAGTTTGGAGTCAAAGGACGTTAAGCACATCCGCTCTGACTTAGAATGTCAATTAATGGAGAAGAGCAGTAGAGGTTATTATTGATGAAGTAGCAATATCAAGGGCTCAAAAGTTAAGTACTTGACTCGATTATATAATTGACAAGGGTATTAATCAAAGGGTCAAGGTAAGATGGATAATTTTTATATGGGGTGTCATATGATAAAAAGGTCACTAAAGTATGTTTTATTATTCGATTTTTCAAACTAGCATTGTTGTATGGTGCAGAGTGTAGATTTATTAAGAAATCTCATATTTATAGGTTTATTGTAATTGTGATGAGCATGATTTAGAGCAGGTCAAGTGTCAATGAGGTTATTACCCTCTCTCTAGAAAGATGTTTATGTATTGTGTGCATTGCCAACATTTATAACCACAACACACCTCATTTCCTCTTTCGATATAGGGTCATTTTTTTTCTCATGACATTCTCCCCCAATCCTGTGATGGCTTCTTCAATGGTGAGCGCCTACCTGTCCACATCATCATAGGGCTTGGCGGGACATCGAAGTCGGTACGGGTTGTCTTTAATACCACTTTTCACAGGGTCATTACCATCTCCTTAAAAAGACGTCTTGATAGAGTGTGTAATGCACGCGTTTATAAACCCATACCCCACCCTAACTTCCTCTTGCGATATGAGACCTTTTCTTATCCTAACACACAAGGTACTCGAGACTAGACAGAGCAGGGGACATAGTTAAAAAAAAAAGAAGAGTGATATCTTTGAGGATAAGTTAAGTGAAACTAGATTCAAATGGTTTAGCCATGAATTAAGGAGGAGCTAATATGTACATGCAAAGAGATGTGAAATTGTGAAAGAATCAACTCACGAGAATGTGGAAAGAGGGAGAGAGAGTTGAGAAGAGCTTGAAGAAAGGGACTAAACAAAATTTAAATTTGAAATAGTAAGGATTATCAGAGGATATAACTCTTGAATTATGATTGACAAATAGTATAGCTTGTGGAGGTCTAAGATTAAGTTTGTTCATTATAAGTAAGTTCTTACTTCTTTTTTTATTGTTCAAGGTCCATAACAAATCGAGAAAGTAAAAACCATCATAGCAACAACACAGTACAATACATAAAAAAAAAAAGAAAAATACCAAAAAAGTTTCCCCTATTCATATATTTTAGTTGCAATCCCACACACAAGTTCCTACTTACCTCTACTTTGCATCAGTGATTTCTAAGGAATTCACATATTGTTTACTGATATCTTTAATGGTTTTGGATATAACTTGATACAAGAGTACATCTAGATGCTTCTTATAGACCCATTTTAAAATATTATATTACATTGGACCATCTAATATTTGTATTACATTCTTTACAACAACAATAACAAATTCTTATGAGGAAATACATTTTAAAAGCGAGCTAGTTACCTTCTTTAATGGGTCCATTTTGCATTTACATCATGTATAGCGAGGTGGATATTATGTCCAAGGTAAATATACCCATGCATTTTGTAAATTCCTTTATTTTGTTTAGTTTATTTGGAAAAAAGGTGATGTTAAGATACAAATTTGAAGAGAAAATAATGGTGAGAGAAGAAAGTGGGGGGTGGAAAGAGAAATTGTGGCGATTAGAGGGGGATTGGGAGTGGGTTAGAAAAAGGAAAAGAGAATAATTGTAATAAAAAGGAAATAATTTCCAGAAGAGTCCAATCCAAGAGTACAGGAAAGGTCCACACTTTGCCTCTTTTGTTCTCCAAGCGACCAATTACCTTTCTTCTCTGCGGTACCTCGTATTTTAATTTATTTATTTATCTCTCCCCCCTGTATCCTATCCCTCTACGTGCTTCTCACACCGCGTGACGTTCACTTGCTTATTACTATGTTCAATGTCAATCTTTAATCAATAATTTTTATATAAATTTTATAAAAAAATAATATTATATTTTTCTAATGATATTTTTTTATTACGAAACTAATGACATCAATTTTGTATGATTATTCATTATACAAATTAAGTGATTAACAGTTAAAATTTTTTAACACAATTTCTTAGGCGACATAAAAATAAAAACGGAGGGAGTAATCAATTAATCCCTGAATCACTTTTTATTTGTCCACTTAACCAATTTTTTTATTCCTTATTATTTGTCGTATTTACATTTTTAACAATAAATATACCACTTTTACCCTAAATAACTTTGAACCAATAACTTAACAATAATTGAGGGTACTTTTGTAATTTTGATTTATTTCCATCTAATTTTTCGTGTTACATTGGTTTTATGGGTTTGTCCAAGGGCCAAGTAGAAAAGGACGGAAGGATCTCATGAATTACATAAAATGCATTTTTTTAAAAAAAAATTAACTATTAATCTTTCAACATATAATATGTGATTATTTATCTATTATACAAAAGCATAAAAATTCTACCGCGGTTAATTTTGTTTTTCAATTTTGTCAGTTGAAAATTTGGCTTTGTTTGTATAAAGTAAACCTCATACATTGAAAATATTAATTATTGCAACATGCTACTTTGATAAATACATTTTGATTTTGATTTTTTAAAAGTTGAGTAACCAGTAGTTCTAATTATTAACTATGATGGTTGAAACAAATTAAATTATGGTAGAATCTTCTTAAAAAATACTAAATTTGCCACAAATTTTATCTCAATAAATTGAATTATTTGTTGAGAAATTATTTTGATCAATATATATTAATTTCGGTGCTTTAAAGATATAATTAATAATAATTACACTTTTTAACTATGATAGTTGAGAAAATTTTCAACTCAAGTAGAATCTCTTATAAAACCATTATTATCATATTCAACGTAAAAAAAAGGACAAAATTATGATAGAATTTCCATGCTACAAACTCACAAAACATTTACATGAGGGTGGCGAGTTAGAGTATAAAGCATCATTGAACCTTTAACTATCAGCTTTAATTTTAGGAGGATTTTACAATTGTAAATATATGTTAAAACATTGTAAGACAAACAAAACAAAATAAAAAACAACTAGTATTTGAGTGTTTGATTTTCTAAAAGATAAAATTTGATCCTTCAAATGTATTTTTGCGTAGGGCTTATTCATCGGTTCAAAACCAAGCCGATTAAACCAAAAATCAAATAAGAGCTAGGTAAAGCTTGAATCGAATAAAACTGGTTCAGTTCCCGGTTAACCGAATAATGCACATATCTATTTGGGGCTTTCATTGGAACTGAGCCAAACCGAACCGGTTTAAAAAAAGTAAATAAGGACTAAAGCCCAAATCGAAAATCGAACCGAATAAAATCGGTTCAGTTTGGACTGGTTCAATATATATAATCGGGTTCAGTTCTCGATTTATTCAGTTCAAAACCGAATAATACACGCCCTTATTTTTGCATCTCTAAACTTAATCTTTCAAAAAATAGGGAAAAAAAAAAGAAGAAACAAGAGGTGTATATGAATACACAACTTGTCTAGTTGGGGCAAGTATGAAATGAGTTAACTTAATTTTGGTTTTATGTTGATAATTAACTTAGAGACAAAATTTAAAAGATAACATGTTAGGTGGAAAAGCCAATTTTTTGCAACTTTGAGGTAAGTTGAAGTTGGAAGAATTCTTTAGTATTATGAAAGTAGGTGGTATAATGAGAATATCAATATGTCACAAGAATGCTTTTCACACAACCTTTGTTTTAACTATTTTATGGCCTCACTCTATTTTTCATTAGTTTAATGTTGGAATCTTTGGTTAATTCAACTTGAACAAATAGACTATTGTGTTAGGGACGTAGAGTATAGAATTATATTTAGACTTTTAATCCATTAGTTTAATTTTTTCATTGAGTTGATTTCTATTCATGGTAATAGTCGATCCTTTTAAATAATATATATCTCTTATTTAAATTTTAACAATTCTAATGTGCTTGTTAAGGTAAGAGGGTCCCTTATAATATGTGTCACACTTCAATCTCAATCAACATTTACACGAAAAGATATTTAGAGTCTTAAATAATTTATGGGCTATCAAACAAAGGTCATCATCTTTAGTTTTTGATTGAATTGGTTTAGATTGAATAAATAGGCACCTTTTTTTTGATAAACTATTAGCTAGTCTTGAGTCTACTTAGGTAGGTAAATTTGTACTGTTTTTATTATTGAACTTTCCTACAACATTTTATTTGTTCTTTTATTGTTTTCAAAACTTTCCTACAATATTTTATTTGTTTACCTCTTCTCTCTCAGTGTGTGTAGACTGTGGAGGGACTAGATTTTTTTTTTATCAATGTCGAGCATTAGCCCCAATTTTATTTTTTTATCAATGTCGAGCATTAGCCCTAATTTTATTTTTTTATCAATGTCGAGCATTAGCCCCAATTTTATTTCAACATCAATTTTGCGCCATACAACGCGTCCCCCATAAAAACCAAAGCAAGGGCTAAGTGGCCCAATTACAAACCTTATGGAGGGAGTAGATACAATGGCGGATATGTAGGTATGCCGACGCCTGACGGTGGTCACGACCACCATTATAATCGAAAAAATTAATAAATTAGTATAATTTGAAATAAAAATTATGGATTTTGTATTTAGCATATAAAATAACAATGTATTAGCTACCTTAAATAGAAGACCGAGATCCGTCATTGCGTAGACACACTCCAAGTCCTACTCTTATACAACAACAACAACAACAACAACAACTTCCCATGTGAACACGTCTAAAGCGCGACCTGAGTGATTTAGATATAGACAACATTCTCCCCATTCTAGTTCATGGAAATGCTGATTCTTGGGAATCCACAAAAACTTTTCAAAAATCACTTTGAAAACCAAACAAGACAACAAAATGACTCAAAAGTAAAACTTTTGAAAACCAAGAAAGAAAAAAATAATAATAAGATAGAAAAAATATAAAAATAAAACATTAAAAAAAATAAAAAATAGCAGACTAGTATAGAGATATAAAACCGACTTGAAAACCAAGTCCAACTCTAGTTGAGATTTCATAAAAAAGAAAAAAGAAGGGCGCGTGCAGCACACATAGAAGAGTAACGCGTGGATGAGGGGTGACCCAAGTGCGATACAATGAGGCAATTAGCCAAGTAGCCAAAGCCAACTATCAGAGGTTAAGGTTATCGTAAATTTGGAATCTGAGGATAGTAGGCCCTACCAGTGATTTTCTTACGTAAATTTAACTACGTACCAAGCTATCGTCGGCCATATTATATGATGCTGTAAAGAAAAAAAGAAAATACTATAATAATTTAATCTGATTAATTTATATATCAAAGTAGATCTACCTAATATTTTTCTGAAATATATTAAAAAATTAGGGACATAGAAAATGAAAAAAAAGGAGCTATAATTACTAGGAAATACCTAATAATCTGTCAAAGTATAAATTTATACGATCCTATAAAAAAAAAGTATAAATTTATACATGTATGTTTGTGTATCATAGGATTAACATCAACTTACGTACATTGATTTAGGAACAACTCCAACAAAACAAAATACTTTGTAGGTTCTTTTCTATTTGTCGCCTGAAAAATTGTGTTAAAAACTTTGTCCGTTAATATTTTAGTTTGTATAATGATTCATCATAAAAAATTGATGTCATTAGGTTCGTAATAATAAAATAATATTAAAAAAGTATAATATTATATTTTTACAAAAAATTTATATTAAAAATTACTGATTAAAGATTGACACTGAAAATCGTAAATGACAAAATTTTATATTAAAAATTACTGATTAAAACAAAAAACTTCAAAAGACAAAATATTGGACAATGTGTTTGGGAGAGAGCGACTGGGTTCGAGTGTGGGGGCAGGGGGAAAAATAGGGTTGAATGGTGAAGAGAAGGCCACGAAGCAAAAGGAGGGAGACCAAAAAAAAAAATAAAGACAAACCAAACGAGGCCTTAAGATTGCTAGGGGATATCAATCCAATCAGAGAGGAGAGTGTGTTAATTTTGATGAGATTATGATTAAGATGTCTAATCTGTGTCTGGTTTAAAGTTTGGGGAAAAAAAACTTGTAGAGTAGGAAATAGGAATGCAAATGTGAGTGGAAGGCCAGGAAGAAGACATAGATTCTAATAATGGAAGTGGGACGAGGCTTAACCTCTTTTGCTTTCATTTCCTCAACTGGAAACAGTACGCCCCACTCACTTAAATGGCCCCCTCTCTTTCCCACCATGGAATCTCTACGTCTAATTAGGTCATTAAAGGGCTGTCAAAAATCCGAATTTTGATATTGATTGAAAATTTAAATATAATTTTTTTTCAAATTTTTATTGTTCAAACCTAATTTAGACCTAAGTTTATGTTTGTCCGATTTATTCAACCCAAGTCCAACCCAAAAAAGGGGAAAAATTGGGTATCAGGCATAAAATTTTCGTCTGATGTCCGATTTGTCCGAAATCGAAATTACCCGGACACAAATTTTCACCAACTCTAGTCTTTAAATGTATAAGGTAATGTGAGAGTAAAACAAATCACTTCAATCATATTACAGTATTTATCAATTATGTAAATTTTTAAAATATATATTATGTACAATATTCTAAGTAGTATAACTAAGGTAGGCAAAAATAGGTAAAATGAATAAGGTAAGTAAAACCTTACTTCACTGAAGAAAAGGACCTAAAATTGATCTGATCTATATAATTCACTTTGCCCTGATATAAAAATGCCAAAATTTATCGACTCGAAATGGACTTGAATTTGAAAAGGCCCCAGCTGGTTTACAATACATTTATGTTTCACCAATGTTATTTGTTTAATTGTTTCTTAAATTATAAATCAAAGATCAATCATTCTCGAAAATTATCCAACCCTAACCCCATTCAAACCAAACCTTGTTGGTCTCAAGGTAAGTCAACCCAAAGCTCAAACCAAATGATTTCTCTCTCACATGCTTGTAAAATTTGTTGGAAAATGGAAGATCTGATAAGAGTTATATAAGTTTTGGTAATTTTTAGTGAATGACTAAAAAAAATTGGATTGAAGAGTACTATATTTTAAGGGTTTGGATTGTGTTGTACTTTAAATTCATATTCATAGTGTACAGAAACGTAAAAATGTTGGATTTCAGTGCACTACTACCAAGTTGGGTGAAACTAACTCGGTGGAGTTTCTACATTGCACCACCATCGAGTTACTGTTATACGATTGTCACAAATTTTGGTGTACTGAAATCCAATAACAAATTTTTGAGTTTACTGCAATCTAACTATCATAAAGTTTGGTATACTGAAATCCAATAACAAATATGTCACGTAGACAATCCATCAAGTTGGTGGTTTCACCCAACTCGGTAGTGGTGCATTAAAATTTAACACTTTTATATTTTAATTTATTGTGATATAAATTTAAAGTACTGCTTATCATAATCTAAACTTTTAAAATACAGTGTATTATGATCCAATTTTCGAACATTAAAAGAAAGCAAATAGCCAAATATCAGTAAATGTTGAGAAATTTTTTTATATATTTGAATAAAGTAACACTTTTCTGATAATGTACATATTCATAAACATATAACCTTTGTTAAATTTTAATTACTTTTTGATAACTTTAAACCAATAGTTACCTTCTTGTACACCAATCAATTTTAGAGGTTGGTCCTCTATGTATGTCTCATGCTTTAGCTTTAACTTTACACTAACTTGGCCCTCCTCTACAGCAAAACTAGGCACTATGGATGACTAGCAATTAGCATCAATTCCAACGTTTTAACTTTGCTGACGTAATTAGCCATGCTTAAAATCTTAACAGAGCCAAAACCTAAACCTAAACCTAAACCTAAATAAAATTGACGTACACTAGTATATTATTTATTTATGAGTCAACTTAGAACTTTTTTTTTTTTTTTTTTTTTTTGCAATGGTAAGCAAATCACAGGATTCATCTTCTCACAAGATACAAACCCATATGCTCTTCTCTCAAAATACAATACAGAGTGGGAACATCCTTAGAATTCCAAACGTAGGAACCAACAATATTGAGGCCAGATCAACTTTGAACTAATGATCCAAATGTAAATTAAACAATTCATGTATAGAATCTAAGCCTAACAAATGCTTAATTTAACATATTTGAGTGTACATATATGACTAGAAACAAAATAAATTTGAGCATACAACTAATGATACTATGGACTGATTCTATTTTTCAAGTTGTTTGTCATAACATGTAAATTTTTTAAAAAGTATTATTCCCTCCCTTTTAAATATATATTTATCACTCTAAGTTACGTGTAGGCAAAACTTTTAAAAATATTTACTATTAATTTTTAGATTGATTTATTATATGAAACTATGCACTATACTTTCTGAAAAATATAAATATATATAGTTTTTTAGAAAATACATTAATTAATAATAAGAAAGTAATAACTAAGTAATTGAAATTATAAAAGTCAAACTGATAAACATTATATATGGAATTGATGGCGTACTATGAAATGTCATCTTAAACTTCTAATTATTAAAAAAAGCTAGCTTTTCTTTTAGGTTTTAACTTACCAAAAAATGTATTTTACAATTACCCACAAATTGGGCATTGCCCATTTTCAAACGTAGCAGCCTTCTAAACATATATATATATATATATATACATAAATATCCTAGTATCCTAGTACTGCACTATTTCGCAAGTTCTAAAACTTTAAAGTTAATTAGGGGGTGGCTTCCGCATTTCCTAAGGAGGGAAATAGAGTGGACAAAATTTTATTTGATTTGAATATTTAAATTTGCTCAATCTAAAAAAAATTGGGTTTGGTCTGAATTTTATTTTGCCATTGGCCTGACTAAATACATAGGCATAATATTTATCTTTTTGGTATTGTTCGAATTTAATTTTGACTTGGATTTCATTACGTCCGAATTTTTTGCCAACGTTAAAGTAGAGAAATCAGGGAAAAAAAACAATGTACTCAACGAAAAGGGATGAATTCAAAATTTCAAAGATAAGAAGTATTTTGCAAAAAATTACTTAGAGGTACCCTGACTTTTGAAGAAACAATTTTTTTGTACCCTAACTTTTCAAAACTAATTTTGGGGTACCCTTACTTTTAGGATTAGAAATTACTAGGTGAATTTCTGGCGAATTTCCGATTGATTCAAATCATTTTCGTCCACAAAAACAAACGACATTTTCATCCACAAAAACACTTAATCAATTTCCCGCCTAAAACTCACCGATAAATTCAAATCATTGGCCGGAAATTCACCTAATTATTTCTAATTCTAAAAGTTAGGGTACCCCAAAATTAGTTTTTAAAAGTTGGTGTACCGGAAAAACATTTCACCAAAAGTTAGGGTACCCCTACGTAAGTTTTTGGCTATTTTGTGTTACCTAACAAGTGGTCAACGTACTGTATCTTGTTCTGCAAAGCCTCCTTTGTGAGTCACTTATACCTACCTAGGAAGTTCATGCATATTTGATGAAAATTATATAAAGAACAGCCAGCTACGTACACACAACTTATTATATGATATAGTATTATTTAAGTACTTTTGAAAACGAAACTTTGAATATCAATGTAACCGGCCAAAGTTTTCCTATAGTTTTTTTTTTTGGATGGGGACTGATATACTTTTTTGGAATACTTAGCGAAACTATACGATATTTGAAAATAGATTCGTTGATTCAAAATTCAAAAGTAAGTATTTTATTTAGTACGTCACCAAATTAGTTTTGTATTAGAATACGGCATAATAAGATGGGGTCGAAACCACCATATATAAATTGTTCTGTCAATTTTAAAACATGTGTGCATTTATTTATAATATAATATGCATAAACTCATTCAACTTAACATAACCAATTTATTGTTGATTAATGTTGACTAGTGTTACTTAGAGTTAATTGACACTAACCAACGTTTGTTGTTAAGAAGATGACTTGAAAATGCGACTAAATATGGCTAAATGTAATCATAAATACTTTTGATATATTGCGACCAACTCAAAACCCTTTTTTTTTTTCTTCTCTCTCTTATAATTGTAACACCCAAAATTATTTAAGTGAAAAGAGAAAGTTTCAACAAATATGTAAACATTCAAAATTTTCTTATTTCCCTTTTTGGAGGAATAACTTCGTTGCTTTCTCCATTTTTCTTGACTGCCCACCAACTATTGCTATGCGTGTGGACGTACAACTTGGACAAGAAATCACGATACTTGTGGAGGTCTTACGTAAGTAAGAGTCAACATTGACGTGAGTTTAAAATGGAAATACCTTGAAATTATTGAAGGTCAATTAAAATGCCCATTTAAATTTTTAACTCCCTCAGAAACTAAGATCAAGTCTTGTTGATTATTGATATACGACTATGTTTCAATATATATTTGATCCGTGATAATTAACTCACTTATTTTTGTTTATTATTCCATGTAAATGTAGTAAAAGCGAGATAAAAAGTCACAACACATCAGTCTTTTTTTTTTTTTTTTGATGATACACAACATCATCATTCTTAAGTCATCGTAATCCATTTAAGGGTGATGATACGTTGTTCCAAGACACTCCTTAAGTGTCTTCACGAAAATTAGTGTACCGATCGATATAATTTTTTGTATTAATTTTTTAATAATAAGTATTAATTTTCAATTATAAAAAAGTTTAAATAGATTAGCTATGCCAATGAATACAATTAACACCCTAATAAAGTTCCTATCATTTCGTTCGTTTAAGGCCGTGTTCTATACTGCGGTTGACAAACTGCGGTGCCACACGGTACCGCAATTTGCCACAACCCACCACATTTCACCGCAAATCATTACTTTTTTCTCTCCTCACTTTTCTCTTCTACTTTTTACATTCTCTCTCTTCACCTACCCCACATACCAATAACCTACCACAATTCCACCACACCCCACCACAATTCCACCACACCTCACCGCAAAAAACCGCAGTATAGAACACGGCCTAAATATCTGATCACCTTAGAATAGTATAATGAGTATTCGTATAATTCATAAACGAAAATTGGCTGACTTGTCTCTTTTATTTAGACATCTAAGTAGTTTCATAGTTGTCTACTAACACTTCTCCGACACATAATTAAGGAAAAATTATCTAATAGTGCGAAGTTGTGAACTTTATTAATTTATATTATCATTAAAATCACTTAACAGTTCCTCATAGTAATACATAACGGGTTGTCTCCAAAATTACACACTTAATTAAAGCCTTAAACAGGCACGTACAGTATCTATCATGCAATTATGATATAAATGGTCCCCTTTTTTTTTGGTTGAAATGTCTTAGTAATCTCGTGATTAACTACTAACAATCAACCAGTCCTTAATCAGAGTAGATCATGATTAATATTCAATGATAACGTTAAAGCTTTACATATATTATCAATTTTATTATTTAATGCCAAAATAAGTATAATGACTGTCATTAATTAATTAACTCTCTCCTTTACAAAGAGACAATTGTCTTTATGTTTAAACCTAAAGATAACTGTCTCTTTGTTAAGGAAGGAGTATAATAACTATCCATATCATTCATAAACGTAATTTGCATGGTCTGTCTCTTTGTTAAGACATCTAAGTGGTTTCATAATTGACTATTAACACTTCTTAGACACATAATTAAGGAAAAATAATATAATAGTGTGAAGTTGTGAACTTTATTTAAATTAGCAAACCAATAAAAAGAATAACTTTTAGGCAAAATTGCAAAATTACTTTCCTCTTGCAAATTTTCAATGAGTTGTCTCCCAAATTATAAGCTTAATTAAAGCCTTAAACAGGCACGCATCTAATTAAGTATCATACAATCATAATAGAAATGGTCCCCTTTTTGGTTAAAAACTTAAAATATCTTAGCGATCCCATGATTAACTACTAACAATCAAACAATCACAATCCGAGTTGATGATTATTAATATTCATGAAAAACATAGAGTAGTTGCGTCAACCATGATAATCACTATATGAAAACAATGTTTATTTATACACGTGTCAATTTTTATTTACGCCATTCATTTTTTTTATTTAGTACAACATTATAAAATATATTTTTTTAATTAAAATTTCTTTTTACTATTTTTTTAAAAAATTTAAATATCTAACTCTAAGTTTTGCCTAGTGAAAAAGCACACTTTGAAAATTATTTATTTTAAAAATTTTAAAATAAAATATTTTTTAAAAAAAAAATATTTTACAATTTATATTAAATAAAAAAAGCTAACATTTAAGATAAAACTTAATATATGTACGAGTAAAATTTATTTTATTTACGGTGATGTCATGGTTGACAACCATATTATAACTACATCCTTAATATTCAGTGACAATCTTAAAGCTTTATATTATTGATGTTTAAACCTAAAGATAACTCTGCAGGTACAAATTTTGATTGGTCATAAAAAGATTTATATCAAATTTGATTAATCAACTATAAATACACATACAATTAGTAGATAGGGCAATTGAAATCATGGAAAGCATGAAGTGTACACACAAATTTTGTTTTTCCTTTTAATCTTATAAGAAAAGTAAAATAGATATTAATTAGTTAGACAATCCTTTTCGACCCAAATTAAATTAATGCAAAATCAAAACTAGCTTAATTAGCTAGGGTTTCTCATAGAAAGCGGATACATAAATATTAATTAAAATTTTGCTCCCCCAATAAAATCAACAACTTGATTATCAAGTGGTGATTAAGCTAATATATATTTACCACTAATTATGTGGCCCAGCCTTTCCCAACAAGGCAAGTGGGGAGATGATAATGTTAACCACTTTTCTAGGAGGGATGTATCTTATAATTCTTCATAATCTTATATATTATCTTACACTGTCCAAATTACATTTTTTTATAATTAACTCCTTCCTGAAAGCCCTAGTCTTATGGTACACGAAATTAAATATTACTTGCGATAAAGACATAATAATAATAATAATAATAATAATAATAATAATAATAATAAACCTGTCCCAAAATATTTGTTTTTGACTAAATTTGACCATTGAAAACTACTGTTATTAGAAAGATAACTTACTAAAAATTAAAATGACGGTAATTTTCATATTGTAACTCATTGTAATTTGAGAATTAACCACAAACAAAATTTAGTTAATGAACAAATATTTTAGGACAGAGTTAATATTATTATAATAATAATAATTATTTATATTATTATTATTGGCAATCGAAAAGCCCTCGTACAGTGGTACAAAAAATAAAATAATTGATCTACTTGCTTTTTATTTAATAAGAGAAGAATAGTGTGGAAGATTAATAATTTAATGTTTGAACGAAATATTCGTTCACATTTACTTGCTACAAATAGGAAACGTCGTACACTTATTCCTAAATATAGTAATCAATTATGCTTGTAATCTGGCAAAAAGGAACGATACAATCAAGGGAATCCCATGTGTAAATAACAATTAAAAATAGATTTATCTCTTTCTTAATTTAGTTCTCTTTATCTCTCTGATCTCGATCTCTGTCATTAGTTTAATACCTGTATTTATGACTAGGTTAAGGGATTCATATATCATGTATTCAAGTTGGTAAAAAAAAAAAAAAAAGTGTACATCATGTATTCAAGTTGATCCCAACGTATCTGACCTCTGTGCAAGTACATATACAATTTCGAGTCAATAACAAGTTGATAAAGAGAATATCATAACATAAACTCTTCTCATATTGGTAAAATTAAAATTAATGGTACGTTTGATAGTTTTCCGAAAAAGATTTTTCTAGGAAAATCTTTCCTGGGAAATATTTTCCCTAGCCCCCGGGGAACTTTTTCTTGAGGTTGTAAGAAAAATAATGGGTCCCACATCAAAATTTTCCTATATATTATGGAAAACCAAATATGAAAAGTTTGTCAATTACTTTGAAAAGTTAAGAAACTTTCCGGAAAAATTTCTCAATCAAATGCCTCATAAGGGTTACAATGATGATTAAAACATCAAATTCATTTCATAACTTACAAAACTAATATTACAAATCGAAATTGTTATTGTGTTAGGGCAACTCTAATATCACTTGTTAGGCCATCTCTGATACCACTTGTTAGGATTGAAATTCAGATATAAAACATCTTGTTAATTGGGAAGTAAATCCAGATTGTACCGGATCTAATGTCACTATAACATGAAACGCTTGCGGCGACCGACCTAGGCGATCGATATGTATCGGTCGCTCCTATTGACACGGGTGACCAATAGGCAGTGACCGATACGGTATTTGTCGCTGTTTAGCTACCGATATGGTATCGGTCGCAATGTAGAAGTTATCGGTTGCTGAGCCAGCGACCGATACGCTATCAGTCGCTACGTATCGGTCGCTGGGCTCATTTAATTTCACAACGATAAATTTAATCGCAGTTGAAACCTTATCGGTCGCTGAGCCAGCGATCGATACACTATCGGTCGCTGCGTAACGGTCGCTGGCCTCTTTTAATGACACAACGGCCAGATTCATTTCGATATCGCGTCTGCCTCGCTCTCTCTCTCTCGCTCACTCCTCACTCTCACTCTAACTCACACTCACCAACGCCAACCACCGCCCCAACCACCGCCCACTCCGGCCACCACCGACGACTCTGGCCGACACTGCGGAAACCGACGACCACCGTGCATACATCTCCGGCAACCACCGACGCCAACATCTCCGGCAACCACCAAACGAATGTATAACACAACGAGATCAATAAGGAAAGATCTCAAACGGGTATAGCGCAACAGGAGTATATTACAAAGGGTATCCCAAACGGCTGTATAACACAACGAGATCAAGAAGGAAAGATCTCAAACGGTTGTAGCACAACAGGAATAGACATATCTCAAAGGAAGGGTAACGGGATATAAAGATATTACAATCTCATAATAAAACTCTCAAAGTGGAATAAAAAAAAAAGGAGATCTCATAAGGGTACCTAAGAGGCACATAATTTGGCCACACCAAACTAGGTTGAACAACCTAGTATTTATAGTGAAACCAAGTAGACGTAGAATAGTCTTCTAGTCGAACTCAACTGCTTAGAGCCCAACAGGGGCGTAGCTTTGGGGGGCTGGCCAGGGCCATGGCCCTCCCCATGTCAGACAAAATCAAATTATTTGCACTAAAATTTAGTCAAATATTGGTAGAGTATTAATTATGGATCATCTATTTAAGCATGATGTCAAGAGTTCAACACCTCTTCCTAAACATTATTTTTGGTTTTTGTCCAATTACTTCTTCAAATCTACTTCTCTTATCTTCTTTCCCTATTTTTTTTTATATAAAAATGGTCCACCCTAATAATGTGCCATGGCTCCGCCCCTGGAGCCCAAACAGTATCTTTATGGAAAATAATTATTTATTTCCAAACTTGAGTCTGAATGGAATTGGGACACTACCCAACATATTGCAATAGTACGATGCACAATTTTAGTTATCATTATTAAAAGGGAAATTGGATTCTAATGATACGAACTTTTGGCCATATAAGACTAAATAATACGAACTTTCGAGTTAGTGAAGAATAATACGAACTTTGACCCCTTGTTGCTCCAAACAGTATGCCACCGAGTTAGGTTGCTGACGTGGCGCCAGAGGAAGGGTGCTGACTTTTTAAATTTTCCCATGTCACCTAAAATTTGTCCACATCATCTTTCCTTCCCCCCTTTTTTTCTCTCCTCTGACCCCTTTCTCTCCAGCCCCTTTCTCCCTCCTCCCCCTCCTCTTCTTCGATCCACCAGACACCATGGCCATGACCATGGCTTCTCTTCCTCTTCTCTCCATTTCTCTCTCTACAACATCTCGCCCCCCTCTTTGTGCAAAACTCACTTCAATTTTTCTCTCCATGTCTCTCCCTCTTTGTCTAAACTACTGCCTCTCTCTCTGAAACTTTCCTTCCCCCACGGCGGCCATTGACTCCCAACACCAAGCTCGGTTCCAGATGGCGAGTCACTGTCCCTCACTCGACTCTCACTTGTCACTTGCAGTCCTCGACCTCCGTCAAAAAACCCAGGAGAAGGCGATGATGAGACAATCGCATGCCCTTTCTCCAGAACCCTCGATCTCCCTCTCGGACGTTGAACTTCTGTTTTTGTTGGGGGTGAAAAGTTTGAGCTGGTTATGGTGGAGTAGTTGATTTTTTCCCCCTAAAATTGAGTATGTTTTGAGTGTATGTCTTCAAATTCTGGGGTCCATTTGCTAGGATTCTAGGTTCTTTTTTTTGATTGGATGAAATTGCAGGTGAGTTTTTCTAATTGGAATTTGGGGGGTTTTTTTAATTCTGATTTTGGAGTTCATGTTTTGGTTGTGTGTATTCATTTGTAGCTCAATTTCATCTGTTTATGTTAGAGGTGAGAAGTTTGAGCTGGTTATGGTAGAGTAGTTGATTCCCCTCCCCTAAAATTGAGTATGTTTTGAGTGTATATCTTCAAATTTTGGTGTCATGTTCTGAGTTGGGTTCTAATGTTTGCTTAGGGTTCATGTTCTGGTTGTGTGTGTTCATTTGTTGCTCACTTATGTTGCAGAAAATTCATTTTTGAGGAAATTTCTGGTGGGTCAATGCGGTGAAATGGTGGGTCAATGCGGGATGTTGTAGAGAGAAAAATGGAGAGAAGAGGAGGAGAAGCCATGACCATGGCCATGGCTATCTGGTGGATCGAAGAAGAGGAGGGGGCAGGAGGGAGAAGGGGACTGGAGAGAAAGGGGTTATAGGAGAGAAAAAAAGAAAAAAAAGGGGAAAGATGATGTTGACAAATTTTAGGTGAAATGGCAAAATTAAAAAAGTCAGCACCCTTCCTCCGCTGCCACGTCAGCATGCCACCGAGTTAAGTTCAACTTAACTCGGTGGCGTACTGTTCGGAGCAACAAGGGGTCAAAAATCGTATTATTCATCACCAAATCGAAAGTTCGTATTATTTAGTCTTATATAGCTCAAAGTTCGTATTATTAGAATCCAATTTCCCTTATTAAAAAGGTATACAAAATCTCACCAAGGGAACCTCATATTCAAGTGAGATTGGAAATTATGTTATTTGATGTAAACGAAACATAAGATGAAACAATTCAGGGATGAAATAGCATATAATATTTGTTCAATCTTATTTAGGGTGATAGTTATTAAAGATGTTTTGACTTTGACCTTATTATATATGTTGTTACTGTTGTTTTTCATATTACTCGAACAAGCCGATGGCCATTAGGGGAAAAAACCTCTAACTAAAAGCACAAATTTGGGTTTGATCAGACTTAAACGAAATCAAATAATCATCAAAATAAGCAATCCAAAACTATGAACTAATTGAGATAAAAATGAAAATCAAACAAAGATAAAACTAATTCAACAACCAAGCATGAAAACACGATCACCATTAGAAAATGATAAAAAAAAACAGTCTTGAATTAGAAGTGGTGTTGAAAGATGAACGTTCTTCTTATATCAAAATCGAATCTAATCAAGTTTATTTGAAAGAGACTAAAATTAGAAAACAACCCTAAAATTCTAGAGTGAAACTTCCTGTAAACCTATCTTGAAAAATTGTCCTTTTTTTTTTATGCAGACGAAGGGTCGAACGCCCGGAAAAACTTAAACGTTCACAGCTATAGGTCAAGTGGGCCCATTCCAATGCAGCCTCTCGATGAGGTCTATATAATGAATACTCATAATTGACCAGTATTACCCTAAGTTAGCTAGGCAAACCGCAACATGATTCTCCTCGTGGTAACAGCGTGTTACCTCCACCCTCGATCCCATTGAGTTGATCAAGTTCTCGCAAACCTGAAGTAACAAATTAAAGGAAGTCTTCATGTACCATGTCACCACCTTTAAGCATTTCTTTGACACTCTTGGGATCCATCTTTAACTAAACCTTGGTGTTGCCACTCCCACGCTATTGAAAAGCATCACTGAGTTACTTTATATTATGCTTTAAAAGTACTACAATTCTAAAGATATTCACAACCCCTCGAACCATTCACCTTGATGCCCTTGAAAACTCTCCCCTTGCAAGCAGCATTAACATGCTTATAAAATCCATCTAAGATTGTAAATGAACCAAGCCAACTTGCAAGATGTTCGAGCTTGCCTCGAGCTCGGTTTGACCAAAGAACCAACCCAAGCTCATATCAGATATTTATCAAACCAAGCCTAAGCCTAGAGGGGCAACAATAATTAGGGAGCTTAAAAACATTCATTAAAAAGGGAGAATTGCCTGGACCACGATTTTTATAAACATTTATATTGTCATTCTTATAGTTCGGTAATTAAAGGATCACATAACCTAATTCATTTATGACATTTCAATTCATACATATATATGGGCCGGAAATATGTTATATAAGCATAATTTTTCATTTTCCATATTATCCTAATGTCATAATCGTTAATGGATGGAATTTTGATTAGTTTTGGGTTATTTGTTTTATTCAAAAACATATGTGTGGTTCCATTTTAATTATACAATCATAGGATAGGGAGGGGGAACATCCAACATCATCAATAGCAACTCTTGAGTCATAAATTCTGTATTTTTGTGTTCTCTGAGCAACGAAAAGAAAAAAGGAAAGAAAATTTTTATATTTTTGGTTGATAACTTAAACAATTAACTTTCACCATATGTAAAATTCTAATCATTAATATCAAAATCTTATTAAATGAAATTTTTTGCCTTCCTCTTTTGAATTATATGATACAATGAACTACAAGCAGTTAAATATTAAAATTTAATTATTATTTTCTCAATATATATGATACCCTATCATATAAAATTATTTTTACTAAATTCACAACAAAAAACATTTTTACATAAACAAAATATTACAATTTTCACCAACATAATATAATAAATAGTACTAAGAAAAATATAATATAGAAAACTCTGATAAAAATAAAACAAATATCTGGAAGCGAGGAACTATAAAAAGCAATTGTTATATGACACACTTTGGAGTACTTACTTAGGTCCACCAAGGTATTAAATATTTTAAAAAATTCATCAATATTTATTGTAAAATTCGTCATAAGTTTATAAATAGTATTGTAAAATCCATCGATATTTTTTAAATTTAACAATTGTTTTACACAAATTCTTCATGTAAAAAATTGACATATTTTAATATATGTAATGCAAAATGATAAACATCTTGATACAAGATGGTTCTTAACCATTATAATGGTATATTTAAAGTTAAATATAAATATATTTAAATCATTATAATCAGGGTTGTTAAAATCGGGATTCTAACTCGGTTCCATGGGGTAGTTAGGATTAGAATTAACCCACGTAGGATTGTGGCTCGTAATGTAGATAGTAGAATTGCATCACCGATTTTAGATCATAAAATCGTATGATCGTAGATCAGGATCAGAATTTTAATAACTATGATTATAATGGTATGTTTCATTACTTTGAAGGTTATTATAACCTATAAATAATGTAAAAATATTTATTTATTTATATTTTTTCATAAATATAAAACTATGTATAAAATGTGCATTTTCTACTATGATTGACAAAATTAGCTATTATTTATATTTATTTGACATAACTAAGAAGTATTATACTTTTGTAGTTGATAAATATGCATAATTATTAGAGAAAATATTATTAAAAGTTAACAAAATATGAAACATAGACAACTTTCAAAACGATTATTAATCATCTTGAGTCAAGATGTGTATCCTTGTACGTAAATAATATAGCTAGATAGGTTGTGCTATAAAAAATAAAAATGAAGTTGGAGAAAATCATAGCAATTGTGGACCAGCTCTCATTAAAGTCCTATGCTTTGCTGCGAAACCATTTTATTCCAACGTGATACATGCCATTTGCTTTCTTTTTCGTATGCCTTGATATACGCGTAAATGACCACAGTTTCTGAGGTATATAGATTCAGTGTTATCGAATTGTTTATGTGCATTATGGTTATCTTTTGATCTTGGGCCTATTTTTAAATTTATTATCTTTTTGGTTAATAGTTATAGATGAGTGTTTGTTTTTTTGGAAAAATTGCCAAGTTTATGTAAAAAAATTTAATAAATTGAATCAATTAAGAGTTTTATATATCTTTTCCTCTCAGATTTATGTTATGCAGTGGTATTTTTCCACTCTTACAAAATGACAAATAAATATAGGAGAGAGGATGTAACATACTAAACAAAATTGATTTTATTGAATTGATTTATATACCTCGATCATTATAAAATCAAAACACTGTATTCATAAGCAATTGATTAGTAAAATTTTTAAAAGAAATGCCAAGGCGCCATATATATATATATATATACTTATTTGTGAATCATAACTACTTTTTTTGATAATTGAAAGTTATTAAAGATTAATTCATCAAAGTCAAAGATGCTATAAAAGTCTACAAATAACAAAACAAAAGGCTAAAATGAATCTTAACTACTTATGTGGTAAATAGTAAGAGATCCAAAGCTAGCTAGGGTAAGGAAGTTTCACTTCATTTGAGAAGTTCTTAACTCGTTTAAAAGGCTTAATGAAATCCACTATAAAAAGAGAGTACAACATGTTATATCAACGTGGCGAGATCAACAAGAAAGAAAACATTCCGGCAGATAATTTACATGAGTAGATTAACTTTCACACAATTCTCACACGTTTGATACCCTTAGGGTCTAGACGTACCATGATTCACATACTCGTCGTCTCATCTCAGTTACTCATCATAAATTGGAAAAAAAAACCTTCTACTAATAGAGAAATAGTCTCTTTGATTAATCTACCTTGACCTAGCTACATTCCACCTAAATTTATTAAATCTAATACAACTAGGAAATATGTAAGCAGTGTCATCAATAATTTATGCAATTTCAGGATACAACCCTAACAATTATTGATATGGTCCAACACTTCACGTTAATCCGATACTATAAGAAATTAAATGATCAATGGCGTATTTGTCCATATGTTGGGGCCTAGCCTGGGGTTGGTCATGACCAACCTCACTCAAAAAAAAAATTCAAAATTCTCATATAGTTTGTGATAAAAATTTTGAACTATATATTTTCCGAATAAGTATAATACTAGTAATGTATTGACATTTTCTAATCTGAAAATTTAGATCCGCCATTGCAAGCAATGGAGAACCGAGATCGTGCAACCTTTGTTATGATACCATTCTCATAATATATTCTTCACCTAATTCACAAAGTTAATTACAAATCATTAGGTGCCAAAACGAAAATGTCTAAGATTACGTACAGATCGACCCTAATGATTGATTATAGTAGTTAGGAAGCAATAACTAGGAGAAATCAGTGATGATCCAGCTATTTGAGTAAAGAAATGTCGTATGAGGAATAATTAAGGTAGGAAAAATGAAGATATATATGTTGGATAAAGTCCAATGTATGTTTTTGTAGCGTAATAGCTAACACACAATATTTGCGGGATTTGTCTACTCAGATCAATTACACTTTACAACAACTCTACACTTCCCATTCCATCCCCTCCCATCATCATATCATTCAATATTCATAATATCCCAACAACATGAATGTGCGAGAAAGAGAGAGTCAAACCTTGCGGCTTTAGTAATTAGTGGTCAAGTTGAACAACCAAAAATATCCATATTCTATGAGTGCAACTTTAAGAAATGTTCATTGCACTATTTTTTTAATATTTACATGTATACAAAGTTAAGGTAGGTTTAAGGTAGGTTATATCTTAGGATCCATTAGAATCGAGGTCTGGTTGAAGGTTCTCTAATATGGAACAGAATGGAGTGAATATGTAAGGTTTAGGGGTCTTAATAAAAATAAAGAAAAGAGTATTGTTTTGTTAGAGAAATCCTCGAAACTTTCTCAAGATAGCTTGGATAACATGGTGTAGAATTACAAAATCTAGTTAAAGGCTTCATTATTCATTATTGAGCGAAGTTGTTTACGGAGAAATGACGCAGAGAGAAAATATACAAATTCTCATAATTAATTCTGATTTCTTGTTTTTATTTGTCTATATATGCCATGATTTCTCTTGTTGATTTTTTTTTTTTTAATAGCTATCATTCTGTTATTGTTTGCTGTTTTCACTCGTTACAAACTTTTCAACCAGTTTAAATTTTCACTGATAAAAAATTAGTTGAGAGGAATGCAATGGAGTTTGGTACTTTGATGTTAATATCATGTAGGGAGCATATCGTGAGAAAAATCATTCTTTGCTTCCAAATTTCAACTGATTTGTGTTAATGTAACAAAGATGACTATATAATTAGTTCCACCTAAATTTAATAATAAAGTTGGCAAATTTTACGTGCATGTGTTTATTTTTTTTTAAGAGAATTATACATGTTAGTTAGTTTAGCACCATCGCGTATATTGCAGTATCCTAACAATATTTTTTTTTTGTTTAATTTATTATTGAAAAAGTAAAATGATGGGCTACTTTAGAATAGTTAAGCATCTGCCTATCTTGTCGTGAAACTTGGTAGGGGCCTAACCTAACTCAACCTACAACCCTAAAAATGCATGCAATAATGTTGCCTGATGTGTAAGTCAAATCCTTAATATAATCCTCACAAAATATAATGATTTCAAATAAAAGGCAAAAAGAAAGAAACAAAAGAAAAGAAATGGTGGACCATGTAAAATTAAGGAAACAAAAGGGGAACAATCAATGAATATTTTTATTTATTTATTCCGTAGACCAATTGGCTATTATAGCTGGACCAGTAGTTTTATTTAAGAATATATTGAAATTTAATAATTTACATTTATATTTTGAGAGACTGAAGAAAATGTAATCTTATTTGTTGTTAATATAGCTAATGAAGATGATCTTTGAGATTAATTATTTTTATTGTTTACAATTAAGTTAATTAAACACCTCATAAAAAAAAAAAACTTATCCCAGATTGATAAGCCAACAAATAAAGCACATATTTCACTTTTTCTTTGAGCTAGTAAAAATTCCAAGTGCAAATTTCCATCGCCACATACCTTCTTCCACGAATTTAAATCTGTTGGGGACAACAAAAATAATTGGGTCAAAACTTAGTTTGAAATAACATATGGATTGAAATTACAGTAGCCAAAAGTATGGGTTATTTGATTCTAATTTTCATTTTGTTTATTATTGTAAATCATATCTTTCTAAACAAAATAACAATACCATGCTGACCGTACTTTCCAAATTGCTCAGTCAAAACAATTAGATTATATTAAAATTACACAAACTTACGGCCACAACAAATTTCAATATAATCTCACTATCGTGAAGTTTGAAGGAATTCAAATGTAATTATAATTCCATTATACATGGGAATATATGAAGTGGCTATTTACAGAGGGTTGAAGAGCTATACTCATTATTGTTAATTTAATTTATTATTTATTCTTTGCTAGGCAAACTTGTATAATTTATTGCGAGCGTGTACTTTTTTATAGGTAAAATAAATTTGGATAAAATTAGAAAATTTCGTATTGGATTGATTGATAATGCTAGATAGCTTTACAACCATAACAACAATTTCTAATGATGTCGTGAAGACACGAGGTATAAAGGGAGTAAATTTAATTTCTTTTGAAAGTGAGTTAATTAATGAAATGAACCTTAGAACGGTCGATCGTTGGAAGCTTTTTGTCTCGTGGGCAAAATTCGATAAAAAACAAGTTGTTGGACCTTCTGCCACTGTAAAAGTTAGCCAGATGTGAATCCTTAAAAAGAATGGATTGAGTAATTTTGGGAAAGAAGACACGGTAGTGCCTGACTCCCTTGGGAATCCCGATTGTGTTGGGTCTGCGGATGCTTCTGGCAAAACTATTACAGATCCTATTAATGTTGCTTTGGGTTGCAAAAAGCATGCAAGCAGGTTGTTTTATAAAGATGCTCTCTTGAGTGGATCTAAAATCAATCGGTCGGCTATTAGGGATCCGGTGGCGGACTCTGATAGTGAACGCATTCATAGCAACCCGATTGATTCCCTTGAAGGTGTGGATGAGCATGACATAATTGCAGATCTTGAAGATTTCATCCTTAAACCTTCAAAGGGTAAAGGCAGGAGTAAGAGAAAATTGAACATGTTGATGAAATCTAAGTGGCAGCTTGTCAGAGATGCAACTTGTAGAGTTGCTCATGGACAAAAGGGTAGTCAGAAGGTTAGGATGAAGAGGAGTGCGAATTTGGCGGAAAATGACAGTTTTGATGACATTGAAGTTGAGATTGAACGAAGGAAGGTGATTGTTGGCAACGATATTGGTGTGCGATTCCTTGATGACCCAAGCAGCTAAATTCGTCGTACTTGCTTTTATTTGCGATGTAATAGTTTAGTTGGCTGTGGTGTTTGTTAAGTCCTTGCGGTATTTTTAGCGGTCGGTTATAACCTTTTTTTTATGGTGGTTGATTCTTTCAGATTGTATGGCCAGACATGTTTAACTTTTAAATTTTTGGCCACTAATAATCGGAAAAAAAATGAATAAATTTAAGTTGAATAGAAATTGAATATTTACTTTTAAGATGTTATCATAACTGAAATTTATTATAATTATGGTATTTAAAAAGTTGAGTGCATTTTGCCTTCAAAAAGTCACAATCAATATATATATCAAAGTTACTTGTCACAACAAATAATGTTATTCATTAAAATACAGCTTTTTATAAAATTCAATATTTTTATATTGATTTTTTTCTAACTATCATATTTAAAAAAATATAACATTTGTTTATTCTACCTTAAATAATGAAATCAATATATATTTTGATCAAAATAACTTATTACAACAATTAATAAATATTATTAAAACATAAATTTTTTTAAAAATAATATTTATTTTTATCAAACTTACATAGTTGAATTTTCATTCTTAATAAGTAATAACTCTTAATACTTCCATTAAAAGAAAAGGCTCTTAATACGAAGACCTAACATATACGGAGTATATCTACTTGTTCTTTAAAAATTAAGAAGAAAATATTAAATAAAAATACGCAAAATGGTATTTTTTTTTAAATAAAAAAAGGAGATTGATTGACAGTTCTTAGTCTAAACATAAGAATAGTAACACCTAAGCATCCCATATTGGAATACAATTATGGATGTGGTGGTGGGACCCACATGACACATGAATCTAGTACTCTCTCTTTTGGTCCCCCCACTCTCTGCTTTTGACAACGCATCTCGTACCACTACTTGTTTTCCTTAAATTATTTGTTTTGTTTTCTGTCGACAAAAATAATAACATAAAATAATATGTTGTACTGTGCCTTTTTTATTTATTCTTTCACTTACCCTGGGACCAATCATATTTTATATTAAAATGAAAAAATGGTGTTTCCATGCAACTCTTTTGTCATCTTTTGCTTTTTAAAAGTTGATAATTATCTTAACTACCATAATGAATATTATACGAGATTGTATCAGCATAAATGTATCGTAAAAGCTATAAGCTTATTTATTTATTATAGTACAATATTAAAAAAGTCACCCTTTAATAATTTAATAGTTACATTTATATCAAAAATTTATTTTAATATTATTTGTCAGTTATATTAAAATATTAAAAATTATCTTTTAAAATGGTTGTCTCACCATAAATTTACGTAAGACAGTCTTATACTAAAATTTGCAATGAATAACAGACTGTCAACAAAATAACAAAACTAGTACTCTCTTCTTCACTTTCAACCCGTCACTTGTCTATTTTTTACTACTTGTAATGTTTTTAAAATTGATAGTTTTATTCCATAAAAGATGATAATTTTTTTTATTATTTTTAATACTTTTTTATGCAATGCTTTATCGAATGTTATGAGAGTGTTTTTTATAAAATTAATGTTACTAATTTTATATAATAAATTATTATATATGTTGATCAATTAGTTATCAAAATTTTTAAAATTTATACAAACTACAACAAACAAATTCCATAATGTTCCCATAAACTGAAGTCTGTGGGGATTTAAATATAAACAATTTTTCCCCATACGCACGAAGAGGCTAATTCTGGCAACCACAAAAAAAAGCATTTTAAAAAACAAATACCCAACTAAAAAGAAACCAATTTGAAAAACCAATTAGAAAGCCAAGAAAATGGGAAATAAGAAATAAATACAAACCCATACAAATCCGCTTCCGAAAATTATGATTCAGTCGTGTGTGCGTGTGATATACCTGAAGTTTTTTAAAAAATATTGATATAAAATTCAAAGGGGCAAATAAAATTAAAAAAAAGGTAATAACTAGTATATTAATGCCCATTTCATTTTTTATACATGCACATAGAAAAATCACATTGTCATGTATATATATTGTTGAGATTACTCTATTGGATAACGTACTCAAGTTAAATTTTCTTTCAATCCTATGTTTTCATGTGATTATATCATTATACTATTATAGTAAAAGTTAAATTTTTATTTAATCATGAAAATTGATATATCAAGTTGTTGATCTAATAATAATAACTTTGAACCATTCAAAACCTTCATCAATAATCGATCGAAAAGGTTGAAGGAAGGCCAAGGAAACTAAAGATTTTTGTAAGACTAATAATACAATACATTATGCTTTCAAAACAAAAAAAGAAAAGAAAATAGATTAGAGCAGCAAAGAAGATCTTAACAAAAAGAAGTTGGAGACACGAAAATAATCCATAAATAATGTGTACTAAGCAAGTATTTGCAATTGACAGATGTTGATGGGCCATTTTTTTTAAGGTAAATAGTTATGATCATAATGTGGCAATTAATTAAAGTATTTGAGTAGTAATAGACCACTCTTAAAAGTGTCGGCATCAAATAAACTAATTCGATTTGTACCTCTTTAATCAAATATTTAAATCAAATTTCTTAGGTATGATTGAGGACGTCTGTGCTTGCATCATATCATATCTTTTACTTTTTATAAAATGCATCATATCATATCATCGTTAATCAGAGTATATGTATATATATGTCTACGATATCTTCCATGATCGAGTTTTATTAAGGATTGCATTGATAAATGTAATACTCTGAATATTTGGATAATGTGTGGTTTAAAAGGCTTAAAATAATTATTTATATCACCAAGTTGTGTTTTTTTTTTAAGGTAGTTTATCTATTGGGAACTGAGGATAAACAACCTCCTGAAAAGTTACTCAGACAGTGTGTAAAATTTGTAGAATCAGTCAGTAATCCTTAAAACAATTCTCAATATTGTTCACGGCCCACACTGGTCGGGGAATTACAAAAAATTTATTTTGTTTAGACCTTTTACTCATGAGTTTTTATCAATAAATGCACAAATAATATTTCTATCAAATGAAAATTAGCATATAAATACTATCATATTAATATTCATATAATAATTACTTCTATGAGAATCAAAACAAATATTTATTAATGAACCAAATGAAAATTACTATCTTAATCTAATTACATATATGTATAATGTATAATAAGTTCAGAGTTGTTATATATAACCAATACAATTATCAAATGTTAATTTATTCTTTATGTAGTTCTTAAGAAATAAAGCAAGCGATATCATAATTTAAAATTTTATAAACAACTTAACATTTATGGAGGTGTTTGCGTGGAAACATATTAAATAAACGGTTTTGCTATATGTCGCCCTAAGGGCGACAAATAAGAAGTATCTTTTTAACAATAAAAATTAAAATCTTTCCTTACTTATATATTTATATAATATTCACCCCTAAAATAGAGTCCTAATCTATATTAATTTTGTTACCTAATTGAAATACAAAGTATTTTTGCCATTGTCAGCTTCTTGCTGGAAAATAATTGAAAGTTTCTCCTCAATTGCAAAGTAAGTTCCAGACATTATGTGAAATTAACAAAATAATTGAATTTTCAGTGACTTACTTGATAAATTGACGATGAGTTCAGTTTATATGCAAAGTGTGTTCTCGGAAATAAAAACAATGAACACTGTTGACCGAGAAAACGAGCGGGTATCTCAATCGCCTATTCAGATCAATTCCTTTGCCATTGGAGATGACAGAGTATAGTCAGTGATGAGTGGATATGTGAATGGAGGGATGAGGAGGAGAGGACATATGAGAGATGAATGTGAAGATTTGTTTGCAGATTATTATCAGTAAAAAAAGAAGAGGAGATATGAGAGAGATGAAGATAAAGACTTGTTTTCATATTATTACATCAGTAAAAAAAATGAGAGAGAAGAAGGCCCCCCTTTTCAATGGGTTAAAGAAAGAGAAAAGTACTGGACAATGAAAACTTACGTCACATACAATCATACATTGTATTTGAATGCTTGCCTATTTAAAAACTCTTAATTTATTCTATTGTCTAATAAAATCTTAATTTATTTGCATTTTTTAGATTTTCTGCAATTCCATCAAACGTCCCTCTTTCGCAGGATTTCACATGCTGCAATATTACATAGTATCGGCCCTCATAGATGTAGGCTTCAGGAGTTCATCTCAAGGGCAGTTTAGTTATTTTGCCGTGACATTGAAACTCTGCATAATTACCTAGAAAGCACTTCTGAAGCCTAATCTCAATTTTTATTTAACAGAATTGTAGTTCAATTAGGTAACAAATTTAATATAGATTAGAACTCTATTTTAGCGGTGAATATTATATAAATATATAAGTAAGGAAATATTCTAATTTTTATTGTTGAAAAGATACTTCCTATTTGTCGCCCTAAGGGCGACAAATAGCAAAACCGTTAAATAAAATATAAAATATAAAATAAATATTTGCTGATAACAAGTTTTAAACTAATACCTCCGTTTTTTAATCTGTCGCCCAAAATTTTTTTAAACAACTTAAATTTTTATTTTATTATTTTTTTTGAAAGCAAAGTTGCTTAAAATTTTATTATTATTATATATCTTAATTTTTATAATTATACATCATAAAAAATTGATATGATTATATTCGTAATTAAAAATACTATAAAACAGTATAATATTATATTTTTTCATAAAAATCTTATATGAGAAATTATTGATTAAAGATTAATCTCAAAAAGCTGGAATAATAGATAAAAAAAGAATGAAAGGGGTACTTTTGTTAAAACACACGCAGAGAAAAAAAAATTAATGTGTAAGAAATGACAATTAAAATTCATTAAATGCAAAGTAGGGTCAGATTCATTTGTCCAAAATTATTTGAGAAAATTGCCAAAAAAAGCACAATCAACAACTATTTTAATTTTCCACCCTTTTTTAAAAAAGAAAACCATGTGTTCACTTACGTGAAGAATAAAGAAGCTAATGGAAACAATTATCAAAGTCAAGGTGACAGAATGAGACCTTACTTGATGACATTTATACTTAAATTATAAATGAGTAAGAGATTGGGCAAATACCTACCATTGATATAAATTAAAATTTTAGGCATACAATTCAAACTTTACTAAATCTATGAAGAAAACTAGAAAAATTAGACTTCCTAAAATAACATTCTAAAGGTAAATAATTAACGTAGAACGATATGAGTGAAAGAGTTGTACATGTCCTTTTAGAAAACAACTTGACACATGAGGTAAATTTTGTATTGGGGGAAATTTACAAACAAAAGGTTCATGCTCCAACGTCAAAAATAAATAAATAAAAATAATAATGAGAGGATATATATAAATGGACATACATTGACATTAAAGTGGTAGTAGTACATACAATAAATACAAACCTAATTTTCCAAGTTGCATCATAATCAAGCCATGGTGATGTGAAATTGGGAAGAAAAAACCTTGTTACCAAAAAAGGAAAAGCCAGAGATATAATTTAAGGAAGTTGCTTGTTTTGTATTCATTTCCTCCCAAGTGCAATGCTTGTCTTGTCAACTTATGAAAGGGAAATATCGGATGCATAAAATATAATAGGGGACCATTAAGGTATCAACCCAAAAGTTGTGTGGTACAAAATGGTTAATAGTTTCTTTACTTCTTTTATTTCATTTTAATATTAACCATCCATCATTTTATTAAATTTTGTGAATATGAAGGTTAGTATTTATAAGGTATATATTTTAGTTACCTTTAGAATTCACTATTGTTTTAAATATTAGTAATACAGAACAAGTTAGTAGGAGAGAAAAAAGAAATAAAATATGTCAGGAGTTGGAAAATGCAACAAAATTAAACTATTATCCCATTGCACTCTTAATAAGTGTTTTCGTTGACATTTTTTGAGTACCAAAATTTTCTAACTTGAACTGATAATAGATATATATATATTGATGTATTATATAAAATTATTGTTATTGGATATAAATTATAGTCAAAGTGCTGGGAGATCACAAATAATTAAAAGTGATGATTTATATAAGAGAGATATTAGAGTATTAATATGGTACTGGATTTATTATTTTTGTAATTAAGGGTAAGTAGTTTGGTTCCTTGGACTCTATCACAGAGGTAACCATCAGCGAGCTCAATAATCTGAAGATGATACATAAGCATTAGCTTGACGTGATAAACGTCAGTTACAATCCACAATTTCACACATGAATTTTCTTTTAATTCCACTCATGTTTAATTCTTGATAAAAAGCTTGAAAATTTTGGGTAGTACTTAATCAGCATCTTTCCCAAATACTTGGTAATGAAAATACAAAACGACAAATATTATAAAATATAGAAAAATTAGTGAAAGAGATTTTCATGTGTTTCTTTTATTTGTCACTTTGAAAAATGGTGGAGAAACCAATGCAGCAAAACAAATTAGGTAAAAAAATAAATTAAAATGAAAAAAGTACCGTTAATTATTATTAAATTTTGGATTTTGAGGTCATTGATTCAGGATAAAAGTAATATGGAGTAAAAGTATAAATAAGATAAAAAATTAAAAAAATTGCTAAATGGAAAAATAATTAAGGATTGAGGAAGTAGACATATTATGAAATGAATTAAGCTAGTATATGTCAATGTGAGATTACTATATATAATAAAATTGATTGAGAAAGGTAGGTCTCAGCGATCTATATATAGTCAAATCATGCATTCTAGTCATTGATTATGTATGTGGTTAACATGGAAATGAATGAATATAATTGCATTTATATAGGACTCATCGAATTAGTTATGTGCGGGCCAATGACTTAAATTATTAACCTCAAAACATTATATGGTGGTACATAACATACGTAATTGATGTGGGTCATCAGCTATGAAGCATCTTTAAATGGGTAGTTGTATTCACCACAATGCATTATATGCCGATAAAGAATGTGGGTCAACCATTTAGGCCCCCTTCTTTTCTTTGGTTGTCAAACTGCGGTGACATAGCCTACCGTAGTTTGTCACAACCTACTACAAAATATCATTCTATCACAATTCAACACAACCCACCACAAATTATTTTTTCACAATTACCAATACAATATTTATATATATACAAAAAACCCACCACAACATACCAATAACCCGCCACAATTACATTACAATCCGCCACAATTTCACCACACATTCCGCGTCATACCACAGAATACCGCATAAAAGAACAGGGCCTTAGTAATATTATGATTAACTTATGCAACTATGGAGTATAGAGTCTGTTTTTTCCCTGGGTAAACTATTCAATTTTACTAGCTCTTATTCAGTTTAAATATTAATTCTATTTAAACCTACCTAAATCTATCTAAGATTACCGAATGATTTATACATCAATTTACAAATTACCTATTCCTACATAAACCTAGCTAAACATTTTCAATGTTACTCAAACCCTATTCAACTTTACTTTACTTAAATTTGCTATACCAGTGAAAAGAACAGAGTCGTACCAAGGTACATCCCAAATGACAAAATGACTTGATGATAAACTAGGAAGTAGGAACCATTAGCCATCCTTAATATGCCTCTAGATTGGACAAAACTAGCTCGATAGATCAACTAAAATAAAATTGAAGTGAACCTCAACTTGAAAATGACCTAAACCAAACCAAATATTTCAATAAATTGATTCATCTTTATGAATTAAACAACAAATTAACTATAACGAAAGTGAGTCGAATCTTGCTGACTTGATATGACCCCTAACTACATAGTTTTACCAAATTTGAAACCTAACCATATTAACCATATTTTAGCAATTTAACCGTAACTATACTTCATCAACCGTAATAAATAAATAAATAAATAAATGATCAGGTTTTTTTTTTTTTTGGTTGATTTTGAAAGGGTAAAAATTTGGAAACCATCCGCTAAGTGGGGACATATCTAGAGCTGATGATGGCAGAAAAAATGAATCATAGGAGAGAAGCAAAGTACTGTGTCTTGCACATTTAGATTCGTTCCATTCACATCTTACAGCTACTATTTTCTCGCAATTTTTCTATTTTTCTTCCCAATTTTAATTAAACAAAAATTCTCACCTCACCCAACTCATGTACTACTCTCCTCCCACAAATTTATGTTAACCCCTCCCTTTTTTTAAAAAAAGTAAAAAAATTGATTGTACTGTATGATGGAAAATGGGAATCAGAATTGCTAGATATCTGTGCCTGTTTCCCTTCAGTTCACATGATTATTTACCCAGAAGTCCAAGACAAAACTACTCATTACAAACAAACAAACAAATCCAACTGCCAAATAAAGAAAATGTAATTTACTACAAATTGGTAATTTAATAATCTATATTGCAAAAATTATCAATCATTTTACTAACACATTATTCAAATTGTTACCTTTTATTCCTGCCTAAAATGGTTAGGATGTGTTCTTTTCAGGGTGGTATACGAAGTTTAGGTAAGGTAAAAATCGATAAACTCAAACTAAAGTTAAAATTTTTAGTTGAGCATTAAAATTATATAAAGAAAATGGATTGCTTTAAGTTGTGTTAGGTAAAAGAAGATTAACCCCTTACAGAGTCATAGAACACATCTTTAAATGTAGTGCTGAATTACCAGCTTAATTGATCTTTTTATCCTAATAGATGGGCCGGTTTGATTGAACGCAGTCCTACTTTTGCTAAACAATGTAATCAATAATTCAGCTAAAAAGAAAAAAATGTAATCAATAAAAGCCCATTTTAGTGATATGGGCTATGGGAACTCCTGGCCCAATTAGTCTTGATGGTAAACACAAAGTTCCAATATAGGCTTTGCTGGGTTGGGCCTCCAAGTATGGCGTTCATTATTGGTATTAGCTCGATACTTGAATGTGCTTATCCAAGAATCCCTCACAGAGTCACAGCTTGCCTATAATGGGCTTTCACGTGGCCCAAATCAGGCCCAATGGGCTTAGCGTAGCACTGACGAAGTTTAGCAAGACACCAAAGTCATTGTTCGACTTGACAATTTTATAGTTGTGTCCTTAACTTTAAGAATGTTCATTGTGGCTTTTCTTTCACCCTAATTAGCTATTTCTTCGATTATTAAGAGCTGAAAGGTTTAAAAGTTCATAAAATATAGCAAACTGTATACAAAATAGTAAACAATCACCTTCAAAAGATAAAGGTTACAACTAAATAGCTAAAAATAAATAACACATCAAGGACTTTCGCGCTTATAACAATCAAAAGAAACCTTCACGTCTCCATCACGATATAAGATCCATAACTTCAGCTTGGTGGGTCATCGAGGACTCACACACCTATATCATTGTTAATAATAACAGCCCTTCGGTCTATCACAATATCAATGTCATCAAGACTGTCATCTTCCAATATGTTCGCATGTCTAGTCATCCTAACCTTTTGACCACTTCAATTTCATCAACATGTTTTGCTTTCTCTTACTTTTGACTTTACCCTTCAAAGCCTGCAGAATGGAATCGTCAAGATCACCCTTATTCGCTTTGAGTCTTGTTTGGATCCATTAAATTGATATTACTTTAGGCAGAGTTCAGGACTTCAGGCAGGATCACTTTTGGATGTTTTTTTTTTTTGATCTGATAAGCATATCATATGAATATAAATAACTTTTGTGGAAAATAATTGTGGGTGATGTCAAGTCATTTGGAATATTTGGTTCATTTCAGGATCTGATCAACTAATTTTGTTATTTTCACACGGGCTATTTCAATTGGGCTAATTTTGCTAGGTATAGTTTAGAGGGCCATCTTCAATATATCCCAAATGACTCTTAATTTTGTTTTGGGCATTTATCAAGAGGAGTTCAAAATGCTGGTTCTGGTAATAGTCAAATGGTGCTTCAGTGCATGTGTCTGTCGTCCTTGGTTTGGTTGGGCTCTCTCGTGGCTGTGCAGTTATCCATAATTCTTCAGCAATTTCCTTTATTTTCTCAGTAGAATTCTACTGACTGGCTATGTTGCAGTTAGTGTTTTTGGTTGTATCGTTTTATATGCTGCACTGGTTGTTAGTTTTCATGGTTGTAGATTCTTTTTCTGTAGCCGTTTTTGGCTGTTGCTGGTCTCTGCCTTTGGCTCAAATTTCATTGCTATTAAAAAGGCCTTACGATCAACTTATCAAAAAAAAATATCCCAAATGAATCATTCAATTGGCCCTATTTTTTGGATTTGATACATTGAGTTTTGGATGGATTGGATTGGATTGGATTGAATTGGATAAGTTATGATGTTTTTTTGGGAATTCAGGAATTGTGTTTTTAGAGATATTTTTTTTTGAGAATTATGTAAGATTTGGATTGGATTGAAAAGAGTTATCAATTTAAAGAATAGGGCCTTAAAAGTAATTTTGGCCTTTTATTATGAGAAAGATTCACAAAGCACGCAGCCTTGACACAATGTAGAAAACAACCCGGCAGCTGGAACTTTTAATAGAAACTTCTAATTCAAATATTATGAGTTCGTTATTCAAATAATGCCTCCTTTCTTTTTATGTGTTTTTTTAAAGGTAACAAGGGAAAATTAGTATCACAAAAAAAATTTAGGTGATGAGAGAGAATCATTATTATCAAAAGTTATAGGATAGTAAGAAAATTAAGTAAACAATTTTAACTAACATTAATACTTGAGGGTCATTCAACAATGCTACGGGTAAAATAAAATATTGATAGTTAATATGTTGTTGGAATTATAAAGTACTATATAAAGTTTCATAAAAAAAATTGGTGGGAGTATATGGTTGTGAAATGTGGTTAGACTTGTTCGATCAAAGGCTGGTAGATGAGCTACAAAACCGTTAACCACAAAATATAATAGTCATGAATATTCTATTTATCAAACTGGTAAACTTATTAGGGTTCACTTATTAATACTAGTGATTTTTCCTTAACGTTTACTCTTTTTATACTCCTTTATGTAACCTCAACTTAAGACAATAGTTTGCGAATAAGGATGACAATGAGTAGGAGTCGGATAAAGTTTAGCTGGACCCATATTCTTTTTGTATTTTTTTTGATTGGACCCAGATTTTTGAGTCTTTTCTTGTCAGGACCCAGATCAAGATCCTTTGGGTCCAACAAATATATGGGTGCTTTGCGAGTTCAAGTCACATGCATTTAAAATTGAACTTCAACCACATATTAAACAGCGAAAACACAAAACTTATACAAACGCTACTACTGAATAAATCTTAAGATCTTTCAAATAATTATTAATACTTTTTAAAGAACCTTATCATATTCCATTAATAAAAAAACAAAAATTATAACTTACTCCATATTTATCGTGATAGTTACCCATTGTACAATTTGTGTTGTATTTCCATTTTCCTCTTTTTCGCAAAATTATATTATTATATTTTGCAGTTAGAACATTCCCAATGAATCCAAAAACAAGGACAGAGATATTTTCCTACCACTTGGAGAATAAACTCATGATCACGAAGAACACCTACAAAATTCCAACATAAAAAAAAATAAAATCACATAGACTAGGAGGTGTACAAACTGTAAACTAATTTGAAAACGAGATTTCAAACGCGGTCTTATTCAATCATATTTATTTATTTATTCTTTTGAAAACCACTCACTTTTATTTGCCGAATTGCTGCCGTCCACGTGTATCGCCTACCTTTTTTTTTTTTAACTTTCCTCCCTTATTTTAATTTCATTTTTCCTTTTTCTGCTTTCTTATATAAACTATCATAAACCCCCTTAAACCCCTCCAAAAAAACAGGGAAAACGAAAGCTAAAAAAATCTCCCCCCTTCTTTCTCTCTCTTATCCCTCAAATCACCCTCTGTTATCGGAATCGGAGAACTCGGCAATCGGAAGAGCGATTTTAATGGAGTCGACGGCAGCAATCGTCGCCGGAACCCTAATTCTCTCTCCTCGTTCACTTTCCCGGCGGCAACTCCCTTGCTTAGGTCGAATCTCGTCTTCGACATCCGTCGCCGGTGCTTCTAGAAGCTTCGGTTTGTCGAGGAAGGGCGTCAATGGCGGAATACGACGCTGCTGTGTCAGTGCATTGCTCACCAATTCTGCTCTGGTAAGTGGTAACTTGTTCGTCCTTGAATTGCTTTGTGGTTTGATTTTTCTAGCAATCTGATTTTGGTACTTGCTCTGATTTCTGATTAGTGCTGATTGTTTGTGGATTTGCTCACAATTGATTTGATTTGCAGATCTTTTTTGCTTTTGCTCGTAAGTTGTCGTATATATCGTCAGTAGTATCATGAATAGCGCGCTTTAACTGTTGTGATTCTGTTTTTTCCCTGTTGAGTTTGACTGCTTTTGCTCACAAACAGTGTTGCTTGTGAGTAGTTTTGACTCGTGGTACTATTCTTTGCACAACTTTAAAGTTTAGGGACTTGACCTGATCCAATTCAGGCATTAGACTTGGAAGTTTCTTTAGATTGTTGATTTTATGGGGTTTATAGGATCTTTTGTTAGAGAAAATAATAGTAGCAAGTAACAGCCGAAGCGAAATAAATCGAATTGAGATGATGGAAATTACGATAAAATTCAGGAACAAAATATTAAGAGCGATAAAAGAACACAATCACAAGGTTTACGTGGGAAACCGAAGAACTCGGAGAAAAACCCAAGTACAATTAGATTTAAAATCTAATACAATCAGGAAACCCAACATATTAAGGAAACTTAAATAATATCTTAATACAATTAAGAAACAAATAAATGCGGGATCAAGAGATTTGGTGATTTTAGGACACTTTCCTAACATCTTTGACATAGAGATGCTCGTTGGCAAGGATCTACAGAAGCTTATAATTGGTTATTCTATATGATTAGTCAATGAGCAAGGTTACTTGTACAATCACTGTAGTGGAGATAGAACTTTGTTAAATCGTAATTCTATGTGATCAAGGTGCTCATAAATTTGTAGTTTAACAGATCAACAGAAGCTTGGGATTTAGGTAATTTATTCCTAGTAGAATTCTGGTTGTTGCTAATGAGTGTTGATTAGTGGAGATCGGAGTTAAAGAGTGAACTTGAAAACAAGACCAATTGCTGATGAATGCTGGTAATTGGTGATCATTGTCGATCAGTGCTAATCAATTGTGAATGACTATAAGTGCTTATGATAATTGAATCTTAATAAGATTGTCCTGTTATAACTAGAAGCTGATTTGCAGGAGGTGAGGAACTTCTTAATTACTGGGATCATATACTAGGCATTTGTGTTATGCTAGCAAGTCTTAATGTATAGTTGTTTATGGAGTCTAGATAGCACTCTGGCAAAAATTTGGGTCGGATAATGTCAAAATTTGGACGAGAAATTCATGTCTGGACCTAGTTTTATTTCGGATCGGACAATTTGAACGAAGCTAAATTCGAGTCGAAATCAGGTTCGAACAATAGAAAAACGGAAATTTTATGTCTGAATATTGGTCAATTGGGTCAGTATCAAAATTCGGACGAAAAATCTATGTCTAGACCCAGTTATTTCGGGGTCGGGCAATTCGGATATTACGGGTCAAAAAATTTGCCAGCTCTAAGTCCAGATGTAGCAAATACTACAGGCTAGCTAGGGAGATACTATGACTACAAAGTTTACGTGAACATGAGACTTAGCATTCTGTGGTATATTAAACTGATTGTCGTTCATGAGTGTGGTTAATCTTTTGTTTGCAAATATTTACTCTTTGCGAGTGGAGATCAGTTTTCTGTCTTGCCCATACTCTTATAAGCTTATGAATTTGTTATACGCCGCTGTTTATCTAAAACTGGACATATTTCTTCTGCTAGTGAGAAGGTATTCTCAAACCAATAATTTAAACCTGTTTTGCAGTCCAACAGTGGAGTATATAACGTTGGAGACTTTATGACTAGAAAGGAGGACTTACAAGTGGTGAAGCCTACAACAACAGTAGATGAAGGTATACATTGAAACTTAGGTGTTCTATAATATGACAGTCATCATACAAATATCTCATACCCGTTTGCGTTAATTGTATGTCCAATAGCTTTGAAAACGTTGGTGGAGAGCAGAATTTCTGGCTTTCCCGTGATTGATGATGATTGGAACCTTGTAAGTTTTCTGCATCTGATCGATAAACTTGAACTTCAATGATATATAGATTGTCTCTAAACTCGCCCTTTCATCGTGTTGCTGACCACCTGCATCTTAGAGAAGAAAATATCATCCCATTTGAAGAGCATAGTTTCATATTTTCATGGGTGCTCCTGAGTTCGATTACAGTTTTTTTAATATGTTCTACCTGCTGCAGGTTGGTCTTGTTTCGGATTATGATTTGTTGGCGCTGGACTCCATTGCAGGTAACAAGCTACCATATTGGGACATCTAATGTGATTTGCATATGGCACAAGCAAATTGACTGTATTTATATTTCTTCGCCTAGCTTTTGCCATACAATTCTGGTTTTATATAGGTTTCCCCACCCTTTTCATTTGTCCTTCAGGAGCTTTTGTTTTGGTGCAAATATGCCTCAATTTGCTTCCCCTCAATCTTTCCCTCTGTCGGCTTGCATCATTGCGTACTTTTTCTGTTTTTATTTGTTGCTAAATGCCAATTCACAGCAATTTCCACGGTTTGTTTGCGGATCCCTAATTTTCGATCATTTATGTTGCCCTGATGTTTTCCCAAGGCTAAAACCGAGTCAATTCAATGTCTATGTTGTTGTCAGGCAATGGGTTGCAACTGTCAGATGGAAGCTTGTTTCCAGAAGTCGATAGCACTTGGAAGGTATTCCATAAGCTCCAAAGATTACTTGGTAAAACAAGTGGAAAATTAGTAGGCGACGTAATGACACAAACTCCTGTTGTCATCCGTGAGAAGACCAATCTTGAGGATGCTGCAAGGTCTATTCTACATCTTGCATATAATTACAGTCTTACCTCTACAGATTTTACTGTCTGCTGAGAGACCGATTCCAAAAACTCACCAGAAACCATAAAAACGTTGCCTTTTAAAGCAAACAATTACAATACCACCTCTGAATACAGTTCTATTGTACCTATATTTTGTACTATATATGTCATCGATTCTTATGTTCGAATGATTGAATTGCTGTGCTTGGTTTGTCTGGCTGCCAGGCTACTCCTGGAGACAAGATATCGACGCCTTCCTGTGTTAGATGCTGACGGGAAACTGGTAAGACTACTAGTACAGTAGTACTTCCCTTTATTAATAACGTGCCAATCATTTCAATAATATGCTTCAAATATCAAACCCCATTTTCTCCGGTCTTAACCGGTTTCGCTTAACGAGTTAATCTCGAAATAAATCGCAATCAGTTCAATCAATTCATGACAATATTTCAGCACCCAACAGCAGTTGTTGCCTTGTAGCACCAGTGTGAGAACTGACTTGACTTTTTACTGCTTGAAATGTGGATTCCCAACTGTCTCATTGACATTTTTGCCTGTTTTACTATGATTATTATTGGGGAAAAAAGAGAAGATGACCAAATTGATTTGATTATGGAGACTATTTGCAATCATGCATTGACTATGTTTTCGGTTACTTGTTGGCTTTTATGATCATTAGGTGGGGATTCTTACAAGAGGAAATGTCATAAGAGCAGCTCTGGAAATTAAACGCCGCAGCGAAAAGGGCGATCAGTGAGGTTCAATGGGTCAAACTCGAACGCAATCTGGGTCCTTGTTTAGTTGTTACAAATTTTGGGTCAGTATAAATAGTCATATCAGCATCATACACATACATAATTTCTGCAACCAATGAATTCCCAACTCAAGTGGTACCTACTATGGTAACCCATAGGTCCCAGGGTCGATTCTTGAGAATGCGCGCACATGTATGTTTGGTTTCCTTCCTGTGGACTCGTGGGCCGCTTTCGCTTCTCGAGATAGAGTCAGGTGAGTGATTCAACTTATCAATGTAAAAAAAAAAAAATAATTTTGCAAGTATATATGAATAGAGTTGGGTATGAAGATAATTGTATCAAATGGACAAAAACCTCAAAAATCCCAATCAATCAAAAGTATAAAGCAGAGTTTTTTTTGGGTGTGTTTTTTTGCCACTCATATGTGGAATAAATGTCCAAGTTGAAGCTTATCTAAACACTGAGCTTTCCGACATCTTTTGTGCTTATGGGTTTATTTTTGTTCCCACTTCCTTTTGAGGTGGGGGAGAGCTCCAGAGGGCAGTCCTAGAAACAATTAATGATGAATGCGTTCTTTTTTGAAAATGTAATTCTTTTTTTTTCTTTTTGAAAAAGGGGTCGTTTTTTATGAATTTTGGATTAAGTAAATAGAATACAATTAGCTTAGATTCATCTGTACTTACGTAATATGTATGCTTTTCGGGTTGAAATAGAGGGAGGGGCGGCGCGGAGGAAGAAGTAGTGGTGAAATTGTATAAGCCAAAGGCCAAAAGGGAATGAAGTGTAAATTTTCTCAAGTGGTGAAAAGTGAAGAGTGAAAATTTAGTGAGAGGTGAAAAGAGTGAATTTTGTAAATGAATTTGGGGGAAAGGGGATTTACCATTAGAAAGAATACACACATTGAACCTAATTTTATTTTTTCTAATATGGGTAAACAAAGATAACAACTGAAAAAGAGATTTAGGGTCTCTCAAGACATTTTCCCAAGTTATCCGTACAAATAATAAAAGAAAATTTGATGAGGCTAGATGACCAAAGACTGACAGTATTTAAGGATTGACTAAGATTAACAATCCAATTTATCCTTAAGTTTGCTTCACGGTAGATGTGGTCATATAATGATGTGGTATGATGATTGTGCATCATTTTGATAGATTGAAAATTTAGGTCCTTCAATTTGTTTGTCTATTGTATAGATGTGAAGGGGCAATATTTGCCTTTCACATGGAAGATCTTGATGTGGGAAACATAAAAGAGGTTGAAATAGTAAGCATTTTGTTTAAAGGATTTGTGAAGATAAAAGAAGAAGAAACAAAGAATCAATAGTGAGGCTAAGAAGTGACCCAGCTGGTTCCCGAGTCACTGTGGCCGGCCCCTCTTAGCCACTCATGATGAGCCTTGAACTAAAATTAGAATGTCTTTTTTCATATTTTAAGATCACTTCAATCTTCCCTACATTTCCATCTCTAAAGTTTTGGTCAAAAATCAACCACAAAATTATAATGTCTTGAATTTTCCCCCTCTTCCCAACTTTCTAGAAATCACAATATAACAACTTTAGTAGTATAGTCCTTGCAAAATTTACTAAATTTATGGAGGATATTTAGAGGCATTATTTTGAAGCCCAATATGCTTTACTATAAATGTTTAGAGTAAGAACATATCATTTGAATGATATGAAGTGGTAAGATTGAACTTTTTATATGTGAAATGAAATATGTGGTGATATTCAAATAACTTTTTATCATTTAAAGAGGTGGGCCGTGGACCGAATATAATGAATTTTTATATTATAAAATGAAATATATTTACATCCACAATAAATTTATTCATCATGATACTAATTTAAGGGATCTGTGCTCAATTTATTATAATAATTACTAGAAACGTTAGTTATTATCTAATAATTAATACTAATTAATCCTCCCTTTTGTTTTTATCTGACTTTAACTAATTTTTTTTCATTTCATATTGTATGTCATTTTACAATCTTAATAACGTATTCATTGTTGATTTTTTATTTTCCCATAACACTCATTCAATAAAACACCAATAAATTAATTTTTATTAAATATTTTAAATAATTTTCTTATTAACTACCTCTTTTTGTAATGTTGATTTTACCTAATTCTTCCAACGGCAGATAAAAAAAATGAAGGTAATAATCATTATATATTTTAATTACTTACAATTGCATTATTGGTAAACACTTAAGCTATATAATGATTATTACACCTTGCTTTTTGACAAAAAAAAAATCGATAAACACTTATCAATATTAAAGAAAACCTATTATCTCTATCTAGCAGTGGTCGGTACTACTTGACCTTTTATTAATAGTGGCCCCTTCTTTCTCTCTTTTCATTTTCGAGCTACCATGGACCTTTTTGTTATGGTAAGTTGCAATCTTATTAATTCTTATTATAATTGCTATTATATATTTTTATGAATAAATTTTGTTTCTTTATTCATAAGAGTTCTTGTTTTTTTATTCGTAAGAGTTTTATTTTATATGAATGAACACAATTTACTGTAACACAGATTGTGAAATTTTTTATCAATGATAAAGACGTAAACATCATCGAAAAACATTACGACAAAATTGTCGAAATTTGGGAGCTAGATATCAACCAGATTCGTATTATTTATATAAAACTTGAAATTCATATTCCTATCTTAGACTTACAATTGTTAACTCACGGTTTTTATTGTACAATTCTATTTGGCATATTATTAGAGAAATTTTGATTCAAAAAGTTGCTCCCAAAAAATAATTTGAGCCCAAAGTCCCATTTCTTCGATGATTGAATACATGCCTGAAAATATTTCATAAGCTTTACCTATTTCAAACCTTTCTAATGCACATGCGCATATGTGAACAAAGGTTTTTAAAAAATTCAAAATTAAAAAAAATATCGAAAATAAATTATTAAAAAAACAAAAAAAGGTTTACCCACGAAAAAGCATGTCATTGGACGATGAATATAGTATCCGTAAAACACGAATCGAAGTAACAACCTAATCCTTTTTTTTCCTTTTCTTCCAAACTCATAAATTAAAAAAAAAGGTAAAAGAAAAACAGAGAACCTAACACACAATCTTATCATCACCTCACTTTGTAGCGGTTGGCCGTTTGATTTGCCTACTACTACTTGCCCTCTTCCCTACCACCCCCCCCCCCCCCTCTTATACTTGTTGGTAGGTCCTTTTTTTTTGGTACCATTTCTATCTAATCCAAATAGATATTTCCCATTCAAAATTCAGAACTAATTGTGTACCCAATTCAAATTATGTATAGTACATCAAGCATGCAATTACTCTTTGTCGCTATTGATGTGTCAAACACCATTTCAAGCACTCAAATCAATCATCGAAACAATACACAAACACGATATCTGCTGAGATTAAGTTCCGTGAAGTAGATAGAAATGAATATAATCTTTGTTATTTCGAGGAAATTTGTGTTCGTGTTTGCGAAACTCTAATGTCAAAGTTACATAGAGAAATCATGTGAACAAACTTTTGACTAATTGTCATGTACAAGTCATAACAATAATTGTCAAACAATCATAGTTAGTTATAAACTACATGTCTAGGCAATGAACACTAATCTAGTGCATAAGTTGAATTTTGAAAAGATAGATCACAAATGGGAAATTCTATCTAAAAACCTCCCACCCCAATTCTTGCCTAATCATCCCATCAACAACCTTGTATATATATATCAATTCCTATCATTATGGACCTAAACATCAGATAGACCAGTCATAATTTGACCTAACTCAACTACAAAATCCGACTCAAACCCCTTAGTTTTGAACATGGGTACTGAAAATTAATCAAAATTGACCAAAAATGTAAGTATGTACAATATTTCATTTCATTTGATTTCCCTTTTACATCCTCCCAAAATTTCTTTTTTCACTTTGATTTTTTCCTTCTTGCTTGCTTTGCTCATCTCCAAGAGTAGTAGAAATCATGGAAAACGTACACCAAATTTAAAAGAAAGAAGAAAAACGAAGAAAAAAGAAAAAAGAAAAAGAGTAGTACAAAGGAAGAAGAGGAGAGAGAAAGAGGGGGAAGGAGAGAATTTAATCTGTCTACCGGTCAACATGGACGAAAATTGAAAAATTATATCCTCAGCCTCAGCCACCGACAATCCATCATCAGTAGTAATCAAGTATGCATCATCATCATCATCATCAATTCATCATCATATTCATATTCATCATGATTCATCAACAACCAACCTCAGTTGTCCATGGCTGAAATTCTCTCCCCCAACAAAATTAATCCGAAAATAAAGAGAGAAAAATCTTCTTTTCTCTCTCTCTCTCAATCTCTATCTCTCAGTCCTCCCAGTCGGAATCTTCAGGTTCGGGTTTCTTATTCAAGTCAGGCTTCTCGTCGACAACCCACACGGCGGACTTAGCGGTGGCGTGCGGTGGTTGTATCGGCGGCTTGACGTCCTGCTGGAGATCTTCATGGTGGTGGTGGTGGTGGTGGTGGTGGCGGTGGAAGGCGGTTTCGAGGGCGTCGACGCGTGCTCCGACCTCGATGGCCTTCTTGCGGATGGAGGCGGCGGAGAGGTCGGAGATGGGGTGGTCGTCGTCGGAGAGGAGGAGGTCCGGGAAGTTGAGCCGTGCGGTGGGGCCGCGGAGGTAGTACACGGCCGTGTCGTAGGCCCTCGCGGCGGCGATTGGGGTGGAGTATGAACCAAGCCAGATTCTGGAACGCTTGTTTGGCTCTCGAATCTCGGCGACCCACTTCCCCCACTTACGCATCCTTATCCCCTTGTATGGCTTCTCGCATCTCTCTCTCTTCTTCGTTGAACCCGCCTCCATAGCTATGGCTGGTGAAGGTTTCTCTCTCTAGAACTGAAACCCAGCAAGCAGTAAGAAGAGTTGCAGAAGAAGGTATTTACCCAGAATTGAATTGAGGAAGTTAGAGAGAGAGAGAGAGAGAGAGAGAGAGAGAAGTGATGGGGGGGGGGGGATATTAAGATATCACCGACATGGGAGGGGTGAGGGGGGGTTGGGTTGAGTGGATATATATGGGGAGGAACAAACCAAAGCAAGGAAGAGGAGGATTAATGGACGGCATGTCGATGTGAGAGATAGAGAGGATTTGTTGCGTTTTAGAGAGAGAGATGCCTCTTCGCTAGCTGGCTTTTTTTTAAAAAAAAAAAGTTATATATTGTTTTTCTTATTAGCAAAATTAGTGAAGGATAGATAATGGAAAATGATAAAGTCTCGTGTAAGACACATATTATGTGTCTTGTTACTATAGAAAATCTATATATTTGTAAATTAAATTGGAAAAAGTTACATGATTGACTTCTATAACTATAATAATATATATAAATTGTATAAAATCACACATTTATCGATATTTTTTAAAATTTACCAAAAAACGTCTAAAATATGCCCAACGGATGGGGTTCATTCGTTAGGGTGCCAATTTTAATTGTTGGCGTAGCCAACACATTCCAAGCTTCTTATAATTGTTAATTAATAGTATTTGTCAAAAAAATTGGGGTTAAAAACGATAATAAGTATTGATTTCATAAGGGAGAAGACATTTAAACAGTGTCATGGGGCAAGACATTTATCATCACCCATGATAATAATGATTGAGATTGAGGAATGAGGATTTTGATTTGAGTTTGCTACAAACTCAACGTAATATTTTCTATGGGTTTCAAGGAATTATAAACTTTGTCCCAAAATTTTATGAATGTTTTTTTTTCTATTTTTTGTGATTTTCCCTTCTATCGGGTCTTTGTTTTAGGGATATAATCCAACATGCATGTAATGGAAGCGATACGGGTGACAATGACCTAAAGAAGGGCCCCACCCCTACCCGCAACACTCTACGAAATGATAAGAAAAAATGTTGTCCCAAGATTTGAGCCCAAGACGCCTAGGATATGAGGTGTACTACTATAACCCAATTGGTAAGGCACACAAATTAAGGATTGGTGGATTACTATAATCCAATTTTTCATCTTATTATTATTATTATTATTATTATTATTGGTTTCTTTTGTCTTTGTTAGTATATATTTTTTATAATTCAGAACATGAACATGTTGAAGACTGCTATACGAAAACAAAATAAACAACAACACAAAAGCTATAGAAAACTAATAAGAATATCACAGTATAGACAGCTAAAAATGAGAAAACATAAATAATTCTTAGAATTTGCAATTTCTCTCTGCACCATTTCTCCTCAAGTAGTTCACACGAATTAAAGCTTGTACTATAACCAAACTTTATCACTTTGCATGTCACGTCATTCAAGTTATCTCGAGGAAGCCCCAAGGATTCCTTAAGTCAGTCAATACTCTTTTCTTTCCACTTCTTAGGAACCCCAAACCTAACAGAAGTGGTCTGCACGTAGCTAGGTTGATATGATGCATTTAGACTTCAGTAAAGGCTTCCCATTAATTCTTCTTTCTTCTAGCAAGTGCTTTGGAACTCCTGAAGAAGAACTCCTCAAAATTAGTAGGGGTACTAACCGATAGAGATCGGTTTCCACAATGTCATTTGGATCACTAGCAGGGACACTTGTGACATCCCTCGGATGACTCACATTATCACAAATTGGGTCTGAGATGGTTCTTTCAGAATCCATTAAATCACCACCATATGGAACCTTGAGGGGAAAACATTCAGGCTTAGCTGAGAGTTCGTGAGGAAATCTGCACCACCTTAAAAGATAAATTATTCTTATCTTGGGATGGTTCGACCTCCACAATCCCAGCAGATTTTGTGATTCGAAAATGCTCAACATAGCCTCTCCTCAAATAGGGACACAACCTTTGTTTTTAATTAAATTTTGGCCAAGAAACAAATAAACCAATCCATTCGCCATACAGGTATTGAGGGCATCAATATCCTTTGAATCCTTCTGTTTAGCCTTGAAATGAACAAAACCAAACCTCTTTCCATTTCTCCCTTCTTTGCCTGGGATATAAACATCAACAATATTGTAAAAATCCATAAATAAATTTTTCTGCATCACATAATCAACACCAATATGTAAATTCTCTACAAAAATAGCCAGCAAGCGACATCTTATTCCATTAGCAATAGAAGATGTATGGACAATCGAGGTAGGACAATTAAGCATAGACACATCAGATCACAAAATCAATAATTTTATCTAGATTCGACATAAGAACAAGGGTTTGGAACCTTATTAAGCCCAAAAAATTTCTTAAGCACAACTAAAATTTCACTGGCCTTGGAGAGGGCAGCCATTGAAACCACATCTTAACTTTCAACATCAACAGTAATGGAGGAAATAATAAAAGATAACTCACATTTCAATTTACCGCATTTCGATTGAATCGAGCTTAGATTCACCATGGTAGCCATCCAAACACCACCACTGAGAAACAAGGCCCCAAAGACGCACTACTCCACAGTCAGAAGTGAGTCGCCGGAAAAGTCCACCACCTACGAAAAAACCTCGACGGACAACCTCCCTCCATGACTAGGAAGGCGACCCAACGCGTCCGAAGAGGTATAACGCTAACGAAGAATGGACTCAGGTTTTGGAGAACGACCAGAAATAAAGATCCTAGAGCAGGCTGTCGGAGCTCGGGTTTTGGAGAGGGGTTCACAGAATAGATAGAGCACCGAAACACCAATAGGGCTTTGACGTCCAACGGTTAGTGGTGAGCCCATCCGCGATTAGGGTTTTTTTATAGGTGGGAGGTGAAGAGTTATCGGGAGAAAGAATACTTAGGTTTCATTTATGCGTAGATTCCGGTATCAGCTTAAAAGGTGATAGAAAGTGGTTTATAAATCTTTAATATATGTAGAAATAAGGCTCCTGCATGATATTGTTGAGTACCTTGTTCATATGATTGCCCATGACCTTACAAAACTACTACTTGATGGAGTTCTTAATGAGTCTTTATAATCTAACATAATTATTTTTGTCAAATTGTACGTAATTGGCTAGAACCAATCTAAGCTTATTGGTAAATTGTAGTTCAGGGATCGCCTTTTAGATTGTCCAGTTACAATTAAAAGTGTAAAAGTTCCATTTCATCATGTTGTTCCAATTGTGCACAACTTCAAATCCAATTTCTTCTTCTTTTGTATTGAGGTTAAACCCTATAACTTCCATGGCATCAGTTGTTGTCTTAGTTGTGCACAGCTGCAAATCCAGCTTCTTCTTCTTCTTCTTCTTCTTCTTCTTCTTCTTCTTCTTCTTCTTCTTCTTCTTCTTCTATACTTGAGTTAACTTGTCATTGATGAATCTTGACCCTTTGATTTCTTTAATCAAACGATGGAGATGTGTTCCTCGATATTGTACTTGTTGCTTCTTTTGATGTTGTTGGTTGGTATTATGTGCTATTGTCAAGAATACACGGACATATAGTGAAAAAGAGATGGGAATAGAGGATCGAGAGATGGAACAGAAGGAGGAAGATAGTTGACCTGGTCTTTGTAGGGAAGGGGCCGAAGAGAGGGAGGTGAGGCGGAACAGTGAAATAATTGAGAATAGAATAAAAGCATAAATCAATCTTGAATTTCGAGAAAGTTCTAGTAATGTTTTCAATCCCAATATTTTCAAGATTAATATCTTCCCCCATGCATTTGTGAGGCCATTTTTTTACGGTTCTTATATCGTATGAGGTAAGAAAATGCATTACATGGCTAGCTCTTTCTTTATATTAAATGTTGACAATCATTTTTTTCATTTTTTGCGACTTGAAACCATGCCTTTCATTTTCTCTCGTTTGTTTGCTCTCGTCGCCGCTATCTTATGCCTCTCGAAACAATATAACCTTTAAAGTTGCAACTAGAAACGAAATATTGTTTCTTTCATATCTATACCACTTTAAAATTCTTTAAACCAAAAAATAAAGAAGGCATAATTGTTGAAAATTTGGTACTCATAAAGACTAAAGTATTAGTTTTGAGTTGCGAAAAGTGAAACAAATCGATGAATACATTCGAGACACGAAAAAATTGATCATAGGAGGCCTTTTAATTATCTCCCATCAGAAAAGAACATTAAAGTTAGCATCATCATTTTTTTTTTGATAATTTGCGGTCAAGAGACCCTATTATTCAAATCAAAAGATGAGCCTGCATAAACAGACTTACAAATTGAAATGAGAACAAACGATAACAAAACAGTTGACACTCCTCAACCATAGAACATTGAATCATGAAAGCATACCATAGGAGAAACCGTTTCAGATTAACCCGGGTGAATTGAAGAAAATAGCTGTAGAACTCTGGGATATGATGGAGCTTTATTGTAAGATGATTCACTGCATATCATGTTTTCATTCCCAGATGAAAGACCAAGGAAGCCTCCATTTGATATGTTACCCCACCAATACTTTATGTTGCTAAACAGAAATGCCACCAATGAAACCGCAGCACCCATCCAAATCCAATCTGAAACATTAAATTGCATCATTTGACAGCTATATGAATTTGCACATTCAACAATCTTTTCAGGAGCCCCATTAATAACTGTAAGTTGCCCACCTCCTGGAGTTGGAAATATGATTCAAGCCAAGTAACATCACACCTCAGACTTACTCACCACCTACACACAACCTCTTCAATGTTGTGGCTAACCAGATGACAAAAGTAGCCATCACCCATACAGAAACACGAACATTTCAATCATTGAAGCATTAGCATACCACTTGATACATTTCTCCTGACTCAAAGACAATCACAGCAGCATAATAGAATGGACAGCTTCAGTGAGAGTACCACTTCCAAGATAAAGCAACAACCCAGGAAAGCTCGAGACTCAGCTATAAAAGACATGGACTAGCTGAATAAGAACTAATGAAAGATGATAGGAATTTGATGAAAACTCATGGCTATTTGTGCAGTAGAAGACTGACACGCCATTTGACATTCATCAACACCAGCTCTTTGCACCTTTTCATATGCTGAAATATCACTGCATTCTGATGACCCCTGATGGACCAAACAATAGCAAATGTTCTGAGATGCCTCCCTGATACCCCACCTTAGCAACCAAAGAGAAAGAATAATTGAACACCCATCTATGTGAGGGTAAATGATACCCCTTCTAATTGCATTTTCCTCGCACTTTTCCTTCTTGTAGAAACCAAGTTTTTTGTTTCCTCTTTGTACACTTTTCCTTCTTGCACTTTTCCCCTTTGCGGTTGTGGAAACCAAGGGGTATCATTTATGCTTCAGATACCAAGTTTAGAGATGTGCTCATAAAAGATAAATGATACCTCTCCTAATTGTATCATTCAATTGAAGGTGATATACGACTCACAACAGCACTTTTCCTCCTTGCACTTTCCTTGGCTTTTTTCTTCGGCTTAACACCGAGCTTGTCACCTAAGTATTTTTTTGGGTCTCATAAAACCAGTCTTCTTGCCAAAAAGAATCATCTTCTCCACAATTAATTCTCTTGCATTGATAATTGAATCATCCCCTGAGGAAATGGAGTCGAATTCATCAGCAGTCTCATCATCTATAGCCGAATTATTCTCAGCAGCCTGTGATGAATGAGCCGGAATAATTTCAATCTTTTGAGGATCAGGACTGTTCATTATTTCAACCGATTTTTCGATCCCAACGTCTGCTCCATCTCCCAACTCCGCTGTTGCAATAATGAGTTGATCATCACTGATGACTGGCACAGTTTCAAGTGCCAGCTCATTAATATTGATGGGTGCCAAAGCATTTTCCAATTCAAGGCTTTTCCTCTTCTCATTGTGCAATATTTCCACCTCCTTCCATGCTTGAACACCCAACAACTTAATCAGTTCACTTTTTAATGCATTTGTTTGATCATTCAGTCTTCTCACTTCATCAATGCACCCATTACTTGATAACCGCTCCAATAATTCAAGAGAACCGCCTGTTGAGTTTTTAGCAACACTTTGTGACTGTTGATTACCTTCCCTGATGGCCAAGCTTTTGACCGGCCAGTCTGACATAGCTGGAGATTCAGGCACCATCTCTGAATCGTTGTGACTACCAATTTCACCATCATCACCCCAGTTTTCATTCTCACTAGAATAATTGGATGATGACAGTTTGTCAAAGTTCTGTTCCTGAACAAGCGATGGGGGGATGAGATGAGAACTGACTTCTCGCACAAACACCCTAAAAGAACAATTGTTAATGTCAAGCAGAACTTCTCCATCAATCTTGCGGAAGATATCAGATTGGATGAGACCTCTCATTACTTCAAACTGGTTTGTTGATGATATGCACCTTGCAAGGGATAAAAGCTTACCCCATGGTTGAATACTCTTCTTGAAGTTATCCCAATTCCACCCATGAGGAGGGACACCCACAATATCAATCCAAACACGTCTTGTATCTGTTGTTTCATATGGAGACCACAGCTTGATATCAATGAACCAGTCATTCAGCTCCCTTGGATTCGCCAATACCTCTTCCATTTCCATGAGGGAGGGGAATGTTAGCAGATACTTAACTCCACTGAGAGCAGAGATCTTTGAGAATGGGCCAAAATTATCCCTAATAAGAGAATCTAACGCATCCAAATCTCTGGGATTTTCACTAGAGCAGACCGGACTCTTTTGTAACCATTCTAAGAACTCATTATTCACCTCCCCTTGTACTCTGTAGCTTGCTTGCTTTGCTTCTTCACTGTTTGCTGAACTGGTTCTTTTGGGGACCCAAATCTGCTTGCTTCTCTTAGGAACCCTTTTCTCCTTGGCCCACTCAACAATTAATCTTTGACCCCTAACAACTCTTCTATGAAGATGAAGCAAACATTCTTCGACATCTCTTCTTCTCCAGACTTGAATGAAGCCGAAATTCACCCTAGAATTTCTTCTGCTGATGATGGTTACTGACTTAACATCGACATACTTTTTAAAAACTCCACGTAGTCCATGCTTGTCCAAAGACTTCGGTAGATTACCGACATAGATGGTCGGCAGATTTTGTCTAACATTCCTATCTTCAGATCGACCCTTCCTCCCTCCTCCCTTCCTCCATTCACCCTCCTCGCTTTCTCTCTCCATTCACATCACTCTACTAATGGTAGTTGATATATTAGGTGTGATTTCAAGCGACATTAATTGAATGAAAAAGATTAGATTGGATTAGATTGGATGGAAACATGAAGTTGTGAAGGGAGTTCATTTGAATAAGTTAGCATCATCATAAACATAAACATAAGAGTGGATAATATTAATTTTAAAAATACAAGGGCTGAAAAATTAAATTTTCTCAAAACATCAAATGTGTGTAAAATGCAAGCTTCTTTTGTATTATGGTGGCATTTTAATTTTTAATCCAGCATGCTCATTCCTAAAATAATCTCCTTATGTTGTTAATTATTTATTGTTAGGAAATATGATATAATTATTGGTGATATTTTAAATCTTTATATATCTGTGCGGTCGTGTGAGCTTATATTGTTAAACTTAAGCGACAATTATCCCACATACTAAAAGTATAAGGTTCTAAAGTTATTTTTTCTTTCCAATTATAAAACTTATACTCAAACATATCTAATATATATAATATAATTTGAATAGTGAATTAGACTTTGTATTTATACATTGATGCATGTCAAAAACTAAAAATTCCATTTGTAGAGTTAGTTTGAGTTTATCAAATCAAGTAATTAAACCTTGTAATCCCACCTGTTTGAAAAGATCTTTTGTATGTTTTTTTTTAATCACTAACACAACAACATTTGATACCAGACATATTTATATATGACATGAATGTTTGAAAAGTTGACCTTTCAATATGATCTAACCATATTCCCTATTAAACATAAGATACAATTAAATGTCACATTATTTTGTCAAGAGGCTAGGTCGAGATTTATTTCATCTTTATTATCATTTTTTCTTTTCTTTCTAATTATTTAGAGCTTAAATTAAGACGTAGACAATATTTTTGCAAAATAGAACAACTCAACGATTTGAAAAGTTTTTTTTCAAATAATTAATAATGATAAGTTTGCTCAACCACTGGACTCGTCTACATAATGTAAATCTAACAAACCAACAAGTACGGAAAACAGAAAATACAACATCTTAAGACTTATAAAACTCCTAAAAAATACCACTTGAACTTTGCTAGAAAATATAATTTTCCTATTCGGATAGCCCCATGCCACTTTAACTTAAACATTAAAATATGTACTAAGGCTCTGTTCTTTTCTGTGGTTGGCAAACTGTGGTGCCACGGCATACTGCAATTTGCCACAACTCACCACATTTTACCACAAATCATTATTTTTCTCTCTCCTTACTTTTCTCCTCTACTTTTTACATTCTCTCTCTCCTCACCTACCACAAATACCAATAACCTACCACAGTTCCACTACACCCACCACAATTTCACCACACCATACCATACCATTCCGCAAAATACCGCAGAAAAGAATATGGCCTAACTCCAGTCATTTCAACGGTATTACATATACGAATTTGACATAACAAAAGACGAAACCCCATCTACATATTACTCCTATCTCATCCAACATATATGTATGTGTATATTGTGATTCAAAGAATCGTAAGGGAGTAAACTTACTTACCTAACAAAGTCAGCTGAATTTATGGACCATGTCCAATTTCCCATTCAATCATATTAATACTATTAAATTAAAATTTTAGACAGATTTATTAAGAATTCCAAAGTTGGGAACGAAAAGTAAATCATAGTCACTAGCCTCCTAATCTCTTTACCAATAAGATTTGTTCAGTCTACATAGACCAGGAATAGGGAGTATTTGTCTTCACTTGTTTGGAGTTTATTCCTATATTAATAGCTAGGTATATTGTATATTATTAAATAATGGAACAACAAAATCTTGTCCCCTAATATGACCATGCATGAATCTTTTTTCTTATTTTTATTATTTTTTCATTCATAACATTTAATTTGTGGGTTTATAAGCTAATTTATAAATAAGTAATTTTGTTTTCCTTTTTCCACACAAAGTTCAAAGGTAAGTTTATCTTTCAAACTCAAAATTTTCAATTAAAATAAATAAATAATTTATATATATTTTTTTCTATTATTCAAAGTCTAGAACATATTGAACTTCGTCAGTACAATATCAAAGCAAAACAATAATAAATAAACAAAATAACTCAAAAACCTATCATGATTTGAATTTCAGAACCTCGGTCTTAAGAATCTCTCAACCACAAAACAATACGTCTTATGTAACCCCAATAACATCTTTACATACACAACACTGGTAGCATGTCCATGCCCTGTACACAACACCACACTCTTCAAAATATATAGTGAAATGAGGCCTCAAAATTTTCTACATCCAAACTTTTATTCTTTTCTAACTTATTTATATATACTCCCTCATTCCTATATTATTTGTTACTTTAACTAACTTTCTTTTTTCCTCATAATATACTACCTCCGTCCGATATTGTTTGTCCATCCAACTATATTTAAAAGTCCAATGGTCATGGGAAATGGAGTGAAAAATGTGTAATGTACCAGAATTGCTCTTACTTTTCTCATGAGAAGAAAAATAAAAAAGAAACAAAAGAGTATTTATTAGGGGTATAATAGGAATTACAATCATTGGAATTATAAAATGGACAAACATTTTGGGAAAAAGGAGTTAGATAGATGGACAAACAATTTGGGACGGAGGTAGTATGTCACTTTATAATTCCAATAACACATTAATTATAAATTTATCAAATTAACCTTATTAATTACATCATTTTCTTCCATTTTTCTTTTTTATTTACCTTTTTCCATTTTTATTCGTCATTTTATTCAACATTTTCACATTTCCAATGAGCAAAACTAATGTAGAAGGGTGGTTTTTTTAGTTTTTGAAATTATGTTTAATGTGACAAATAATATGGGAAGGAGGGAGCATATATACATTCACTTCAATCAAAAATCGATAAACCCTAGGTTAATTGAATTGAGAATATGAACTCCATGTTTAGCAAATAGAGCTTATTTCTTTTAGACTGAATTTACATAAATTTATATCAATACAACAGCAAATAACAAAACCTAAATACAACTAACTAACCTTATTTTTTCTGATTATTTATTACCAAAGACAAATTCCAATATAGACATGTACAAAAATTCAAGCTTACCATCTTACAATACACCAAACAATCATCCAATCACTTCTTTCTAATATACACCTTACACATACATACTAAATTAAAACACACCTATCTTTATTTAACACTTATCAACTAAAATATTGATTCTATTAAAAATAATTACCGACATAGAGCCTTACAAAACTGATAAGATTGATCACTCATCACTCACAAACACATACAGGAATTGATCTTCAACACTCGAGTCATGATCTATCCAAAAGTCGATTGTTTTCAACAAAGTGAAGCAAAGAATTTAATGTTGATTTTAATTTGTGTGGTTGGTTGTTTTTTTGTTTGTTTTTACTTGTGAATAATTTTGTCTCCTTTTGTGGTTATTAATTAATTGTGGGGGTCGAAAGAAAGAAAGGAAGGAAGGAAGGTTAGGTCGGTGGTCGGTGGATACTGGGGATTGACAGATACCGTTAGTACTGACTAATAACAAGTCTTCATGGGAATTGTCAATTTTGCCCTTTCAGATGCTTGTTTCCTTCTCGAAGTTTTAGGGGCATATCTGGGAATTCACATGTTATGGGGTTATCCTTGTGTGCAGGAAGAAGTGGTCTGTTGTCTGAAGTGCTTTTATCACATCTTGGAATTTTTGGTATTTTATATTTTTTTGGGAGGGGGTGAAGCAGTTCATGCCAGGTGTTGATCCATAATTTTTTTAAAAAATGTCAACTTTAATTAAATTATTATGGGTTCAACTTTAGTTTAATCATGATATTAGTACTTTAAGAATGTACAGTATATGCTTATTAGTATTATTCAATATGGACTCACTCATCCATGCTGTGATGACAGACCATTCTTACAATATATATTAGGCTCACCCTTGACTCTGAGAAGGTATGAAATTGGGACTAAATCTCTTCATAATTGTTGCTGATATTTGGTTTTTCTCAGACTTCATGAAAACAAAATATATTTTGGGAATCATTTTATGTAAGGAGAAACGAAAATGTAGAATAAGAAGAAAGGTTAAAGTTTGCTTAACTTAGACTATGACTTGATAAATGACTTATCAAACAATTTAGTCAAAAATTAGCTTATTTGGGTGTCAAACAAAATTGAAAAATAAGATTTTATAAAATACGACATGAAAAATATCGTATTCAAATTTGGCTAGTTCTACCATTAATAGAATGGATAGTGATTTCGAGAAGGTATGAAATTGGGACTTAATCTCTCCGTAACTGTTGCTAATATTGGGTTCTTCTCAGACTTAATGAAAATAGGATATAGTTTGGAAGTCATATTATGAAAGGAGAAGCAAAAATGCAGAAAGAGAAGAAATGTTAAAGTCTGCTTAATTTAGACTATGTCCCTATTTGGTAAACGACTTATCAAACAACTTATTGTAAAAGTTGATTTATTTAGGTGTCAAATGGACCATTCATGTGTTTGGTAAGCAACTTATTTGGTTGGTTGTTTTGTCCCAGTCAGCTAATGTCCAATAGGTTGGTTAGAATTATCTATGAAGAATGACTTATTGTGGAAAAAATATTTTAGTCCAGAAATCGTCTAAACTTACACAAATGTCATTCTAAAAATATTATTTATAAAGCGTATAGATAAAATTTCAACAAATACTTTTTTAGAAACAACTAAGTTTACCAAACACACATTTTCCCAAACAACTAGTACAAACCGCCAATCCAAACAAATAATAATAAACAACCAATACAAACAGCTAACAGTCAACCGTCAACAACTATTTACCGAACCGAGCCTATGTTATTAAAGATATTTTAAGATGGATGAACACCATTTACCCAGGTTAAAACTAATATCCATTTTAATCCATATTTTTAACATTAAACATCTTAATTTCTATCTAAAAATACTTCCTTTTCTCCCTCCCCACCTCCCTCTATCTAAAAATACTGCAAACAAGTGGTCCTGAACTAAGCTAGTAACGAGGAAAAAAATATACCCACTTTTACTTTTATGTATTAAAATAAAACTAACTTTACATTTAAACTTTCATTTGCTAAAATTTATAATAATTATAAGCATTTTAGCATCACCACAACGTAATTAAAAGCATTTTACCATCACCATGAGAGGAATATATATAATAAGTGATCTCCTTGAAAGACAACCAAAAACCCTACCAAAAAAATTATCTATATCTTATTTGAGTAATAAATTTTTTTAAGTAAAATGTCAAGTTGAGGAGTATATTATTGGTCAATTATGGGGAACGGGCCTTTTAAATAGCCTGAAGGAATTTCGTGGTAACAAGTTATGTATAATAGTAGTAGTATTTTCATTAATAATTTCATTTTAATAATAATGCATATTTTCTAAGTATTTTATTGGTATATTTGGTACCTCTATCGACCTGTGGTTGTACACAGTACAACGTATTAATTAGTATGAATGTTTGCATTGTTTATGATATGTTCTACCACCGGACAACAGTTCATTAATATAGAGACTAATATTTTTTATTCATGTATATAACTTTTAAATAATTTCTTTTTTTATCTGAAGTTTTAGTTAGTTTTTGTCATTTTGTATTATCTATTTCACTGTAATTTCATTGATAATATTAATTATTTAATTATTTATTTTATTCATGACATTCATTTAATAAAACACCAAAAGTTAATTTAACTAAATATATTTATATAATTTTCTCATTAACTACTCCATTGATGTTTACAACTTTGATTTTACTTTCAAAACGACAAATAAAAAATTTGAAGACACAGTAATATTTATTCTTCAGAACCCTAATAATACATTAATTGCTACCTTTTTTATTTTAGAATAGATAATTAATTTAAGATATAGGGAGTGGCCAACAAAAATCAAAGTTGGTTTTAAGATCAGAATGATTTTTTCTTACTATTTAGCCTATATTTTTTTTATTGTAATATTGCTACCTTTTTTTTTATTGTAATATTGATTTCACCTCCACTTCCCATGTCATATAAAAAATAGAGGTAGTATATTTTCGTAATATCGATTTTTTAATAATAAGTTTAAGAAGTTCTAGCTATCCATATACTTTTTTCCCTCCAAGTATATACTATTTTTAAGAAATCTTTCTCTTGTTTTATGGATACAAGCTTTCCATTATTCATTATTCTTTTTCTATTTACAAAACCTAATACTTTGATTTTTCCTATTATCGTTTGATTTTTCCTTAGAATTAAAATTTATCCACATTAATATTTTCTGGTATACAACAAATTTTTAGTAGTGTTTGTTTTTTTTAGCCAGGCTTCCTTTATTTCTCAGATAAAACTTTTCCGTTATAAATAAATATTATTTTATTTACAAAACTAAAAATTAAGTGTTACCGTACCAAAAACTTAATTAGGGATTAAATTAATTGAACAATCCTCTGATAATATTTTTCAAGTATTATTATATATAAACAAGCTAAGATATATTGTCAAATTATTTATTGAAAATCATTGGTGTGATTAATTAATTGATAATGCAAAGATCTTTCGTAGGATGAAGGGAAGTGTAGTATTCCACATTGATTCTAAGAACCGACAAATGGATGCTTGTTATTATTATTATTATGTACGAGTTTTGATGCAAAAAGATTGTGAAACCAAGAAGTTGACAAGCAATATGTACAAGAAGATGACAATGACATGCTCCACTTTCATTTATTTTATTTTTTTCTAATTTTCGTAATTTTAAAACTTTATTAGTTGTATAAAAATATAATTCATCATATTTGATGTAAAGCACTTGTATTCGTATGGCTACCCATCAACATTATTGCCCTGGCCGGCTACCAAATTAGACTTTCCCCAATCATTACTTCTTTTTTATTCCCCCTAATCTCCATCTTCAACCATGGTTTTCTTTCTTTAATTACTACCCTACTACTCCTTTTATGACTTCGGGTCTATTGGGCCGGTAGAACTCTCGAGAGAAAAGCTACCCAATCCTCTTTTGTCTCTTACCAGCAGAAAAAAAATGACTTTGGATCTCTAATTAGTTTTAAAGTATATAAAGATAAAGATAAGGTTAAATAAAGATCGGTAATTATAAATAAAAATCGGGTAAATTTGAGTTGGATTGGGTTAAATAAAAGAAGCTTTAATCCTGAAAGGGAATTGACCTAAACATATTAATATCAATCCTTTTTTTTAATTTTGCATGGTCTTGATTATCATTTTTTATTAGTATATTTTTAATAAAAATTATAAATTATATTTAAAAAAAATATTTTGTGATTATGCATTTAATAGTAAGAATTTCATAAAATATAAATTATTATATATAAAAAAATAATTATTAATTTTGAAAAATTGACTATATATATTTATAGTGGGAGGAATTGAAATTCTACCTTTTAACTTACTTTATTATGCTTGTCTTATTCACATGAGAATGGGTGAAGGAAAATCTACCTATATATGCTGCTGATAAGTTTTAATTTCCAAGCGTACTTATGTTGAGTTGTCTCACATCGCCCTTTGACACCCATATTGTGGTGTTTATAATGGCTTGGATGCCTCAATCTCTTAAGCTAGCTTTTGAGGTTGAATTGGGCTCAAGTTCATTATTTCACATACTTACAATAATTATGATATGAATATATATATATATATATATATATATATATATATGTATATGTTATGTTACATAGTTATAGATCGCACGACAACCACTTTGTGAGCTATATCTTATGTTATGATTCAAACGCGATTATAAGATTGGCTTTTTTATCTAACTTGAGCCAACTACCGACCAGACCAATTGATGTCAATGTATTGCATATAAAGTTAGCAGTAAAAGTCAGTAAAAGTATGGGGTGAACAGGTTGAATATTATTTTTGAGAAAACCTGGGTTATAGCTAGTATGAATCTTCTCATAAGAAATTTTAAAAATAATCTTTACATTTAATATAATATTTATTATAATTTTTGACATTAGTTTTTAAAAAAATTTGGTTGTGATATTTAATTTTTTGCCCATATCTTCGAGGTTTGCATGATGTATTTATCACGAACAAGTCGTGCGAGTAAAGATTTTGTGAGGAAATATAATTTATAATTGGATCTACCTAAATAGATGAACTTATAGATCTACGGTCTACCTATGAATTTGCTGAGATAATGAAGAGGAGAGTTTAATTAGTAATTGTAAAAAAAAAAGTTATCCAAAGTTAATAAAAGGGTTGGGAATTACACACATACTTTTTTTTTTTGCGTAATGTTATAATTTGCAAGTTTCACATTGAGGTAAGACCTTTAAAATTTTCTTATGATAAGATTCTCAATCTTTTTTTGAAAAAAAAAATGCAATTGTATAGATATAAAAGGATTCATCAAAATGTAAAACGAAAAGAAAGATATGTTATACACAATTTTCTCTCTTATTATTCTTACTTCATGGGACCAAATATAAATCCAAGGTAGATTTCTCATCTGAGGAAATATTTCACATCTCTTTAACTTGTACACAATTACTTTTACTTTACATACCATTGCGTCCGTACTAACAAATATTCCTACATGCAAAAACAAAACAAAATGTTAAAAAAAAAGAAGAAAAAAACAAGTACAGTAAGGAAATCCACGAGTGTGAACATAATAATAACATCCTTTTCTTTTGAAGGTTGAACATGGAATGATTTCACACATGAACGCACCACTAAAAAACTATAACTGTGAGGTACGATCAAAGGTGTTGCATCATGCATGGAATGTGGGAAAATAGGGTTAAGGGTGAGTGTAAACTTTTTTTTTTTTCCTAAAACATGTTTAAAATGTAGTAGTAATGAAAATTTACGTGCATTTTTTTTCTTATAGAAAATATTTTCTACACAAATAAGGAATTAAGTTTTTGAAAATTTACTAGTATGTCTATAAATAACTTGTTCCTTTCAACTTACGAGTATTGGTTATAATTAAAAACTATAGTTATAATTAGATTTCACTTACGAGTATTGATCAATCTTTATAGTATGGACTGATCAACTCATTAAATTTTAGATGTAGATAACTTTTCTTTCATGAACTAAAGTTCATGACAAGATTGATCCCTGTTTACAAAAAGTTTTTCGAAAAATTACTTTGAAAATCAGGTTAGATACTAAAAACATTTAAGGGAAAACCTTTAGAGAATCAATTGAAAGACCATGAAATCAAGAAGCTTACATACATGGAAACACAATAATAAAAAAGTAGACATAAGACGCAAACCAAGACAAAGCGCATTACCCTGTACTATCAAACCTCGCCCTACCACGGACCTTAAATACTAACCTTTCAAATTCTGCTATCTAGCTAGTGTTATGTCTTTCATTACGCCTACATGTTTCAAATTAGTTCTAATACTTCTCTCATGGACCTTTCAGATCTCCCTTATCCCCAACATCCAAGGGGTATCCTAATCTCTTTGCATCTCTTAACAGGGACATCATCACTTATCCTATGGGCTTCCCTAAACCATCTCAGTGCAATATCTCTCAACTTATCATCAATTGATGCTACCTATAGTTTAGTTCGACATATGACATTCCTAGCTAATCCTATCTGACTTGATATAACTACAAATTCACAAAACCATCATCATATCCGCAACACTCAACCTTTAGCAACACATCTTTTTGGAAGCCTAATACTCTGCGCCATATAACATTATCAATTTAACTATCTTATGTTACAATTTATCCTTAAGCTTAAGTGAAATTCTCCTATCAAACAACACTCCTATATATAGTTGCTTTCATTTTTTCAGCCAGCCTTAATTCTGTGTGTAATATACTCACTAATTTCCCATCACTTTATCCTACAAACCTTAAGCATCTAAACTTGTCCACCCTCCAATGGTATCTTATTGACTGTTGTTCTCATTCTCAAGTCTGCTAAAATGATACCTTATATATTTCATTTTTGGTATGCTCAGTCTAAAATTCGTAAACTCCAAAGCACATCTTAAAGGTTCCTCCTTATCATTTAGCTTTCCGTCGACGACCCATCAACAAGTATTATAGCATCCACGAAAAACATACATCATAGTAACTCGTCGTTGATCTCCTTAATCAACTAACATTAATTAGCATTGATCAACTGATATTAGCATTATTCATTTATGTGGATTACAACTAAATTTACATAATAATTTACTTATAATAAATTACAAGAAATAAGCTAGAAAAAGAGTAACTTTTATAGCCATGTTTGCTAGATGGACCCTATTGGCTATTGCCACATGGAATAATATTATTACATACTAGTAATTAATAATGTAATGATGCATTTAAAATGGAGCCGAAAGGATCGATGTTCATGTACTGCACTTTGCATGGTACTAAAAGAAAGAAAACCCAATAAATAAAAAAGAAAAAAAAGGCACTTTTCCAAATGATTTATAGTTTATAGAATGGAGTCCTGTTGGAGTGCGAAAGTAAAAAGCTATGGTAAGGAGGAGCTTAGTACGCCGCTAATTTCTGTGAGATTGAATTCTCCCAATTCTTGCCATTAATAAATTTAGTTTACACTTCTTGTGTTGGCATGGCCCCCTCACCCTATCTTTCACTTACTTGGTACTGGTACATGCTTATATGTCAACAGACATGTAATTTAATGCTAAATGATAATTATCGATCTTTTGTGAGGTTAGTAAGATGTGGTGGTGTGGTGAAATTGTGGAATGTGCGGTAAGGTGTGGAAGTGTATGGTAAAAGTAGTGGAAAGTGTGGTTAATGTGATATGTGGAGAGAGAATATGAAAAATAGAGGAAAAAATGAGGAGAGAGAAATATGAGGAGATATATTGATAATAATTGTGATAAAATGCGGTATGATATGATAAAATGTGGAAGAATATTGAGTGATATGGTGAGTTGTAATACCGCACCGTATAAAAGAACAATGCATTAATGGAAGCAGTTATATTTACTTACAAAAATAACACCATTTTAACTAAATAATTTATCAAGAAAAATCAAGAGTAACAATATGTAACTAAAGTATGATGACACAATGGTGTACTACCAATAAGGATTCTATTTTGGTTTTGAGGATTCCACCCTGGTATGTTCGGAAGTTGGTGCTCGATAGAAGTAAGATGAAAGATAAGACCTTGGTAAAATTTAAGTGGAGGTTGATTATGAAAGCAACTCGAAAGGCTAAGTCGACTATCAATAAAGCTCCTCGAAATTTAAAGGATGTCAAGGATATTGAAGTGATACTTGAATGAAAGAAGCCATTGATGAGAAATATTTGTGGTTTGAAGGTTATATCAACGAAAAAAAATTGGAGACATTTTGTTTAATTCTTTCTTTGAAGTGGTTTTGAGATTTGATGTTTGCATCATTAGCTGTTGTTAAGTTTTGTGGTTTCTTGGGTGTATCTTTTAGATGTTTTAGTTTTGTCTTGTTTCTTTCGTTGTTTTGCTATTTTACAGATATCTGCGATATCGTTGATACGAATTTTAGCTTCTAATAATTTTCATTTTTTTAAAAAAAAACCATAAATTGTCATATTGAAAATAAATCATAAAAAGTAATACTACTATGAAACAAAAAGTGGTTAAAAGTTAAAAAAAACAGTCACATATCGTGAAACAAAATTAAAGGAAATATTGAACAAGTACTAGGGATGGCAATGGGTAGGGTGCATGGTCTGCTGGACTGACCGACCGATAATTTATTTGGGACCGGACTACCCTAATACCCGATGGGTCGCAAAAATTCAGACCCGGACCCGGACTCAATGGGTCCACGGGTCCATGGGTCCTTAGCGGGTCCTTAATGGGTCCAATCATATTATGCATTTTTTTACAAAATTTATTAACTTTTGGGGTTAATTTTATATTTGTATACATGTATAATAATAACTATTCTATTTAAAAACACCTATTTTTAACAATAAAAACATCAATATACTATGATACGAGCGAATTCTAAGTTTCCAACGCCAAAGCATCACAAAAGTCATCAAAACATCAACAAAATATTACAAAAGTCTCTCAAAATACAACACAACTTAAAATGCCAAAAAAAAAGGTTCATGACTATAAAGATATATATATATTACAGTGGAGAATGGGATGGGCACTAAACCAGTAGTGCGGCTGTGGTGGTCTGCGTGAAATGTGGTTATGTGAGATCGAGGTTTTAGTCTTTTAGATTTAGTATTTTAGTGTAAGACACACTAATTGAGTTTTATTTTTTTAGAAAAATTATAAATGTTTATATCAGAACGGTCCATGGTAGGTCCACGATCCGCTTGACCCATACCTGCATCTGTTATTTTTCTAGACCGACCGCCCGAGACCCGATGGGTCCAAAATTTTCGGACCCAGACCCGACTTAATGGGTCGGGTCCGACCGGGTCCGAGCCGGGTCCAGGACCCACTGCCATCTCTAACAAGTACTCTTAGCTAACTCTAGTGATGAATATTCCGACCAAAATAGAAACCAACCTTGGTTTTTGTTCGTTTGTTTATAACCTAAAACCTAGGTTTCCAGTTTACTTAGCTATCAGTGTACGTATGAACGCATTGATATTCACGTTGTTGCGTTTTCAGTCACTATTGATCGAGCTGTCTATGTACCTAATGAAGCCCTAATCACTCAACACGTATGCAAAGGTCACCATAAACTATAAGATTGTTTATATATACCAAAGTACCAACCCCCCGCAAGGAAGGATGTCTGTGGGTCATGCATTCTGTACGTTGTCGTGATTTCGATTTACAAGATATGTGTGTATCGTGATTCGTTTGTAATTATGGACCAAAGTCATAATAGCTAGCTATACGAATCAAGGGAGGAGACAAATTAGTATTTCTAAAGTTGCATGTAAGATTTTTCATGAATTAGTTGATCTCAAAAACAAAAAAAAAAAAGTTGCATAAGTTAAGGCACTTTTTTTTTTTATACGGTTGGTTACGGTGTGGTAATGGTGCGGTGCGGTGGAATTTGAAAAAGTGTGGTGAATTGTGGTGAGTTACGGTGAATTGTGGTGAGAATTATGGTAAGTGAGGTATGTGAGGAGAGATAATGTGAAAAGTAGAGGAGAAAATTGAGGAAAGAGAAAAGTGAAGAGATATATTGGTAATGATTGTGGTGTAGTGTGGTGAAGTGTGGTAGAAATTAAAGAATTGCGGTACGGTGTGGTACCACAATATACTACATAAAAGAGCGAGGCCTAATTAGTACTTCATTAAATTTCTGAATATATACAATGGGTTGGAATATAAATTATCACTATTAAACTCGTAACGAAAGATACTATCATAAAAAAGTACAATATTGCAATTGTTAATAAGATGTTATATAAGAAATTATCAATAAAAAAATGACATTGAAAATTGTAAAAGTCAAAACTATCAGCATTAATATAAAACGGAGGGAGTAACATGGCTGAACTTTCAAGGTATATATGTGTAAATGAATAGTATGATTAAATGTATACAAAAGTCTTGAAAAATGTTGAACATACACATAGATGTTGAAGATACTCCGCACGTTACATATTAATTGTCTTTTGTAAAATTGTGTAGTCAAATTTTAAAAATTTTGACCGTAGATTTTTAAACACATATAATGACTTGTTATATAAAATTACGACCATTAGATTCATAACGAAAACTATTATTCTAGAAGTACAATATTGCAATTGTTAATAATTATATAAAAAATCATCAATTAAAGAGTGAACATTAGAGAATGTGACAGACAGTCAACTAAATCACAATTAATATGGAATGAATGAAGTATACGGCAATAATTTAGCAAAATTTTGAAAAAAAAGTAAAAATTCCATGTAAAAAGAGTCTTTTGACATGATTTTTTTTAATGGAACCACTATGTTGAAAAATTGATTGGAAATATCAATATTCGACCGACTCTCCATCAATAAATTCTGACTACATACAAGGCTACAGATTATTTGAAGGTTATACACTATAATCGTCACCCAGTTTAGTGTCAACACTTCCTTCGTTGTCATTGCCTAATTGATTGTTTGGTAACTGTTCATTTTGCTTGGGTTGTGGGCCGAACCATAAGAGCGTTGCTTCAAGAAGGTTGACGCTTCAGGGTTGATAGGTTGGTTGGTTGATTGGCGAATGAATGCGTTATATAAGGAGGTGCAAAGGGATTGGGATATCCCAAGGCTGTCATGGGCATGAGAGACCTAAAAAGTTTATGAGAGAGATGATAAGAGAAGATCTAAGGCACCTAAGTTTAGCGGAGGACATGGCTCTAGACAAGGGGGTTTAGCGGGCTAGTATGGTTGTTGCGTGAGGAAGGATGTTTGTGCTTCGAGCTAGTCTTTTGTCGTTTGGCCTGTATTTGTTTTTCTTGTGCAAGTACTTGTTAGCTCTTCCTAAAGCATACGCAACACTCTAGTACGTAGTTTCTTACCTTAACAAGTTTCTCTTATGTTTTTACCGCGGATCCGTCGGAATCAGTCTCTCCATGAACCTTTTCATGGGGGTAAGACTGCTGACATTAGGATGCCGTCGACCGCGCTCAAACATGTCACATGGGAGGTTGTTGTTATTGTACTCAAAGTCAACACACATCCTAAGAATATAATCTAGATGGGCGGTGTTTTATGGGTTGAATGGTGCATGACTGGCGACAGTGATCGAGATTTGTGGTGAGGATTTTTTTTTGGCAAGGGTTGTACATGTGTTAATGGGTTTTGGGGGGAGGGGGGATTGAATGACGCTCAAACGTGTCACCTGGAAGGTTGTTGTTGTACTCAAAGTCAGCACGCATCCTAAAAATATAATTTACATGGGCGGTGTTTTATGGGTTGAATGGTGGCGACAGTGATCAAGATTTGCGGTGAGGATTTTTCTGGCAAGGGTTGTACATGTGTTAATGGGGTTTTTTTTTTTTTTGGGGGGGGGGGGGGATTCTTCTCCTCACTCGACTTCTCCCTCACCCTCTCTTTGGATCTTCTCTTGTTGCTCAATGGATAAACACAACAATAACATCAGAATTACTGAATGACTTTTTCTCATAAATGTCCACCAAATATTTACGGGGCTCCACACCCTTCGAAATTTGGTAGTCAAATTATGAAAGTTTTCTATTAATGGTGTGTGTTAGTATATAGCGTACTTTGAGGATTAAACTAGTAGCAATTATTGTTGAATTGAAGAGAATGACTATACCTTAAATATGAAAATCTTTCTCGTGGTTCATACTATAGAAATGAACAGTAATTTTGATTACCATTCCAAACTTTCAGTCTATAATGCCTGGGGAATTTCGGTCAAAATAGAATTGACATTTGTATTACGTGTTTGATACATGATCATAATCTCTCTTCTCGCTTATATAGAGTTCATCATGCTTCCTTTGATGCTCTCAACAGTTCCTTACTCACTCTCTTTCTTCTGTAGATCTTTCTATTCTTCTTCATCCATGTTCATCTCTTCCACTCTTATTCAATTGCATTATTGTTGCATGGTTATGTTGTTTTCTACTAAATTTGATATCCTTTATATATTATTGTTTTTATATATGTCTATTGTTTGTTCTATTGATGATGTTGCATTGTGGTGCTTCCTTTGAGGCCATTGTACACCAGTGCCATAGGAAGACAAGAGTAGCAATGCCTTTTTTTTTTTTTTTAACTCTTATTAATTAAGTAATCACTGCTATTATTCTAAACTATTTTCTACTTTGTTTAAATAATTGATGTTATTTTTTCCCTGCAGGTATCTCTTACTTTCATTAAGTAGTCCATAACATATTTTTTTTATATATACTATTTTATTTTATGGGTTATTGGATGACAATATACTGACTTTTAGGGTATTGGATTGTAATATACCGACCTTTACTATTGGACAACAATATCCTTGACCTTTATACTTAGGTGATATTATTATACCAACAGTGACTAAGAGGGTGGTAACTGGTTAATTGGTTTCGATTCTGACGTGATAGACGGAGGGAAAATAACCGGCCCTTGCACAATAACCCCGTTAACCCCTCCGTTTTTCTTACTAACCCAGGTTTTAAAAAAAAATCGGCCTTAACACAATGACTAATGGGGTGGTGAACCAGTCTTCGTACGGACGTGAAACACAACCAACCAATGTCTTGTAATATGGGTTAGTAAGAAAAACTAAGGGGTTAATGAGGTTATTGGCTTGGGACAGTTTTTTCCCCATCATCAGCCATGTTAGCGCGCATGAAAACTGGTTTTCCATCTCCTTTGTTACTGTTAGTATAATAATGTCACCTAGGTATAAAGGTCAGAGATATTGCTATCCAATAGTAAAGGTTGGTATATTACAATCCAACACCCCCAAAGGTCGGTATATTATCATCCAAAAACCTTTATTTTATCGTTAATTCCTTTTTACCTTTTCTTTTACCTGCATTGACTATTGTATCTTAATTCCATAATTTAATTTCATTAAAGAACTACATAATTTAGCTTCGACTTTTAAATTTTTTTAATTTAATCTAGAAAATGATAGGGAAAAAAGAAATTATACATTTATACAACAAAAAATATTTTTTTAAAACGAAAGGGAAATGGTACTTATATGGTGACAATAGGATTCCTATTTGTACATAATTTTCATAATTCAAAAAGGCCAGATGGATAATTAAGGGGTTGAACCCAATGATTGAGCAAACCAGAAGCCAAGCCAGGGTATATTCATGTCGGTCGACATCGTACTAAACACCACCCTGAACGTGTATTATTTTATTTTATTTAATAAACTAAGATTATTTGGGTTTATAATTATGGTTTAGTGGAGGGTTACTCTCTTAATTAAGAATTAGTCACGTATATGGATGGTCCACTTATCCATATGTACCATACGGTCCATACCTTCCCCAGCTTTGTGATCGAGAGAGAAGAATATAATCTGTGTGTGGTTTTAATTATTGGAGCAATAATACTAGTAGAAGTATCCGACTATTATTAGGTGGACCTAAGATTAATACATTTTAGTATTACGTCTCTCTATTATTCTCTAATTTTCTAGTACTAATTAATATCAATAATTATCTCCGACTTCTATCAAAAAAAAAAAAAATCTCCGACATGCTTCCCTTAAAGTTGAAATTTCCTTTTAATTTTAGAATCAAAATTTATTAATGGTACATTTGATAATTTATCAGAAAAGTTTCTTAACCAAATGGTCCATAAATTATTCTTCCAATAAATGATTGTTTATTTATTTTTATCTTGGTTGTCTCTTGTATATAGATAAAGATGTTTTTCATAGCTTCCATGCATTCTGGTGATTTATTTTCATTTTTCCACTCTCTTTTTTGTTCAACTCGATAAATTGGGCCAGCATATTGGATTCCTATATTGAGATAATTATTAGTAAATTTTACAGGTTAAGAAATAAAAAGTAAATATTAAAATATTTATGATAAACACGATCTATCCACTTCTTAATTTTTACTTTTAATATATTATTTTTACTTCCATTAAAATTCAACCTTGAATAAGAAATTGAAAGATGGGGGTAGTAGCAAGTCAACTACGTTCCAACTCTTGATATTCCAGTTCTTTTAGAGGTGAACACAAGGATTAGATTCAAGTTTTATGAACGAAGAAATTTGTAATAAATTTTACACGACGTCAGTTCGACTATGATAAGATAAATGAGTATGAAAAAAGGACAACGTTTTCATAACTGTTCATTCAAAAAAAAATAAGTTTCACAAATAAATTTAGAACAATTTGTTTTCGTCAAAAAAATTCGAGAATTTATGTGAACAGGCATTAGATCATAAATTAATTTATACTCCCCCATCTCAAAAAGTTTGTCCATGTTTGATTAATAGGGTCAAACTTTTCAAGTTTTCGCAATTACTTTATTAAATTATATGATGACTTAGTATATAAGACTACCATCATTAGGTTTGCGATGGAAAGTACATATACCTGAATATAATATTACATGTCTTGAAAAGATAAAATATGAACAATTAACGGTCAAAATTATTCATTAGAGACTACAAAATGAAACCGGACAAATTTTTTTGGTATGAAGGGAGTATCTAAGAATACATTTCAACCTTTTCAAATCCTTTTCTAGAGAGGCTCTGCCTTCTCTCTAGAAGATCGGGTTTCATAGTTAGGTTAGGGAGAGTTCCTGAGAGTTTTGAAAGGTCTAAACTAGAGTGAGTCCCCTCCCCTTTTCCTCTCCCCATCTCTCATTTTGCTTCGATCTCTCATTCTCCCACCATATCTCTTCCTTCGCCCTTTTCTTTGATCTCCTTCCTTTGGGAAGGTCTCCAGCCTTTTTCTCTTTGATCGATGATCCACGAGAGAATATGAGAAATTTGGGTTCTTGTGGCTCAGATCTGAAATTTTTGTTTCATTTGCCGTCTGGTTGTTCAAGTTGAGGGTTTTCGGGTTTCCGATCGCTCGGTTCCGACTCCATGTGTAGAGATCCTTCGACTATTTTCATGTTTGGAGATCCAGATCACCAATCGAGACAGATCGGGTGAAGACCAGAGTTCTAAGATTGTAAATCGAGACAGATCAAGTGCAGGTCGTAGATCGTAGATTAGGATAGATCAGGTGAAGATCTAGATCGGAATAGTCAGGTAAATGAGGTGATGTCGCCAACAAATTGTCATCGTGAGTAGTTCCAAGCTTGAAGACTTGGCCCTGTTCGGTGCTCTTCGTTCGTTCAAGGGGGTCGATGGAGTTTTCCAATTTGTTGTTGTTTGTGATCCCCTTTTGTGGGTTTTTTTTATTTTATTTTATTGGTAGTGTTAGGTTTTTCTTTGTGGTCTTGTCCTTTGGTTAGTTTTTTGATCCTGAGATAGGAGGATTCTAACCTTAAATTGCCGCTGTTCATTTACCCTATAAACAGTAGGTCAATCCATTTATCCGATATAAAAAAAAAATACATTTCAACCAAAATAATCCAAACAAAAGGACCAACACTTGAGCACAAAGCCATCATTAACCAAAAGGCTAGGGGTATCTAGAGGGTTCCATTTGAGAAACATCTCATTCAAGGGGAGGTTAAATAATCGGGCTTGGAGTACAAGTTGGGCCTTAGCCCTATGATTGGATGCAAGGGGCCCACTCTTTTTCTTGAATGAGATCAAACTGCATATATATGGAAAGATTTGGCAATTTTTCAATGGTTTTCTGGTTTGAATTATTATAACTTTAGGCCTATGATAATATTAAATAATAATTAGAATAATTAATAGATATATGTAGCAATAATGTTAAGGTTTTAGAGGGTATTCAACTTTGGCAGAGTAATGTCAATTTCAACCACTTTAATTGGATGGTAAAATAGCAACAAAATGAGTCATTTTAGACGCATTACAGTTTGAAAATTGAGGTTATTCAACCCAAAGTTCTTTCTCAATTATACATATATAGTTCGTAAATTTAAAATTAATATATATTTTATTTTGAAGCGGTGAATAATAAGGTGTATTATATTAGATAATTAGATATAATATTTTGGACAATTATTTTTCATTTATCGCCATTCAAAATCACGTCATATTTTTTTGAGTTGAGTTGAAGGCTTATAATTATTAGGAGTATAAGAAAATTGTCCTTATCTAAATATTCAGTTGAGTTCAATTCACAAAAATTCAAATACAATCATAAAATTTTATTTTGAATTTTAATATTGACTAGCTTGTTTGAAAATTGATAGACAAAATTTTTAATATACTCCCTCTATTCTATATTAATTGTTATATATTTAGCTCTCACAGTTTAACCTTGGTATGTGAAAAAAATTGAAATATGTCAATTAATATGGAACGGAGGGAGTAGTTCCCACAACTGTGAGAGCTAAATATATGGTGTGAATTTGTACATATCTAACTAAACTATCCATATAATTAAATAGTACTATTTTCCAAGATGTTTTTTCGAATATCAAGGTGTATGTAGTGAGAGAATATGAAAAGGAGTAGTTTTTATTGATTGAAAAAGTAAAAAGTTGACATAATTATTAAAGTTAGGGTCCGTTTGGTGAGAATTCTGGAATGGGATGATAATGGAATTAGAATTCTAGAGGGTTGGGTATGGGATTAGATTCCAAAATACAAAGTGTTTGGTGAGAAATTGGAATGGAATTGAAAACCCAACAAAGGAAATAATTTGTTTGACTAGCCATTATGGAATGGGATCAAATTTATTATTTACTAAAATAATTATACACCATTGTTATATCTTTATTTATTATTGTAATTAAATATTTCCATACTTAGGCACCGTTCTTTTATGCGTTAACGCACCCAAATGCAACGCAACTTAACGCAACATAACACAAATTATCATTATTTTTTAACTATTTCCAACGCAACTAAACGTAACGTAACGCAACGCAACGCACAAAAGAACGGTGCCTTAATCTAATATACTTTTGAATTTAAAAGTGTTTTTAATTCAAAACATAGCACATATAAATTTATATACTAATATTTTTTATGCCAATGATAATACTACTACTACTAATAATAATAATAATAATAATAATAATAATAATAATAACATATCTCTCATCCATCTCTCTTATCCATATCTTTCATTCCCCCATCTGACCTAATTTCCCCATCTCACTTCCTTCGTTCCCTTTCTAATTTCCACAAAGTGGTGCTCATTTCAACAGCCTCACCTTCTCCAATCTCCATCTCTGTCATCCATCTCTGAAACCCAATCACTAACAATCCCACAAATTCACACGGTGGTCACAAAAACTCTGAACCATTGCAGGAAAACGCCCCAAAAACCCCATCTTTTTCCCTCTGTTCCGGCCACCCTACACTGCCACTGCCACCACCGCACATCGCCCGCCACGCTCCTTTGCCTGTTTTAAACCCGCCAAGCAACCACAATCGTGCATCTCCGCATCTCTGCCGCATCGTCGTCGCCCCATACTGCCTTGTCTCTCTTCTTTGCTCCTCTCTCTGAAATTGACGACTGTTGGGTGGGATGAACAAAATGAGTATGGTGTCGGGATGTAATTGACGATGGTTGGGGGAATTGGTTTTTAATTTTTCTTTTTTTTTTAATAGCTGAACCTATCCCTGTGGGATTAAAACTCATTCCCCCCATATTTGGGAGGTATCTAATTCCTCCTATTTGGGTGGGATAGGAAATTCTCAGGAATTGTAATCTCATTCCATTTTGTGTTCTCCAAACAAAAATTTCTGGAATTAGAACCTATTCCAGGCTCATTCCATTCCTTTTTAGTTCACCAAACAAGCCCTTAAAGTAATTAAATCAGGTATTAGAAAATGGAAAATGATAATTATTTTGAAACAAAAAAAATTAATTTAAGTGTCAATTAATATGGAACGGAAGGAATATGTGATTTGAAAAACTAAACTTGTTGAAACCTTCCACATGTCAAAACCAGAAAATCATGTAAATCCCATATGATAGGAAGCCGTAACATGAAAACCACAAGTGGTTAATGATAAGACTATAAGAGAGGTTGAATAGCGACAACCATGAGTATTTCATTCCCTACATTCTTATCCTTTTATTTTAGGATCATTGGATGATAATACATCGATTTTTTTGACGATAATAATACATCGAACTTTTTTCGATTTAATAATACATCGATTGAGGGTATTGGACAATAACGACTCAGACAATTCAATGGTGACGCGGTCGCCCTCTACTTTGAGATATCGTTTTTCTATTTTTTTCCAAAAAAATATATTAGTTATCCTGCTGATGTGTACTTTCTTACACTACAAAAGTTTTTTCTGAAAAAAAATAGAAAAACGACACCTCAAAGTAGGACATCCACCGCATCAACCATCAGCTGAATTGGTATAAGTGCGTTATTGTCCAATACCCTCAAAGTTCAGTGTATTAGAATCCAAGAAAAAAGTTCAGTACATTATTGTCCAATACCCCTAAAGTTCAGTGTATTATCATCCAATAATCCTTTATTTTATTATTCCTTAATTGTTTTCATCAACTTCATTCACACATAAAGCTAATGGCCAAACTTGTATTTATTTAGATATAAATCGATATCCAACGAAACTGATTCGTGAAACTTGCCACTACGTGTAATTCTATTATATGGTGTGAATTTGTACATAGTACCCTTTCAATTTCAATCATGGTGATTTGAACAAGAGACATGTAATGTTGGTAGCCCCCACCAATTCAAATCAATTTTTTTTTATGTCTATTTAAGTTTGGTTTTGAGATTGATTAGAGCCAAGAAATGCTTATCTATTTCGAGCCGGATACAACAAAAAAAAATAGGTTTAGGATAGCAGTTAAAATCATGTTCAGACCATGCAAATAAAAAGAAAGCGTTTAGCTTCGGTCAAACTAATCTTATGCTACAATTTGGATTAAAAAAAAAATTATAACCATATTCATTGTTTTTTTTAAAGTTAGAATGAATCAAGTATTTAAGTCAAACAACTTTTGACCCCCCAAGAATTACATTTTTTTTTACATAGATAAATGGTCTAGCCCATTGAGTCCATATCTCAGGGGAATAACCCAACAGACTTGTAAGGGATGGGGAGTATTTGGGCACCACTTCTATCCGCAACATTGTTCGAAATGGTAAGGGAGAAATGTTCTCCCTAGAATTCGAACCCTGGAAGGCATGGATAGAAGGTGGACCTCTTGGCTCTTGTAACTCAAGCAAGAGGTGATACTGATTACCCAAAAATTACATATCTTCCATGGTTTACCAATAAAATTTGTACAAGTTTTTCAATTCAGGGTTCTAGCTAATATAACAGGACTTGATTATGAAGTTCTTGAGAAGACTATAAAGATTCTTTTTTAATATAAAATATACTAGTGTCCATCCATAAATTAGAATTGATCATCAGTTTATTAGCCATCTATAGATATATTATAACATTGTCTACCGATAAATTGTACAATTATGTTGTCACCTCACCTAAATTAGGCTTCTACCATTTTACAAAGAAAAGGTCAATAGTTTCTTCTATTAATCTATGATTCTAATTCCTTTGGGAGATTCTACCATAGTTGAATTTATTTTCAACTATGGTAGTTGAAATGTACAATTATCCTTAATTTTATCATTAAAAAATAAAATTAATATATGTATTCACCATAAGACTTGTTACAATAAATAAATCTATATGTTAAAGTTATAATTTTTTACAAAATTGAATATTTTAAAGGAAATTCCACCATAGTTGACTTTTTTTCAACTATCATAGTTGAAAAGTGAAAAGACCATTAATTTACCATAAAAATTCAAAATCAATGTAAGTTGATCAAAATAACTTGATACAATAATTAACCATGTTTATGAGGATATAAATCTTTTTAAAAAATATGATTTATTTTTGATAAATGAATGCTATAAAATTTTCAACTACCATAGTTGAAAATAAATTCAACTATGGTAGAATTTTCAAATTCCTTTATACAAAAGAACTTTAAGTGAAAAAAAAAGCCCCAATATGCACACCAACAGCCAAATTGAAACTGACGATATTTTGAGCCATGAATTGACAGAACTGTACCAACTAATACTACGAATTCTAAATAATATGTACATCATGAATTTGGATAAGTAATGAGGATGAAGTATATATTTGAGACTTGAGAGAGATGTTGATAGAATATGATGCCTTGTGCCTAATTTTGACCTCCATCTTGTAAGCATGCCGCCACATTTGTGTGCTTTGTAGGCCCCCTATCATTTTTATTGCTTCATTCTAATTTCTACATTCATTATTTGATTATCTGGCTGTTATTATTTGTTCATATTGCCAAATTGAAAACAAATGCTTTCATATTATGGGTGTCATAATTTCAAGCGTCTTGTCAAGTTTCCTTTAATGTATCTTTTTCTTGAAAAAAAAGACATGTCCAATTTAAATTATGTGACTGTAAGTTTATCTTCAATGTTCTGTAAAAAAAAAAAAGAATATTTAATAGTAATAAACCCACTTATATTGGTATTGAATTGATATATACTCCCTCGATTCTTTTTCACCTGTTATTTATGGTTTTCAATACTAATTTTTAATCAATAATTTCTATATAAAATTTTTATTAAAAAATATAATATTATACTTTTTTAATTAATAGTATTTTTTACTACGAATCTAATGACATCAGTTTGGCATGATGAATCATTATACAAATTAAGATATTAACGGTGAAAGTTTTTAATACAATTTTCTATGCGACAGATAAATGAAAATGGAGGGAGTACTGATTTTTAAAATTGGACATCAATATACATGATATTTATACTTAGGTATTATTAATGTACTGAAATTGGTATAAAATAATCATGTTTTAGTATATTAATAACACCTAAATATAAAAATCAGATATATTAGCGTCCAATTTTAAATTAAGGTCGGTATATTATGATCTAATACCACCCAAGGTTAGTATACTACGATCCAATATTTCAAAAAAAAAGTTTATCTTCAACTACATTATTGAAACTACATAACTTTTGACATAAATAATACTCCTTCTGTTCCATATTAATTGTCCCAATCCTTTAACTAAAAGTTTCTCATAACATATATTATCCAAAATTACAAAATTACATTCTTATGATAATATATTGAGGAATTAATATAGGAGTACAAAGTTGAGGGATGTTGACCAAGGTCCAACATAATACAAAGAGGTGTTGTCGAAAGACATGAATTTGAAATGGAGGAAATAAAAAGCAAACACATGATATTATGTAAGTTTTATATTAAATTTCCAAAAATGATTTAAAAAAATTTATATTTTGATGTAATTATTTTAAAGACCTTATATGTTAGTCAATAATATTTGGATGACATTATTTTTAATGTAATTATTTATTGTAAACATTTCAACCTATTTTCCAGCCCAAAAATGTGGGAAAGAATGATTTTTATGTTTAGGGTTGTTTTAATTGAAGTCGGCTATCATTCGAGGGTTCAATGTTTAGGGTTGGTCAAAACTACATAACCTTAATCAACAATAAATTCAACAATTAATGTTTTGTTCGTCGGAAAGTAGGCCAAAATTCCGTCATAAATAATTACAACAAAGATAATATCGTCTCACAATTATTTATCAAAATATAGGACCCTTAAAATAATTACATCAAAATATGAAGACCTTTTAATCGTTTTTTTTTTTTGTTAAATTTCTCATTTGTAATACACGAACTTAATTAATTAACTCATTCTACTTATTATTATTTTTCTTTTTTTCAAAAAGAAAAGACTACTCATTCTGGAATCTGGATTTAGAAAGAGAGAGAAATAAGGCGGGGAAGTTAGTTTTACGTATACCTATTGCCACTTACAACTCCCCTCCCTCTCTGACTCTCTCTCTAATCTCTTCATTCTAATCACAAAACAATGGAGCCTGGATAACTGCGGGCTATTGATCTTCATTCAATTCCTTACGAATGTGTACTTTTTCACATAGATAGAATCAAGATTTGACGCTGTTGATTTCTGGCTAGGATCTAAGGAAAAAGTAAAGATGGATTTCAAAGGATTCATGGAAAAAATGAAACCCTCTTCCTCAGGCAAATTCAAAGGCCAAGGCAGAGTTCTGGGTAGTGGTGCATCTTCTTCATCGGGTCCCTCTTCTGGCTCCGTTTATGTCAACCCGAATAGAAACCCGAACCCTCCTTCTGTTTCATCAGATTCAAAGCCATTGCCTGGAAAAACTTCGTTACCTTCTTCAAATCCAAAGGCATTGCCTGAAAAAACTCCGTCTGAGGATCCAACGACCCGGAAACCAACTCCAATCCGTGAGACTTCGAATTCGAATTCAGACGGGTTTGATCCGTTCGATGCGTTGATCACATCGGGGAAGAGGAACAAAAACGGGTTTTCACTCAAAGTGTTTGAATGCCCTGTTTGTAATTCTGGGTTCGCATCTGAAGAGGAGGTGTCATTGCACATTGAATCCTGTATCGAAAATCCCACTCCCAGAAAAGATAATGCCGATGGTTTTGACCTGGATTCGGATCCGGGTCAAAAGCGAAACGAACCGGAAGAACCGACGGACAGATTGGAGACTTGCGTGGGTACATATCTTTCAGGGAACCCGTCAGAGGGTTCGGTCGAAATCGTGCTGAGATTGTTGCGAAACATTGTTAAGGAACCCGAAAATGTCAAGTTCCGAAAGATCCGGATGGGTAACCCTAAGATCCGGGAAGCCATTGGAGAAGTTCCTGGAGGAATTGAGCTGGTTGAGTCCGTCGGATTCAGTCTCAAAGAAGAAGGCGGCGAGATGTGGGCTGTTATGGAAGATGATCCCGTCTCACAGAATGCCATTGTTACGCTCCAAAAAGCCATCCAATTACTCGAACCCAGAAAAACTGCAGAACCCCAGAAAATAATCGAATCCAAACCCAGAAAAGATGGGGCACCCCAGAAAACAATCAAGTTTGAACCCAGAAAAACTATCGAACCCCGGAAAATAACCGAAGCGGAACCCGAAAAAACAGAATCCGAACCCGAGAAAATCGAGCCGGCGGCGGGGATTGACCGGCAGACGCGGGTGTTTTTCGCGGTGTCAGAGCGGGTGGCCGCCAGGATCGAGCTGCCAGAGTCGTTCTACAGCCTGTCGTACGAGGAAGCCCGGCGAGAGGCTGAGAATCGCCGGAAAAAGATGGCGGATTCGCAGCTGCTGATCCCGAAGTCGTACAAGGAGAAGCAGGCGCAGGCTGTCCGGCGGAAGTACACGAGAGCCATCATTCGAGTTCAGTTCCCCGACAGCGTGGTTCTCCAGGGTGTTTTCTGTCCCGGGGAGCCGACTTCTGCCCTGTACGAGTTTGTCAGCTCGGCGTTGAAGCAGCCCGGGTTGGAGTTCGAGTTGGTGCACCCGGTTCCCATGAGGCGACGCGTGATCCCGTGTTTTCCGGAGGCGGCCAGGGAGAGACAGCCAACGCTTGCGGACGAGGATTTGGTGCCGTCTGCACTGGTCAAGTTTAAGCCGATCGAGACGGATGATGTTGTGTTTTTCGGGCTTAGTAATGAGCTGCTTCTGATGAGTGAGCCTCTTGGAGGAGCTGACACTTGATCTTTCTGTAGGAATGAAGGCTTGTACTTTGGCATAGTTTTGAGGATTTAGGGTTGTATCAAATTGACATTTATTCTAAACTCACGGATATATGGGCTAGCAGTAAGCTCGACGTCCGACAACAATGTGAAAACCCCGGAAAAATTGAACCGTAAAGGGTTACAATCTTCGTGAAGAACGAAAGAATAAAGGTTGCATTTGTTGTTATTTCTTGTGTTTGTGTATGTTCTAAATTGTGGCATCAAGTTATATTTGAACGATCAAGTTATATTTGAACGCTAGAAAATTTTGCATACGTTCGATCAATTCATTCAAAAGATGAAATATTTGCAAATTTTTGTTAATTGTTATAAATTGAACGCTAGATAATAAAATTTTGGCATCACGCTTGCATAGCAAATTATCACCAGACCGACACACTTTATAACCATCACACATTCAGAACAAAAATAATTATTTGCAAGAAGCTCAAACGATAATTATCGTACGACAATGTCTCACGATACTTGTTGATTTCATACCTAGGAAAGATGAAATATTTCTACAATTTCACTTTATCCCCACCGTATACGGATGGACATTGCAAAGTGCACTAGTTTCACCCTTCTCTACCTATGGAAAATCATGTTTACAAAAAAAACGAGCTTCATACCAATCAAAATCACTAGGCTGGCTGGCTGTTGATCCAAACATTTTAAGTTACTTGTGCTTCTTCCGATTTCCCATTCGTGATTTAGCATATCTGAATCCAGTTTAGCAAACTTTTCCAGAAATACATACAACAGGCATAATAGAGGCGAGAAACAAATAAATGTGAAGGAAAAGATGAATCAAAATGCCTTGTGTTGAAAAAGGATACTCCAAACGCAAGCCTTCACCGGTTGTAGATGAGTATAAAACCGTTCCTTGCAGTTGATGAAGAGCCTCACTTGAGCTTGCAGTGTCCTGCAACACAGTTAATATTGAACGGTGTTCTCAACTTGTCATCAAGAAGATATGGGAGTCGACTTCTACTACGGCACTTGAGAGGTAACAAAGAACTCGATTTCAACTAGGCCATTTGAAGGGAGCCAAAAAGAAAAACTCACTCAAAACTACAATTGTGTTCATCACGGTAGAAGGCAAGAAGGATAAAGCATACAGGGCAAATTGTAACTACAATTGTGTTCACAAATCACAACTACTCAAAACTCAAAGCTATCAATTTTATTGAGAAAACTTCTCTATGTTTTCAAGTGTGAAAAGAGCCCAATACATTCTTGAAAGTTGAATAGTAAAGCCCGTGAACTAATCTTATTTTTGAAACTGAAAATCTAATCCATAATCTAATACCATACAAATACTCCACTGTAGAAAATATGAAAAAATGAAGCAGAAAACAATAATGAAGTTATACTAGTTGCTTCTTTTTGTATAATAGAAATAGAAATCTAAAATAAAGTAAATCAAAAAACCCAAAACATAGTGGAGTTATGTTGGAAATGGTTGCCAAAGGTGGTAACCCCTCCATCTTCCAAGATCAATTCAAAGCTAAAATATTTCCCTTCGATGGGAATTTTGTGGGGTTGATGGGCCACATTCTAACTAAATATCTAAAATTCGAAAAGAAACTAACTAAACAACCAATTCAATCAGGGCAGAAACTTCAGAGGTACTGGTAGTTATCCACAAACTCCCTGAAACAAAAATAAAAATAGCCATGGCTTCAATAAAACGGCAGCCAACTCTCACCTCGAAGCTCAAAGTTATGGACTTCAGAATTCATAAACAGACACAGCCCATGATGGAACGCACTTCCACATGATTGTTCGTCATTAGACGTTATCTAACTGAGTTATGTATTAGTGTGAAACTCAACGTCATAACATATACAGAGAATTATATCATATTTTGCCACTTCATTGAGCGCAATAGCAGCAAATAAGGGTCTACGAAGCCAGTACCTGGAAATCAACAAAGGCAACAGGAGCCCCATAGGTGCTTTGAATCTTCAACTTCAAGAATCCCCGGCAACTGTTACAATGTTGGCAACACGTAAAACTTTCAGAGTAAAATATAAAAGAAATCAACTGTAGCAAACTTTTTCCTTTTTTGCTTTTTTGTTGTGGGGAGGTACAACCGGGGCTGCTACGAACCTTGAAAAAACTTGCATAAGCTCCTGTTCTATACAATTAGGACCTAGGTTGGCCACAAAAATTGTTGGACATGGAGGGTTATTTTGTGGAGCACGAGAGGCTGTATGATCCTTCTGCGAAACAAGATATGGTCAAAACCTGTCAGTTAATCAGGACAAATTTGTCTCGAACTATACACAATCATCCAATCCTTGAGATTGGTTAATGGAGAAAAGCATACACATTCATCCCATCATCTCAAACTAAAAGGCAGAACGAGAAAAATCAAGACAATCAAGATTCATTCTCAATAGAGCAGCATAAGGTGCCAAATCAAGACACTCAAGATTCATGCTCAGCAGAGCAGCATAAAACGTCGTTTAAAGTAATTCATGTAGAAAAGCACAATAAGAAAGCCGTACTAATTTGTTTATATATCAAACTAATGATGGTGACAAGTTTAAGTTATTACTAACCAGTCTCGCAGTATCTGCCTCGCCAACACCTCTGCCATCAAAGTTCAAATGACTGAATGCCATATATCAAACGAAAAAGGTTACAGTCAATAACGCGGACAAAAACAAATCAAAGCACCAACTTACGTTAGTGCAAGAAAGCCGAGTGACAAATATCACTGCCTCAAGATGAGTAGAACGGAATAAATCAAATGACGCGAACGTGCTTTATTAGGTAACAATATCCCATTTCAAGTAACAAAGATGTGCAGTAGTGCAAATGACCTTTGTGCAGATGTATAACCAATCGTGTTGTAAGCAGAGTTACCAATTCCAGGACTGTGAAAGCTCCCAACACCTGCTAGTGCCCAACCGTGGAAAACACGTGCAATGTGAGTTTGTATACAATAGTGTCATGTGACGAGCTAGCATTCTGAGTAAAGAGACAAGTGATTGTGAAACGCCAAACAGAACCTATGAAAGTTAAATTTCTAATGTTTGATTTTCCTCGTCCACCAAGGGTCTCATGGTACATTCACCAGGGGTTGATGTTGTGGTAGTTTGGTTACGAGTTCTTTTCTTTTTTCTTTTCTTTTCTTTTTTTTTGATAGGTAAATAGTTTGATATGAAGTTCAAGCCAAAACAGTCTAAGTAGACATCTTACCCAAATCATAACCGCCTCTAGAATAAGCAGGAGATCCCTTAAACTTCTTATCAAAATGAGGTCCATCATCATCTGATTGTCAAGCATTTAGACATAAGAAAGAATGAAATCATTTTTGAAAGATGCGGTAATGGTATTATTGTTCTTATGATTCATACCTGTCCTCTGACGCTTAGATCGTGAATTTGATTTTGCAAGGTCAATGTATAAGGTTGAGCCTTTTTCCAGATCGAAAACCATGCCCTAGCATAAGTACATGAACAGATCTCAATCAGGATATCACAACTAAAAGATCTTTCAATGAACAACAAAGTTGGTAGTGTAAAAAAACAGATTAACAAGGCAGGAAACTAATGGTGTAATGGGGGGAAAAAGACCCTTCTATGATGATATAAATACCAAACCCATTTCCCACTCTCTTCCAGATCCCACATAAAAATGAAGCCGACAAGTACGAGAAATTTAATCCATCCTTCCAATGATCTTAGATTAAAAAAGCCCAATGTGCAAAAAGGCGCAAAGGGGTCACAGAGCAAAGCCATGGGCTCCTAGGCGAAGGCACAAGCCTTTTGGACTCGCATCGCACTTCATATGTTTATATTTTCTCAGCATGAAAATCATTCCCACATGAATGCGTAGTGAAAGTAGAAGTTGTGAGTATCTATGAAGACATTTTAGGGTTGAGGGGGTCGAATTAGAAGTAAACACAGCAAAAAGAATATCTTTTACATCTCTTTGACACTGGGATCCAAAAGGCGCACAAAAAGGCGCTCAAAAGGCGTATCATGGTTAGCAGGAACGCTTCCCAGGTCGTTCGTTCTGGAACTTGGATCACTAATTTTTGGACAAATTTAGTCTAGTTTTGACTCCGGAACGCTTGTTCCCAGAACGAGGATCACAGGCATATGTAGTGTTCCCGGTAACTATGAGGCGTACGAAAGGCGCGCTTTTTGGATGAGCCTCACCTCACCCTCTCTAAGGCGCCAAGGTCTGACCTTGCGCCACACTGGGACTATGCGCCTTTTTGAGCTAAGCCAATGATCAACAAAGACAGTATTTTACAAACAGGTCATACACCAAAAGGAGAATGTCGTCATTAGCAGCATTCTACATTTCAATTTTTCTATATCCAGATTGCCATGGTAAGTTGGTAACCACTTACCATTCTATACACATCCTTAATACTAACTAGTAATTTCACATGTCTTCGGTTTTCAAGAACTTATAGTTTGTTCTATACATGACGGAAGCCGCGAAATTCAGTACTAACTACAAGAGTATTGCATTTAGTAAAGTGAAACAGAATTCATCTTACATTCAATGCATGCATTGCCGCAACTGCTGACTGCTGATCAGAGAATACAGCAAATGCAAATGGCTGCACACCAGAAAGCTTCATCAGACCACAAAACTATTCATACCAAACACAAAGTTTGAAACTTTATTCATAAACTCATGCAATTGCAAACAAACCCAAAATTAACAATGCCACACGCACAATTTCATCTAATTCCCCCAAATTCGCTCCCGAAATTGACCAAAAAAACCCTTAAATTTGAACCCTAATTCCGACAACCAAACTAATTCGAAATCAACACAAACTCTATTCGAAATTTCAAATCAAGGATATGAAAGAAAATCACCTGGTTACTCTTGGTAATAGGGCGGAGATTGGAGGATTGGTACCCGGGGAACTCCCGGAAAAGGTTGTAGATTTCGCGAGGTTTGACGTCTTGGGGAAGACCGGCGACGAAGAGAGTGCGAACCTCGTCGGAGGACGTCGGAGATTGGAGCGACGGCGGCGGAGGAATGTGGTGAGGCTGAAGCAGCGGCGGCGCCGACGACGGAGGAGGAGCGAGATGCGGCGGAAAGGACGGCGGAGGAGGGTGGTGGTAGAGAGAGGAGTGGACGCCGGGTGGGGGGGCATAGTAAGCCGCCATGTCGTCCATGTTGGGAAGACGGAAGACAGAGATTTGACGGCAAAAATTTGAGACAAAGGGGTTTTTTGTAGACCTGATCAGAGCAACAATACTAGACTAACCGTTCTAACTTCAATTTTTTTCTTCTTTTTTTTATATGGGCCGTCCGCTTTTTCTTTTTTTTTTTTTTTGAGAACGTATGGGATGAGCTTGAACTTTATCAAAATTAATTGATGATCCTAAACCTTTGTTAATTTAAGATTAGATATAGATGCAATTTTAATAGGCTAGTCTTTGTGATCTTGTCCATCCTCAAGTTAAAACATGTGTTACGCTGCTTATTATACTCAGTTTGATAGAGAGATAGAAAGAGTAAGCGGAAAAAAATATATATCATATTCGAGAGCAAATACTTTGCTTGAGAGTGACGAGAGTAAAATACTGAAACTTTCGGATTTCCCATAAACTCAATCTCGTTGAGGGGGGGGGGGGAGTAATGGCAAGGACACCGGATTGATGGCTCAGTCATTTAATGGAAAAGGTTCAGGGTCCCTTCATAGATAATGGTAAATGTAATGTCACTGTAAGAAATTTGTTAAAGTTAAGGGTCCTCACATCCCTTGAAATTTTACAATTTTTTTAAAAAAGAAGACAGTGAGTTTTTATATGGATAAAATTTTCTTGTATTGAATTGCATTTGATGAATATAAAATTTGTTGTCATTTGGGTCAATAATATTGGGTGACATCATTCCTTTCCCTCCGTTTTTACCTCATGAGTTTCTTCCGAATTTATTTGTTTATGGTGGATGCAGAAGTTATTTATTTATTTATTTCATATCAATATAATGTAGGTAACTATGTATATAAATGTGTCAAAACAAACATCAACATAAATTCAAATTGAATTTTAGGTAGACCTAACAAGAGTTTCGACCTCTTTGAACCGATTTATGCGACCATTTGAATGTCAAAAAATTTTAACATGGGCAATATATTTAAGTGACAATAAAACCACTAGTGACAATGACCATGGTAGTAAGAAGGATACCATCTCTCAGTTTCTCTCATTTTGAAAGTTTTCATTTTGGGGAGGCGCTAAAAAGATAGTGCTGCAACTAGCTTGTGCTCTTGGAGTGACCATCTCATCCTTCTGCATCCTTCTACAGTCTCCATGGTTAAATGTGTCAAAATCTTGGTTAAAATTTGGCTTCACAATATTATGAGCGTTGTCACACACTTCAAAATTATTCAACTGATTCAGGTCCTTTGGTGTTGGAATTTGGTCCCTTATAAACTGTAGTATGTTTGTCGCATTGTGCTGAGTCTCGACAATGACTATGCGAATTGAACCCACCTTGTCAATGTCGGGCGGGATGTTGGTGTGGAAGGTTTGGTTACAGAATAGGTACACTTCCATCTGCCTATATACTTGGTTTATTGTTTTATGGGTTTCTAGGCTAGCTTTTGATGCTTCACTGGATCTAACTAAAAAGGTTAGTGATGCTATAAAAGCAACAAGAAAAGCATAGGATATAGAAACCTTCATGGTTAGGAGTTTGTGGGTAATTGTCTAATACTAACCCTTCTTAGGTTATTTGAGTTTGTGGGTAATTGTCTAATACTAACCCTTCTTAGGTTATTTGATTTTCGTTATGAGAGAAATTCATGAAGATTTATATTAATTGTGATTTTAAAAATCAACAAGAGTGTTATGAATATTTATTAATTTTGGCTAGTAATCATATATAATAAAATATATATTCAATTAATTTACTAAAGTGCATGATATCACATGAATATACATATATGTGTGCATATTAGGGGTAGGGATAGCAGTTAGATCCGAATCCGAAGTGAATCCGCTCTGATACGCAGTAGAAAATCTGATGTAAGTCCGACAAAAAGAAATCTGAATCCGATTAAAAAAAGCCTGATTCCGATTATAATTGAAGCAGATATGGAGGCGACCACCTCCGATCTGATTATGTTCGATTAAGTTCGATTAGAATAATAAAAATATAAATAATTTGAAAAATATTATATGACCGAATTTGAGAATTGAGGGGAGAATTTAAAGCTTATTTTTTCAATAAAAGGCGTATTGTCAGTATTTTGACAGTTGAGAGACTTACTGTTGTGTTGTTATATGTTTTTTGTTACATAAAAAATTATTTTGGTTTGTCGTTGGTGTTTCATTTTTTACGAGTAATAAGTATGATATATTAAATTGCAACAAAAATACTGTCAAGAAAGATAGAAAAATAAAAAAAAATAGTACAAATGCTAATTGGACCTACGATTAGATCATCCGCAACGACAAGTTTGAGAGTGAGATGGAGCTGACGTGGCGTGGGCGAGGACGAGAAGGACACTGCAGTAGCGAGGACGAGTGTCGACCGTGAGAAAAACTCGAACTCGTGCTCACCGCGCGAGTACGAACACGAGATTCTCGACATTTTTTTCTTTTCTTTTATTTCTAGTGTAGTGTATTCAAATGATTATTTCAGTATATTAGTGTCTTAGGGAATGAGTTATCTTTTCTATATAAGTATCTTATGAGTCACATGTAGGGGAATCAATTAATGAAATATATCTTTGTTTTATCTCTCTAAATTCTCTATTCTCCCTCCTAAACCCATTATCCTTCAATTTCCAGTCTATATCAAATTCCTTGTGTGGGTTTGTCGAGAGGTATTCTTCATTTCTCTCATCCCTCTCCTGATTTCTGCATCAGCTGTGTGTGGTTGGTGTTGTCATGGCGTGTGGTTGGAGCTTCTGTCATCTGCTGTGTGAGTAATTCAATAGAGCTATATATGAATTATGTCACTTGCTGGTTGTTGCTGGTGTCCTCCAGCTGGTTGGAGTTCAGTCACACTCAAAATTCTGTATTATAATGGCTTAAGATGTCATTGTGTTAGACTTTTTTGGGTTTGGGTCTGATCGTAAAGGATTTTTGGTTTGTTTGAGGTGGTGTGTACTCATGATCTGCTGTTTGCCTGATTAATGGCTCAGCTTGATTTTTATATAAGGGTCTATTCACCGCTAATTATAAAAATAAAAAAAAAAACCATATATTTAGGGCTTGTTCTTCTAGGTTTGACTCTTTTCAATTTCTTCCAATTTTTATCAACTCCTTCCAGCTCATTCCAACTTCGTTCAGCTTTGACCAATTTATTCCAACTCCTTCTAGTGAATATTGGTTTTTCCAACTCTTTATAACTCTTATTATATATCTATTAAAATAAATTTGAACTCTTTCTAACTACTTCCAACTCTTTCCAACAATTTTGATTATAACTTCTAGTACTTTCCGCCTTCCAACTTTGACAAACTCATTTTGGCTTTGACCAGCAACTCCTTTCAAATTTGAACAATACTTTCCAACTTTTAACTCTTTTTTTCCAACTCAAAAGATTGAGCATGCCCTTAACGAAATTGTGAATCATAAATGGGAAATAAGAAAAATAATTTTCAAATATATGTGTATTTGTAAATATATTGCCAACTAGCATGGATTTTAATTAATTATGAAGTATGCTATTGTCAATATACAATAGTAGGCAACAAATTATGGGCAAAATTAGGTATGATAATTATATCTGATCAGTTTAAGTCAAATTCAATTCGACAAGGCGAAATTATTCGACTTAGATAATAATAAAAATTCAAGTATGTGTTTGATAATAATCCAAAGCCGAGTCAGATTTGATTAGATTTGAGAGAGAAGGGTTTATAGCTTAGCTAATTAACTATGCATATAAGTACGATGTAGGTAACTATGTATATAAGAACCGTGTTTTTATGCGATGTGATCGTTTGCGGTTCCACACTGCACCGTAAATTTCCATTTCCCACCGCAATTTACTATAACTTTCAATTTCCCTTTTTACTAAAAGTGAATACATTTTAAAAAAATCAAAACTTTCACTTTATTTCCATCTACTATTATTTTCAAATTAAAATATATCAACCCACCTTACATTATTTCCACCACAACTTTCCAAATTTCACCACACCATACCGCAACTAACCGCACCGTAAAAAAGAACGGGGCCTAAATGTGTTAAAAGAAGCATCCACAAATTTAAATTGAATTGTAGTACTCAATTATATTTTATGTAAAATGAATTGTAGTATTCAATTAAATCAAAATTACTATATTAGAACCTCATCACTTTAAATAAATATATATCTCTAACTAATATTCAAGTTTTATAATTTCATTAAGGGAAATTTCATTTGGTAGACTTCAACTTTTGCATATTTCAAGTTGTCAACTACTTTTTAAACTATTCCAAGTGGTAAGCTTATTTTGGAAAGTATTCCATCTCGTGAGCTTCTTCTTGTACCGTTCTTAAAATACTGCTCGCAAAACTTACTTGGAATAATATCTAAATTGTTTGACAACTAGGAATAGTTTTTAAAGTGCTTGAAATCTTGGAATGATTTTTAAAATTTTCAAAATAAGCTTACCATTTGGAATAATTTTCAAAATAAGTCTACCACTTGAAATAAATTTCAAAAGTGGTTGACAATTTGAAATATGTACAAGTTGAAACCTACCAAATGGAATTTTCCTTTCATTAAAAAACGAACCAAACGAAAGAATTATAGTATTGATATTAGTTTGTGCTTTAGTGGGCTTTTCTTAAATTAAATGTGATTGTGTGATGGACTTTTCAAATGTATTGGATACTTTCGTTCTGTGATTGTATCAACTCGTAAATATAGAGTGGTAACCTTAAATTACCTCCGAGCATTAAACTTGTTAATAGTAGGTTTGATAAGGAGTCACAATGTCATTACAAAGTAAGCTAAAGTTAAATCACAAAAACAATAGTATTGAAATCCAACCATTTATAGTTTTAATTTGAAGTAGTTGGAAATAACATATATTATGTCAAAAATATATAACCATACATATATGCATTTGTATACGAATTCCTGTATAACATGTTGCATGCATATAAGTATAATGTAGGTAATTATACATGTGAACGTGTCAAAAGAAATATCAATATAAATTTAAATTGAATTGTAGGCAGACTTATTTAGATCTTGGGCCTTTTTGACCTGATTTGTGCGACCACTTGAATGTCAATAAACTTAACATAGACAATATATTCAAGTGACAATAAGACTGCCAGTAACAATGGCCATGGTAAGAAGGATACGCATCTCTCGGTTTCTCTCATTGAGAGGGTTTTCAGTTTGGGGAGGCACTAAAAAGATAGTGGTGCAACTAGCCTGTGCCCTTGGGGTGACCATCTCAGCTTGTTGCATCCCTCTATAATCCCCCTTGTTAAAAGCGTCAAAAGCTTGGTCAAAACTTGTCTTCACGATATTATAAGCGTTTTGACACACAGTAAAATGATTCAGCTGATTTGAATCCTTTATTGTTGGAATTTGGTCATTTATGAACTGTAGCGTGTTGGTCGCGTTGTGCTGAGCCTCCACAGTGGCTATCCAGATCAAACCCACCTTGTCAGTGTCGGGCTTGGGGAGGTTGTTGTGGAAAGTTTGGTTACAGAATTGGTACTCCTCCATCTGCCGACACACTTGGTCTATTATTTTCTGAGTATCTGGACTTGCTTCCGATGCTTCATTGGGGCAAACAAAAAGGGTTAGTGACACTATAAGAGCAACAAAAAAGGCATAGGAAATATAAACCTTCATTGTTAAGAGTTTATGGGTAATTGGTGAAGGCTAAGGCTTTTTAATTGAGTTATTTAATTTTCTCTCTATATATTGTTTTGAAAGAAATTTGTGAGTATTTATATTAATTGTGAATTTTAAAATCTGTAAGATTATTGTAATTGCTTCCAAGTTTTAGCAACTAATCACATTCACTTAAATATATATTTGATTAATTTACTAAAGTATATGATATCATACGAATGTACATATGATATGTGTATAATATGGATAAAGGGATACTCATACAGTGATTTGCCTTAATTTGTATGTACCACATTATACCTAATGTGACTATTTTATAAATGGCAAAGAGCAAGACAATTTTCAAATACACTTCTATGTATGAATGGATAGCAAGCATGGATAATAAAATTATGAAGTAAAAATGGCCAAAAAGGAACATAATTTTTTAAATACACGTCTATGCATAAATACATAGACTAAATAAAATTATGAAATATTTACGATCATGGACATGAAATGATAGGCAACAAAAAGGAAGATTATTGTGTGGGCAATTTTTTTTTTTCTGGTTATATTGAAAATTACAAAGGTCAATATAATTTTTTTTTTTTATAAAAACATTCAATATCATCAAAAAGTGCCACATTTATGATATTTCATTAAGTAACAACCCAAACTCTTATCTATCACTAGTAGATAAAAGATTTATTATGTACACTCCATTATTTGTCTTCATTGTGCAACCAATTATCATACATTTTGACTATAAATGTTTTAATATAAATAATAATTTTACATGAAATTATCATCATTAAATTCATAATAAAAAAATACTTTCAAAAATGTATAATTTAACTTTTTTTGAAGAGATATTGTCAGAAAGTGATAATAAAAATTGTGTGTTCAACATACGACTTTTCATTAAATTAAAGAATTGAACAAGTACTTTTCATTAAATTAATGGTTGCTCGTGAATCTTCATCATACGGCTTCCCCATGTTCTATGAGGTCACAACAGATTTTTTGGTAGCTATTAATTATCATGGAATTGGATTTGATTGAATATTTGTTGCCAATTGGTGTCATTGTGTAAAGTTGGAAGTAGGGCTAACTAGGCCAAATTTCCCCCAAAGAAGCCCAAAGGTTGAGTGCAGTATTGCTTGTAAATTTTGATTTGGGTTTTAGTATTTATTATTTCTGACATTTTGAGCATTACCTCTAGTTTTGAATTTTTTTTTTTTTTGCTTCGTCCATTGTCAAAAGGGGATGTAAGTGTAGCACATACTTTGACTCACCACCAAGATATAGATTTCAGGGAGCGAATTTGGGTGGCATAGTTGCCATATCTCATCCAAGATGTGGCTATGTACTCTTTTCTTAATACTGAAATACTATAATCCCCTTTCAGTCTAAAAAACAAACATAAACAAGTTTATTGGGGGCCTAAAGGATTTAAGTTCAGATCCAACATTCCAACTACAAAACACACCATCCAACCTAAATTTTGAAAGAACTACAATAGAATCCGTACGTGTTACAAATTGATCAAGTTCACCTACTTCAAACCCATGCAAATAAAATTACATTTCACTCATCTCAACTTTACAATATTACGCTGGACAATAGCAATATCTCATGCTTTAATTTGTCAAACATGTTATAATGATATTTGCAAATGGACATAACTAATGTGATTTATTTTTAACCTCCATTTGTACCCAAATAAAGCCCTGTTCTTTTCTGCGGTATTTTACGGTATGGTGTGGTGAGGTGTGGTGGAATTATGGTGGGTGTGGTGGAATTGTAGTAAGTTTTTGGTATGTAGGGTAGGTGAGGAGAGAGAATGTAAAAAGTAGAGGAGAAAAGTGAGGAGAGAGAAAATTAATAATTTGTGGTAAAGTGTGGTCAGTTGTGACAAACTACGGTATGTTGTGGTACCGCAGTTTGCCAACCGCAGAAAAGAACAGGGCCTAAAACCAGCAAACCCGTAAAACTCGATGGGTAGCCCCTGTGAAACTCGATGGGTATGGCTATGGCTACACAACTACGTGCATAGGTGTACATTTTTTGTACCTGTTAAATATCGATATGGTCATATGGATACAGGCGATGAATTTAGTAAAAGATTTTGGGTGCAGTATAACACCACCTGCCTCGCGCCCGCCTGTTGCTATCCTTACCAAAGGATAACTGGATTCAAAATTGAATGCTCCAGCACAGAGCATTCAATCCAAAAATCAAAATACTATGACCCGAAACACCAGCAGCAATAATAACCAAATATTTGAGGATTACACCTATAACGGAAATAAGCATTATCCTCAATTACAATCACAAATTCATTTTTAAGATTCATATCAAGAACAAGTCCAAAATTTACACACAGGTTGCATAAGCTAAGACAGTTTGAAATCACATCAAGTGCGATTACTGACCACCAGACTACTGGTCTACTTCTACCATTCGAGCGATGTGATGATCAACCCTGTTAAACAATTGGTGGGTACTGTTTTGCTTGCTGGCGTACTCTTCTCTTGTACTCTGTTTTATCCTGCACATATTGAATGAAACTTACATTCTAGTATGCCTCACAAACAACAATCCTTCCAATACTACTTGTGTAAATCAACCATTATAGCCCGAGATGTCAAAGAACTGTTCAACCTGAATATCTAGTTAGTTTGACTGAAAAAAAAACCCCCGGGTACCCTCATAGTTTTTCATTCGAATTTGACATTGACCAATTTGACTGAAACTTTGGACACAATATTTCAATATTACTATCGTCTGAACCCGATTTTGACCTGATTTAAGCTATAGCCTGAAATGTCTGACAAAAAATTATGCAGAAAAACTAGGTGTCAGAAATTAAGTTTTCATCTGATTTCAGATTCGCTCAAACCTAAAAAGACCAAACCCGTACTTTTGACAGCCCTACATCATACATTTGTATTCCATTTTCAACCCGGGGTGAATGAAAAAGACCAAAATTTCTTTCCCCCAACATGGAAAACAGCTATAAGTTGTTGAGATTCAACAATTGCACAAACTACCTGAATGAACATGTGATATCCTTCAGTCTGAGCAGGATCCAATGGATTAGGTTCATCCAACAAGTCCTGAATGCCCACAAGAATCTGTTTCACTGTGATTGCAGGTCTCCAGCCCTGGGAAAAAAGCCATGTCAAAACCATAAAAGAGTTGCAACTTGAATGTAGAAGAATCTATCAATCAGACATAAATAACACCAATACTCACATTATCCTCATTAAGAATGGACAGACAAACAGTTCCTGATGGGTAGACATTCGGGTGGAAGAAACCTTGAGGAAACTTGCACTTTGGTGGTTTGCTAGGGTAGTCTTCGCTGAAGTGCATCGTCAATGGGTAGAAGCCCCCTTCCCAATCAGTCTGTTACAGGAGATGCCGGAATTAAGTAAAATTCTATCCATGACACCAATCAGCAAGAATTGAAGGGTAACATAAGGTTTCCATAAGTCATGTAAAACCCATGTCCATTCCTTGGCAAGAAAATTATTCGCATTTTTCATTGATGTTGAGCCAACAACATAAATCACATTCATAACCAACAGCAAAGAGGATAATACAGTAATAGGTTACCACTTACCACTACTGTAAAAGTAGCAACAAAACAAGGCTGGTTCTAGTTAAGAACATAAAAGTAGTTGAAAATGTGTATAAATCATAAAACCAGACATTGTTGCAAGAAGCAGCAACTCAACAGGGCATGAGCTAATAGAGCATAACAGTTGGAAAGGGAAGTGATACTATGATCTTGATAAAGTGTACAGAAAGAAAAGAAATCAGTGCTCAAGCTGATTACAAGCAATAAATGGGTAAAATTCTACTATCAACATGTTACAGACATAAAATTGGTGTCAGAGACAAGGATAACCAGACCCATACTATTAGAAGATTCCAACATATCTTATAGTCTCAATATTTGCACAAAGATCTTGGTCTTTGAGAGCCTTTGCAAAGAGAATGATGATGATTGTCTACACAACAAAACTCTTTCGTAACTTCCTAACTTTTGGGTCTAACCTTTGATGTCTACTCCTTTTATCCACAATTGCATACTCAGGCTAACCCATGCTTTGATGAAAAAAAGAAGCAAAACTCAACTCGATCATAGTTTAGTTTACAGGCACAAAATATTACACTCCTTCATCGAAACCACTTCATTCATCAACAAAGGAAGCATGAGAAATCCTTGAGAGTAAAAATACATTTCACATACACAAATTTACTCAAAAATCCAATTTGCAATTAAGATATTATCGCCTTCTCTTGTTTCTGAGGGCATGATTCAGATAACCAGCTTATAATTTCAGAAGTTGGGACATAATATCATGAATCAACTAATAAACGTACCCTGTAACTTGAAGAATCAACTGTAAAACATCACTATTGTACAACCTGCCTCTTCTTAGAGACATACTTCTGCCCGTCAAAAATTTCGAATCCAAACTACTAAACATTGCAGCGATCACGTAAATTTGCAATTTTTTCATGGTAAAACAAAAACAATCACGTTTAATCATACCGAAGCAACAACCACTTGAGAATTACCAACCGCAATTAAGCACTCCAGCAATCGAATTTAACAAACACACGCAGAATCAAGCTTAAAAATCACAAAATACATAAAAACAAGTTTAGAAAAATAGGAATCGAAACTTACCCCAGGCTTTCCAGGGATAGTACAATGCCAAACCATCAAATTGACGGAGCCATCAGGCAGTGTTTCTGGCTTGGCAACAAAACCCTAATCAAAACAACACAAACCAAAATCCAGGAAGATTAGACAGAAATTACGTCAGAAAACATAGAATTCGCCGGAAAAAAAGAACACGAAATCAAAAGATCGATGAAAGTGAGGAAATAGAGAGTAAGGAACGAACATGAGGGTGATTCTTCCGCCATGACTTTCTCTCCTCAGCGAGACGACCACGAGCAATTCCTCCTGACATCCTCTGATTTCTCTCTCTAGTTTCTCTCTCTAAACGATTGAATCGACTGAGAAGAAGAAGAAGAAGAAGAAACGGAAGAATGGAAGCGCGGAGCACGCCGACGCACCAACCTCCCCTCAATTTATAAATCTCCTACTGCCTGGCCTGCTGCCCTTTTACGCTTTAACCCCTTTCTTTTTTTAATTTCCTTTTTTTATTGTATTTTTATCTGAACGATTTCGTTTTATGTTTTTTTTTAATGAGAGGTAAAATACTATAATTAGGGCCCTATCAAATTCATGAGTACAGTTTATTAGAATTTATCCGTTTTTATCTAAAATTATCAAAAATTATCAAAGCTTAAAAAATTAAAAAATTAATTTTGATATATTAGCGTAAATTTGTCAAAAGTTACCCAAATTTATCAAAAGTTACAAAAAATTATCGAAAGTTACCAAAATTTAACTATTAATCAACTGTTTTTTATCCGTGAATTTGACACACCCTATGTAGTCATTTTTTTAGGGCTTCCTGGTCACGAATTCTGTTGGGTTGAATGTGAAGATCAATTTTGGGTTGGTCTCTGTGTATTGGGAAAGGATAATTGGATTCTAATAATCCCTACTTTCACCAATTGGACAATGGTGGACCGTACTTTCATTTTGTATTCTGGTGATCCAAAAAAAAATAAAATTGGATTGTAGTGGGATATTCTCGAGGGAATCATAGATTGTGTGTTGCATTTGATTCAAAACTTAGTATAACACTTTACAATGATTTTTAATGAATTTACAGCGTTTCTCCCAATTTTTTTTCATTTTTTTACTATTTTTTACGATTTTTTCACTTTTATTATTTTTAAAAAATCATAATAATTATTCGGAGTCTCAAAAAAATAATTTAAAAAATGTTTTAGAAACTACAATTCATTAACTTTCTAGGGCAGGAACGAAAAAAACAAAAACATTATAGTGTAGGAATGAAAAAAATAAGAAGATTGTGGAGGTGGATTTGGTACCACTACAATCCATTTTTTTTTTTTGACCATCAGAATACAAAGTGAAAGTACAGTCCACCATTGTCCAATTGGTGAAAGTAGGGATTATTAGAATCCAATTATCCTATTGGGAAACAAGGTAGAAGAGTTTGAGTGAGAATCAAATTGTTGATGATTAGTCGTCTCTTTTTGTAATTCTTTGACTGCAATAACTCTATTAACTCTAAATAATCGTGTTAGCCTTGTACTATAATTAGAACTTAGGTGCTAGGTTTATTTGTATCGCAATTAAGAGTGTTTCATCTAACCACATGAGATTGACCTGTAATTTTTATGTCTCTGAGGGAGTTGTGTGAGGCTCATCTGTAAGTGTTGAGTTCTCAGGTTGTAACTCTAGAAAGGTTGTGAGAGATTGTGCAGGTTTGGGGATCTTTGAAACACTGTTGTAATTCTCGGATAGTGCATCGTTCGTGTTTTTTTTCCCGGTTTGGGTTTTCCCACGTTAATTCCTTGTAGCGAATCTTTATTTAGTTTTGCTCTTATTTATTATTTGTCTGCTAACAATGCTCTGAGTATCCAAACAAATTCGAGTCATTGAAAGCAGCCTTTTGTAGAAATGTAAATATAAGGTAAAGCTTGCCTACATTATACCTTTGTCGCTCAACTCCTCCTCATGTCCCCACTTGCATGATGCTTTGTACAACGGACGTAGAGTCTCTATACTTGTGAATTGGATATATCATATACTTTCTCTTTTCTACTAACTTTTTAAGTGACTTTTTTTTTTTTTTTTTACTATAACTATGAGTACAACCGATTTTGACTATATTATTAGTACGCTGTTAAGCCCTGTTTGTTTTCGCGAGCCATCGAAGTCATCTGTCGACAAGGTGCCATCCAGCTTCAGCCCATTTCACCTGGCATGATTGCATGAAGATCTCACACAGGTCTTCCTTCTAATTCACGCTCCACCCCAGACATATAAAATTTACTCGAGTTCAATACTCGCACATCGACCTACAAGGCCTAAGGCAGAGAAGTTCAAATCTAGCCTGCGGAATCTAGCTCGTAAAGTACATCCTCTCAAATTCAAACCTTCATTGGGAGAAGACAAATGTAAAATTTTCTTTAAGAATAATCTAACCATTTTTGGATGGAAATGATCTGCATAAAGTCACTCACAATAATAAATATCTCATTTTATGGTGAGAAGTTTTCTTAGGAGGAGTACTAAATATTTGAAACTTAAGGCTTAATGTAAGCTATAAATAAAATAAAAGCATCAGGAGTTAATAGATTTAAGTGACAGGTTAATCATAATATTTAGTTTAAATCAAGCCAACAATTCATATACGTTAGAGATTTTTTATTTTTGCCTTTAGAAAAATTAATCTTTTCCAACAATAGTTATGATTAATTGATGTGATCCTATTTGTCACATGAGATTGTTTTGGATCCCCGAAACATTTTGTACCTAAGATCCATTAAGCAGTACTATCATTTAATGATAATTAAGATAAAATTGAGATGTTTGAAAGCGAAATGTTTATAAGATTTTTTATTAATTTTAAAAAGTAAAATTGAAATACATGAGGAAGATTGCTTACATCTAAATGATGTATTACTTTAGACTTTTTTTTTGGAAAAACATATAGTAATTCCATTAATAAAACTGAAAAGGCCAAATACAAGTTGTGCCAGATGCAACAGCCAAAAAGCAACAGCACCAGAAAAGTTTCAAACCAAAACACCTACAAACTCCTAAGCTTTACATCATTACAAATAATATGAATCAAAACCGATATGTCCCTAGACTGGCTGTTATGGATTTTACAATTCCTCTCATGCCAAACATGGTAGACTATACTAGCAGAAATCAAAGCAAGTTGTCGTTTATACTAAGTTCTACTAGCAAGTCAAGTCCTCCAATCTTCCAACTCAATTTGAAAAGAGTAGAAAGCAGAAAAAGACAGATTTAGCCACCTGGATGGAAAAGGAACAATTGAAAAAGAGATGCTCATTCGATTCCGCCTCATTGCAGCATAAGCAACATCGGTTAACCCATGAAATCCCAAAGAGCTGAAATATTATTGTTATTATATAAATTGTCTTAATATTTTAACATTCTTTAATAATGATTATTCTTTTTATTCAATAATTAATTGAACAATATTTACTCATATCGGATCTTTATTGTAAAATGATTTTTCTTTTGAGCATTTGGTGACCATTAGACATATAATATGTAAACAAATAAGATGCTATATAGATTTTGCATGATTTTTCATTAAAATCCTCTTGTCGTGCCTTTATTAATGTTGATGTAATGCGAGTTGATATTGTTGAGTAGATATATATTAATATGAGAATCATATCTAAAAAATGAATTTATTTACTAGTAGCATATCTTTTTAATAAATATGCATAAATAATATTTTATAATTGGTTATTACTTTATCATTTATGATTGTTTATTAATTATTTGTTGGGACACTTGACTACTTGAGATGGTGGAAGGGTCAAGGGGTGAATAATATCAACATTGTGGCATGATTAATTGTAATGGCGTGCGTCTTTTCTATGGGTCATTTTCAACCGAGGCAAGTTGAGTTACAAAATATTTGGTGCCTCTTCTTATAGCAAATTGCTAGTATATATGTCTGTGGTAGTCAAAACTCAAAATGACTGATACTAACGTTTGGAATCTCATTGCAGTGATTTGCACATGGTTTGTAGAGTTGGCCTAAATTAAAGCAGTAAATCTTAATACTATATTAAAGAGAAACAATGAATAAATAAGTCGTTCATTCCCTACATGTTATCACCACATTGATATTATTGATTTATTGTCTTCTTTAGGAATTTAATGCAAGGTTGACTTACCTTTTTGAGTTGTTTACGTAACCCTTTGTCACTTAAATTTTAGCGAAACTTTCTCCCTTCTCTCTTTTCTAATAAGTGCTTCGGATTCCTCCGGAATAAAATTCTTAAGATTAAGAAGAATACCATATTCAGGGTGAACAAACAAGGAGTTAGTCTCCTCAAGTCCTCTGGATCAACATTTGAAATCAATTTCTGATATGCTCTTGGGCGAGGATTACTATTACCATGGGAAGTAAGGACGTCTATAATGACTCTTGGATCACTGTTCACAATACAAATTGAATTTGAGATGGTTTGGTCGGAATCCACTGAATAAATAGTCACCACTAGGGAAAATAGTAGAAGGAACAACATTTGACATTAAAGCATACTTTGGGGTGTTTTTAATAGTTTTTGTGGAAAGGATTTTTTTAGAAATTTAATTGCCCCTGGAATAATGTTTATTAAACTTAAGAATTAAATAATTGATCTCATATTAAATTTTTTTCATTTATTAGATATAGCAACTCATTAAAAAAATTTATCGACTTACAAAAATTGACTCACTTTTTTTTTAAAAAAAGGAAATTCTGAACCAAATACACCACATGTAAATTATATGATCAGTTATTCAGTATGATTAAAAGAATAAGTACTGCCCTAATATTGATTCTTTAGTCACCAAAATATTGACATTTTTGACAGTCAATAAATAAAACTAAAATAGAACAATATATGAGTGGTTGATAACCTTCGCGTAGAATCAACGCGACTTTTAGTGCAATTCACGTGAATTAAATATTAATCATAAAAAAAAGCGTAAATTACGTCATATATTGTCGCCTAATAAAAAAAATTTCAAGAGTGATGAATGTTTTTGGATCAATACATTCTTTAAGTCACTTACATTTCATGAAATTATTATTTATTATATCTTATATTAGTATATTTGATAAATATTATCAACTGTTAATTATAAGAAATTTGAAATGAGTTGGTTATGCCAACAATTAGAAATGAGACTTTAATTAAAGCCCTGTTCTTTTCTGCGGTTGACAAACTGCGGTACCATAACATACTATAGTTTGCCACAACTCACCACACTTTACCACAAATCATTACTTTTCTCTCTCCTCACTTTTCTCCTCTATTTTTTACATTCTCTCTCCTCACCTACCTCACATACCAATAACCTACCACAATTCCACCACATCCACCACAATTCCACCACACCACACCACACCATACCACAAAAATACCGCAGAAAAGAACAGGAACTAAATGAATCTCATCCTTTAGACATATTTTAGGCGTATTTATAAAAATTTTAAAATAAATTTATAGATAAAAATATAATTTTATATCATCTTTCTAATGCCATGTTTGGAGCATTCTAACCTAACTTGGTTTTTCCCACCGTCGCTTCACCCCCGCCCAACGCTAAAGACTATCTTTCCAATGCCAGATTTACTGCCCAATCACTTATTCCCGTGTACCTCAAAATCACTCAAAGTGTTTTCAATGCTAGGTTTGCAGCATTTTAACCTACCTTGGGCTTTTCCCACCGTCGCTTCACCCCCACCCAGCGCTAAACACCATCTTTCCAATGTCAGATTTGCTGCCCAGTCACTCATCATCGCGTCCCTCAAAATCATTCCAAGTGTTTCCGGGATGTCTGCAATGAGAAACATGGTTCACCTTTGTAGATATCCAAAGGCGAACCATGGTTCCCTTTGCAGACATCCGCAAAAGACGCGCCGAAGTTTGAGAGAGTTTGGGGGGTTCGAGAAGATAAAAAGGGGTGGTTTGGATGTCGATTGTCAGTGCAGAGAGTGGTTAGAGATGGTTTTTGGTGCCAGGGTGATGGGCACAGATGATGGTGGTGGACAGAGAGGGAAAGAGACAGTGCAATTAAAACAAAATAATAAAAAAAAATGGAATACCCACATAACTTTCCTTTTATATAAATTAAACCCTCTTATGTCCTCTTTCCTTCATGGTCAATTGTATAATTGGACCATCCATAGGCTCAAACACCCATTTTCATTCAGCAAGTAGAAAGGAATGTTTTTGGTGTAGTGTTGTGTTTACATACAAATTTACTATTCCATCCATAAATATAAATATAATAATTGATGTATAATAACTAATCAACAACTTACTTTGTAACTTGTTTTTACATGTAATTTATTCTTTTACCCCACGAGTATAATAATCAAGAATTCTAGCACTAAATGAACGTTTAGTTACTTAGCCTATCAATTCGAACGGGCGGGTTAAATAATAAATACAAGTCACATGTATATTTGGTTAGAGCAAATATATTTTAAATATATTTTGAGTTCGGACAAATTTGGCATTAAAAACACGAGTTAGGTGTATTTTGAATTTAGGTAAATAGGGAAAATACATATATTTTTTATTAACACACGAATTTAATTTTCATACTCGAATACAATAACCACGAATCATTGGATCAAATAAAAATTAAACTACTAGACCTATTAATTCGGATGAACGATTTAAATATATGTGGATGGTATATTTGGTTAGGGCAAATACTAACCAAGTGTATTTCATATTCATATAAATATAAAAGGTATATTTGATTAAAGTAAATATTGACCGAATATTTCGAATTCAGATAATTATATATATTTAATTAACCCATCGGTGCTACGACGGGCCAGTTAGGCTAGTAATTTGGTAACAGAAGCCGAACTTAGGCCCAGTAAGTTTTATTCAAGCCGAACTTAGGCCCAGTAAGTTTTATCCTTTATTGTCGGACAATGGGCCTTTGTTGTTGGGGTACTAAAGCTAGATCCTCTCACCATAGATGCAACCACAAGTGAGTCCATTTTGATCACTTGATGCACAAGTGATGCGAACAAGTTCTTGCATGGTTGAGAAGAACTTCAACTTCCATCTTTTTTATCTGTGTTCGATACTTGAATGGAATATTTCATTCTTACATGAATGTTTATGGTGTGACCTGAAAAGTTGAACACATGTATTAAATTTTGACATCCCGGCCCTTTCCTTATTATCTTGTAATTGTATTACATTGACTTTTATAGTCAATCTAGTTTGGCTGACATTTCTTCTTTAGTGAAGAATTTATTCCACTTTTAATCGATACTCGATAAGGTGTACTCATCAAAATCATAAGGTGTACTGATTAAAATCATGTTTAATTTATAGCCTAAAAGAAGTTAACATGGGAATTGGATTCATGATATTGAGTATGGACAATCATTTTTTTTGAACTTTTAATAAGGGTAAATAATGCGGGTTGTTAAAATTGGATTCTAACCTTAGAAATATTCTAATTGCACTAGTCAGTTACTCATGGTAGGGAAATCTAAGCTTAGAAGCTTGCTTGATATTGTTTCTTAAAACTTGCGAGTCATGAAATCTGATAACCTAACCTCTAACATGAAATAGTCATAGTAATGAACTACTTCTTGGCATGATTTGGACCATCATATCGTACAATAACAACCTAAACTTTCCAAGATTTAGGTAGCAGAAACTAAGATCTAATTATAGACAGCCTATTCTTACAAGATAGATTTGCGAATTTTGAACAATCGCATCTGGCACCTCCATAGTAATCCATCACAAGGCGAGTCCCTAAAATCAGCAAAATACTGAACCATTGATTGATCATAAGGTGAGTTGCATATCACAATTCAACTAATACCATTATACTTCCACACATATATTTGTTTCTCTTAAGTTATTGCTTACCTTAGCTGACAAAACCCTCCAATATTAATGTTGCAATCATGCATCAATGGTGACAGCGGCCTTTATTTGCTGAATAATCTTGAGAACCTGCCACATCTTAGGCCTCTGCTCAGGAGCCTTCAAACTGCACAAACTTGCAAGCTCAACAAGCATCCCTAATGGTGTATCTTCAAACCCACCATCATCATCATCATCGTGATTATGCCCTCTCATGGTTTGCACCCACCGGAGCATGTCAGGATTCCGGAGGACCGGGTGCTGAGCCGGGGGTGCACCTGAGACGAGCTCCAGCAGGAGAACCCCAAACGCATAGACGTCGCATTCAGAAGTCGCCCTGTGGCATGGTTTTTGGGACTCGGGTGCTCTGTATCTTGCAGAATCGGGATCTTCGTTGTTCGGATATGTGCCGGTTAGTGTGGCCAGACAGTAGTCGGTGACGCGTGCTTCGAAGTCGGATCCTAGGAGGATGTTTGAGGATTTGAGATTGCCGTGGACAAGCTTCGATATTTGGTGGATGTATGAAAGGGCTTGAGCCACTTCTTCTGCTATCTTTAAACAGGATGTCCAGTGCAGAGGGGTTTCCTTTGTTGATCTTGATCCTGTTTGTGTGAATGACTGTCAGTCACAAACTCTTAAATGTGGACAAGAAATCAATTTACTAGAGAACAACCGATCTTGTTTGTCTAAATTTATTCTATGCTTATTTGTTTGAATTTAATTTGTATCTATTGACTGAATTGATTTCGAACTTAAAGCTCCAAGTTGTCCTCGCAAAATAAGATGGAAAGAAAACTCTCTCTTTATCAATAGAATATAAATTACTCTCATTTTCACAACTAATTCCTCCCCTCATTTTCTCTCATCCCAATATTACATTTCCTTTTTAGGCTCTATTCTTTTATGTGGTAGGTTGCGGTACAATACCACACTGCACTGTATCTCTTTAATTTCTAACACACTTCACCACATCACACCACAGTTATTACCAATCGAATATCTCCTTGCCTTTCTTTCTTTTCAACTATCCCACTTACCACAATCCACCACACTTGACACTTCACAAAATTTTTTCAAATTCCACCGCACCATTACCGGCACCAACCCTATAAAAGAATGGAGCCAAGGTTATCATATTTTCCTCCCGTTTTTCTTTTTCTCAAATTCGGATGGAAAATTTTGATAATGGGATTTATGTAAAATTTTCATGATGTACGTTTTCCATCAGAATCCTGTTATTTCACTTTTGTAAAAGTAAAGGCAAGTAAATTATTTTTCAAAAATTTTCTTTCCATCTAATTATCTAAGGACTAAACGGAACCCAAACTTATTCTTGTAATTAAAATAAGGTGAAGAGAACATAACATGAAAGTTGTGAAACTAAGTGGAAATTGGTTACATACTTGCATGAATTTGGGTCCAGAATCCTGGTCAATCAAAAAGTTTTTGTTTTGGTTACCAAATAGTAGAAGTTAGAAAACAGAAGAATACATGTACATCGAAATCTCAGTGGATCAAATAAAGCAAGATTCAAAATGAGAACTTTGTCCTAAAAAAGCAAGAAAAGTAGGGTGCGTAAACATAGGAGCTGAAAACGGGAGATGATTGATTGCTAAGAAATACACAAGTCACAAGTGAGAAGAATTTCTATAGAAAGGAAGAAATGATGCCAAATTTTTTCCACAATTACCTCACTAATGAAGAAAACGTGTAAAGGGAGATGAGATGAGATGACAATTCCACAGCATATTAGAGATGGCCTTTTACAACTTAGAGTTTAGATGATATTTTTCTTATTCATTTCCTTCATCTTCGCCTATGATAGTAGGACACACCCATGTGAACTTCGATCTATTAACTTTTCTCTCTTCTAACTTCCTTTCTCTTTATTAGCTTTTTTCCTCATCTCTTTTCAATATCATCATGGTCCTCATGGACATAAAGTAGGCCGATAAGAAAGAAAGCTTTGTGGTTGATAGATGCCATCATTATGTTAGACCCTTTGCTCTATTGTATGGCTGTATATTTGTATTTGGGTTTTAAGTTATATGATGGATCAGACATTGAACAAAAAAGAAGTCTATATTTAGGTTAAAAAAAGATTTGGAAAACATAAAAATCAAATCGATCAATGTTAAAACTTAAATAAACTATCTGCAATCGTAATGCAATTTGTATTTGTGTTTCAACCTTTAATGTTGATGGTACGGTCACCCAATTTGTAAACGGTTATGTCCATAACTAATAATTGAAAAAGATTGTTTTCCCCCCAACTAAGATAGTAACGAACTATAAGTAAAATATCTCACAACATTTAACCATATTGATCTAGACTTTCTAACATTACACAAATAAATCTGGCATCCGAAATTCAATTATAAAAACTTATCAGAAAAGATCAAAATTTATATATAAGCGACCCATTCAACCAAAAGCTTAAAATATAATTAAAAGCACAAGAATAATTTATCAACTAGCATGTCTCATATATGCAACATTATCCAATAACTAAAATGTCACCGTCTAATATGTAATTTTCACAAACAATACCTCATGAGTCATGCCTATCATACATAAAATCCTATTTTTCATGCATGTATACACCCATCATTATACACTACATGCAAAGGTAATTTTGCTGATCATCATGCATGGTGTGATATGGAAATGTATTACTCCGTATCATTCTATATAATTTCTATGTTTTTGAGGAGATAGAATGCAACACTCAAAAACTAAACATAATTAAGCGAAGTGCTTACCGTGAATTAGATGGTGGAGACTGCCATTAGGCTGATAATCATATATGATCAACCTCTCTTCTTTGGCCTGAAAATACGCCCTCAAAGGGACCAAATTCTGGTGCCTCAGCGCCCCAACTGCCACCATATGCCTCTCAAACATCTCCCCCTTGATTCCCATCATCCTCCTCCCATCAAGCCTTTTAACGGTCACGATCGTCCGATTCCCCAGCTGCGCCTTGTACGTAGTCCCCATCGTCCCTTTCCCTAGCATCTCAGCCGTCGCCTTCATCAGCTGATCTAGGGTGTACATGTTCCCCTCCCCCATGCAGAACACCAGATTATTCCCCTCGCTCTTGCTGATCTCCCTCCTCCAAACTCCCTCCACTTTCTCCTTCAACTCCTTGCTCTGTACATCCAACCTGTCCTTCACCACCTCCGTCTCCGTCGCCTCACTCGCCGGAGCTTCGCCGTCTCCGTCGACGGCGACATTGTCTCTCCTATGCTTCCTGCTCACCAAGAACACGCACAGTAACGAGGAGGTCAAGAACAGAGCGCCGAGCGAAAACCCTAGAATCATCACTTCTCTCTTGTGCCTCATCCTGCTCGCCGGAGACATAATCGGCGCCGGAGATTCTCGATTCAGCGACGGATGATTCGTCGCCGATGAAGAATCGAACAAAGGAGATGAATCGGAATCGGAATCATTTGCGCAGAGTTTAGCAACGATTTCGCCGCAGAGGTTGGGGTTCAAGCTGAACGAAGACGAAGGAAACTTGGAGGGGGAGAAACTCTCCGGGATTCTCCCGGAAATGTAATTTCCGGTGACACTGAAGAATCGGAGGTTCGATTCACGACTCAGCGGCGGGAGGGAGCCATTGAAGTGGTTGAATTGGAGGTCAAGGTAGTAGAGCCGACTGAGCTGGAAGATTCCGGCGGGAATGTTGCCGGAGAAGTTGTTGAAAGCGAGGTCGAGGAAGAGGAGGTTGGAGAGAGGAGAGAGATCGGGGAGGGCGCCGGAGAGGGAGTCGTTGCGGAGGATTAAGACGCGGAGTTGGCGGAGGTTGGTGAGGGTTCCGCCGGAAAATGTGCCTCCGAGGAGGTGGTCGACGACGGAGAGGCGGCTGACGCGGAGGCGGAGGTTGCAGTGGACGCCGGGCCACTGGCAGTAGTGGAGGCGGGAAGTGAAGGGGAGAGTGTTGTGGAGGTCGGCGTGGGATTTGAAGGCGAGGAGGGAGACGGCGTCGTTGGGCGGCGGAGAAAGGGCGGAGACAGGGAGGAGTAACAGGAGGAGGAGGAGGAAGTGGCGGAGGAGGAGGGCGGTGGGATGCATTGGCATTCGCCGGAGTCGTCGTCCTCTGTTTATGCTGATAGCAAATCTAGAGATGCATTTTGTTTGGAAAGTTCTTTTAAAGTATTTTATATGCGAAAAATTTCCCTTGCCTATTCTTTTGGGAAATTTCTTCAAGTGAATACATAATGTGGAAAAATAGGTAACTTAAAACAGTTGACTAACTTTTTAGAATTTTGACTAATTAAATTCTAATTTTTTTCTAATCAAAAGTTTAAAAGTCTCTATTTAATTATACAATTTTTTTATAATAATCTAATTACATGTAAAAGTACCATGATTTTATATGAAGGTAACGAAGTATTCAATAAATTTATATGATTTTAAAGAGTAATAACGGCAAACTTTAATAAAAATACAGAAAGACCGTAAATATAAATAAAAATATTATTATAAAAACTAAAAGGTTGTATTATTTAATAAAAGTATTATATGAAGATCATGAAGTATTCAATAAATGACAGATAAATCAGAAATAAGGTATTGCACATAGAGTTTCACTCCATTAAATTTATATGATTCATTACTCCACCTTTGCAATATTTCTATCTCGTTCTTTCTATGTGAGATAAAATAAGATGAGAAAAGAAATTTTATTTACTAACCATATATTAATCATCTTGAGTAATTCAAATTATAATTAAAATATATATATATATATAAATTGTCAAAAATATATTTTATTAATATGAAGATAACTATTATTTAGGAATTAGATAAAAATTATTTTTTATTTATATTTTTTTATAAATATAAAAATACATAAAGAATGGAGGTAGTAAAACTTGTTTGGAGATTAGAGGATAAGAATGTGGAGGAGTTAATGGCAAGGGAGGGAAAAGAGTAGGGAGGGGTTGAAGCTTTTGAGTTGGAGTCCCCGTGGCGCAGCTGGCGGGTAGGCTTTACAGGTTTTACAGGTTTAGATCGACATGTGAGACTCACGTGGATTGCCACAGAGAGAGAGAGAGAGAGAGAGAGAGAGAGTTTTCTGTCGTTTTGTTGCTTAATGGGGAAGAATGAGACCAACGCAGACTAATCGGATTGGCCCAAGACAAACTCTTTAAGTGAGCTCCGATACGAAGACGTACTCTCAATGAAATGAGCCTACTCGGTCTACACTGGCCCATTTTCAGCCCAAAAATTATACATTTTTGGACTTGGTTTTTTTTTTTTTATTTTTTATGAGGGAGGGGACACTCCAGATTATTGGACAATATGCAAAAAAACCGTTACGCTACATAATTCACTATCAATTGGGGCAAAATGAGATTAGTCATGTACTCATGTTTGGGATAATAGTTTTTGAATTCAAAAAACTCTAAGGTTATTAGTAATTTTTTTACTAAGGTTGAAAATGATTTTAGTGTTTGAAAAAATAGTTTTCATATTAATTTTTTCGATTCAAGAATCTGATTTTCAAGACCTTATTTGGGGTAGCTTTTGAACAAACAATTAATGTTGTCAACCCCCTTTTCTATAAAGAACAAATTCATACAGTTAACTCAAACAATCAATCTAAATAGCTAATAATACTCGACCTAAATCTCATGAAGCCCAGATAAAATCAAATGAGCCAAATACAGAAATTAGATGAACACTAAGATCATGGTACTTCATAGTCCTGAGTGTATGATCTCATCCATACTCGAACTTTGGTAATTTCACAATGGGACCATACTTTTTTAAAATAATCATTGTTGTTGTTGTACGAATCATGGGTTATTTACCCACTTTTACCAATTTTAACACCATCAAAATTTATCCATTCGCTTCGATAATTTTCCTAAATTTACCTGTAATATTACCAACTTGGGCCAACCCAAATTTACACAAATTACTTAGCCTTATTTACCTCTAAAAAAGGTCACACTCAATACAATCAACTTTTTTTTTAAATATAGGTAAACGGTCCAACTCATTAGACCCCTATCTCAGGAGAATAACCCAACAGAGCTACAACGGATGGAGAACAGGTATGCCAATGACCTAAAGTTGGGCCTCTCTCCTACCCGCAGCATCTCTGAAAAATGCCTTCCAGAATTCGAACCCTGGAGATAAGAGATAAGAGGAGGACCTCTTGCCACTCGGACAAGAGGTGATTGGCAATTCAATCAACTTACATTGTGTTGAACTTTAGATAGTTTTTGGTCGATTTAAGGCACTGTTCTTTAGAGTGGTACGATCAAGTTAGGTTTCATAAGGTAATGAAAGGTAAAAATAAAATTTGTGGTAGGTACAATAGTGGTGGGGTAAAGATATTTTATTATTAGAATTTTGACTTTGGTTTAAGTGTTTTTTAGGAAATCTGGTTAAGTAAAACAAGGTAAGGTTAGATAATGATAAACCTAACTTACCAATCTAAATAATAGGCTTTAGTTTCCATCATATTTTGGAGGACAGTATTTATTTGTCAAAAAAGATCCCATTTTTAGAGAAGCTAATTTAGGTTCTGTTCTTTTATACGGTATGGTGCGGTGCGGTAATAGTGCAGTGCGGTGGAATTTGAAAAAAATGCGGTGAAGTGTGGTGGATTGTGGTGAGTTGTGGTGGGAGTTGTGGTGGATGGGGTAGATGAGGAGAGAATGTAAAAAGTAGAGGAGAAAAGTTAGGAGAGAAAAAAGTAAGAAGATATTTTGATAATGATTATGGTAAAGTGTGGTGGAGTGTGATAAACTGTGGTAGAATATTGAGTAGTGCGGTGTGGTGCGGTACCACACTGCAAGTTACCGTGTAAAAGAACGGGGCGTTAATAGCTGGCTATATAGTAAAGTAGAGATACTTTGTTGATGAATCTATTAGTTGAGCTGATAGCCTCTCCCTTTGTAATATTCTTCACAATGATGTGCTAGATTGATCCCTTAAAAAAAGAGTGAACTAAACAAATGAAACCATATATTTTATATCACCATCACACTCTTCCAATAGGCTAGTATGAAAGTTTCTAGACCCTTTCAACTTTTAAGTAACTGAAATGACAAATCATGCCCAAACAAACTTTAGAGTTTAGTATATAACAAGTTTGAGCGTTTTTCATGGTAGCAATTATTTTTGATGAAATTAAGGTAGCTAATTTAGTCATGGCTAGTAAAATTTGGTCATAATGTTCATATACTACAAGAAAAAGGTCTTACTTCCACGCTTGTATACTCACAGATATTTAAATGAGGGTGAAAAAACGAGTAGTTTTATACTCTTTCATCCTTCCGCGCAAACTAAGCATAGCGACATGTTATAAGAGTCCTACCACGCATATTAAGTGGGGTGATTATTGATTATAAATATAAATGTTCTTTCCGCGCATATTAAGTGGGGTAGATTGCTATTAATTTTTTTAATTTTAATTTTTCAAATATCTTTTCTCTAAAAAATATTTGAAAATTATAGTTAAAGATAAAATAGAAGATACAAAGAAGCCCAGTGATATTTGTGTACATATAATATTAAATTAATTTCAAGAATTAATTATCTAAAAAATATTTAATAAATTATATACATCTATTAGTTAAAGATAAATAGAAGATAAAAAATAAATCAAGTCAAGTGGTATTTGTGTATATATAGTATTAAATTAATTACTAGAATAAAATAATCCTTGATATTCAAGTGGTAAGCGTTTGGTTAATTATAATCACCCCTTCCTATGCGCTAAAGTCAGGGATTCGAATCTACATTCAAATGAAAAAATTGTAATATGTGGAATGCTAGTGTATAAGTGATGGCAATGGCCACGCTTATAAGCAAGGGAATACAGTCCCTTGCCACGCTTAATACTCTTTTCTTGTAGTGATAAATATACAATAGTTTGTAATTCGATTTTCATAGAGAAATGTCATAATGTTCATAATACAATATTTCAAAGAAAGTGATTCAATAATCATGCTTCAAAGTTCAAAGAATCAATTCCATATCTTTTTAACATTACATGACGCAAGATGATTCACACACCTTTCTTCAAATCTTACCAATTCCCACATGCATGAACTCAATGTATGTATGTACAGATTAACACATGGTGGTAAGAAAAGGGCAAGTAAGGTTGGATCTATCCAACTCCCAAAGGCCAAAAGCCAAGATGATATAACATGATTAAACTACCATATATTCATGCATGCATGTCGAAGATCGACGTAGATGATTCTGGAAATTAAACACGCATGACGAGGATATAATAGAGCAGCTGTTAAGGTTGGTTATAAGTTGGGTTTTTGGGGGGCCAACGTAATGTGTGTGAGAGTTAGCCTGGAATTAATAAGCATATAAATGGAGCAGTAGATTGTCCCTCGGGGGCCAGCAGGGGGTATAGTCCTCTACGTGTGGGATTAGTGATGGCAACGAAGCGGGTCGGGACGGGGAATATATTTTCCATGCCCGCCTCGCGCACTGCAACCCGTCCCCATTCTGGTCTCCGTCCCTGACTAGGGATGGTGGGGCGGGGAATCCCTGAATCCGTCCGGGCCCCGTCCCGTTCTAGGAAAAAATCTCCGCCTTCATTGGGGATGGGGATGGGGACGGGGACGATTTTCCAAAATCCGCTCGGGGACGGGTCGGGGATGGGGACAAAATTTTCCTCATCCCCGTCCCCATTTTCCCCGCCGGATGAATTTTCCGTCCCCATCCCCGAAAATATTAAAATTACCAAATAACATTTATTCAAATTTAATATATATATTAATGGGAAGGACAAAGTAGTAATTTTCCAATTTATTCGCACTTGTTGATGTATTATTATTTGATTTTGATGTATTATTACTTGAACAAGTTAAATACGTTGTATTTTGAACATGTTAAAAACCGGATCCGATTAAAATTTAGTTAAATTTAGAATAGTTTTAAAAAATCCCGTTGGATCCCCGTTGGGGATGAGGAATCCGCGAGAATGGGGATGGGGCAAGAATCATTCCCCGAAGCGGGGATGTGGACGGGGATGGGGATGAATTTTGGGAGCGGGGATGGGGACGAGGGTATACTCCCCCATCCCCGACCCGCCCCTTTGTCATCCCTATCCCTGACGTGGACGGGAAAATTGAAACCATCCCTATCTCGGCGGGTTTCCCGCTCTCAATAAGGATTTAAATTATTACTATGTTTTTAGATTACGAATTACGAAAATGATAAACATCTTGACACAAGATGGCTCTTAACCATCTTGCATTTCTTCAAAATCACTAATAGAGTGAAATGTAAGTGTATTTAAATCATTCTAAAGGTAGGTTTCATCATTTTCAAGGTTACTACAACTTATAAACAAGTTAAAAATAATTATTTATTTATGTTTATTTCGTAAATATAAAACTATGTATAAAATGTGGATTTTCTACTATGATTGATAAACTTAGACTATTATTATATTTTTTCATCTACCTAATAAGTTTTATATTATTATAATTGATAAATATATATAATTATTAAAGAAAATATTAATAAAAGTTACAAAAATGTAAAATATAAATTACTCAAGATGGTTAAGAACCATTTTGAGTCAAGATGACTATCATGGTCCTTTAGATTAAATTCAGCATTGATATATCTTCTCATTAACTTATTAAGGCATGAAGATAGGCACCATAGTGAAATAATTTCGTATACATTCCATTTTCTTGTTTTTGGCAGGAAAATATGTTATTTAAATTTTATTTTATTTATAAGAGAATACTACACAAAAGGCAAAAAGGCTTTTCTTAGATCTATCAAAATTAATTTCTTCATACATTCTTATACATGGGGATGGACCCCTTAATCTCGCGCATTGGGTTAAGGTGGAGCCCGAATTAATGTTGGATCAATTTGGATCATGAATTAATTTAGTAATGCATGAAGATAGGCACCATAGTGAAGAACGTCCAATGGTCTAAGTAAGCGTAATATGGCGCACTTGTGCGACACAATTAGACTGCGTTGAGTAGTACGATCGTGCCATCCGCCACAGGCAAGCCGTGTTCCAGACCGTATTCTTTAGAATTATAAGTTAGATTTATCTTATTTTATCTTTTCTTTATTTTATCTTACTTTTACTTTAACCGAATCACAAGAAAACACTCAAATTAATATTTTATTTTATTTTCCTTATATTTCTTTACTTACAAAGTTTACTTTACTTAACTTGATCCTACCACTCTAAAGAACATGACATACATTGCCACCGGAAACTAGGGTTGTTGTACTACTACAAAAGATCGAAAACATTAGTCACGCCAAGGCGAGTGAAGGGACAATAGACAATTGGAGGAGTAAAAATCATATTGATAGTTGGTCCAGGAAAGTCAAAAAATGTATGAGATGGTATTGTCATTTGTCATGGATTGGGCGATGAATATGTGGCCAAAAATAGCTGAGACAAATGGCAGAAAATAAGGCATTAATTATAGGCCTCGTGTTAAAGTCTGGAAGGGCTTTGTGTTTAAATTTGCATGTCCACTTGCATATCAACTTGCACTCCCTAACGTAAACAAAGCATCAACCTCCCCCCCAACCGATCCACATTTCTTTTCTATAATAATAATACCAGACAACACATCATTACATCACATTACTTCCTTCCATTTCTTCTCTTACGATCCTCGTACGAAAATAACGTCTTTAACTTTCTTTCTTCCACGTCAAACTTCCACCTAAATAATGCTTTTGAGCGTTGATATATATGGAATCGCGAAATAACTTTGGATTTGAATGTACTAGGAAAATAAATGTAAAGTTACAGTGGAAACGAAATAAATGAGATGATGGAAATTATGGTAAATTTATAAATGAAAAATAAGCAATCAAATGAACACTAGGTATACGTGGGAAACCGAAGAATTCAGAGGAAAACTCACATACGGTAACAACCAGAAAATAATCCACTATGAGAACAAAAGGAGATTACAATAAAAATCTCTCAAACTCTCAACTCACAATCTCTCACGATACACTTGGAAAATATTAATTGGTGAAATAATAGCTATCTCAATATTTTTTCTCTGATCTATTTGATCGCTGTGAAATTAAGTGGAGAAAACTGAATCCTATTTATAGGGCGACTAGGAGAAATTAGAGCTACATTAAAATTCAAATAACTGCAAGTCGTAGCTGACTTGAAGAGGAAACCTTCAACCTAGGTTAATAAAATTAACCACGAGAGGAATTCCACGCCACTCAAAATTCCTTATAGCACCGAATGAGGCGCAGCTTACATCTCCTCCTGTCCTCTTGCCAATTTCGGACCCTAAAAGGATTTAATGGGCCATAAATTCCGACAGAATGATTTCAAATAAGATCCTCCATAATTTGTTGAATAATCTTAACTTTAATTCGACTCTTGGAGTGTTGCGTCTTTAAAAGCAAGCTGATGAGTTGGTATTTGGCCATTACACTTCCAAGTTGCACCATGGTAGGGGCTCCGAAAAGATGTGGCAGCTGATCAACAATTTTACGAATATAATAGCGGAATTGTGATACCCTTCTTTTTAATATTGTCGTAAGATGAAAAAAATTGTAGTAATTTTTGATGAATATGAATATAAATAGGATAATGGTTAGTAATAAGTTTAGGGTGAATTACTGAATTCAATAAAGTTATACTCCATCGTTTGACAAATTATTAATTATTTCTTAATTCAAACATGACTTTAGTATACATTATTATAGTTCCAAAATATTCACACAAATTATCTCTCAAATATCTTATTATATCATCAAATTTTATGTCAATCTAGTTCATCCAAGATAATAAAATATCATGAAATACTACTATATGTTAATCAATATTAATTTATGTTTGATACTTTATTCGGATAATAGATTTATATTCAAACTAATTTGGCCTAGATATTCACATTTCAAATTTAGTATTAGATTAATTTTACAATGTTGATTACTAATAGAATATTGGGAAATATTATATATTTTGCAATCAATTTATTTTTTATAAATATCTCTTACATATGACTGTCTTTACTCTTTATCATCCTTATGAGTGAGTCATCAAACCATATTTCAATATATGATATCAGAGCCGGACGATCCCAACATTATTTTTATTTTTCATTAAGTTCCATGTTTCTCGAGCCAAAGAAATACAGTTATATGTTTATGTAAATAACTAAAAATTGTAATTACTTATGTATAAATTATACATTTATGTAATGTGGAGCGACGCAGGGGATAAGGATGGGTAGAATTGGTTCAACTCAGCTCAAGTTGGGTCCAATGATTTCTGGATTCCTAGGTTGCCTAGTTGTTCGATATTAGAAAAATAACAACTTGTGCGTGCTATGTCAGATCGATGTATCATATTTGCATGGCTTGAAAACGACTTGACCAATAAAATTATATAAAATATGAAGGAAACTTCCAACAATGTGTGAATTAGGGATCCAATTAAGGCACAGTTTATTCCAAGTTGATAAATTAGCACTTTATAATAAGGTTACAACTTTACTAACAACAATAGTATCGAAATAATCATAATGAATACCAAATGGCAAGGACCAACACGAAGTCGTAAGAAGCAATAAGGAGTGATAATATTCAAATTATTACTCCCTCTATCTTAGATAAATAGTCATCATTTGACTAATTTATTCAAATTTTTTAAATTTGACCATTAATTTTTTAAATTATATATTGAGTTATTATATATGACTATCACTATCAGATTTGTAATGAAAAATATTTAACTAAAACATAATATTCAAAGTTTTGTTAAGATAAAATGTGAAATATTAATATACAAAGTGTTACGTCTAAGACTGTAAAATAGTAAAAGGGATAAATTTTTTGAGACAGATGGAGTATAAATATAATTCATCTTATTTTCTATTGAGCCAAAGGAGCCCGCCTTTATATAAAAACAGACCATATGTTAATTTAAATAATTTGGAAATATAATAGTATAACAATTTAATTTTATCCTACTTATAATTGTAAAAAAGATTGATGAAGATATTTTTAATGTGGCAAATTTGACGGTCATATTCTCCGAAAGGGTAAAGTATTATTCTTGATTTATCTTACTTTAATTTTAACTTATTTTAATTTACCGACCTATTTTTACATAATTTATATTTAAAATTCTCTATTAACTATAAAATTTATTTAAAAATAAAAAATAATTAATATAACATTTATTTATCTCATTATTTTGTTTACCTCAATACCTCATCTTACTCAACTTTATTTTATCTTAGCTTACTTTATGTTACCTTTCTCCTACTTTATCATTTTATCTTAGTAGCTTACTTTATATTACATTTCTCCTATTGTATCATTTCAAAGAATAAGGCCTTATTACTATTTTGTTATCAATGAAACTTACTAAAAATATATTAATATTAGATAAACACCATAAAACAGGTTTACTTATTCTTAAAAAATAATATTGTTGAAGAAGTCACAAATGTACTACAACAATAATACAATATTTGTAAAAGTTATTTTGGAATTGATTTAATGGCTAATTAAAATATATGAATTGAACTAGGTCGAATATACTATATTCATCACTAGGGGTGGGCACCACAAACCTAAACCGCAAATTGAACCGCAAAACCGCATAAACCAAACTGCAAAATGCGGTTAACCGAATTGATTTTTGCATAAAAGCGATTTAGGTTAACCAAACCGCTATAAGCAGTTTAGGTTTAGGTTTTGGATTTTCATGAAACGATTAACCGCGGTTAACCGCTCTCAATTAAATTGAAAAAAAATGAATTTATTAGTAGTATGAATTTAATTTAACCGCCTATCGTCGTATCGGAATATGAATTTATTAGTAATATGATTGCATTTATTTGCATAAATGTTATTGTAAATTTTCAGGAAATTGGTTAATCACAAACCGTGTATGTTAACTGGGTAAATTTTCAAATTTTAAAAGTCGTTAACGGGCACCGCTTCTAAATTGCGGTTTCCAGGTTTGGTTTAGGTTTCCAGATTTCAAAAGCAGTTAACCGCAAAGCGGTTAACCGCATATCACGGTTTCGGTTTAGGTTTTCAAAATTCAAAAACCTCAAAAGCGTTAACCTGTTATGCCCACCCCTATTCATCACTAAAATATGAACCGGACCACTTCAATATGCTATTGATAATTACCCCGCATTATATTTGCTTGAATATAAAATTACTGCTGTCTAAAACTTGTTGCATAGGGCTATTTTCTAATGTGGAATTGGCAACCTAAAATTAGGGTTTAAAGGTTCCTGCATTTAATTTAATTTAATTAGTTAATGGAAAGAAGTCCGTACTGTAAGCATTTAATTTAATTAGTTAATGGAAACCATTAACTCAAGGCGGAGTATATGTTTTCTTACACAGGTTCACATATTGTCATATTTTAGCAAGATTTCTAGCCCATTCACACGCTAGTAAAAATCTTATGTAGAAGAGTCATGTTCTGAGTTATTATGAATATGTATTAATATATATCATTCTAAATTAATAAGAAAGTTCATTGTTTATTAGTAAGAAGTTCCAAACGTGTCTATTTTAAAAAAATTTATTTACCGCAATTATATAAAGTGTATTTGAATGCTAATATACTAAACTTTTGTGATATTGGATTATAAAGTGTATTTGGATGCTTATAAAGTGTATTTACCGCAATTACATAAAATCACATTTGTTTAAACGTGTTTGTATTAAGAGATTATTGTTGTAGTTGTATAAAATCACATTTATTTGTGTAAATTAGCTGACATGTCATAAATTAGATATTATTTCTCTCATAATTTAGAAAAAGAAAAAAAAATAAAAAGGTAAGTCTATCCACTATGCCACTATGTAGCTAGTGACTAGTAATTTTACAAGTTGTTGGCAAAGAGCGTGGAATATGGTTATCTTTTTTTTTTTTTTCCTGCTCATGACTTCTTTTTTTCAATTTAGAATTCAACCTTAGTAAAAAGTGTAGAATATGACTGTAATTGTCAATCTAATTAACTATCACTTTTTTTGAGCAATCTTTTAACAAAATTAAAATAACTCATAGTATGGATCCACTTAAATGAAATTAGTAGATATAGCTATATTTTACAGTAGTATTTATGATAACATTGAGTGTTTTGACCAAGTCAAAGTTCTAATTACATTAATATCAACATCCGGTAAGCTCACGTTAGGTCATCCGCAATGGTGAGTTTAAATTCGACTCACTACTGACATGGTATGAGATGAGAATGAAATGAAGTTGTGTAGGACATTTCAGTGGTGAGAATGAGACTCGTCTCGCGAGACGAGTTTGAAAGCGAGTTTAACACACTAATATTTTAATCATTTTTTTTTCTCTCCTCATCCACGTCATTTTTTATCAATATAACCAAATTAATTATATTATTAAGTAGGACTCACTTACTTTTAAAATTAATATGAATCAAACTCATGCGATAAAGTTTGACTCTCTTGGTAGGGATCCACATATTCCACATCATCCAATTAGCCAAACTCAAACTCACTGTTGCGGGTGCTCTTAGGAGGAATTTTTAACGTTTAAAATAGCGTTTTGTGAAACATTAAGAAAATTATCATTGAGCATTTCGAGTAGGGTTTCATATAATTTTTTGGTCAAAACACATCCTTTGAAAATTTTACCTATGGAAATTGTTCATATATTTTTATAGGATAATTGGATTCTAATAATCCCTACTTTTACCAATTGGACAATGGTGGACCGTACTTTCACTTTGTATTCTGGTGGTCCAAAAAAAAAATAAAATTGGATTGTAATGGTACCAAATCCACCTCCACATTCTTCTTATTTTTTTTCATTCCTATACTATATTGTTTTTGTTTTTTTCGTTCCTGCCCCTAGAAAGTTAATGAATTGTAGTTTCTAAAACATTTTTAAAATTATTTTTTTGAGACTCCGAATAATTATTATGATTTTTTAAAAATAATAAAAGTGAAAAAATCGTAAAAAATAGTAAAAAAATGAAAAAAATTGGGAGAAACGCTGTAAATTCATTAAAAATCATTGTAAAGTGTTATACTATGTTTTGAATCAAATGCAACACAAAATCTATGATTCTCTTGAAAATATCCCACTACAATCCAATTTTATTTTTTTTGGACCACCAGAATACAAAGTGAAAGTACGGTCCACCATCGTTCAATTGGTGAAAGTAGGGATTATTAGAATCCAATTTTCTTATTTTTATATCAATTCACATTAATCTGCTAACTCAACCACTAAAATCACCGAATACAATTCTTATTTGAACAGTCATCCTTTATTCGTTACTCAAACAATTATCCTCTTTTGAAATCACCATCTACTACATAAAATCACTATAGGACATCTAAAACATTTATTTTACCAAACAGGGCAATATTGGCTATACACCACCCACAGGACAATATTGGCTTTACACCACCCTCATTTTTTTAAGATATTTCGGCCAGTATTGGTTTTATACCACCATAATTTTTAAAGAAATTTCGCCATTATATAATTGATGACGACAACGTACATATCAATATATGATTAGCCTGCAATTTTGAATTCGTAACTAGTGCTAATTTGTTAATGCCTCTCTGATTATCTCTTAAGCAAGTTGCACTAATCATGGGCACCATTTTGTTAATATCCGTATAGGTTCTTCTAAGCAACAGTTTCCATATTTATTCCTTTATTTTTTTTTCAATTAGGTACACTTCTATTAAAAACAATGTAAGCAACATTTTCCATATTTATTCGTTTTTATTTTTGAATTAGGTGCACTTCTTCCAAACTCATTTTAAAAGAGGGAGATTAAAACCGACATAACTTATCAAGTTCATTAATGAAATAAATATATAAATAGAGAGCAAGTCCTACCTTAATTTGCTTGCTAGTAAAAGGAGTATACAAATTAAGACTCCGTTCTTTTATATGATTGGTGCGATATGGTGGAATTTGAAAAAGTATGGTGAGTTGTGGTGAAAGTTATAGTAGGTGAGGTAAGTGAGGAGAATGAATGTAAATAAAAAATATAGGAAAAGAAGTGAGAAGAGAGAAAAGTAAGAAAATATATTGGTAATTATTGTAATAAAATGTGGTAGAACTTAAAGAGTCTGGTATAGTGTGGTACCGTACCGTAATCTGTCATATAAAAGAACAGAGCCTAAGAGTACATCTTCCAGGGGAGCTTCTACATCTAACATACATCCGGAATTTAGTTTCTGATTCTTTAGTTTTTGAGATAGTTTAATTTATAGTTGAGTAAGAATATAAAATGCTAAGTATCCGTTTTATTGGAGATGGAATTTATTATACTAAAGGAAATAGGAATTATAAGAAGGTTAAGATTTCAAAAAAAAGAAAAAGTTTAAGGAGCAAAAGCCAAACAAATGAGATTTGGATAACTTTATGTGGGCAACGAGAACGGCAAGGATACCGTGGGTGATTCTAGTGAGAATTATTGGTCTGTCAACATTCTATTACTTGTAAAGTTGTGGAGATTGGTAATGATATTGTGTTCTCGAATCCAAAAGGAATAATAAGGTATTTTATAAAGAAGTTATAAAAGGAAAGAAATGCTCGCGTGATAGACAATCCCTTAAAAAGGGAAATTGGATTCTAATAATCCCTACTTTTGTAAATTTGATGACAATAATTCCTACTTTAAATTTGTATTTTGGTGGTCCAAAAAAAATAAAATTGTATTGTTGTGGGACATAATCGAGAGTATACCTAAATATCATAGATTTTGTATTGCATTTGATTCAAAACTTTGTATAACACTTTACCACGATTTTTAATGAATTTACAGCACTTCTCCCAATTTTTTTCAATTTTTTTTTTCAATTTTTTATGATTTTTTCAATTTTATTCTTTTTAAAAAATCATAATAATTTCTCGGAATCCCAAAAAAATAATTTGAAAAATGTTTTAGCAACTACACTTCATTACCTAACTAGGGATAAGAACGAAAAAAACAAAAACAATATGGAGTAGGCATGAAAAAAATAAAAAGAATGTGGTGATGGATTTGGTACCACTACAATACAATTTTTTTTTTTGAACCACCAGAATACAAATTGAAAGTAGGGATTATTGACATCTAATTTGTAAAAGTAGGGATTATTAGAATCCAATAGCTAAATCTTGAATGTTTAAAGAGGCGTGAGTGCGTGACAAGTAATGTATTTACAGAGTTTTAAGAGTCTGACTTCCTTTGATGCTAGGAGTCGTATACGATATATTTCAATTCGCTATTTGTTGTTTCTGTATGCTTAATATACTTTTGTATTTATCAGTTTTTTCACCTTTGAGTAATTGAAAAATAGGTTAAGGAAAACATAAGAAGCAATCATGAATTTTACTGAATTGTATCTTATTATTGATTTACTCTAAATTATTGATTCCTAACCATGAAGAGGAGCATGTAGATTGACAAATGTAAAGGAAAAGTTGATATTTGTGAAACTAACAAATGGAATTAAAAAAGGGAAAAAAATTGAGTCATTGATATTAGTTTACCATAGCAAAATTACTACCAATGACACATTAGAACCAAATTAAAGTTTTGACTATTGAGTGAAGTTAAAATCCCGTTATTTTATGCGGTGGGATTGTTTGCGATTTTACACCGCAACGCAAATTTTCAGTTTTCACTACAACTACCATAATTTTTCATTTCCCTTTTTATTAAAAGCGAAAATTTTTCAAATAAAAAAATCAAAACTTTCAATTTATTTTCACCTATCATTATTTTCAAATTAAAATATATCAACCCATTTTCCATCATTTCCATCAAAACTTCTACATTCCACCACATCGCAAATCACTGCATCGTAATTAAAAAAGAACGGGGCCTAAGTACAATAGTCAAAACAATTATACTCATGGTAAATTTTCTCTTAAATTTTGTTCTTGAGAGTGATAGGATTAGTCTTAAGTTGTGTTTGAGTGATAGGATTAAATTAAATAATACTCCTTCCATTTCAAATTAATTGACTGGTCGGAATTTTCACGCATACCAATATGTAACTATAATAACTATCAAATCTCAATTATATTTATCTTTTCTCTCTCCAATAAATAATGTAAAATAATTAAATTAGGTATTGGGAATAGGAAAGTGATAATTATTTTAGAACAAAATAAGTTAGTTAAAATATCAATTAGTATGGAACGGATGGAGTATAAGGTTAGTACGGAAACGAAAAATAAGAAAAATAAAATAAAATAATATCGAATGTTTTTTAGAAATTCAAGTAAAGTAAAATACGGTATAGAATAAACCCAACTTACTATTTTAATATACAATACATAATATTACCTCGTCCCTAACTAAGGTGTCAATTTGACTAAACTTTAACTGTTAATTACTTATAAATTACAATGAATTACAATATAAAATTAACACCGTTAGAAAGATATTGTATTAAAAATTATAATGGCGTTAATTTTATATTATAATTTATTATAATTTATGAATAATCAATAATAAAAATTTACTTAAATTGATATTTGTTTAAAGATGGAGGGAAGGGAGGATATACTTGTATTTGTTTATCACCCTCGAGTGGTTTACTAGCTGCTTTGTAACTTATTGCATGTCTTCCCAATTCATACCAAAATATATAGAGGGACATGAAAACAAAGTAAAATGTACAAGAGAACTAAAATTTAAAGATATAACATCAAACCAAATTTGAAATTTGTAGGAAGGAATCTAAAATGTACACTGTAACACTTGAACATTGAAACTGCTCTCATCTTGGGTGGTGGTGGTGGTTACTCTATGTGACCACCTACTGACGACGGACATGGTTGTGTCCTTCGTGCAAAACAACCCTCTAAAATTCTCAAACTTCTTCCTCCGAGCAACAAAAAAAAAGAAAAACAATTATTCAAATCTTCATTCACCTAGAACACAGAAATTCCTAATGTGGGATGCAGACGATTTTTCCCAAGAAAAATCCTAAAAACCCACAAAGAAATTAATCAAGATAATATTGTGTACTCCAAACTCTCCGACCGATCTTAAGACACTTTACAGGAGGATGAAGCAGCAGATGTTGATGCAGATGCGGCGGGAGCAGGGGAGGATTTCGCCGCCATAGACGGTGGCGACGACGGCGGAGAATTCTCCGGCGACGATCTGGCGGTGATTCTCTCCGCGATCTGGGACAGGTTCTGCAGATTGCACCGTACGATGGTGTCCGCGAACGCGCACGTGTCCTCCTTGGTGTTCCCCGGCGGCACATCCACCACGTACGACTCCACCACCACCGTACCCCCGGCGGCGGAGGGGTGGACGGTGGTGACTGAGCGGTAGTTCTGGAGGCGGTGGTCGCCGCCGATGACTCGGAAGCCAATGGCGTGGCTGTCCTCATCGAGCACTTCCAGTCTCTCCGTGCTGGTGTCCGCCGGAAGGCCGGAAACCACCTTGACCTCCCGGAGACACCCGACTTGGCACCCGTCGCCGGCGATCAGGCGGCAGCTCCGGAGGAAGTGTTTGTACGCCTGGGGCTCGTCGAAGCGCCGGACCAACCCCCAGACGGTGGCGACGGGGGCGGAGATGCGGCGGACGACGGCGGAGCAGCACTGCTGGGGGCCAACCTCGTGGTTGTGGTAGCGGGCGACGAGGGACATCTCGCGGTCAGGGTACGGGCAGGAGAGAGAGAGCTCACGGGCAAGCTCCTGGGCGAGGGAGGGCATCATCTCCGCCGCCGTCACCACGGCGGCGTCGGAGGTGAGGATGGTGGTGGTGGCGGTGGTTGTGGCGGTGGCCAAAGCACGGAGCTGCAGCGTAGAAGGCATTTATATGTAGATGAAATTGTTGTTGTTGATCGATCTGAGATGGGGTTTCGGATTTGAAGATGAAATTGAGAATCAAGATTTTGAATGAATGAATTGGGGGAGAGAGAATGAGTATGAATGTATGGGGAGAGAAGGAGAAGATGGAGATGTGTTTTTATTAAGTGATCTTGGGAGGGGCTTACGCCGGACGATGCAAGTGGGATCAACAACTTGCGACTGAAATAATTATTTTAATTTGAGAGGACTGCTTCATCCTTTTTTAAATTATTAGGGACTACTTGGTTTCCAAGATATATATGTGACTCTCCATTTCTTTTTTATTTGTCTTAGGAGAAAAAACTTGATATCATAGAAATTTTCTCAGTTAATTACTAATTAAATGTATTTAATTAAAATAAAAAAAATTGAATTGATTCAATGAATGTTAGTCGGAAAATAAGTTGTTGAAATTGTAAAATGATAGATAATATAAAATAGGGAAAGTTATTTAGAATTGCAGAAAAAAAAAGCAGAGGTCGTATTTTGGTTTTATATCTATAATCCATATTCCAGGTGTATTAGAATGTGATATACCAATTTTTAATATTGATGCTATTATAGTGATCTTTTAGACCTGTTTATTGTTAATGTACTAAATTATGAAAATGATGAGTTAAAGAAGACATTAATATATTATCAATGTTATTGTATTATCATTCAATTCTCCTCATTATCATCGAAAGTTAATTCATTAATGATAAATAAGTCTAAAAAATTGGTATATTAGTATGGAATGTTAAAGAATGAAGGCCCTGTTCTTTTGTCATGTTGATTCTAACTCTCCTGACATATTTTAATCTAACACAAATCTCTACAAAAATATTATAACTTATCCAAACCTAACTATCATAACTTAAAAATAACTTGTCCAAAGAATATGACCGAAATATTACATGTTACTGCCCCAAAGATTAGTATATTAAAAATTTTCCATTTGCTATGACTAACTTAAAATGATAATATTTGCTTACAATTTGTTATTTGTTGGGATGGACTTTAGACATGGAATAAAGGAAGTATTATTGATATTTATATTTGTCAATTTTGTTTTTTTATTTTATTAAGTGCAACCTGATCAAACTGCCATTTTAAATTTGAAAATACCGACTAGGCTGGACTGGACTCTTTCTAGCTACCAACTTGGATTTCTTTTATACTTTTCGCAATACAACTTGGAATTTATTTTTTGGTTTTTGGGGAAGGCAATTTGGAAAATTTTTATTTAAACCGTATGGTTTTGGTAGTGGTATTTAAAAGCATTGAATTCAAAGTTAGTGTTGCAGTGATTATTTTTTTTTGCAAAATTACTATTAAACAAACAAACAAAAAAAAATTGCAAAAGATAATATTTTAAGGCAAGTTACACAAATTGCTCCCCCTTCCTTACATTATCAAATCCTTACAATGATTAATTACTAAATATCTTATTTATTCAGTAAAACAGTTAAAAATTACTACAGTAAAAATTATTTTTTAACAAGCCATTCAACAATCTTGAAAAAAAAACACCAACAATTAGTGAGAACATAAAACAACACTTATATTGTTGGCATAAATTTACTTTAGACTCCGCATTCTCATCTCTAAAGAGCGTAACTTGTAATTTAACAATAAGATTGTGGATTGGATTGAGGCACAAGGGGGACGTTGTGCGAGTAAGTGGGGGTGATTGTAATACGCCGGATATATAGTTAAAATATGCTTAAAGGGTTTGAAATGACTACTTATATCACCACGGTGCACCTTCTTTTAATGTAGCTCATCCATTGGGAACTCCTCAATTAAGCCTGGTTGACTAGAAGCAGTCTCTAGATGGGTGACCTCCTGAGAAGTTTTCCTAGGCAGCATGTGAGCAAGGACGATGTACGCTGGAAAGACTCATGGTGATTTGTGAGGCAAGTCAACGATCCTTGAAGCAGTTATCGGTAATATCTACAGTCCGGAAGGGGTCAGGGTGTTACAACAGAACTCATTCTCCAAATTCCCCATCCTAGCCTCTTCAACGTATCTCTTGTGTTCAATCTTCCCAATTATACTAACCACATCAGAAACTCTACTTTGGGTGGAGCAATACCTTTCTACACATGCATATTGTGATATTGGATAAAGATGTTATACAAGAGATTTAATTGAGTAATTTATAATAGAACCCCATTTAATACAATATGCCCTATTTCCTTGTGGATGTATTTCTGAAGTATGGATTCCAAATGTATCTCCATTTTTAGCTCATACAAGCTCAACTCCTTCTTGAAAAATAACCCAAGTGTCAACTTGGACCATCATAGCGGCCTATTTCTGCTAGCGTTGCTTTCTTCTGAGGAGAAATTTTATATAATATAGCGAATTGTTTTTGTAAGGGTACATTAGATACCCAAGCATTCAATACCCACTTTTACTCTTGAATTTTTTTTGAAAGTAGGGGCGAGTAGGACCAGGATCCCAGTTGTTTTTGGAGGTTCCCACTGTCATTCTTGGCTATGGCTTGGAGCAAACTATTGTTTCCTCTTTCGGTCCGGGTTGAGATCGTGGGCAAACTTTGCTTCAACTACATGTTCCATTGGGACTGGTAAATGAACTGAAAAATTCTAGCCCGGGTGTCTTAACCTATTTGTACCTTTTATTAGACACTAGAACTAGAAAATAAACCGGGAAATAACTTTGGTAATCGGAACAAACAAAAATGAAGATCATGGATCTCCTTATCTCAACCCTCTGTCCATCTTGATAGGTATTATTAGTGACTCGTTAATTATTCGAAAATTGATGATGCTTTTATACATGTCAAAATCCATGAGACCCATCTCTTTGCGAAATCCAATTCATTAAGCAACAACTCCAGAATGTCCTAGTTTATGAAATCATAAGCCTTCTGAAAATTTAACTTGAGCGAAATTTCAACTTTATTATTTTTCTTGAAACGAGTTGTTCGCTAATAAAGCTCCTCCATCCAATGTCCAAGATTTGCCTACCTACCACAAAAGTGGTACGAGTTTTGGCAAAACAATCCTGATCCTCTTACTTAAGAACATCGCAATAATCTTATAAATGTTGTGCACCATACTAATGGGCATCAAATCAACCGGATCATGAACCTCCCCCGTTTTTTGGATTAATTTGACCCACATTATATTAGTAGTTAGTGGAAGGTAGGTTGTATCAAAGAATTGCGAGATGAAGTTGTATATTTCCTCCTAAATGAGTTGGCATTTTATAGTTTGATGTTAAATCCATCATACTCAGGCGCTCTGAATGAGTCACAAGTTGTATATTTCCTCCCAGATGAACATTTTTAAATTGAAAAAAATGTAGAAATGACTTCATATTCTTGGGGAAGTAAAAATAAAATGAAACTCCAAAAGTATAAGAATGATATAAGCGATATAAAATAAACAAACCTCACTCTAACTTAACAAAAGTAAAATTGTTATTACATTTGCTCTAAATAAAAATGAGTGAGCCTAATTGAGACGAGCAACTATCTACCTACTATCTACAAGTGTACACCCCTATAATGTCATGATTCTACAAAAGTCCTAAAACTCCTGAGGTGACATCAGAAGACATATGTATATTATTTTCCGAACTAAATCAAACTTAGAAAATTTATAAAGTAATATTCAGATATCATTAATCATATGAATTGAGGATGTAAACTAATGATGAAAGTAGCTTGGCATATCTCTATCAAATCAACACCTTAAATTCAAAGAACAAGTTGCACATTAATCTTCATTCCAAATTAAAAAGTTTGGTCCTCCCTGCATAACCCAACCATTTGACCCACTGCCAAAAAAAAAAAAGAGCATAACCCAACCAAACTCCTTCATTAACTTCAATCTCCTTCAAATCCTCATGCCGCCATTAACTGAATTTCCTAAGCTAACAAATTACTCACGTTTGGCTTAATTTACTCATCTTCTAGGAACTTTGACTTTAAGAAAAAAAAAAGTTGAAAATTACTCCTTACTCACTAGAATATTTGAAGTTTAGTTTTGTATTTCTTACCACAATGCAGTTAGTACCACTTGAGTTAAGAGTTCATTAGTAGTTTTGTATTTCTTATGTGAACATGTACATTGTATATAAATTTCTAAATATGATATATATATATATATATATATATATATATATATATATTTAAACATTGATATACTCGTAGTGTAATGTTTTATAATGTGGGATTTAGACCATCTGCAACGGCGAGTTTGAGACTGAAATAATGTTGATGTGGCGAGGGCGAGGATGAGAAAGACAGTGCAACGGCGAGGACGAGTGTCGGTGGTGAGAAAAACTCGAACTCGTGCTCACCGCGCGAGGACGAGGATGAGATTCTCGACATATTTTTTCATTTTTTTAAATTTCTGTTATAGTGTATTTAAACTATTAAATATGGGGCCTACACATTTTTTTTACTTATTTTAATCAAACTCACACTCACTATTGGAAAACAAGTTAACATGGAGAGTCTAACTCTAACTTTGGTGGGCCATACTGCTTCCACCTCATCTAATGAATATAACTCATGCTCACCATTGCGGGTGCTCCAACGACTATTTCTAATTTTTTTTTATATTATGTGTTAAGTAAAGAAGCCAATTACTAGCTAGCTAGGTGTGTATTTATTTAAGGACCATGATACACATCTTGCCTCAAGATGGTTAATAACCATCTTGAATTACTTATATTTCACATTTTGTTAACTTTTAATAATATTTTCTCTAATAATTATGTGTATTTATCAACTACAAGAGTATAATACTTATTTGATAGGTGAAAAAAATATAAACAATAGCAAATTTTATCAAACATAGTAAAAAATACACATTTTATGCATAGTTTTATATTTATGAAAAAATATAAATAAATAAATATTTTTATATTGTTTATAGGTTATAATAACCATCAAAGTAATGAAACATACCATTATAATGATTTAAATATACTTACATTTACTTTTATGAATGATTTAGGTGAAATGCAAGATGGTTAAGAACCATCTTGCAGCAAGATGTTTATCATTTCCGTTTATTTAATTTGGAATTTGTAAGTTCAGAAAAAAAATGACATCTCCTTTTTTACCAAACGCTTGAATATTCGATAGTAATGTTTAGGTATTATTGCGAATTTAATCAAGTTAAAAACTTTGATTGCATAAATATTAGTGTCCAATAAGCTAGTGGTTGAAGGAACGTTTAGCGTTTCAAGTAGGGTTTTATGAAACATTAATAATGTTAATGTTTAGCGTTAGAGTAGTGCTTCATATTTCTTTTGACAAAAAGTATTCTTAGAAAATTTTATGTTTGAAAATTATCCATATCTTTTATGTCAATTCACATTAATATGCTAACTTGACCACAAATTTCACCGAACACAATTCTCATTTGAATAGTAATCCATTATTCTCTAATATGCTACCCGCTATCCAATCCGCTATTTGCTATATAAACTAATATTCGCTGTCTAAAACACTAAGCCAAGTATATGATTAAGATAATTGACCAAAATATGAGTTCTGTTTACGCAACTTTATTTTTTTTTCTCCCAAAAAAATGGTTTATTCCTCCTACCAAGAACATGAAAAAGGAAAAGATAAGGACACTTACCCTCCTATAGACTATAGTACTGTTATTAATATATACGGAACTTGTCATTTTTATTTGTTATATGGTAGAAAGATACCAGGAGATAGGATCAGACATAATTATCTGCAAATCTGTGAGCAGTGATGATAATCTGCGTCCGCAAACCCTTTATAAATCTCAACTTTAATTTCTTTAGTTTTGTCCCAAATTGTTTAGTATTCTTTTTGACAATTTGTAAAATAATAATACTATAACTACAGCTAATACTTGGTCATATTCGCTCAAGTTGACCAATATTTTTTTGGTGATAATAAATACTCCGTATGATGGTCAATTGACATTAAATAAGCTGTATGTGTTTCATGCTTTTATCAAATCTAGAAAAATTATGAAAGAAACTTTTTTTACAGAAGTTATTGGAAATAAAATAGATAGAGTGTTGGGAGATTCAATGCATGGAAGAATGTATATGACTATTATTCGATCAATTGTGTCTAAAATAGACCTGCTTATCGGGTGAAGACCGTTTGACCCGACCGATATAATTAAGTGACTTCAGATCCATTAGTCTTTGTTGCGTGACTTATAAGCTAGTTACAAAAATTATTACATATAGGCTAAGGAGTTACCTTACTCATATAGGCCACGACTATCATTAATATAGAGAAAATATAATAACTTATTATAATTTGGGATAAAATTATGAATTTTATGTTTATCAGATGAATGTAAGAGTATATTGACCATTGCTAGTTAGAAGGCTTAGATCTGCCAATATTATCTTTAAGATTTTGCATACCATGAAACATAATAAGGCTAAGGGTAAGAATATGGCCCTGAAAACAGACATGGCTAAAGTGTACGATCAAGTGTAGTGAGACTTTTTGGAGCCAATTTTAATTAAGCTTGGCTTTTGAGACGAGTGGGTGGCTCTTATAATGAAGTGCGTGTGAACTGTTTCTTCTCCTTTCTTATCGACGGTGAGCCTAGGGGATGGTCAAGCCGAGTAGGGGCTTGCACCGGAGGGATCCAATTTCTCCCTAGTTATTTTTGTTGTGCTCTGAGCTTGTAACGAGCTTGGTTTCTTTAGTTATTCAAGACAAAATGTTGTTGGGAATTAGGATACGCCCCTTGGTTTCTACCATCTCTCAGGATTTTATTTGTAGATAATACGTTAATTTTTGAGAAGGCGAATATGAATGAAGCTATTGAGTCAAAGCATATCTTGGAGTGCTACAAGCCCGCGTCGGGCAAATGTGTGAATGCCACCAAGTCCAATGTCTCTTTCACTCGTGGTGTCCCGAGATGAGATCCGAAGGATCTTTGACTATAGGGAGGCGTTAGCACAAGACAAATATTGAAGCCTAGGGCTACCAATAAGGATTGGTAAGTTGAAATCAATGACATTTCTTTCCATCAAAGATCGTATATGCAACAAGATTAGAAGCTAGACGGGGAGGACACTCTAGTGGATAGGGAGGGAGGTGCTAACAAAGCTTTTGTCGAGGCTATCTCAACATACACGATGAGTGTATTCATCAAGTTTTTAGAAGCGTCGTGTCACAAGATTCAGGCTAATATAAGCAATATTTGTGGAGCCAAGGTCAAGCCAGAGGAAAATGCTTCGGGTTTCGATGGAGAGGAAAATAAGAGTCCTTTTTTAACCATCGCCCTCAATGTAACGTTCAGCAAAATTATTATTTTTTTTTTTCAAAAAAAACACATATCATTGGTTAATTACTCTAAGATAGAATCCAACACTGGTCGGAATGGTCCGATTTGGAACTTGCTGACCCATATAGTAGTATGTGAGCCAACAATCTTTTTTCTCATGGTCCGAGAAAAGGGAGGCCCAGCCCAATAAATGTACAAGGCCCACTAACTCGGGCTCAACTTTATCAATTAACAAACCCATTTCTTTGTTTTCTTTTTTTTCTTTTTTTTTTTGTGGAAGTGATGAACAAAATGAAAAAAAAATCATGCTTGTTTTAGGTACTTTAGTCCCTGCCCCTTACCTCTAAGCATGTTTGTAAGCTGTAAAGTCTACTTCAACTTCTACTAAACTAATAATTCACATTTCCAAGGTTACAAAGCTGCATCAGTAAGATCATACACAGTCCATCACATTGAAGACATAGATTTTGGGCTATAAGCTGCATATTTATGATATTGTACAATTGTTATCAACATCAAAATTTGCTAACTTTTCGCCGCATATTCAACATACTAGTTACTTGATAAAATGCGGAATTCGCATCCGCTGTAGTTTTTTTTATACCATTATTATGATTATGATAATAATAGTAATAATACTAATGAAAGTTGTTCTACCATTCTGCTTGATCTAAGCCAACATTCTAGAGCTTGGATAAATTCTTCAGCAGTTTCTGTTCATTCAAATCAAATCACCAAGAAAATGCAATCAGTAACTCTTCTGACAATTTTGTGGAGAATTAAACACAAAGGAGAGATGGGAGGTTCTTACATTTACAGTCTGAGGAGGGTTATTAAATTACTCATTGATTTCCCTCAAGGGGTTCTCATAAGAAGCCTTCTCGTTCTTCATGATCATATGGAAAGACTTGGCATGGTCTTCCTCGACTATTTCCCTAAGCAAATCATCTTCGATCTTTTCCGCTTGCCATTTTGAGGGATCGTCGACAAACTCCTCACTAAATATCATGCAAGACACCCATTCTTTCCATGTGGTCCTTCCGTACTTGTCTTCCTCCAACGTACCTGTTAGAGAGTATAAAATTATTACTGGGCATTCAATTGACGAGCAGTTTAAGTTTTTTGTTGAGATGGTTCCACAGTACCTGTTGCGAGAAGCTGGTACACATAAACTATCTTCTCTTGGCCCGGCCTGAAGGCCCGAGCAATGGCTTGCTTTTGCTTTGATGGGTTCCACTCGGAGTCAAGCAAAACCACCCTAGAGGCCGCAGTTAGGGTTATGCCTTCGGCGCACGCATTGATGGAAGCGAGCAAGACCCTAGATGGGCCCCCACGTTCCTCAAACCGGTCCATGACCCGGCCCCGTTCAAAGAGTTCCAAGTCCCCTTGAAGGACTAGGACCTCATGACCCTTACTCCACCCGAAGATCCTCTCGAAAAGTGCGATGAAGAGGTTGATGGGGGCAATGTTATGGCAAAAGATGAGTACTTTTTCTCTTCTAATAATAGACCGTTGGACTAGGCCAAGCACGAACTTCACCTTGGTCCCCTTGGTGGGGTCCATCTTGAACTCATCAAGGCTCCGGAGCTCCTCATAGCTCATAAACTTGTTTGCACAAACCGCGGTCTTTATCAACCAAGGATGGATGGATCCAAGGGTGATCATAAGCTCAAGCTCCAACGGGAACCCTCGAGCCACATTCATGTGTTGGTGAAGCCTCACTAGGATCTCATGCTGCAACGGCGTGGGCTTCATCATCAGGGTATAACTCTGAAGACCCGGTAGATTCTCCGAGCCACCCCCTTCATAAACATCAATGAACTTATTTGTCATATTCTTCAACATGTTGAGCCCATCAACCCTCTCCTCAGGATCATTCGAGTTGATCTTCCTCGCAATAATGTCCATGAAGACCTTCCTAGCTCGGTTCTCTATCGAAGTCCTAGTCTTGTTTTGCCCCTTGATCTTCTTCTTATACTTAGGATCCAACACCCTTAACACCTCATTCACAAACTTGGGCCTAGCCAAGCAAAGAGTGTTGAAATACTCGCCAAAGTTGTTTTGAAAGAGGGTCCCCGAGAGCAAGATCCTAAACTCGGTATCAACCCTCATCAACGCCTTCCTCAACCTCGATTTTGTGCTCCTAGGGTTGTGACCTTCATCGAGCACTAGAATCCCCGGACTCTCCCTCAAAATTTGACCCATATACCGCCTATGGGCATACTTCGAATCCTCCCTCATAAGGGACAAAAACGAGGTGTAACCCATGAGAAGGACACTCGGATGAGCATGCCATTTTTGTATCTTCTCAAGACAATCAAGGACATGCATGATATCCCCATTTGGGACAACATTCGACGAACAATTCCCAATCTTTTGCATGTAAATCCTATCCCTATACGTCCTTCGCCCGTGGATTTGGTAAACCGGGACCGGAAACTCCCACTTAATGATCTCCTTGTACCAAGTGTAAAGAGTTGTCTTGGGGGCAAGAACAAGTGGCCTCTTACCAGGGAAAAGCTTCAAGTAACTCACTAGGAACGCGATGATAAGGAATGTTTTTCCTGCACCGGGGGAATGCGATATCACACACCCACCAACTTTCTTGCTCGCGGGCTCCATTTCTGAAGGAATCAAGGACCCGGCAAGGTTCTGCCATAAGAACTCGAAAGCTTTCTTCTGGTGATCATGCAACTTCTTTCTAATGTTCGGGATTAGGTTCCAAACATTTTCATTTGATCCGGATAAGTTGGGCTCCGAGGACGCGGGGTTGTACACAAGATCAACACATGCCTCATGGAGCAACTTGTGTTCGGTATCATCCCTTTCGCCCTTTTCAGTTCGTTCATATTTTGTAGACCCTCCTGTGGAGTTCATCTGAAAACCCAAGAAAAGATAAAAATGTTAGTACATTGGAAAATTGGACATAAAGAATCCAATCTTTAAGGCTACTGGACTGAAAAGCTTTGAATGAGAGAAAAAATAAGCATAAAAACTTGGATGAACATACAAATGGAGGCGAGACGTCTCTTATTTCAGTGACGACATATCCACACAATCGACAGAGAATCCCAATTTCATCATCTATAATATAGCAATGTGTGCAAGAAATGTCCCCTTTGAAAAGTTTCTTGATTTTTTCTTCCTCTTCTTCAGCCTTTTTCTGCACCATTTATTTCGATGGTAAGCCCAATACTTAAATTAGCAACAACAAAAATAACTAAATAAATAAATACAACGACGAAGATTAATAGTTTAATACCTTCTCTTCATCAAGATAATATGCTGAGGCCAAACAGATTTCCATCTCCCTAAACAACACCTCGGTCTCGGACTCCTCTTCTTCTTCTAGAGGCGGGGCATCCTCGGCCGCCTTCTTTTCATACAACGACGAAGCCCCTTGAAGATTCTTCCATGAATCCGTGGGAATCGGCTGCTTATTCTCGATTGTCAACTGAATGTTCTTCATGTAGGTGGATATGAGGTCCTTGTAGAGCTCGAGATCCAAGGGTTTCTTCTTATGCCCCGGTGCATCCTCCGAGTACTTGTTCGCCCTAGGAGTGAAACCCCGGTGCCTTTGCCTCTGCACCGGGGGTTTGTTAGTCAAAAACCTCGCCCTAGCCGAGGATTGAGACTCATAACGGTCAAAATAGTCCAAGTCCGAGATCTTCTTAGTCCTAGCCGGAGCCCTGTGGGCCCGGTACCTTCTCCGGTAGTACTTCAAGGGCATGTTGTCATCGTCCATGTCGAGAGGACTAGGGCGGATCTCGGCTAGGAGATGACTTTGCTCCCTAAGGGGCACAATGGCAAGTTCGGGTTGACCCTTTTTGTCCTTTGGACCGTTCTTCGGTTTGTTAGGACTTTCATCATTTTCTTTTTGGACATTTTTGCCTTTGCTCTTGCTCTTGTTCTTGTTCTTCTCTTTCTCATTGGTGGGTTTTCTTCCACGCCCGCGTTTTCCCTTCTTCGGACCCTCGATCTCTCCGAGAACCCCTTGGCTGGGTCCCGCTTCGTCTTCTTTCGAAACAAGATAACCCTCCCCGGAGTAGATCGCCACGGCCTGGTCGAGGTTCTCCAAGTCACCTCCCGCTTCTAGAAGCTGCGGATCGCTCACATCATCGACAACATCATCCGCCAGCATGAGCGCCAGCTCATCACCCCTGTTCCATCTCTTGTACCCTATACGGAGGGCCGTTATGTCCCTCTGCTCGAGCCCAATTTCTCCCAGGTACCGTTGAGGCTGCACATTTCTCCGCTTGGACCGCCTCAATTCTGTGACCTCATAATAATCACTCGCGGTGGGGTCCTCCTCGTCCCTCACTTCTTGCACACAATTCGGCGACCCCTTAGAAGAACTAGCACCACTATCGACGGGCACAAAAGGGAAGACAACCGAGAACATGACCCCCCCATCAACCTTGAAATTCAAACCACTCTGATGGACCGACGAGGAATAAGACCCAAATGTCCCGTCAAGTACTTGGTACACCAATTTCTTTTCGATCGATCTTACATCGAACACGGTCTGTTTCTGAACAGATGCAACCATGAGATATGTAATGTCAGCAGCAAATTTACCCAAAAACAGCTTATTCTTGGACAAAGTGGTGCAGTCCTCAGTTACGTTCCATCTGAAGTGAATGTTTTCGGATGGTTTTGTCTCGAGTGATTGGAAGATGGAGATTCGGTCAATGCCTACGGCTTCAACCTCTTTGCTTAGTTTTCTACGGTCCGTGCCACCTTGATTGCTGATGAAGAAGAATTTGATGTAGAATTTGCAGTTGCATTCCGATCCATGTGGGATCCTCTCGATGGAAGCGATTCGTGCATCGAACCAACCCTGTTTCAGAAGCAGAGTAAATGAATCAGGCATAAATTATGTACCCCGACATTGAAACCGACTACTAAAATGGGACAGAATCTGTCTAGAACTGGTAAAATCTGGATCCCCAATATATTGCATTCTTGTTGAGAGGATTATAGTATGAGAAGATAGCAATCGAGAACATGCATGAACTAATCCAAAACGAAAATCAATACTTCAAAATCCCCCATTGCAAAGTAGGAAAGGGTCGGACGATGTAGCAATCTTACCGCTAAATTTTGCAATTTAAAGAGATTGATTCCAATCGACCCAAGATTTAGAAATCGTTCGCTAGCTACCATTCCATGGAAAAGAAGTAGAGGATATCTAATGAGATATCTTAATTTAGTCCATTGCAATCTAAGTTGAACTATAACCAGAACATGCATCAACTACGCCCCAAAATGACCTGATCTCGGAAATCAAAATCTTATAACTTCATCCCAACATTATAACAACACAACATATTAGGACACGACAATTTGATCAAATGAAGATATCAATGATCTGGATAGCTGGATTTGTTCACTTTTTGAAGAGTTCTTATGAGAATCTCTCTTTTTACAAACCCCAGAATTTAGCAATGCTTGGTCAAGTTAGCTAGAGGGTTTCTTAACAGTATTGAAACGACGTCTATAAATATGAAAAGATTGAAAATCCGAAATGTTAGACTGTAATGGAACAAAGCAAAATGCCTCTCTAAACTTCTACTTTCTTCACCCATGGAGTAGTATGCTGGGAATGATTTTAAAACCATAGATCAGTCAGAACTACTAGTTTCTCTTTTTTTTTTTTTGAAAAAAAATACGGGTTAGGATTGCTACATCAACAACCCCACCCGCCCTGTTTTACAACACGATTTCTGGGGCATTGGATTTGGATCGTAGAATCATATCACGACGCCAATTTCGAATCATATATTCCGAATCATATATTTCTTACAGGGGTGGATTCCGGAGAAGAGTCTTCTGAGCTATCAGGATTTGTGAACACAGAAACCTCGACGCCGGGTCTTAGAAAACAGGTGCAGTCAGCCATAGTTGCTCTTCTCGGCCTCAGTCTTAGGGTGGCGAGCAAACCCTTTTGCTCGAATAGATACCCCATGTCCACAAAATTCAGGGTTAATGTACCATCGCTGATCCTTATTCGCTCCACGCTTTTCCATGAACCGCGATAAAATACCTCAAAGGCTACAGCATAAAATGAGTAACACCAAATCAGAACACTCAGATATTTCCTGTCTATTATATACTTGACTTGGAAAAAAAAGATGTAAGTCCAAATAATATAATCAAGAATATGAAGTCTTACGGAGGTCATCGAAAGGATGGGAGGATCGATGAAGAGTTTTCCTCTTCATTTCTGATTAAGCAATCTGGTTACAAAATAGTTTCGACTCCCTGTGAATTTATCAGGGAAATATAGGAACCTGCAGAAGTTGACATATTTTTTTAGATTGTGTCCTTTGAGCTCAACGACAATGACTGTGAGTTAAATTCATTCTCTTTTCGGGACATATTTTCTACTAGTTTCGCTTATATAGTAATGATATACAACTAAAAGGAAAGATAATGTAAAACAGTCACCAATATGGTAATTTCATTACTGGTATAGGGATCCATGGTATGAGAGAGTTGAGTTAAAATGGAATCCTACTAAGGGATCAGGGGCGGAGTTCTTTTGCTTTTCCAAATCTATCAATTATCCACGAACAAGGTCATCTTTGGCCGATTTTAGATTTTAGTATGTTCGTCAAGGAGAAGAAGAGCAGGGGCTGTGGTAAACAAACACTCAACGAACCGATGAAAAGTTGTTACATTTTTTACACAATCTGGTTCATTAAATGTTACGTATTTATCCATAGCTTTCATCACACCTTTACGTCTGTCACTAAATTCACACATTCTTAGAAGCGACACGACTATGCACATCATCAAGCTCTATAGCCAATCCTTGACCAAAACAACACCGAAAAAGGCCCAACCAACATGAATTTCTAGTATTTGATTGTTTCTAGAGCACAATGACATGACGTAAAACTCGCTCATTTGTAGCCAAACATGATTTTTTCCCTTTTTCGCGCACGGGGTGGGGTTCTTAGTATGCCAAATGAAATGCAAATGTATAGGTAATTGTTCTTGGTAATTTTCCATGACCAAACTTCAAAAAAAACTTCCCCTTACCATAAATGTCAACAAGCTCTTTTTTCAGGCACATTTAACTCCTATGATCTTCATTTCCCAGGCAAGATGCATCATTTTCTCAATACTTTCCTCTTCCCTAACAATAACTACAATGTCAATGAACTTATCAAAACAAGTGCATGGAGGGGAAGAAAAATCATGTGCTTTTCTTTTCCTTTTTTTTCCGGGAAGGATGGCGAAACTTTTCATTAAAAAATCTTTCCTAAAATTCTACCAAACGCACCCAAAAAATCAGCGAACATCTGATCTAAACCCAACCTCGGTCGAGTAGCATAAATCATTATTATGTGTCAACAACCCAACCTTTTATTTATTTATTTTACTTTCGAGACTTCATATTTATGAACTGCTTACATCTAAATATCCTCATATCTCGCTCAAAATGATCTCAAAAAAATATCTATATTTTGAGATTGATTTTTCCCCCTGTCCTGCTGCACTGGTACACATTTACCCTTACATCCAGGTCTCAAAAAACAAAAGGAAAAATAAAAAATAGAAAAAGAGAGAATGATGACATCAGAAAAATCCAAACGAAAAGCAGAAAATTTTGCAAACTTACGCGAGGACCACAAGGTAAAGTCATGACAGCAGACGACCTGGTAAATTCACTCAGTCTTCAGTACTTCACCTACCAAAAACAAACACCAAACAATAATAAAACAAAATAAATAAAAAGTTGTAAATTTAACCTAATCCCTTACTCCAACAACAAAACTTCAAACTAAGATTTGCTAACCACTGATCGAACTGATTCAATCTTTGCTCATCTTCCGCCGAAAATCATGGGGATTCATATAGAGAGAATGGATTCAGATTTCAGAGTAACAGTTTATAGAAGAAGATGAAGAAAAACCCAAGTGAGAAAACAATCTGAGAATGAAAAGAGGAAAGAAATCAAGCCCAGAAAAGCAATGAATGAGCAGAAATGGAAACACCCAAATGGGAAATCAGGTTAAATATTACCCAATTAAGAAAAACATTCAAAAATATGAATACCCTTTAAAACAGAGCACTCAAAATGATGGTAAAAAAACCTTTCTTTTGGCTGTTTCCACTACCAATCATGATCAAATAAGTAGACAAACTAGAAAACCGATCAAGACCCACAAAAAAGGATCGAAATTTGGTACCTGGGCAGGACGAAAAACTTAACTTCTCCATACATACAACAACACAAACTGAATAGTTAGTAAAACATAGAAGAAGACTGATGAAGAAGTGTGGTCTTATGAAGGGATAGAAGGAAAGAGAGAGAGAGAGAAAAGAGAGAATCATGAAAAGGAAATAAAAGCGGAGTAATCAAAGCAGGAAAAAGATGAAAAGAGATTGGGATTCTGCGAAGAGAGAGTAAGAGTTGTCTTTTAGCAGTAAAAATGGGATTTGTGCATGAAACCACGGGAAAAAGGTTTGAGTATGAGAGTGGAGGCGAGTCAGTGGGAAAACTCAGTGAGTCAGAGAGAGCGAGTTGAAGGTGTGAGTGAGTGAGTGAAGGTGAAGGTCGTGAGTGACCCACTCCTCAGCAAAAGTCGTTGGGAGTCCCGCGGTAAAAGGACCTTCCTGTCCACCACCCCCTTGTTGTATCCCCCAACATTTTTATTGAAATTACATTTAATAAAGATTTAGAAGAGGATAATATTTAAAAAAATTATGATGATGTGGGAGGTGGTCCATTGCTGTTATATCTATGGTAGACTAGACCGGTTAAAATTTTGTCTGATCTGAAAAATCTGAACATTCGACCCGAAGAAATTTGGGTTCGGACATAGGCTTTTGTCGTAATTTTAATATTGACCGAATAAACCGAATATTTAGAGATAATATTTTTCCTTTTTCTATAGTACGAACCTGATTCTGACCTGAATTCATCTTCATCCGAATTGTTCAACCTAGTCTGACCCGAATAAAAAATCGGGTCTGGAGACGAGTTTCTTGCTCGAATATGGACATTGACTGAATTTGACCGACCTAAATTTACCTGACCTAAATTTTTACCAAAAACTAGGTAAACATTAGAGTACATATACTAGTAAGTAAAAGAGTTTAATTTGAAAAGAAATTCATCAATATTTATCATAAATACAACATAATTTTAGTTAATATTATTATAAAAGTTATTAATATTTGCAAATATATCAAAATCTTCATAAAATTCAGCAGGTAAGAAGTTAACATATTCAAATTATACGTAGAGGACCTAATTAAGTAGATTGTGTATGGTGCATGATAAAATATGTGGTGGAGGACCTAAGTAGATCTATACAGTGCATGACCTACCTATATTTTTAAAGGGGTGTAATTTAAAAGATAAATTTATCATTATTTATTGTAAATTTCAATATAGGTTTATCAATATTATTACAAGGTATAACAAAATGTATCATTACAAAATTTATCAATATATGTAAATTTATTAGTTTGTTATAAAATTAGTCCGTTAATAAATTAATATATTCAAATTATATGAGGGGGAATGGGGGATCTAGGTAAGTCCTTTATGATGTATGATATAATTTATGGTAGTTTTATGTAGGTAGACGAGGTAGCCCATTTACTACTCACCATTTATAAGATATATTTCTATCCAATTATTTAAAAGATTATTCATTTGTTCATAATATTCGTCATTTTAAATTATATGAGGGAACCTAGGTAGGTCATTTATGATATATATTGCATGACTTTTAACTGAATATATTTACAAAAGTTACTAGCTTTAATATATTCATATGAAAGCATTTTTTATTATAAACTATCATGATTAATACTAGTTTTAAATGATCATATATAATTTTGACACACATTGCTTAACAACAAATAATAAAAAAACAACGAGGTCAGAGGAAGTAAGAAATTTAGTAAACATTAAAATCTCAACATTGTGACTTGAGAGTGTATACTTTAGGGTTGTTTTTCTTGGGGAGTAGTTGAGCGGCTACAGCCTAAAGTATGAATGAAGTATCATATTTTGTGCCCCTCATCTTTATTATTGGAATTATATATTAATATCTATAGCCTACAAGTAGGTATAGCAATAGATTGGAGGCGAATTGGAGGTGGATACCTTCACTTTCGCTCCACCTAATAATCGGAGGTGGAGGGTCACCTTCAAATTCGATTAATATAATCGAAGGTGGAGGTCTTCAGTTTATAATCGGAAGTCTAATTAATATTTGTATTACCTCCGTCCCAATTTCTCTATCACTCCAATTACTTTTACAAAACCAATACACCTTGGCATTGGGGTGAAAAGTTTGAACCTTACTTAAATTGCCCATATATTTATTGATGTAATTGTTGTTGGGATTGTAAAAAGTGATAAATAAAAGTTATTAATTAGGGGCAAAAATGAAATTACAATTGTTGGAATTATAAAAGTGACAAACAAATTGGAACAAAGAAATTAGTTATTTTGACAGACATTTTGGGACAGAGGTAGTAGTCCTACTATTTATTATTTATTATTTTTCTGTTTTTTTGACAATATTTTTATTGCAATTTAATTTGTCATACTCATGAATTTGAATGGTATTTATGCTTGAAACAAGATGGATGATTAGAGGTCATGAATTTGAATATCATCTTGCTTTTTTGTTGAATCAAGTTTGGATTGGTATTTGTCATATGCAGATTGTAATAGACATTGGGTTAAATATGACTGATGAATGAAGGCTTTTGCTCTTTCCATCAAACCAAAAAAAAAAAAATCAAAAAAAATCTAGTAATTTCATAATTTGTTCATGGTGATACTTGATAAAATTTTAACTTGTGTAAAGTCAAGCTAATGATAAATGACAAAAATACAATAACATATTATATATGTTTTAAAAATAAAATAGATTTGATTGATTTTATTCCATAAGTGTCAATCCAACAATATGATCGTAATTTGATTATATTCCATATCATAACCAAATAACTTGAATACAAGGTTCTAATTCCATACCTCGACAGTTTAATTTCATACCTATTTTATTTCTGAATTCTTAACAAACAGGCCCCTAATATACAAAGGATAGTGAAATATATGATACCGTCAGTCGAGTTATACACCAGAAAGAAAAGAAAAACTTTTGTGTTTACAAAATAACGTAACTTTATAAGATAATAATATTAATAATTAACTTGTTCTAAATTAAAAACCTTGTCGACAGAATGAATGAACAAGGGAATACTTAGGGATGGCAATGGGGCGGATCAGGGATGGGGGAGTATACCCCCGTCCCAATCCCCGCTCCCAAAACTCATTCCCATCCCCGTCCCCATCCCCGCTTCGGGGAATGATTCCTGCCCCATCCCCATCCCCACGGATTCCCATCACGCGAGAATCCGTGAGATTTTTTAAAACTATCCTAAATTTAACTAAATTTTAATCGGATCCGATTTTTAATCGAACCCGATTTTTAACATGTTCAAAATACAACGTATTTAATTGGCTCAAGTAATAATACATCAAAATCAAACAATAATACAAGAACAAGTGAAAATAAATTGGAAAATTACTACTTTGTCCTTCTCATTAATATATATATTAAATTTGAATAAAGGTTATTTGGTAATTTTAACATTTTCGGGGATGGAGATTCGGGGATGGGGACAGAGAATTCACCCCGACGGGAAAAATGGGGACGGGGATGGGGAAAATTTTATCCCCATCCCCGCCCTGTCCCCGAGCAGATTTTGGAAAATCGTCCCCGTCCCCGTCCCCGATGGAGGCGGGGATTTGTCTCTAGAGTGGGGCGAGGCCCCGACGGGTTCGGGGATTCCCCGCCCCATTGCCATCCCTAGGAATACTCACGAATGAAGTCTATACCTCAAACAAACTTTGTTGTTCTGCACATCAACTCCTACAAATTATCTTAAGAAAACTCTGAGGTATTAAACTACTTGGTTATGCCATCAAACTGTGACATAGAATGAATGAACTAGGGATGAGGAAGGAAATAACTATGTTAGAGAACTAATTTGATTTTAAATCGGGATGATTTGCTACACCCTACAGAAACTAAATCTATTACATAGGCTTATGAACACTTATGAGGAAATAACAAAATCTAGATGTGATATAGATAGAGTCCCCAAAAAGGTACTATGATGATGATTTGCAGAGGAAGCAAGTGCTTACAATATATATATATATATATATATAATTGAATTGAAGTGGTAGAAAATGAATTATATTTTATTGAAATAAAACTTCTATATTTAGATTACTATCGTATGTATTGAAAGGAAACAATGATATAGACGGCAAAAGGTACTACAACATTGTTTAGAGAGTGAAAGGGAATAATAATTGAGACATAGAAAGGTATTATGGTGATGCTTAGAGAGGAGACAATTTAGGTTATTATCCTATATATTGAAATGAAATAATAATTTAGACATAGAGGTACCACAACGACGCTTACAAAATGAGACTGTTTTGATTATTGTCATATATATTATATTTAAAAGAAATAATAATTTCGACACAAAAAGGTACTATGAAAATGCTTAAAAAGGAGACAAATGTCCACTGTATACATCTCTACTTATTATTGAGTTAAAGTGGTTGAAAATAAGTGTTAGGCTAATGAAATATAATACCCATATTCTTTAGATTATCATCGTATATATTGAAAGCAAAATAATAACTCAAATGGAGAAATGCGATATGATTGACTATTAGAAAGGAGGCAAGTGCCTAGTGTATATATCACTATTTACCATTGAGTTAAAGTGGTCGAGAATGAGTGACAATTTGCTAAAATACAATACCCCACAACAAGAAAATATGTTTGGGCAACAAATTTAGAGTAGTTTGGGCAACAAAAAAATTATTGTTTCATTAATTTAATATAGGACAACCAAATAATTTTGTGGTTAAATACATTATATGTGGCAACAAAATTTCTTTTTGTTGCAATTGATATAGATTGGGCAACAATTTAAAGAAAAATGGTTGCCAAAAGTTACTAAGGCATCGTTCTTTTATGCGTTAACCACCCAAACGTAATGCAAGATAACGCAAATTATCATTACTTTTTAACCATTTCCAACGCAACTAAACGTAACGCAACCTAAACGCAACGCACAAAAGAACGATGCCTAAAGCAACAAAAAAATTTGGTTATCCATCACAACTAACTTGTGCTACCATTTTTACTAATTTGTAGCCCGAACTTTGTGCTTCGAGGATAAAACTACCAAATCGTAATAATTTGTTTTTGTAGTATTATGTTAAAGGGCAACAAAAATTGGAATAAGGCAACAATTTTTTTTATTGCCCAAAGTAACTATTCTAGTTGTGCCCCATAATTTAGAAGTTATTACCGTATATATTGCTAGGACACAATAATTTAGATGGAGTAAGGAGCTACAACAAAGTTAAGAGAGGAGTCAAGTGCTTATTATGTTTCACTTCAGGGTTCAAGTATAAAGAGATTTGGGACATTAAAATTCTTTAAGAAACCATAACATTTTCTTTGAAAAATTTACTACTATCCTCCATGAATTTAGGTCATTTCTTTGTAAAATTCTTTAAGGACCTTGTAAGTTAGATTTATCTTACCTTACTTTATCTTATTTTGCCTGAATCTTTAAAAAAACACTCAAATAATTTCATTTTATTTTATTTTCTTTACCTTTCCTTTCCTTACCAATCTTACCTACCTAATTTAATCCTATTACTCTAAAAACAGGGCCTTTTTAGTGTAAATCATTCGTGAATAAATAATACTAGACTTCATAGATAAGCTTATTAATAATTTATGGACATGTTATATCATTATCCGTGAAATAACAACAACAAACTCAATATAATCTCGCTAATACAAGGTTTGAAGAGTTGAAGAGATCTAAATAATTTTACCATATATGTGAGTGCATAAAAAGGCACCATTATCCATGAATAAAGGGAGAAAAGAAAGAAAGTGTGATTCCGCAGAAAGGAAACAATAATTTGGATGGTAATTGACTACTACAAAATAGAAAGAGGGGTCAGGGGTGAGAGTCATCAAAGTATATTGGGAAGAAGAAATTAAAGCGATTGGTGATAATAATGCTGAGTCCCAGTAGTCGTTATTTTGGGTCCTACTCATCATAAATAAGGTTTCGTTCTTTTATACAATTGATTGTGGTATGGTAATATAATGTTATACAGTGAAATTTGAAAAAGTATGGTGAGTTATAGTGAAAATTATGGTAGATGGGTTAGGTTAAGAGAAAAATTGTGAAAAACTAGACGAGAAAAATGAGAAGAAAGAAAAATGAGAAAATATATTGATAATAATTGAATTGTGATGTGATGAAATGTGATAGAAAATTAAAGAATACCGTGCCGTAACCGACCACATAAAAAAAAAAGGCCCCAAATACCCCCAATTTTAGCCTCATAAATGTCACCCTACTTCTGGATGCCTTAACTACTTTTTCCTTCCTATGCCATGGATAATAAATAATAAATAGACTTTTTTTCCCTCTGCAAAATTTTAGGCCTTCTCGCTCTGATCACTATCTTATATTGTGAATATGACCATTCATTGGCTTGGTTCTTGTGTTTCATTTATACAACAAACCCTATTTTCATGTTGTTTTACTTCATTTTAATTATTAGCTTTTATTGGTCACAAGTTTGTTTAGGTCTTTTTTTTTTTAGAATGATAAGATGAAATTAGGTGCCAATCACCTCTTCTGTAAGTGGCAAGAGGTCTACCTTCTACCTCAGGTGTCCAGGGTTCGAATTTTGGGGATGACATCTCTCTCTTACCATTTTGGAGAGTGCTGTGGGTTGGAGTGGGACCCATCTTTGTGCCATTGGCATCCCCCGTCCCAGTCCGTTACAAAGGCCTGTCGGGTTATACCCCTGAGATAAGGGCCCGATGGGTTGGACTATTACCTATGTTAAAAGAAGATGAAATTAGGTTTGGTAAGGTAAAAAAAAAAAAGACAAAGTAAGGATAAAATTTTGATTTTGAGTTGAGTGTTTTTTAAGAAATTGGGTAAGGTAAAGTAATATTAGGCAATGATAAATGTAACTTATCACTCTTAAGAATAGGGTGTTAGTGTCTTAGTGATATAACTTTCATGTTTTTTAAGATTCATTCACGCTTACAGTCAAATTATATTATTGTGTTACTAATTCTTCAAGTTAACTATAGATTTATATTGAAAATCATGGAAAGTAACTATGATACCAATTGTATTGACAATGTTCAATTAAATTTGATCGCACTTTTAAAGGGTCAAACAAAGAGACAAAATTTAAGAATTGTGGTGAGGTGTACTGATGTAGTTCATTTACCAATGACTTTTGAAGTGTGTGGTATGTCCAATAAACATTCTTGGGAGTTTATTGTTTTGATTTATAATAACATATTATTGATCAATGCTAATTAGTATTCTGGTAATATGAATTGTGGCCAAAATAAGATCAATTGCATGAAATAACACGTCAAGTTCATTGTTATAACACCAATGGACAATATGATTTATTATATCTCTTTTTGTTTATACGATGATAATATTTTACATGACAATACATGGATACATCTTATTATAAGTAATTATAACTAATATTTTAGGATTGATCAATAACAATTATACATATAATTAGTTAGCACTCATCAATACATTATTATTATTTCAAGGTTATATTTTTCACTGTTACTTATCATAAATTGAAAAGATCAAGCTTATATTATCTTATTTATTTATATTTATTCTGAAATTTATATGGCAGGAGATATATACTATTCTTTTAAAAGAAAGTTTAATACCATTCTTTTAAAAGAAAGTTCAATACCGGGGATAAATTTTTCTAGACAAATTTCCCTTGTAGCGGCAGAACTCTATCTTTTTTTGAGGTAACCATGGCCACCCAAAACAATAACCAATTTAATATAAATATAGGTAACAATCATATATGATATATTTATATATGAACATGTTAATATATCTGTCACTCCTAATCCGAAATTTCAGATTCATCAATGCCCAACTCTCGATAGAAACGTTTAGTAAAAGTGAAAACAAGATAATCAAACCTCATATCAAAATTTTCTCATATATCAAGCACAACTGACTAAAATATCTTGTGAATTTAGGCCCCATTCTTTTATGCGGTAGATTGCGGCGCAGTATCACACCGTACCGTAACTCTTTAATTCTACCATACTTTACCACACCACATCACAATCATTACTAATATATCTTTTCATTTTTCTCTCTCTTCACTTTTCTCCTCTACTTTTCACATTCTCTCTCATCTCCTAACCCACTTACCATAATTCTCACATGACTTCTGCGTTTTGAGTCGCATGTGCATCGTCATCATTAAATCAAGTAACCGTATAAAACAACGAAGCCTTCCTGATTTATAGTAACCTGTTCTTTCCATTGAGGCCCTATTTTTCTGTTGCAGTTTTGCAACAATTGGTGTTTGGCATCGAATCTTTTATCAAATTCAGAAGTTGAGACAAAGGAGCATCAACTTTGTACCACTTGCTCTTTCATTTTATGTGTCTCTGGCTTCACCCTGCTTTATAGCCATCCCATGTCCCATCAATACATAAAGCCACTCATCTCCTCAATCACACGTTTTCATCCCTCCGGGTACCCCGCTTAGATATTTTGCACACCTATATTAAAACTTTGGTAACTTTTACTTTTACATAGGACCCTACTAAGAAAACTGGCTGATAACTATAACTGGTAACTATTAGCCAATAGTTATTTGGATTAGTTAATCGCAGAAAAGTATTTGATAAAATAACTTTTTATAGAAAGCTGACTTCAAAAAACTTCATCAAATAATAGTTTACTGAACACCTTTTTAACCTTGATCAACAATATTCTAAAAGCTAAAAACTACCAAAAATAATAGAAAGCCAAACGCCCCTATATTCCCATTTGCACAAAACCAAACTCCACAAAAATTAACAAAATTTACCCGAATTTACATTCATCGCTATAATTTACAGTAATATCGGAATTGAAATGGAAACAAAAAGCTCTCATTTTCATATTGTGTAGCTGTGTATATAAACTAGGAATCATCAACAGTCACATTAGCATGGAGAATTAGAGCAAAATCTCCAGAAACCACTCGTTAGACACCTAGAGAAACTTGTATCAGTATCAGTAAGGTTCAGTTCCACTATGCTTCATCTATATCTATACATAAAATGTCTACAAAAGGAGTTTGTTTGCTGGACACCAGCCACAGTAACTCAGTAAGAGTTTGAATGTACCATAGTTAGCAGTAACCTACAACACAGGTTACAAAGCTTGACCCTCTCATCTTAAAAACCTAGAGAGCAGAACACTGCCATTTTCATGGCTACTATCAAAGTGTATGAAAGAACCACCAAACACTAATACTCGACGACACCATGACTCTTCCGAAGAAGCTCATATGCTCTAGTGACAACGCTTTTAGTCCATCTTATACATCACACTCCCAGCTCAGACAGATCCAAAAATCCCTGGTCATCAACGGCAAACCCGGAGTCCTCGGTTCTGCCGAGCTTCAAGAAATCAAATGCTGCTGCATCTTCGAACCCAGCTTCGCCAATATTATTGTCCAGAGCACTCGAATCTGGATATTGCATCATTTCAAAAGGTGCATGATCATAGGGTGGTGTTGCTGGTGTTTCATCTTGCTTCTTGATAGAATATTGGGCATGACTGTTGTTCTCCAGCTGTATATGATCATTCTCAACTTGAGACTTGAACGCATCGTAATCCTGCCCCGGGTAGTAGTACCCCGGAGGCACAGGACCCGCTTCTATAGCACCCAGCAGCTCATCAACATCGAACATTTCCTCCACTGAGAAATTCTGCACAAAGTCATTGATGTCAATCACACCTTCCCCTTCACCTTCACCATTATCATTCTCCTCTTCCGGCTCCTTCTTCACAGAAGACCCGGGAATCATTGACGGTTTTGACTCTTCCTCACCATCCTCGAGCTTCACCGCAGACAATCCCATGTTAATCTCGGGCTCCTCTCCAACACACACCTCCGATTTCTTGTCAGAGGACAACTCAGTTTCAGTTTCAGTCTCAGTCTGAGTACACGACGTTGTGGTAGTCGTGGTTGTGGTTGCAGTGGCAGACGAATCCTTGGAATCCTCCTTCGAGGAGGAGGGGTAATTCGGTAAATTCAACCGCGCAGAAGACCCATACATGGCTCGAGCCGCCTCATCATATGCCAAAGCAGCTTCCAGTGCAGTGGGGAACGTACCGAGCCAGAGCCTGCTACCCCGGTTCGGTTCCCTGATCTCGGCGACCCATTTGCCCCACGTCCTCTGCCGGACTCCTCTGTAGTTGCACCGCGCATTCTCGGGCCCGCCTTTCCCCTTCATGCAGCCCTTCTTTGACCCCTTTGCGGGTGCCTTTCGGACCGGCTTTCCCTCCTCGGATTCGAGCTGGGTGTTGATCTGTTTCCATTTGTTGAGGGTCTCTGCAACAGACGGAGCACCATCGCATCTTCTGTGGGATTTTCTCTTCCTGGAGAAGTCAAATTGCAGAGGAGAATAGGAAGAAGAAGGTGGGTTAGAAGGAGCTTGGCTGCAATCGAAAGTGCCCATTTTTTTTTTAGCAAAATTTAACAGCAACCACCTCTTGCAGGAACTGGAAGAAACAAGCCAAAGCTCTATTATAAACTATACAGAAGGACAAATTCTCTCCTGAGTCCACACAATTAGATCACCACAAATCTGCAACAACGAGATAACAAGCCAAAGCTCTATTATACACTATTATACAGAGGCAATCGCAAAATCAGCTTAACAGAAATAATGGCAAACACATTAAAGTTGCAGTACTCATGGATTGGCAAACAGGTTCCAGAGAAAACACCAAATCACCTTCAACAAGATATAATGTTCTCAGAATCAATCACAAGATGAGTGGGATCAATTACAGATTTCAAGATCATACCACCAACTAAAGGGCACTCAATCCCAGTTCCACGCAAAACCCTAATTAAAACTAGAAACCAATCAAAAAACCCTGGATTCCGAATCAACAACCAAATTATCCCAAATGGATTCCGAATCAACAAGCAAATGGTCCCAAATCGCTTCCAAGAACCAGAAACCAGGCGATTTTCAAGAAATCAGAAACTATTCATGAACCCAAGTACCGAAGAACCCTAATTCAATTCATATAACCCACAAACATATGCAAGATTGAGTAAATTGAAAGCAGAACCCTAATCACAGAAGCATCTGTTCCGAATCGAATCAACAAGCAAAATTTCCCAAGTTGCTTGATATATAAACCCAATCACCCAGAAACATATGCAAGATTGAGCAAACTCAGAAGCAGCCGAAACCCCAATTGGAAGTAGAGAGAGGGATAAAATCAACCAACCTTTCAAAACTGAATGAAGACATGCAATCTCTAGGGTTCTTCAAATCAAGAATCGTCTTCTTGAAACAGCACAAGGCAATCTCTAGGGTTCTTGAATCAATCTCTAGGGTTTCTTGAATCAATCAATCTGCAGTGGCAATTTTATCTTCTGGTGATATCTATGTCTTTTGGGTTTGCTTGGGGGACAATTTTTGTCGACTTCAAGTTGGTTTTGGCTCTGGCTTTGGCTTTTTGAGATAGAGAGAAATTAATAATAAAGGAGACAGAAAACAGAGTTCGAGAAAAGCTTAGAGCCCAAGGTAATACCAGATATTTATAGCATTTCGTATCTAGATATTTCTGCGGCAGTGCGGCTGGTCTCCTCACCACCCCACGATTTTTTCTGGGGGCTTCAATCAATTATTATTAATTTTTTTAACAAAGGTGTCCATGCTGCAGCGTCGCAGTGGTGACGTGGCGGATGCTTAGCCTGGTTTTGTGTTCTGGCGACTGTGAATGTGCCACGTGTCCTGTGAAGCTTCCCGAATCACGTTTGAGCTTACGTTAGCGTGAAGATTTCCCCCGCTAGTCAAACTATGGGCCTTCGATGTTTGACTAGGGCCTTTTTTTTTTTTTTTTTTTTTTGTGTGTGTGTGTTAGGTACTGGGTTATTTTCGATTATAATATGGTAAAATGTAGTTGATATGGTGAGCTACTGTTATTTTTGGTTAATTTTATGGTAAGAATAGTTGGTGCAGTAAGTTGGTAAAATGAGTCTTAAGAAATGTGAAAGGTGGTAAGAAAGTGAAAAAAAAGGTATAGTTATTGTAGTAAAATGTAGTTGATGTGAGTCTTAAGAAATGTGAAAAAAGTAAGGAAAGAGAAAAGTATGAAAAAAGAACATTATCGTTGTGGTAAAATGTAGTTGGGTGTGGTTATTTGTGACTAATGTGATTATTTATGGTTAGTGTGGTAAAATTTAGTTGATGTGGTATGGTACCATGCTAAGAAAGGGCCTAAAGTTAAGGCCCATTCAGATTTTTGTTTAGGATAACTGACTTCAAGGGAAGATCGATTAAGCAAATGGACCATAAAATACTAGCAAAACTGAGGAGTTTCAATTTGTGGAAAATGAGTTCAGTATATATTACATGTACCTAGAGCATGTGCTTCAGATATGTATAAGTTAACAATTATATTATTGGGAGTGAACAATGGGTATGTATGAGTGAACAATTATGCTATTGAGAGTGAACAACGGGTAAGTATGAACAAACAATTATGCTATTAAGAGTGAACAATAATCATATTTAGAACACGTGATCTAGGAACATATAATAAACTATAGGTCCAAACAAGCTGATGTGGCTAAATAATTATACATTAATGAAACAGAAATTACAAAAAAATATTAAATATATAATTGTTTTGCTATGTCAACCTGCTGGGTCTACTCAATTTTTTTCACGACTTGAAAGTTGAAACCTCTTAGTTTTGATGGGTAATGGGTCAACGGAGACCGGGTAGCCTAGAAAGCAGGGGGCTGGGCTCAATTTGGGCCAGTCCATTGGATCGTACCCTTTGAAAAAATTATGGACAAAGCGTATACTCACATTTGTATTTGGCCCAATCCTAAGCCAAGACAATTTTCTTTCGTCCAATGTTGAACTACACTGGAACGGACCATGATTGGCAAACAATTGTAGGGGATGATTGTTAGAGCATATACAATGCAAATTCCAAAATCTTGGAATTTTAGTAGGAGTCCACCCTTCCACATCATACATAATTTCTATCTTTTGGAACTTGGTTATATGCTTTCTCCAACCATTAGGAACTCATTCCATCTTTTTACTTTAAAATATTTAATGTGGACCCCACTTTCTCTTGTAAATCACAATTTTGTTAATATTAATATTTATTTATTGTTTCAACATGTATTTTTCGAAATAAAAAAAAATTGAGTTGACAAAATTTTATCTAGTCTGAATATACGAATTTGTCCGACCTGGAAAAAATCGAGTTTAGTCATTAATTTTTTTGTACGAATTTTGATATTGCCCGAATATTCAGACACGATACTTCTTTTTTTTATATTCTCCGAACCCGTTTATTATCACCCAAATTTAGTTTCATTCGACCTAGTCCGACCTAAGATTTTTTAAATAGTTTGAATTTCAACATCAATTTCTTGTTCGATTTTAATTTGTATAATTAGATTTGTAATAAAAAAATACTATTAAAAAGTATAGACTCGTAATTTTTATAACAATATTATATTAAAAATTATTGATTAAAGATACTCTTATAATGCATGAAAGATATATAAAAACAGGGGGAATATTTGATTAAATACTCCATTTACCAAAACAAATATAAATACTTGCATAGTTATTACCAATTGCTGTATATATAATTTTCCTTTTCTAATATTAAAATTTATTAAAAAATTATTTTATATGATAGAATTCCAGAACACTGCGCCGTTCTTTCTCTCGTTCTACTTTCTTTTCGTTCCACGGTTGGAGTGTCTACGTGGGAATTCATCTAAAATTCCACTAATTTCGTTCTGGGCTGCACATGCTCTTAGCTGTTAAGAATTAAGATAAAGTACTGTATTAAACATTTGTACTTGGGCCTCTCCAAGCCCGAGGTATTTGTATATGACTAGGACACGGTCCCTACCGAACCTGCTCATCCCTTGTCAGAACAATTTCGGTCATATCTATGAGCCACAATCGATCATATTATGAGCCGCTAAGTTACCATCACGCTAAATGTGCCACCATCTACAATTACAAAAACTACTAGCCAACAAACACAAATCATCTAACACAATGTCAAGTTTTCTAGTGTCCATTGACTAAAATAAATGTTGAACTAGAGAAAATTAATCTGTTCTAAACTCCACCCACTCGTAACAAAGTCTTCTATCGAGTTTGGTAAATCGTTGCTAGTAGACATTTATTAGTTATTTAAATTAACCGTTTCTATTGAATACTGTATTATTTGGGTTAGACTTATCCTCCTCAAGGTGGTTATCTTTTCATTGAATGTTGAACACACAACCATGTTTGATAAATAGTGATTCAGTAATGGTATTAGTTGTTTGAATCAATTATTCAACTATCTAAATCATCTAATTGTAAAGGGTACTCATCTTACCTTTGCAAGAATTATCTCTTTGGTAGGGTATTATTATTGTACATAAGTACCAAGTGTAATGAAAACTCAAATTCCTTTTTTTTTTTTTTTACTTCTCCGAAAGGAGGGGGTTGGAGAATTAAAACAAAAAGAGTGACCAAAACTCGAATTTATATATCAATAATAAGTGAATCCAAAATACATAGGAGTACAAGCAATCAAAAAAACAACAATATGATCAAAACATGTCAGGCTAATAAACAAACACCTACCAAGAAGCCCTGACTTTTTTCCCCCCATAAGACAATCTAAATTGACACAAATAGATGACAGAAAGAATAATTCAAAAACTATACTTAAAGACTCTTTGTTTGTTCTTCTATGCACTTGAAATAATGCTTCTCTGTTCTGTACTTGGTGCTACTTATTTCCATTAATCTTGATTAATCGAATAAAATTCTTGATTAACAGACGGGAAGATCGGCAGGCGGAGCCTCCAGGGTCTCCAACTGTCCGGCTCCGTCTTCCACCAGGAACGCCATCGCCAACCCCCAGGTGATGTGCACATCCAAGTGGCAATGCATTATCCAAACTCCTATAATCACCAATAAAATTTAGAGTTAATCTCAGCAAAATTTATAATCTCACAATTTACCAATACTTACATTTGATGGAAACTATTTAGAACAAACACTCCAGTGGAACATGGACGTAATCCAATCATAATCTATAAAAATATCTATAATACACCATATAATTCAGGGTTCTTTTATACGATTGGTTGCGGTGTAAGGTGGTGCAGTGTGGTGGAATTGTGGTGAATTTTGGTTTTAATAATTGTAAATGTGTTGGAAAATGTGAAATTGTAATTGAAAAAAGTGAGATAAAGTAATTTTAAAATGAAAATTATGGTAGGTTATGGTAGATTGTGGTGGATTGGGGCAAGTTATGGTGTGGTGTGATACCGCAGTCAACCAACCGCATAAAAGAACAGACCCTTCAGTGGATCATCTCTATATTTTTATGGGAATATTATGAGCATTTTTATGGGGTCTTGTCAAATTTGATTTATATTTCACCCTATTGTCCATTCTAACTAATTTCTATTAAATAGATGACACTTTCTTTTGCTCACCATACAAAGAATAAGACTATATTTTCAGATAATTTATATTTAAAATTCTTTATTCAACTCATAAAATTCATTTAAAAAATAAAAAAATGTGATATTTACCTATTCCTATTATTATATTTATTTTTTCTTACCTAAGATAATAATTTCCACTTAATCTAAGATACCACATAGTTGATTTTGCAATTTACCCATAATAATAATTTAGCTCTAATTTAGCCAAAACTCAAATTAATGGATGAAGTATATAGTCAGTACCTGGGTTATCAGCGACGAATCGAATCACGGCCCACCCATTAACCGGCACAGCAACCGTATTCCTCATGGGCGGATCCACCAAATTAAACTTCTTGGCATCCTTTTTCGGGTCGAAGTTCCCGAACCCGGCGGCGACGACGTAAAAATCATACCCATGGAGATGAATCGGGTGGTTCTCCGCCGCGAAGATGCTCGTCCCCTGCAACACCACCTGAACCCTAGCCCCGTACTTCAGCTTGTACACCTTCGTCGCCTTCACCGGCTGCCACAGTGCCCGGCTAACATTCCCGGTGTAATCGAATTTCACCGGCGGCTTCGGCGGAAAGTCCGTCGTGAACACCCCCGGGATCCCGTACCGGTGTGCCTGCAGCAGGGACCAGTTCGTCGGGAAAACGAAGGACACGTTGTTCATGCTCGCCGTGAACCGGGTCCCGTTCGGGCCCTGGCACCGCGCACGGCCGTACCCCGGCGGGCACGAGTCGAGTCCGAGGCCGACGGTGAAGAAGAGGTTCTCGTCGATCTCGGTGGGCACCTCGGCGCGGCGGAGGTTGCGGAGGTTCTTGTCGAAGTTGGTGGCGGCGTTGGTGTCGTTGAAGGCTGGGAGAGATGGGAACGCCGGGGTGGCGCCGCCGTTGCCGCCGCCCTTGGTGGGGCAGCCGGCGGGGGAGGAGGAGGAGGCGGCGGAGGTGTATTGGAGGATGGCGGTGGTGGTGGTGTTGTCGAAGGGGGCGTTCTGGGCGCTCTGGTAGGGGCGGGCGGCCATGTAGTAGCGGCCGGAGGTTTTTTCGCCGGTGATGAGGACGTCGGTGGTCTGGCCGGGGGCCACCATGATGACGTCAGTCGTGAAGGGTTTCAGGTAGGAGGCGTCGGCGCCGACCACCGTCATCTTGTGTCCGGCGACGGCAAAGAAGAGTTCCTGGTTAAGGGCGGCGTTGATCACCCGGAGGAGGTGGCGCTCGCCGGGGCTGATCGGAACGACGACGGTGTCTGTCCATCATTTCACCGGATAATGATGACGTAAGTTTACGTAGAAACAAACAGGGGAGACTATTGAGACAAAACAGAGCATAATCTCAGAAAAGTTTAGTGAAATTAAAGAAAACTTGATGTTAATTTGTCATGAACCTCATTAAACTTCTTACCAATTCGTCAAAATATGACTAGCTAGAGGTGTTATTTATCATCAAAATTATTGAACATTAGGTAGGTGTACATTGATTTTCACGCAAGACCCTTAGTTAAGGTAATAATGTAGGGTTATCAAAGATAATGACTTGACCTTTACATATGGTAAAAACAATGATGTCATACATGACTTTTCTATAATGATTGATCAGCAAATTCAATTGTGTTTTAAGTTGAACTTTTAATTTCAATAAGCCATGATCCATACTAGTTAATATTAACCGACACTTATTAGCAACAAATTACTTATGACAAGTTGAAAAGACGAAATAAGTCAATATGCAGTCAATTATCATAACAAGACTATTACGACTACAAACCTTGGCGGGAACAGTTGTAGAGATCTCCGGGTTGGCCGTTGATGGTGAAGGCATCAGACACATTAGGCGCAGCTCCGGTCCTCGTCGCTTGTCTCACCACTTTGATAGGGTCTTGATTCCACCACTCTCCTGTTTCATGCCATAATTAAGAACACAATTAATTACACAATTCATCTCATCACATTTGAATTTTGTTATCCTAAACCCTAATCAATAGTACGTGTGTGTGTGTAAGATGATCCATCATTTAATAAATCTACATACCAAGAAGAATAGGTGTTTCGCGTTGAGGCTTGATGAAGGGATAAGAAGCTCCTTCCGGAGGGCGAATGATAAGGGCACCGTGGACGGTAGCCCTGAGCCATGAGCTATGAGCGTGCCACCATAGAGTTCCTTCTTGCCTTTCAATGGTGAATCGGTATGTGTAGCTCCCACCGGGCCGGATCGGACATTGGGTTATGTATTCTGGCCCGTCGGCCCATCCTGTTCTCATTTGTCGTACTCCATGCCTAAAACATTTAAAGAAAACAAAAACCCCGAAAAATAATTTAGCATGCAATAAAAACTAGCTCAATAGTAAGTAAATAAAGAAAAAAAAGGCATGTAATTTGATTGAGTTTCTGTGACAGATTAAGTACGTACCAGTGAATGGTGACATTATACTTGGCCTTGTTAACAACCTTGACTACAAGGGTGTCGCCCTCGGCAACATCCAAGGTCGGACCCGGGTACTGGCCGTTAACTGTGATGATGTTGTAGGTCTTGCACAACCTCTTCACCGGTGTTTGTTGAACCTACATACATCACGAAAAAATAAAAAACCATCAAATTCCCGCCAATTGTTATTAAAAATGTCAAAATAAAAACATGAATGACCAAGGATTAGTAACTTTTTTCATTGATAAATCGAGCCATCTACTGGGTCCTCTACTTCAGACAAAACCTACCGGGTCAACCAACTCATTTGGGAGGGTCACAGCTACAGGCCCGTTGATGCACCACACATGCTACTCTCGTAAAGGAGAGTAGAGTATATGTTGCACCTAGGAGTCAATCCCGGGACTTATGGTATACTACAATGCAGCTGATAGTAACATAGCTCTGCTACGGTAGAATTTTTGCTTACCACAAAATTATGGTACTGAACTTTAGCGGAGGTCAGGGGCAATGTCGAAGCTAGAACAAGCAGGAACCCTAGAAAACACAACCCCATTGTTTTCTCCATGCTTTGATCACTATGTTTTTTTGTTGTTTTCTCTCACTTTGGTATTAAGTTTGTTATTGTGGAGCTTCTCTCTCTAGCTGAGTAGATAGATAGCTTTCTATGTAGAGAGAGAACTAGAGAGATGATGGAATGGGATTGAAGAAATGGGGTGATTATATAGGGAGGCAAAAGAAGAGAAATGGGAGATAACACAACAAGGGGTTGTTTGGAGGTTGGCAGATTAGGTTTTTTGAATCAAACATATGTGAAAGTCAGCATGAATGAATATCTACAGAGAGAGAAAGAGGGGTAAATTACTTGGTTCAACGTAACACTTCCAAAGTTAGAGTTGGTGCACCCACTAGCCTATCAGAAAAATGAATAATAACAACAAACAAACAAACAAACAAAAAAGAAAGAAAAAAAGTTGATTTTTAGCAATTCTTGCATTCCAAGTATCCTCCTAAGGCCAAGTTATTAGCTTAATTCCTCCTCCTTGTTTGTTTGCCTTTGTCGTTGCGTCTGTTTTCACATGCTGAACTAATTACTAATTAATTACTCTTCTTTTTCATTTGGGGTTTAATTACTCACTTTCTTCCTTAATTCGTCTGGTTCCAGCTGGGTTATTTGCAGAGTCCATTGTTTTGGTTGTCAAATTTTTTATCATCTTTTGTATAGTCCTTGCATTGCATATTTGCATGCATGTGTGAACGGGATCAATTGACTCAGATGGGGAAAAAAATTATGTTTATAAGGTGAAAAAGTTCTTTGATTACTTTTTTCAATGGTATGAAGGTGTCAACTATTTAATTTAAAAGAAAGAAAATAGCATTATCTATGTCCCAACAGTTTGATCAAATACACGAGTTTGTCTTCGATATATATTACGTTTACTTGGAGCATGTGCTCCCGAATGTTTGCAATGAAGAATCATAATAACAAAAATGAACAATCATGACAGTAAGCATGAACAATCATATATAGTATCTGGAACATATACTCTAGGTACAGCTAGTATAAATTGCAGATTTTCTCATATTTTCTACAGTAAAGTAAATAGATATTTTCATAATAATTGTTTTTTTGAAAATTATTATAGAATGGTCTCACATAATATTTACTATAAAAACTATAGCCAACAAAAGCACCCTAATAATTTGGATTTATTTCCTATTACCATATTTCACAATTCTAGCTAGCTAGCATATTGTTTCTCGAATCGTAGCTAGCTAATATAGTCAAACAATTTTCTGGAGAAAATGAGTCCAGTTGTAAGATTCCAATCTTAATTTTTCTAGTCAAAACTCTTAATTCTAGTAGAGATTTAAACTTTAAACCCAACTCTTAGTAACCCAAATATGGCAATATAGAAGACTCTTTTTCTCATGTATAGGGTCTCATCAATTATTATACTTTTTTTTTTTGAGTCAAACAGTTCTTTCGTAAATTTCATGATACTTCTTTCAATTATTATTATTATTATTATTATTATTATTAATTGTTGTTGTACGTCGTCAAAGTAAGATGGGATAGAAAGTGTTCAAAGTTCAAACACAGCACTTTACAACTAATAGTAGACCACCTATACACCATATTAAAAACAAAGCAAAATTTGTAAAACTCATGTAATAGCCACTACCACACCATATTGAAAACAAAATTAATTATATGTAAGATGTATGATTTTATTAATATTTGTGAGACCGACTAGCTATATAATGTTATAACAAATATTTGTGAGGTACCTATGACTCTTGACTTTTAACCAACTGCTTATTATTAATCAGTAACGAATCTAGGTTTTTTAATTATAGTGACTAATATACTATTATATTCATCTAATTTACATAAAACTCATAATTTTTATCATAAATTATATTGAATTATTGATTTTTTTAATTTATATTACCAATAGTCGTCACCCATAGCCATGTCTAAAATCAACCCATGATTGTTATAATGGTAAATATGAAAACTATGGTCTGCTGTGTTGATCTATAAAAGTCAATTGCAAAATATAATTACCATGGAAATTAAAGAGAATAAATACTTTGTGCATGTAATTTTCCTTCATGGCCAGCGAATAAGAAGCGAGGGGGAAAGCACGTAGCTATTGTACGTAAAGTTTCTAGATAGTTGAACAACACATTAAAATTTGGACGGTCCATTGAGACTTTGTTTTTTTGGTATTGACCTCTTCTAGTAGGCATCTGTTTTCCCTTGGCTTTATTGAATTTTTGGGGCTTTCATTGAAGTCAATATAACAAATCATAACTAAAACAAATTAATATATGTTGGTCAATATTCTAATTAATAGCTTTTTTTTATGGACTAAAGCTTATTCATGCCTTCCACCATTTGCAAGTACAGTATATTTTATAAGTAAATATATTCAATAAATTACTAAAAGGTACCCTATGTTCTGCGGTATCTATTTTTAGGCGACTATATTATTGAAAATAATTTCTAGGTACCCTGTGTTTTGTAGTACCTATTTTTGGTGACAAATTATCTTTTAGATTTATTACAAGATCCTCAAGACTATGTAAAATTGCAAAAATATCTCTACATTCATAAAAACTTGTCAATTTATATTTCCACCTGCATTACTATTTGTTTTAAGGAATTAGCATCTCCATATTTTTCATTTGGTATCAGAGGAAATAGTAATGCAGAACATATAGTAATTCTTTAAAACAAATAATCAGAGCTTGTCAATGAAAAATATGGAGATGCTAATTCTTTAAAGGGTTTTTGGCTGGGAAAAATCTGTACTGAGGGCCCTGTGATCGAGAAAAATCCAAAGTGACTTTTTAGCTGATGGCAGTCTATACTTATTCATTATTTTCTCGTAGCATCCCAGATTGAAATTCCGGCACCGGAATGCTGATGTGGTAACCGGAGCACGTGCCCTTTTAATTAAAAGCATGTCAGGTCATTTTTTAAAAATTCTATATATGGATGGGAAAAATCCGTACTGAGGGCCTTGTGATCGAGAAAAATCCAAAGTAACTTTTTGGCTGATGGCAGTCTATACTTATTCATTATTTTCTGGTAGCATCCCATATTGAAATTTCGGCACCGGAATGCTGATGTGGCAACCGAAGCACGTTGATCCAAAAAGGACTTCAACAACATGAATCTTTCATCTACCTTACCCACCTTGAAAAACCCAAAAAGCAAAGTATTGAAAGTTATCTCATCAGGATGACACCCGTTCCTTTTCATGTCATTTAACAACTTTTCAACATCACGAGGCCTCTTAGCATGGCACAACCCCAACATCATAACTGTATAAGTTATATTATTCGGAGATATACCTCTCTCAGTCATTTCATCGAACAGTTGGAGTGCATCCGTTATCTCCCCACTTTTACACAAACCATGCAACATCGTAAACCAATCCTTTCACAAGCATGTCGGCAATGAAATCTTTCAGCTTCTAAGTTTCCATGCGCCTCATTTTCATTGCCCAGATGAGGAATCGGAAACTCGATTGAGGGGTGGGTCGATGGTCAAACACCATCGTCACAAATTCGGGTCGGAGAAGGTGGGCGACCCGGTTAAGGTCGGGTTCAATGGGGTACGATTTCTCGAGGATGGAGATGATTTTGTATACTCCGAGAGGCTTCTTCGCAGTGACTAACTTGCTAGAATCGGACCCATCTGAAGAGGAAAGTGCTCTGGTTGCCACGTCAGCATTCCGGTGCCAGAATTTCAATCTGGGATGCTACGAGAAAATAATGAATAAGTATAGACTGTCATCAGCCAAAAAGTCACTTTGGATTTTTCTCGATCACAAGGCCCTTAGTACAGATTTTTCCCATCCATATATAGAATTTTTAAAAAATGACCTGGCATGCTTTTAATTAAAAGGGCACGTGCTCCGGTTGCCACATCAGCATTCTGGTGCCGGAATTTCAATATGGGATGCTACGAGAAAATATTGAATAAGTATAGACTGCCATCAGCCAAAAAGTCACTTTGGATTTTTCTCGATCACAAGGCCCTCGGTACAGATTTTTCCCAGCCAAAAACCCTTCTTTAAAGGGGAATTGAATTTAAATAATCTGAACTTTGGGTCATAGTATACTAAATAATCTGAACTTTAGATTTGGTTCTAAATAATCTGAACTTTGGTCCCCTTGGATCCCAATAGCATACCACCGAGTTAAGTTCAGGCGGCGGGACGACAATAGTAAACTGACATAACACAACTAAAAAGCCTAGGCACATGCCTCCGTCGCCACGTCATTCCGCCACCGAGTTAAGTTCAACTTAACTCTGTGGCGTGCTACTAGAATACAAGGGGATCAAAATTCAGATTATTTAGTACCAAATCTAAAGTTCAGATTATTACTTTACTATGACCTAAAGTTGAGATTATTTAAATCCAATTTCCCTTCTTTAAAACAAATAGTAATGTAGGTGGAAATATAAATTGACAAGCTTTTATCAAGGTGGGGATATTTTTGCAATTTTACATAATCTTGGGGATCTTGTAATAAAACTAAAAGATAATTTGTCACCAGAAAATAGGTATTACAAAACACAGGGTATCTAGAAATTATTTTCAATAGTATGGTCCCCTAAAAATACATACCGCAAAACATATAGGGTACCATTTAGTAATTTATTGAAATATATTTCTCTTTTGTTCAAAAAGAAAATGCTTCTCGGGCTTTAGTGCTGGAGACAAGGCGTGAGGAATATATATATAGGGACGGATCATGTAGAAAATAATTTAAAGTGGGAAGGTAGGAAGCGTTGATCTTAGCCGTTCATATTTAATCTAACGGTTGAGAACAAAACCACCATTTGATTTCCGAAATCAGGCATGTGTGGGAGTAATTTTAAATATTTGGCAACTGAATCATAAAAGTCGCTTGATTTGGGGGATTTGAGCGAATTTTTTTTATCAGACAAGGAGATTTTGCAACAACCTCGAAATGAAAGAAAGTCTTAGTGATTTGGAGTGAGAAATTTGAGCAGGGTACTGGAGCATGGCGACTCATATGGCCTAGGGTTTTCTTCCATGATGCTCCTATCCTCAGTTGCAATAGACGTTAGACCTTGAACATCAGGTCCAACTATGTATAAAATGTACATTTTATACATAGTTTTGTGGAGAACGAACATTCAAAATAACCACAATACTCATCACTCCGACAATATTATACTTACATTACGATAATTTTAGAAACAAAAATGATAAACATCTTGCTGTAAGATGATTCTTAACCATCTTGCATCTGATCTAAATCACTAATAAAATTAAATGTAAGTATATTTAAATCATTATAAAGGTATGTTTCATTACTTTGAGGGCTATTGTAACCTATAAAAAATGTAAAAATATTTATTTATTTGTATTTTTTCTTAAATATAAAACTATGTATAAAATGTACATTTTTTACTATGATTGATAAAATTAACTATTATTTATATTTTTTGACCTAGCAAATACTCAGTATTATACTCTTGTATTTGATAAATATACATAATTATTAGAGAAAATATTATTAAAAGTTAACAAAATGTGAAATATAGATAATTCAAGATGGTTATTATCCATCTTGAGGCAAGATGTATATCATGGTCCAGAAACGAAAATAAACAAACTATTATTTACTCTTACCGTCTTACGTAGTTAAGTATAAGCGAGTTACCGAGGGGTTTTTTGCTTCTTGGACCCCGAACTTTGGGGGTATTTATTTTTTGGACCCCCATATTTCAAAGTTTATATTTTCGACCCTATACTTTGTGGACCCAAAAAATGTGGCCCAAAGTTATGTTTGACTCGGGTGATGACCTAATTGTTACCTAAACTTCCTGATATGGTCTTTTATCATTTTTCCTTCTTTTGACTGTTGTTTTGAAATTGACCAGACTTTGACAGCTAAGGGTGTGTAAAATTCATAGGTAAAAAATAGTAGGATAAAAGTTAAATTTTGGTAACTTTTGGTAAATTTTGTAACATTTTTGGCAAATTTATGCTCATATGGGGGTTGGAAATCGTGCAAGAAGAGGAAGAAGAAGTTGCAGCTGGAAAATTTTCGAAAAAAAAAATCGATAATGGCTTTGAAATATAGGGATTCATATTGTTGACGGAGACAAAGTATAGGGTCCATATTGTTGTCGGAGACAAAGTATATGGTCCAAAATATAAACTTTGAAATATGGAGGTCCAGAAAATAAATACCCCCAAAGTTCGGGTCCAAAAAGCAAAAAACCCGTTCTCGAGCGGGCTTAGTTAATCCGTTAGCTACGTGCCTCATAGGCATTGATGAATTGAAGTAATTAAGTCAATGTGATTAGTTGATTAAACGCGTATCATGGAGGAATGTAAGAGGGGTCAATCATCCTTCAATTTTTAATTAACTTGTTAATCACCTAATGACCTAAATATAGACCAGCATTAATCAGATGAACATCAAGCTTGATTACTACTTCTTATCACAATTTTATAGCTAGCTAGCTAGTATTATCTGACGTAAATCATGAAAATAAATCTTTAAAAAATTGATAATATATTTGCTTTAGAATGAAGTCATGTTTAATTTAGTGTATCTAATAAGGTCACTTTCAAAAAGTATAACATTCACAGATTTATCAATCATGTGAAACTTTTGATTGCCTAACGTCGACTTGCTAACCAATTGTTTTACCTACTATTTAAAATGTTAATTGAAATACTAGATTTATCAACATTCATACAGTTTTTATTTTCATTGCATTAGTAAATAACGAGGTTATTGATTGATAAAGCGTAGAGTTCTCATGATTAGAGCGGATAAAAATTTGGGTCCGGATATTTTTAGGTGGGAAAAATCGAATATCGCACAAATTGGATAAGCATAAACTTTAGTCTAAATTGGTCGGACAACAGAAAATTGAAAAAAAAAATGTGTTTGAATTTTCAGTCAAATCGACCAATGTCAAATTAAATTCAAACAAAAATTCTATGACCGTACCCAATTTTTTTCGTGTTGGACAAATTCAAATTATTGGATCGGACATATCGTAATTTGTTTGTCCTGCTTTCCTGTTTGTAAAGCTTAAAACTGATATTTGTTTCAGGGAATATAAGGTTTATATGAATCAATTAATTGTAATTCACTTTGTTAAGTGAAATGAACCCAAATAAAAAAGATAATTCCTGGGATTAAGACTAATCCTTTTAATTAGGTAGCCTGTCGTACCCAATTGGGAAAGTAGAGCTCTTTTTCAAACAATTTGCAGGATTTTGTAGTGTTTATAAAGTTTAGATTAATTAGTAATCATCGGTTACACTGTAATTATAATTAGGGTTTTTGGACGTTAATATACTGAATTTTGGGATATTGGACAATAATACACTGAACTTTGACTTTGGACAATAATACACTGAACTTTGGAGATGTTGGACAATAATGCACCCGGAATAATTTTGGCGGTGGTTGACTTGGTGGCGATCCTACGTGGTCGGCCTGCCACGTAGGATCACCACCAAGTTAGCCACCGTCAAAATCTTTTCGAATGCATTACTGTCTAACACCCCTAAAGATTAAGATGCATTATTGTCAGAGTTAAAGTTTAGTATATTAGCGTCCAAAATTCCTTATAATTAAGCCATTTGTTTATCATGTGTGACTTAAGGGTTTGACATTTTAGGATTGCTTTGAGATTAATTAATTAATCTAACATGTTAAACATGGTAGCTAGCTAGATGAGCCAGTTTAGTCACCTAGGCCAATTCCATACTTTTGTGTACAGCATTGGTTACATTTTGTTGTAGATCGATTTATTCAGGATTTTCTTATATAATAGAAGGTTTCTATAGAAAAATGTCCCATCTATTAAGGTAAATTATTATTATCGTTTGCTTAAAATTTTACTATGGTCAACCCTGTTTTTAGGGTAATTAGAGCAAGATTTAGTAGGTTGAGAACTTAATTTTATTATTTTAATTTTTCCCACATATTTATAATCTTTGTCTCTAATTTGTAGAAAACGTCAAATAACCAGTCTTGTCTTGTACATCTCTTTTAGACCAAAAATCAAAGTAGCATCTAGTAGTTGTACATTTTCTATGTACACGAGTGATTTTTTTTGGTTATGTTTCTTGTCTTCCTATGTTTATAAATAGATTATGCATTTAATGAACCATGAAGCGGGGAAGAATATATATATATATATATATATATATATATATATATATAAAATAGGATCACCATATTAAGGATTGGAAATATTTAACTAGCACTATTTAAATTTCCTCTAGCTGAGTTTGAAGATCATCTTTTGTTATTAAAGAAATCGTTATGTTTGATTTCAAAAAAAAAAGAATCATCTTTTATTAAAGGGTCGATTTTTTGGATTATTTTTTATATCCGACCATGATTAGGGTGAGTGCTTATGTCTTTAATACTTTTTTTAAGTTTTTTTTTATTTTTGATTAGAATGGTAATAAGTCATTGACTTGGAAATTTTAAATTAAAGTTTCTTAACATTGACCGGACCAAATGGATGGTTTCGTTATATGAAACTCAAATTCCTGAAAAACAAATTTGCATGCCTTTCATTATTAGATTGTTCTCCACCCTTTGATAATAGCAGAAAAGAAAAATATATTTTAGATCAGTTGACTTGGTCACAGTAATTTGTTTATTTTCATCACTCAAGATTTGGTTTGAGCGGGTGGACCAAGAACAAGTTGCCTATTTTTATGTCAAAATTGCTTGCGATATCAAGTTAATATGTCTAATCTTATATTGATTCATGGTTGTAAAGTACCCCAATTATCCTATACGTACATGAAGCTTGTATACATTCTAGTGTTTACACGATGCGGGAAGAAAAAATATATATATACACGACTGTTGGAGTAAATATAACTAGCAATTCCCAAAATGAAGCAGTAGGTCTTATGTAATACCATTTCGCCGTAAAATTGTAGTAAGACGTATAATTTCATGGTGATTCTTTTATGAATAAAGTGGTGGCAACTTATTTGGGGAGACACTGATAAAAGTCTCCTCTTAGTAAATTAATTGTTAGTCACATTCGTATTAAAAAATTATTCTAATTCATTTATTAATCATTGTAAAATATTAAAATGGCACTCTATAAAGAGTTAATCTCAAGATAAATTTACGTGAAACGGTATGTCTTATACTTGAATTTGTGAAAATGAAGATGTTATCAAATATCACTATTGATAATTATCACTAAACTATCTAAAGAGATTGAAATGGGCTATTACGCTATGCACTCTTAATGAAAATAGAACTGAAGAATAAAGATGAAAATTAGATTACAATAATCCTTATTTTGGTCATTAAATATAATAATCTTGCTCTTTACTGCAATCCAACGGGTTCAAAGTAGGACTTATGGTATATTTACTTATCATAGTATCTAATTATATGTTGTAGTAATGTCATACCATTTTTTCAAGATATATCTATTGGCTCCTATGTCAAGAATAGTCACCAATGAACTTTACGGACTAAATACAAAAGTCAAGTACTAAACTATCATGATAAATATTATCCATAACCCCCATAATTTCCACATAAGAGACCTTATTTTTGCTTCCGTTGATTATTAACCTTGGTATGGAGCTTAAAAGATAGACAACCAACCATATGTCACACTTAAGGCTTTGTTCTTTTATGCGGTGTGCTGTGATATGGCGCGGTATGGTGCGGTGAAATTGTGGCGGGTATGGTGGAATTGTGGTGGGTTATTGGTAAATTGTGGTGGGTTTTTTGTGTATATATATATATAAATATTGTATTGGTAATTGTGAAAAAGTAATTTGTGGTGGGTTGTGGTGAATTGTGGTCGAATGATATGTTGTGGTGGGTTGTGACAAAATGTGGTGGGTTGTGGCATCGCAGATTGCCTATCGTATAAAAAAAAAACAGGTTCAAATCAAATCATTAATGTACAACAAAACTCAAGAATAAACTCATTTCAGCGTTGTATTTACTCACAAAGCCACAAACTTATGAGGTCATAATTAGGATTCCATAAAAAGATCCCTAAATCTGTGACCGATCTCATTACCATATAAATATACGATATAATCTAATAATATGGCACATTAGACACGAGAACATCTAGCACAAAATCCCACTAACGTAAATTTCCTCCTACAAATACTAATTCCCCTATACAGAAACAATAGCATACTAGCTAGTATACTACACATGTAAGTTGTGAAACAAAGCAAGGAAATCTTGAAGTTGAAGGGAGAATGATATAATTAATGATCCAATTATCTAACCATATATGCTTAAAGTCTTGTCTAAACTAGAATGATTAATAATGTGTTAATTACTCTGGTTTTAACTTTTAACAACTAACCTAAAACTGTGCATGTTGGCCACTAGACAAACTTGAGCTGACTGACTATTTGTTACTCTCAAATTGATCATCATACAAACAAGGAACAAAGCAAACTCAATAAATTAAAGACTGAGATAGGTGAACCAAAAAAGACTTGATAATTAGCAACCTCTCATCAAAGATTTTTTTGTACTTTTGTTTGGTGAGTTCGTTACTGACTTTTCCATAATCTTTTTCTGATGGGTAACATCATGCAATCATATTTAATCAACAACATGGCCTTTATAGTTTAACTTATTCCCAACCAAATTTTAAATAAAGGATTTTTTTTATCAAAATAATTATATTAGTAATTATCTAATTTCTGTGGTGACTTCATCTATAACTTCATTGATATTGATAATTTAAAGAGTTGTTACTAATTTAAGGATGATCAATTTTTCATTAAAAAAATTAGAATTAACTGATAATGAAATTAGTACTCTCCCTTTTAAAATAATTTTCTCTTTTGACTTTTCATGGTCTTTAAGACGATATTCATTATTAATGTATATATTCATAAAAGTCATAAGATTATATTTATATGTCAATATTTTCTATATAAAATGAATCATTATATATATTGAGAAATTAATAGTTAAAATTTTCAAAGTTGCACCTGGTTCATAACTTCATATTGAATATTGATACATTATTTGAGAGTGAGGGAGTATTAATTTTATAATTATATTTATTATTAATATTAATATGTTATATGAGTTGCTGTTAAAGAATCTTCAATCTAAATCTCATATATTTATAGTGAGTTTCTATATTGTTTTACAGCACAGATTTAGTGGCAGCTAGGTAAGATTTATTTAATTTTTCGTTTTAACTAGTTGTAGTCTGCGTTTCATCATACTCGCTTTCTTGACATTGGGTTCTTTTTTTTCGATAGTTGGAAGCCATAAAGGCTAAAAAGCATCTAAGATGCTATAAACAGTACGCAAAACAGTAGAAACAAACCAACAAAACAACAGCAGCAACTAGACGATACAACCATAAAAAACAGAAAAATTAGACAGCTATGAAACCACCCAACAACAATTCATTTCTTCTTGTTCGATAGAACTTTTAACCCACAAACCTCTCTCACCAAAGTCTTCTTCCGATGAAGTAACGCATCAACACTCATTGGGTTCTTCAACTTTCGCGCGCATCAATAGAAACTGACATTGGGTTCTATATATTCTTGCTCATAATATTTTTTTTTTAAAAAAAATGTTATCTATCTACTAGTATTAATGTACTTTTAATATCGTAAATTCTAGTATAAGATCAACTGTCTCATTTAAATATATCGTAACTCATTACAGAGTGACCCTTTAATTTTTATTATTTTACTATAATTAATAAATGATATTAGAATAGCTTTTTCAATATGAATGTGATTTATAATAATTTATTAAGTGGTGACTTTTATTAGAGTTAGCCTAAATGAACTATTAGTCATCCCGATATTTATAAGTATTCATCACAATGTTATACATCTTACAAGAAATCAGGGTGACAAAAAAATTAATGGATTGATATTTTTGATAATTACATTATTACATATAAGGGTACGCATTAAAACGAAAAGGGATTGATATTTCAATATGAACTGATAATTGATTTTTATACTTTTCATTTGTAAAAATTTCATTTGGATTTTACTGAGTTTGAAGTTTTTGTTTATGGGTTCATCATTCATGGACATATTAGAATCTAAAGCTAATTTATAACTTAAAGGTTATATAGAGAAATTATTGAAAGGGTTTTCTCATATTTGACTAGTGATTTGGTTGCTTAATTGAAATGGTCAAATAGATCTGGGTATCTCCTAAAGTGATCTGTTAACTAAGATTCATCTAGGCTAATATTCGTATATAATATGTTTCTGTTCTTTAAAGCTCTTGTGAAAAAAATGGCCTTTGCTTGAATTCAATGCTTGGTGATTTTTTTCTAATCTTATGAGATTGTAATTTTTGGTAGTTATCTGAGATTAATATGTGAACTTGAGTTTGATTTTCAAGTTTGAAGGTAAGTTTTAGAATGATGTCAGTTCTAAATTATGTATTTATTTTTTTTTTGTTTTCCTTGGTTATAATTCTTCCTATGTCTTCACTCTCCAGGACTTGGGTCTTTGGTCATTGGTTAGAACACTATGAAGAAGAAAAGGAAGCTGGTGGCTTAATGCAGCTGATGTTATGTCATACCATTAATTTTTAGTAACATAGTGTTTTTTTTTTTTTTTGAGATCTTGTTAAACATGTTTTTAAATAATAGATTGTAAATTTGAGTATTAGGTGCTGAAATGCTGATAGATTGTAAATTTAAGATTTATAGAATTTGTATGTGTACCATGTACATTCTTTTGTAAAATTATTTATTATTAATATAAATTCATAAGAAATTTATTTTCTTGTAAATGGGTATTATATTGATATTTTTTTTCCGTATTGTGAGTACCAATGAATATGTATTGCCAGTTTGATGTGACATTACACATTACGAGACACCAATTATTATAATGAAAAATAATTTCAGATTTGCCAAAGAGGCTTGGGGCAGTTGCACGCGTCACAAGGCATAGTGACGCTCGCACGTCACAAGAGTTGCTTGTAACACCCAAAAATGCGGCGGCTTCCCCCAAACGTCACAACATTTTCTTGTGACGCGTCTGGGCGCAACAATGCCAACATGGCCCTGCGTCGCTATTGGGACTTTCTTTTGTAGTGGGAATTGAAAGATATATGTCTGAAAAGTCCATATATCAGAAGTTGCCCATCAAACTCGAAGAACTCTTGTTTGCGCAATGCATGTTGTCATCATCCATCCTGAATACTTACTTATTTTCACCTTTTAATATCCTCCAATTCTTTTGTTTGTTTATTTATGTTGTTGTTGGGTTTTTTGGTTGGCTACAAATTGAGATATGCCTTGTTTGGGTTGCCATTTTTTCACGGGTAGTTACGGTTTGGTGATGTTATTGCATGTATTTATTAATGATTTAATCTCCACTAATTGGTCACTAATTTATTAATGTTCTTGGTACAGAATTGGTTACTAGCTTATACCCACAAGTAAAAACCATCCAAAATTCCATATTGAATACATGCAGATAACGTTCTACATTGTGTGTTATTGGTATACACATCTTTAATTTGTTTTCATACTAGCTTGGCTATTAAAATGTGGTGATAACGGCCTAAGTTGTGTCCTACAACTACTTCTTTGACCACTATGGTTGACTTGGTCTATAATAACGTCAGATTGATATGTAATTATAAGGTAAAATCGTCTCATCATAAATTTATTGTAAGACGTATTAATTTTGGGTAACTATTTATGAATACAGATGTGACTAATAATTTATTTGAGATGACTCTATTAAAAGTCACCTCTTGACAAAAAGTAAATTATTAGTGTCATATTAAAAAGTCATTATAATATCACTTATTAATCATAGTAAAACTAACATTAAAAATGTCACCTTGTGAAGAGCTCGCCTCACGATAAAGTTTACGTGAGACGGTCTTATACAAGAATTTGCGCAGATTGAATTGATCAAGAGTATATAGTTCTTTTCTTTTCGATATAATGTATTTGTGTATTTATAAAAAAAATTGTTTATTTTGGTTGTACTCATCAATAATATTTGAAGTTATACGTGGAATCAATTCTGACTTAGCCATGTTCTTTAAATTGGATAAAATGAGATTTGGATGGATTGGATTGAATTGGATTGGATTAGATTGGATTGGATTGGATAAGTTATGATGTTTTTTTGGGAAATTGTGTTTTTAGAGACGATGCTTTTTTGAGGAATTATATAAGTTTTGGATATGATTGAATTGGAAAGAATTACCAACCAAAGAACAGGGTTATTTTTTGAGGAGTATTTAGATAACATGTGGATATTGTATTTAGCAAACTAGTTCAATGCAGCTAATTAAATGTGACCGGGTTGAGACTCACGATCCGGCTTGGCTCATTTTCATCTCCTAATTAAATGTGACTGGATTGATACAAAAGATATGACTAACTCTCAGAGATAAAATTACAAAAAAAAACTTTTTGTAAAAGAATATGAAGCAGTAGTAACTTCAAAGGTGAAATATTTGCATTGTTATTGTTGATAATTGCTACTAGAACTGATAACTTACCAAATACCAATATTCGATAGATTAGTATTTTGACTGAATTAAAATATTAAAAACTCATCCAAATATTATTGCCAAACATGATCTAAATGGTCGGTCAAACTAGCTATACTGGATAAACTAGGTCTCCCAATTGAGTATTGTATGATGAGGTATTTCTGGCCACACATCCTTCAATTCCTCAAGTGGCTTTAGCTAAATTAGTTGAACTACGTAAGATTTGTCAATTGTCAAAAGGAATGGAATATTAGTGATTAGACCTGTCAATTCGGGCGGGCGGGTCGGTATCGGGTCGGTGTATTTCGGGTTCGGGTAAATACGGGTTCGGTGTATTTCGGGTTCGGGTAAATACGGGTCGGGTGTATTCCGGTTTCGGGCGGTTTGGGTCGGGTTTTCGGGTTATGACTAGCATCTAATTTGACAGTTTTTTAGAACAAAAATAGCCAAGTCTATATATTCAACTTGCCTACTAAATACAATTTTCTATTTTATAATGATGTCATTAGCGCGTCAAGGTCTATTTTCAGAGTTTAAAGTTAAAAATCAACAATTTTAAACAAACAAGACTCAAGAGAACAAAAATATGGATGTTGCTTGGCATCCATCACTTCGAAAAATAGCTGAACAAAAACCCTGTTGTTTCGAAATAAAATATTAATGACAATTGACTATTGAGTGTTAAATAATTTAGAAACATTTACACAAGTACATAATCAAATAAACATATAACATGCATATCATTAGTTCATTAATCATTACCATGAGTCCATGTCAGACATTGCACAAGTGCGATAGTCAAGTCATAAGTGATCATCATCAGTTCATCACTTGATCCATAGGAATTCAACACACTTACACACCACAAACATAAAGAGATAAATGATAAATCAAAGTTCAAAATTCTAGTACAAACTCATCACATTCATAATTATTAATTATACATAAACTAATTATAGCTAGATCCCCCTTGCTCCATAAAACCTTCCGTCTCTAAATCTTCCCATTCATCTTCTCCTTCCTCTTCCCCATCTTCTTGGTCATCAATATCATCATTCAATACGATGTTAGAAACTTGAACACACAAACCATTGAGCTCTGGATCATGTTCCTCTGTATTTCCAAATATTATTTTCATAAGTATAAAATATAGAATAATAGATACACTATGCATAAAAATTTAGTGAAGTAATCAATTGATCATGAAAGTTACCTCCATCGATCTTGAATCCAAACACCCAACTACGAGTAGTAAGTAATGATTCCGCATTTTCGGGCAAAAGAGAGGCTCTCCACTTGGTAATGATTCTTCCTCCCAAACTAAAACATGACTCTAAGCCACAGTGGTAATCGGAATGCTCAAGATATCCCTTGCCATGCAACTCAAGAAAGGAAATTCACTTTGGTGTCTCCTCCACCAACCTAGAATATCCAAATCGATAGTATGATCATATCTCTTCTCATCCAAATACTTATCCAATTCCGAATCAGATAGCATATTATTATCAAAACTTGCAAATCCCTACAAAGTTAAAAAAAAGTTAGTATGCAATGGGTAATAATAAGAAGAAAAGAATGATGCATGTGAAAATATGAAACAAACCTGTAGGTCATCTTTCTTGCTAGGTGCGCTCCTTACATTTGTTGCGGGTTTTTCTTTCACATACTCATTGAAGAGCTTATGCATTTGATCTTTTACAATCTTAGCCTTCAACTCAGCAGTTTCAGGATCAAGATTTTGAAAACAAAACAAGATGAATTGAAACTTGAATCGAGGATCCAAAATGATAGCAAAAGAGAGAATCATACTATAATTATCCCAATAGTCCTTGAATTTCCCCCTCATTTTGTTGCCATACTCCTAAGAAGAACATCATCGCAAAGCATGTGATGCTAGGAGATTTTCAATCCTCCACACATTTTGAAATATAAGTTTGACGTAGCATACTGTGTACCACAAATGAGAGTGGTTATCTCATCAAATGGTTGAAGAAGCTCACAAATTTTCTCAATTCTACACCACTCTTCATCCGTAGGAAGTTCAGGAAATCCAGAAGAAGACCTTTCCATCCACCTCATGTTTGAAAAAGCAACTCTATAAGGCAAAGCTCTCTCTAACATCTTATAGGTGGAGTTCCACCTAGTTGGACAATCAAGCCACAAATCCTTTGAGCAATCAATCCCAAGACCTAAAGAAATTTCCTCAAACTTCAATTTTCTACCTTCGGAGCCGGTCACATATTTTACTAACTCCTTCACCTTACTTATCCCCACATCAATAAACTTTAAGCCCTCCTTAACTATCAAATTTAACACATGAGCACCACATCGAACATGAAAAAATTCACCATTACATGGCATTCTAGCATGCACATTTAGAGTATCACGCAACATGTCTTGCATATTATCATTTGCTCTTGCATTATCCAACGTAATGGTAAACACTTTCTTGTGAATTTTCCACTTTAAGAGTTCATGAATTTTGTCATGCAAGGCACTTGCATTATGAGGAGGGGGCAAGTGTACAAAACTCAATATCTTAGAATGCAAGTTCCAATTTGCATCAATGAAATGGGCAGTCAATGACAAAAAACCTTGACCAACACAAGAAGTCCACATATCAGAAGTTATACAAATTCTACCAGGAATTTCACTCAACGATTTCTTAAGTTTGTGCTTTTCACGCTTGTGAATCTTCAAAATATGAGCTTTTGCGGTATTCCTAGATATTGGAGCATATTCCTCATTCATAAACTTATGAATCATTCGGTTTCCCTCATGCTCCACAAACGTATATGGATACCCATGTCTTATTATTGCAAGAGCAGCTAATTCCTTATACATAGACTTGTCATATTTTTTAGCCAAAGTTCCATCTTTACCTATCCTCATTTGACTCGCATCATTAGCCACACGAGAATTACAATTCTCAGTATGTCGCTTAAAGTTAGACGTACCATTACTAGAAGATGCATCAACAGGTCCACCCCCACAATACTTACAATAAGCACGAGGTATGCCATCTGTAAAGCATGATCCTTCTTTTATATCGTAATGATCCCATACTGGTGAAGTCCAACGCCTTTTCTTTGAGGTAATACTGTCATCACAATCAAGTGGAATTGGCGTGGAGTAGAGCTCCCTATTCAATAAATAAATTGAACAAAATATAATATTTAAGCAAATGAATGAAAAATTTGAACAAAATAAAGAATTACATAGACTTAAAACTTGAAAGCACTAAAATAGTAAATTTCGAACCTGTTGGAGGGATAACATTTCGACCTAGTGGAGTAGAACTCGACCCACGACCCTTTTTGGCGGCGGAGTGCTGGCACCTCCAATAGTAACTCGGCGTTGTGACATTTTAACTTGACAAGAAGGAAAGACAAAGTGAGAATCAAGATTCAAGAAACAAAAATGACATAACAAGAGATCAAATAACATGAATGCACAGAGAAGAAATCAAATAACATGAATGCAAAAGGACTTTAACTTACAAGAACATAAAAATCAAATAACAATAAACCAAATAACAAGAATGCAAGAAATCAAATAACAATAAACAAAATATAACAAGAGGAGAGTAGCAAGAGAAGAAGTGATTTTTGCGATTTTTAACTCTGCGAACAAGGTTCAAAACAATATATATAATCCGTCCTATACTCCTATCAACCTTGGGAACCTGCACATTTGCAAGCTCAAAATTGGTATTCACAAACAACGAACGATGACCCTCTTCGCCTCGACATCTCAAAGACTGAAACCTCCACACGTATCATTAAAATTAGATACTTTTGAGCAATAAAAGAAGCATGTCATAATACTCCATGTTAACCTCTTTTCAGCAACTTTCTTCTTTGATTCAGATATTATGTTAGATGAGACTAAATGTACTAAATTTTGAAATTATAAGCAGCTTAACACCATAAACTTGCACAATTTCTCCATAGACCCCCAAAAACTATCTCCTTATCGATTTCCACATTAGTTAAGCTGAATTACATCAAATTCAGCCATCCAACCACACAAAAGTAGACTATTACATTGTTCGAATTGTATACTTACAGACACTAAAGATAATAAGTTTCGAAATTATAAGCAACCAAACATCATAATTTTTCACATTTTCTCCATTTATGCCCCAAAAATATATCCATTTTCACATTATCAAGTTGAATTACATCAAATCCAAAGCAAAAATTCAACCACCACTACAAGAAAGCAGGCAGACTATTACATTGTTAGAAATTTGAGCACATTTGCAGGCATGACAACAGCTAGCTCTAAATAACCAGTGAAAAACACTGTCAAGGTAGTTCCTCACTTCTTTTGGTCAGCTAATGTGAATCTCCAACTATTTTCCTCCAATCTAAAATGTGGACAGGGAACTCCAGATTGCATACTAGACTTACAGTGCTTTACTTGCTGAAGGAAATAAGTAAAACTAGGAGCCTCTTAAATCCAAGCACTGACAAAACCAGAATCTCACAATGAGTCTACAATTTGGTCATGAGTCTACAATTTGATCTGTATGTAGAGCACTTTGGCATTGATTTACAAATCTCCATTGCTTGTTTTCCAGGAGAAGATTCATCAAATAGCCCTACTACACTACATTTAAGACTTGAATTGATAAAAGAAATCAGTGTAAACAAATCAGTGAGTTTGGATCAGTGAAAACTCTACATTTAAGACTTGAATTGATAAAAGTGATAAAAGAAATCAGTAAAAACACTTCAATTAAAGATAAAACGAATCAAAGAGAACTTAGAGAACCAACGAACTACCGAAGCAAGAACAAGGAGATGCCCTGATTGGAACTTAACTGGTAAAACAAATCAGTGAAATAACATACCAAAATCAGAGCTAGATCTTGAATTGATAAAAGACATCAAAGGGAAGCAGCAACAACATAAAGATTCGACCTCTGATTAAGACTCTAAGAGCTTAAATTGATGGTGAAAGAAAGTGTGAAAGGTGCAAACCTTAGGCCTCGATTTGCTTGCTGAGTGCGATGGACAAGCAGGGAGAGACTCGATCCGCAGCGAGCCAGCAAGCAACAAGCAACGACGGTCGACCAGCAAAAAGCACAGAGGAAGAACGACGGTCGACTGAGCGGCTGAGAAACCGAGCTGCGAACGCCAACGACGAAAGGGGGAGAGAAAGTGAGTTGCAAGCAGAGAGGCGAATGGAAGAAGAAGAGAAATTGAGCAGCTGGAGAACACGAGGAGCAGAGAGGCGAAATGAAGGAGACCGAGAGAGTGAGCAATTAGGGTTTTTTTTTCAGATTTTGGCCTTCAACCGCCAAACCCCAAATGTTCAGCAGAATCAGCACTAGCGCCCCTCCAATTTGACCCAACGGGTCGACCCGGAACCGACCCGAACCCGACCCGGAAATTCCCGGGTCTTCGGGTTCGGGTCCGTTTCGGTTTTTAAAAAAAAAATTGTGTTCAAAACCCTAAATTTTCGGGCGGGTTCGGGTCGGGTTATCGGGTCGGGTTAATTTCTGCCAGGTCTATTAGTGATACTCATAGGCAATGTTGGCCTACAATGTTATTGAAATATATACATGTCAGTTTTTATTTTAATCAGGTAACCTACTTTTGCATTTTCACTATTATTTATGTCATTACTCATTCCATATATTGGTTTTAATATTGATTGGGCGGCGCAAAATAATTAATCTCTATGAATATTCATCAGCATTAATCTACACCTTATAAAAATTATAATATATACGGTAAATTAAAAAAAATATGGTTGAATTTTATAATATTAGTCTTAAGTGTGCAGATATATTAAAAAAGTAGATATTGAATAATAAGAAAGGCGTGCAACTAAATATAAATATATGTACAAATTATACAAATCATAATGAAAAAATGCATTAATAATATCATCAAATGTATAAATAACAAAATCAGTTGTTACAATATTGTTCAAGAATTCATTTGTAATAATGATTGGGATCAAAACAAGCTCAAACATGTGATTCCATAACATGATGAAGTTTTTTGGGGTCTAACTGGCAATGGAGAGTTTTCAACCATTTCTGTGACATGACTTTGTCATGAGTTAGATTCCGTACCTAAATGGGAAGGATCTTGGATTTGGAAGCTTGATATCCAACCAAAGCTAAAAATTTTCCTCTGGTTGATTTTTCATGATGGTCTCCCATTTAGAGGGAATTTGATGCGTAGGGGTATCAACCTAGACCCCTCTTGCCCTATTTGTCTCCAAGATTTGAAGACTGATTGTCACTTATTATTTCAATCACAAAAAAAGTATGGGATATTGCCAAATCCCATAGATGGCTATCATCTTCTGTCAATTGCCCAACAAACAGTAACTGTAGCATTATGCTACAAACTCTCAAAAATTTCCTCCCCTCCAACAAGGTTTTGAGAGCCTTCTACCTCATATGGAGCATCTGGAATGAGCGTAACGATTGCGTCTTCAACAACACCGTCTTCAACACCACAAAGGTCATCATTTGAGCCAAGAGAAGCTTTGCAGAATGGCAAGCTAAAATCAGATTTTCTTACCAAGATCAACACCTTAATCAGTCAACGATCTCGATCTCAAGTGCCACACCGTCACAATATTGTCCGTGAAGGGTGGAAATAGCCTCACTATGGTTGGGTGAAGTTGAACTTTGATGGTTCCCTAAACCATCAAGGCTCAGCAGTAGGATTCGTCATTCGTGATCTTCTGGGCCGTCTTCGAAAAGTTGGTGCCATGCCGGTTAATTCACATTCCATTCTGTTGACAGAAGCCTTGGCTCTCCGTTTTGGTCTTCAACAAGCTATATTGGAAGGTTTTTCAAGAATTCAAATTGAAGGAGATAGTCTTATTCTCATCCAAGCTATCCAAGAGGTCGTCCACACACCTTGGCCTATTGATATGATTGTTAGAGATATCAAAAAATTAATTAGGCAGTTGGAAGATTCTACTAACCACATCTACCGAGAAATAAACTCAGCGGCAGAGTGGATGGCTGATCTTGGTCATTCTCTAGACACTGCCGATCTTTGGATTATGTAGCCCTTCAGCGATCTTTTCTTTTATTATTCGTGAAGATAACTTAGGAAGATGTCTTGATAGAAGGGTCCCTTAAGTTCTTGATTGTTTCTTGTTTACCCGAGTTAAAAAAAATAAAATTAACAAGTGGACCATAAAATACTAAGACATACTATGAGGTTTCATGGAGCTTTTTTGGCTCTGACCTGATCTCAGATTTCATTTTGGGGTTGTTGGATTGTTGCAAATTGTAGAGATAAGAGGATTCGAAATGGAATCAGACCCGTCTTATTCGAGCTGTTGTTGGGTTGCGTGTTTTTGGGTTTCTTTTGTTCTCACTCAGATTTTCGATCTGACTGATTTCGTTTGGTCTTCCGAGTTTAAACTCTCTCAAGATTAGATCTGGTGTTCTCATTCAGATTTTCGATCTAGTGTTTGCTTCCGTTCGAGACGTGTACTGGGTTTGGTCGTGTCTTGATTGGATTCGAAAATAGGTGAGGTGGGACTCCGCTTCCTCCAGAGAACCGTCGAGTTCGACGCAACACCAAGCTTCTGGTTGCAAGTTCCTTCGCCTAGTTTCCGGCCAAGTTTAGCTTCTCAAGTTTTGTGTATGGCTGTCACTTTTTAGGTGTTGTCACTGTCGTGTGACGGTTAAGTCCTTGCTTTGCTTTGGTTTTGTTTTTAATTTTGTCTTCTTGTTGTTGTTTGTAATAAGTGTAGGGTTTTTAGTTTGTTTTGTTGTTTGTCCCATCTGTTTGGTCATTTGATCTGGAGAGAAGATGTCTAATCACAGGTTGATCCCCCTTATCATTTATCCTTTAAAGGGTGGACATTCCCATTTACCTGAATTAAAAAAAAATACTATAAGGTTTCATTTTACTTACAAAGTGGCTACCCATCCTTTTTGGGGCCCCACTACTTTCTAAATAAATTAGAACCCCATAGTATGTCTTTATATTTTATAGTCCACTTGTCAATAGGGTAATCCAAAATGCAAAGCAACTCGTACAAATTTCCTAAAGCAGCACCTCTCACTAAATTATGTATTTATTCATAATAATAGTCTACGCATTATTTATTCATAGTTTTTAAAATTCACCAAAAAGTGCGAAAATATGTTTAGATGGGCTTGATTCAACTAGGTTGTTGTTTGTATTCATTGGCGTAACAAAAAATTGTTAGACTCTTTATAATTGATAAATACTCATAATTATAAAAAAAAAGTTAGAGTAAAAATTTATTATAAATAGTAATTTGATGTAAAAAAGATACTTTAAAAATATATTGGGCCAAGACACATATATCATTATTTTTATTAACGTGCACGCTCCCTTCTCATTTTATCTTACACCTTTATTTGTGCGTTTGTCAAGCTGTAAAATTTTTTACCCTTTATTTTCACATATACAATGTTTATCGTACAAAAATACTATCGTTGAATTCTTAACGAAAAATACTATTATAAATGTATCATATTTTAATTGTTTGATAAAATATTATGTGAGACATTCTAAGTCAAACATGGAACTTGGAGACCATGTACCTTTTAGCTGGAGTCAGGCTCTATTCTTTTCTACGGTATTTTGCGGTATGGTGTGATGTGGTGGAATTGTGGTGAGTGTGGTGGAATTGTGCTAGGTTATTGGTATATGGGGTAGGTGAGGAGAGATAATGTAAAAAGTAGAGAAGAAAAGTGAGGAGAGAGAAAAGTAATGATTTGTGGTAAAGTGTGGTGAGTTGTGGCAAACTGCGGTATGCTGTGGTACCGCAGTTTATAAACCACAGAAAAGAACAGGGCCTCAGTCAAATTCGATCACTGTGAAAGTTCGGACGAGAAATTACTGTCCCAACACGGGTTTTTTGGTAGTTTGCCACAATTTCGTCTCATTCTCAATCTTCTGTCTCATTTTTTTTTAATTACTCAAAAGCACATATCAAACTCGAAAAAGAGTTTCATTGTCTCAACTCTCAACTCACCAAAAAGAAGACACAGAAACTTGTCCAGTTTCAGTACTTCTCTGGTCCATAAAAGCTTCATTAAGGTTGTTTCTAAATATGCCTCAAGATATTGAGACCATTTCAATTAAAAAACGAATAAAATGGCAGGAGGCCCAGGAGGGAGACAGCAGCAGCTTCCTGTAATTATTCAGATCACCAGGAAATGTAGCCGTTAAGAAGCTGTGATTATTGCTAATCAAAACCCATTTTGCCATATTAAAAAGGTTTTTGGATCGTAATATACCCACCTTTTGAGGTAGTGGATCGTAATATACTCATCTTTATTATTGGATACTAATGTTAATGTATTAAACATGAATTTAATGGTGGTGAACCAGTCTGGAAGATGACTTAAGTGGGCTTGTGTTGGTTTCTTATGGGTCTCGAGAAGTTTCCACCACCTGCCACATGATCCACGAGACCGGTTCACCATCACTTAAGTCGTATATTAAAATCATCTAAATATAAAAGTCGGTACATTGGTATCCAATAATAAAAGTGAGTATATTATGATCCGATACTCCAAAAGGCTGACATATTACAATCTAAAAATCCAATTAAAAAAAACCCCATTTCTCAAAATTTAAAGTAGAGGAAATTAAGATGGAGTAACAATGGAGGAAGGAGCAAGGTTGGAGCGCAAAATTTAGCCGTTGGGGAGGGGCGCCCTTTGAATCATTAACACCCTCATCACTTGTCCCGTGGGCCTTAATTTGCTTTCCTTCTCTTTTTCTTTTACTCACATTTGCACGTGACCCTCTTTCTCTCGTCACGTGGCTTGCTTCCACAGACAGAATCCCCCATCTCAATTCTGTCACTGTTTTATACACCTCTTGTTATAGAAATCAACCAAACCAAACCTATTTCCCCCCTAAAAAAGATTCAAATTTTAGTTACACCATTACCTAATTTTCCTCCTGAGCTCCAGTAAATGTTCGTCGAGCTTCGCAAGAGGGCGAAATGGAAAATCTTCCCCGGGTTTTCGAGCGAAAGTTGGAAGCTTCTGTTTTCGATACACTGGTTGATGGTTTTTTGTGCCAGTGCTGCAGCATTTCAGTGGGATGGGGTGATAATAACCGAGGCGGATTTTCAAGGGCTTCAAGCATTCAAGAACGAGTTGATCGACCCGAGAGGGTACTTAAGGAGCTGGAATGACACTGGAATCGGGGCGTGTTCCGGGGGTTGGATTGGGATCAAATGTGCAAAGGGGCAAGTGATCGTAATTCAGCTTCCTTGGAAGGGTTTAGGAGGGAAAATCACTGACAAAATCACCCAATTTCAAGCACTTAGGAAGCTTAATCTCCATGATAATCTCATTGGAGGTCCCATCCCTTCTTCTTTAGGACTTCTACCTAATCTTAGAGGTGTTCATCTCTTTAATAATCGTCTTTCGGGCTCAATCCCACCTTCATTAGGGTTATGTTCTTCACTTCAAACCCTTGATCTTAGTAACAATCATCTTGCCGGTTCTATCCCTTCTACCCTTGGAAACTCCTCTAAGCTTTACAAGCTCAATATCGGCCACAATTTGCTGTCTGGTTCGATCCCCAACGAGTTAACCCGATTAAGCGGGCTAGTTTTTTTGGGTCTTCATTAGAATAATCTATCTGGGTCTCTGCCCTTTGATCTTGGGAGGCTCTCTAGGGTTAGAACATTGGATTTCTCCCACAATTTCATCAATGGAACTCTTCCTAGGAGTGTTTCAAATTTGTCATCTTTAACTACTTTGAACTTGGAAAACAATGATGTTTTCGGGTCATTGCCAGAAGACCTTGGCAAGCTCCACAATCTGTCTGTTCTTAATCTCAAGAGGAACAGATTCGACGGGTTGATCCCGCGATCAATCAGCAGTCTTTCTAGCCTCAAAGAGCTTGATCTCTCCTTCAACCACTTCAATGGAGAAATCCCAGATTCGGTCTCATATTTGCCTAAACTTGCATCCTTCAATGTCTCATATAACCACCTCTTTGGCTTTGTCCCTGTTAAGCTTTCGCAGAGGTTTAACTCGAGCTCTTTTATTGGGAACACTGAGCTTTGCGGGTTTAGCGCCTCAACCCCCCCATGCCTCTCTCAGGCATCATCCCCCGCGCAATTCCCCCAAGAACCAGTGTCAGAAAAGAAGGGCCAAAAAAAACTAAGTACCAAAGACATCATTCTCATAGCAGGAGGAACTCTCCTCTTACTCATGCTGATTGTCATTTGCACACTGTTCTACTTCTTGATCAGAAAAAGGGCCGCGTCCCCTACAAAACCGGGGCCCACAGTTAGCACTCCAACGAGGCCTGAGAAGCGGGCCCCAGAGGCCGAGGTGGGGGAGGAAGGTGGGAAGTTGGTCCACTTTGAAGGCCCAATGGTGTTCACAGCAGACGATCTATTGTGTGCAACTGCCGAGGTCATGGGGAAGAGCGCATTCGGTACATTTTACAAGTCGACTATGGAGGATGGGAGTCAAGTCGCGGTGAAGAGATTGAGAGAGAAGATTGCCAAAGGGAACAGAGAATTCGAAGTCGAAGTGAACTTGCTTGGGAAAATTAGGCACCCTAATCTGTTAGAATTGAGAGCTTATTATATGGGACCTAAAGGGGAGAAGCTGCTTGTGTTTGATTACTTGCCTACTGGAAGCCTTGCTACTCTTTTACATGGTAAGCCTTTACTAACCTTATCTTTACTAGAGAACACACCCTTAACATTCCATGATTCCGATTAGAGTTGGTAAAACTTTGTCCAACCCGAAAAAAATCGGGTCTGGACATAGATTTTTTTGCCCGAATTTTGATATTTACCGAATTAACTAAATATTCGAACATAAAATTTCTCTTTTTTCTATTGTCCAAACCCGATTTTAGCTTCGTACGAATTGTCAGACCCAATCCAACCCGAAATAAAACCAGGTCCGGACATAAATTTCTTGTCCAATTTTCGACATTGACCCAATTTACCCGAACCCGAATTTTTGCCAGTGCTAATTCCGATCTAAAACTTGCTCTTCCTTTTGGGTTCACAGGCCGGGGACCCGAGACACGAGTGAGCTGGACAACACGGATGAGAATCCTTCGAGGCATAACAAGAGGACTCTTCCACCTGCACAACAACCTCAACATAATCCACGGCAATCTCACCTCCACCAACATCCTCCTCGACTCCGACACCGCCACCGCCAAGATCTCCGACTACGGCCTCTCCCGCCTCATCACCACCGCCCCAACCACCGTGATCCTGGCCGTGGGCAGCCAGGGGTACCGCGCCCCGGAGCTCTCCAAGCTCAAAAAACCGACGACAAAGACAGACATATACAGCCTAGGGGTGATCATGCTGGAGCTGCTGACCGGGAAGGACCCCGGGCAGCCCGTGGACGATGTCGACCTGCCCAGATGGGTGGCGTCCGTGGTGAAAGAAGAGTGGACGAATGAAGTATTCGATCCGGAATTGATGAGGGACGCCTCGAGTATCGGGGATGAGCTGTTGAACGTGTTGAAGTTGGCGTTGTATTGTGTGGATCCGGGGCCGGGGACACGGCCCGAAGTGCAGCTGGTGTTGCAGCAGTTGGAGGCCATCAGGGCTCCTGATTCAGCCCCAACTAGTTCTAGTGAATATGGTGAAGATTAATAATTGATGAATTCTTTTAGTTACTCTCTTTGTTCCTTATTTTTTGTTTTTGATTTGTCTTTTTTTTCTTTTAAATGTTTTCTGATCGGGCTAGGCTAACTATGGTGTGTAAATATGGAAATTCAGTTGATTTTAGTTTTCCTCGAGGGAAAAGCTTCATTAATTAACAAATTGTTCTCAATTTCTTCCCATTAGGAGTATTTTTCTTACAAAATTGTCCGTAGGCTGAAAAAAAAAAGGAGTAATGTTATTGGGTATGCAAGGTAAATAGAAACTATTCCAAAATATTATAAATCCTTCAATTTAAGCACATCAAGATTTGTATTGGTTTTCTCCGATCAAGTATATAACGATTACTTTACATTCGAACTGGTTTTAGATAGTCTCAAACATTCGAATTGGGTCTAACGAATCGAGTTGCAACTTTGTTTATAAATTGGGTCTCTAATTTAACCAGATCGTCAGGGTATTAGACCCAATTTAACCAGATCGTCAGGGTATTCTTTTGCATGAAACCGGACTAGTCATTTTAGTTTTGGTACATACATATAAGTTGTCTTACCTGAGTCAAATTCATGTTGAAAATGAAATATAGATAAGAGTTTTCTAAACTATCCACTTCTGCAAAGATGGGTTTCATTTTCTACAGGCTCTTGAACGATTTCTGTAGCCAGAAAGTTTCTAATCGAGCTTATTTCGAGTTTGTAAGTGGGATTGCAGATCGACGATGCTCTCTGTTTCTGAGTCTATGAATAATTGTCCTGAACTGGTGCTAAAATCCTACAGTGCTTCAACAGAGCTACAAAGGGAATGGTCTGAAAGGAATAGCACATAGGTTGATGGGCTGCAGAAAATTCATGTTACACCATTTGCAAATTCTCATAACAGCAGAACATTATCTAGAGTGAAGTTGGTTAAGTTTCCACAAATATGAAACTTAGACAAACCCAACCTTACGTGCGAAAAATAAGAGGCCCATTTTTGCCCATCCACCACAAAAAGGGAGGAGATAGTCATAGAGGAGAGAAGAGAGCATGATCTTCATCCTAAATGAAGACTAAATTGTCCACTTTTGAGAACGGTATCACGAATACATCAACAACAACAATTCTCAATGGGACACAATTCTCAATGTAGTCCCAGTGTCCCACTAACGCGAAGTTTGAAGATTTAGATATAAGCCTGTCTTCCTCCAATGCACAAGATTGCACGAAGAAGTCAATTCAAGAAAGGTACAAGAATCAAGTCCGGAAAAGAAGAAAAAGAAAATTGAACAAACCAACTACTTTGAGAAAGAGAATATGAATCAAGGCTAGGGGGGGAAAGTCTTGAAAAGACCAACTATTTTCGCAAAGAGAATATACTTGGAATGGCAAAATAGGGCTCCATAAATCTCATCCAATGGACTCTAATAGAATCGGAATCGGACACTTCATGCAACATGGATTCAAATTTCAAAATGTGGTCATTCTACAATGAAACAGCCACAACCATGGTGCACACAATTCACCACAAGACAACCACAACCCTGCAAAAATCGCAATATGTGGCACGATCCCATCTTCATCAAAGAGATAAAATGTAGCATAACCTAATTTATGAGTTGACTATGTACATTCTACAGTGTACTCGCTCTACTTAAGCTTTAACTAACAATCGTAGAAAGTACAGTGCTTCAATCCTTGACAATCTCAACCGGCACAAAGGCCCCGAGTTGCAAGTAAAATCCCATCAATTTTCACTAGATAGTTTGAACTAATGAGGGCATAACCAATATTCACAAACTACAATGGGGAAGAACAAGAAAATAGAAATTCTATAGATAGACTAAAGATCTAACTATACTATCAAAAGGGATAAGAGATTCAACACCAAGATCCAAAAGAACAGTCAAACACAGCTACATTAAAACAACTCCATTTCAATCTTCCACCAAGAAAGTTATCCCCCAAATCAATCAAACTAACCTCAATTCAGTTTCAAAAACCCAATTGTAATTGATTCTCCATTTCAATAGTTGGAGCTCATGAATGTATAACCAATATTCACAAATTCAAACAATGCAGAAAACAGAAATTCAATACAAAAATCAAACGCCAAGATCCAAAAGAACAGCCAACACAGCTACATTAAACAACTCCGTTTCAATCTTCCACCCCTAATTAATCAAAATAACCCCAATTGATAATTCATATCCAAAATCCAATTGTAAATTTGTAACTGATGGTTCTTCTAGCCCAGATTCAATCTTTCACCAAAAAACAAGATCAACTACAAATCACAATGAATGCTTGGTAAATGAACGCAACTGATCGAGACGTAGACAAAATTCATTCAATTAAACTAGAGCAAAATTACAATTCGGTTTTAAAACAAGTGATCAAAATCAATGGCGGAAAAGATCTAGATATTTGTAATCAATCAAAGTAAGTACATCTTGATCAACACCCATCAATTCAACGAATTCCCCCTTCCCACCTAGTTCTCCTATCAATTAGATCCACCCAACAATACCATACGCATTTCGTATTAAACAGATTCAAAAAAAAAACGCAAACCTCGAATCAATCAAACCCTTCCGACGACAGCAGGGGCCGCGGCCGCGGCGGCGGAGGAGGCGGCGCCACCAAGGAATGACAACAACCCCGCATTCCCTGGCTCCTGGTCATCCAAGAACAGATCCTCAGGAACCCTAAAAGCACCATGGACGCAAACAATGGCGATTCCCAAGAGAGTCGCCGAGATCAAGAGCGATCCAACGCTGGTCAGAAACACGAGCACGATCGTCGCCACAACGAGGATCCCTAGGGTTTCCCGGTCGGAGAAACTCCGGCCGAGGACCACCAGGGGCTGATCGGAGCTGCGGAAGAGGTAGAGGAAGCACCAGGCAGAGAGGAGAGAGAGGAGGAGGAGGAGAGAGAATGGGTGGGAGATGAGAGAGAAAGCTAGCACGGCCGCGAGGAGGGTCAGGTAGTTGACGCGGAAGTAGGAGGCGTTCTTCCGGATCCGGGCGGCGGCGTCGGTGAGGTTTTCCGGCCGGGAAAAGGCACTCCGGTCGACGAGCTCGTACCAGGGGCGGCGCTGGGAGAAGCCCTGCCGGAGGGAGGTGGTCAGGCGGGAGAGGAAAGTGCGGAACGCCGGCGTGGAGATCGGCGGCTGGGACTGGGGGTTGCCGGAGGTAGGGATGGTCGCCGGCGACGACATGGTGGTCCGGTCGCCGACGGTGGGAGGGGAGAGAAAGTGGGGAGATGAATGAATGAATGAATCGATGGAATTGAGAGAAACGGTGGGGAATGTGTATGGCCGGTTTAATAGGGTGATGATAATATGATGTGGTATTTGTGTGGAGATCAGACGGTCAGGACGGGTTGAGGATGTCGGTGCGGGTCCACAGAACATGGGTCTTCATTCACCCCTTTAATTAATTATGAATTAATTACTTCTTTAATTAGGGAAGAATCCATTAATAATTGAATACTCTCTCTATTTTTATTTCTTTCTTTTGTGATAAAAAGTGTGTATTTTTTTTCTTAATAAAGTAATGAGTCTAGTCCAATGGGTCCTATTGCAAGGAACACAACAGGTAAAAAGGGTATATTCTCTTAAGACTTAAACTTTGGGAAGAAATAATGACATATGGAGTCCTTAGCAAGACCATTACAGATCCCATTGATGATGTGGATAGCAGTAAGCGTGTAAACAAATTAACTTACAAGGATGTTCTTCTGAGTGGATCCAAAATCAATCAAGTAGGGAAAAGGGATTAGGGCTCCAACTCTGACAGTGAGTGCACTCATAGTAACCCAATTGGGTCATTTGATGATGTGGAAGAGCGCGACTTACTTGTAGATCTTGAGGATTCCATTCTTGAGGCCAGGAGGGGTAAAGTCAGGAGCAAGTGAAAACAGGACATGTTGATGAAATCTAAGTGGCAGCTTGTTAGAGAAGCAACTTGTAGAGCTGTTCTTGACCAAAAGGATGGACTGAACGCTAGGAAGACTATATATTCTTGATGATATTGATGCCGAGGTTGAGCGCAGAAAAAGGATTATTGGCAAGGATATAGGCGTGAGATTCCTCGATGACTCACCCTAGTGAAGCTGTTCTTTTGTGATCGTTGTCGATTGAGAAAGTGTTTTGGTTGTAGTTAATCTTTGCTGTATTGCTTTTGTTTAGCTGTTTCTTCGCAGGCATGTGTTTTTTGAAGTGGGATGTTTGTTATTTTGTATTGCGGTTTTGCTGTATTCTGCGAACCTTTTAACCTTTAGCTTGCAATAATCGAAAAAAAATGGAGTCCTTAGAGTTGCTATCAAGGTAAGGGTTTGTTGACAAATAAATTTATGCTCTGTTCTTTTATATGGCTGATTGGTTGTGGTTTCATACCGCATCACAACTTTTTATATTCCACCATAACCCACCATAATTCACCACAACCCACCACAATCTACTTTTTCAATTTCAATTTATCTTTTTATTAAAAGTTAACTTTTCTTAACCCACTACAATCCACTACAACTTGCCCCAACCCACCACAATCCACCACAACTTTTCCAACCCACCACAATCCACCACATTTCTTCCCAACAGTACCGCAACCAACCGTACAAAAGAACAGGGCATGTATTGTGCAATTTAACTTTTAATTTGATTAAAATTGCGAAGTAAAATTTTTAATTTGTTTACGGTTTTAAGTTTTTGAATTGGATTAATCAACATATAATTATAGTGGGTAGAAGGTGCGGCGTTCTAGGTTTTAAGTAATTTTCCTTTTTATCTTTCATGTGAAATGCGATAAAAGGGTAAGTGAAACATCGATGCACAACTCAATGAAAGTTGCCTAGGGTTTCTTCTTAAATCATAGAATTATATTTCTCAATTGCACCTACAATCTAATTATTGTTGACACAAAATTGAGCTAGTAGTTTTGTTTGGTTAAGAATTTCGAGAACATTGAACACTAAAAGTACATGTGTTTGTTGAGAAAAGTGTTAACAATTCATGTGGGAGATACCTTATTTTTGGAATGTTGATTTGCATTGTTATTGTACCATTAGAAAGCTTGTAAAATACAAACGGTTTAATGGGACATGAACACAAAAATGCAAATAAAGAAATTAAGATGGACAAGGAGAATTTGAAAATGATGAAGGGAAAGAATAAAAGGCTAAAGATGGTGATTTTTCATAAGTAGGACACATAGAGAGAGGAAAGAATGGTGGGTTGAGTTGTTGCAAGCTAGTGTGTCTGATAAGAGTTAATACATGGACGTCTAGGGGACTTTGATAACAAGGCGTCTTCCTTGAGTGTCATCAGTTAAGATTTTGGAAAAGCTACATTGGAATTAGACGACCAAGTGAAGAAAGAATTAGTAATGGACTTTACTTGTCATTCATTTTGTCGCTATATTTGCTTCGCGAAAGGTATGTTGAATCGAACTGTTGTTGAGAAGGTTAAGGAGCTTCTTAATGTATATAGTAATCATGTGCACTTGCTAAGGGGTACTGATAAGACCTCTAATATCTTTAATAAGACTATCATTTTCAATTAATGCCTTAGAAAAACATGTTAGAGATCATTTTGCTAGCCAAATTTGATAGCTAGAGCTTTAGCCATTATAGGAGAACTAACACTAGCTTTCATGGCCCTTACCAAAATCACTCCCCCAAGGTGATACAAACTCACAAAACTAGCAACAACCCCTTCATCATTGTTTTGTTCGTTCTTGAACCATACAAGCTAAAGGGTAATCAAAGAGAACATGTTTCATTGTCATCTCTTCCATTCTCCCACGGATTGATATGTAGATGATTCGATAATGGTGGATGTGTACTATAGGAGAGGGTTAAGGTTTGACTAATTCTAGTGGGATTGCACTCATCACCAAGGTTCTTGACGATGTTAAATCAAAAATTATGACAACAGGTGTGTATTTAAAAATCCGATTCAAGTCAGACTTTTCAAGCTTGAAAGCCACTTTGAGCTCTTTTATTTCAGTCTTCAAGTCTTTTAGGGACTAAATGAACTCATTAAGACACTAACTCTAACTCCAATTCAATATAATTGATCAAGATCATTTTAAAGGCCAAGGGTGGGAACGATAAGCTCACTACCAACTTTTCTCTATTCTGATCCGATGACATTTTGACCATTTTTCTTCAACATTAGAGTCTAAGTTTTCCAACCGATATTTTTTAACCCCACTTAGAGACACATTGGGAGAGATATGAAGAAATAATCGTCTGTACTACCTTTTTATATTTTGCAAATTAGTACATTGGGGTGGTAGGGTGTGCAAGGCCGTGATGGTATTCTCCCTTTGCATGGATGGTTACGGAAGGGTCTAAGGAACCTTCCTAATTTTATAATTTCTTCTTTTCTTTTCTATTTAAATAGCCAATATTTATATAGATAATTTTTGTATGTCCGATTACTATTTTATTATTATGTCACAAGTGTTTGAACTACCAATCTATCATATAATGAACCTTAGATACCAAACTATCAAAAAGTGACCTTTTATGAAAAATAAATCAATGGGGCAACTCAATCTAGATAGATAACTCTTTTGTTAGAGCAGATCCGCGCATGCACGCAACTCTTGGAATATGTGCAAAGACGTCACGTTTTTTTTACAGTCGAGAACGATTTTGTTGGAACTTCATTCAGGGAACGCTGCAACGTTCTTTTGTCTCTCTCTCTTTTCTTTTTGTTTTGGTTTCTTTTACTCAACCAAATGGTATTGTTTACATCTTAAGAAAAGAAAAATAAAGGTAAATTTATATTTTTAGGTAAAAAAGTAAGAATGAGTTCCTATTATTATTATTATAGGATAAATAAAATGAAGTTCCAAAAAGTGAGAATAATGAATGATATGAAAAGAGTGGACCCCTACCTACATTCCAAAATTTGGGAACACCATTGCACTTGGTCTTAGAACCTAACCAATACGGGCTCCGTACCCGTTTGAGACCTTGTACAACAACAGAGTGAATTTTGAACAGAGAGAACTGGGGGAAAAGAAAAAGAAAAAGTAAAAGAAAACAAAAAAAAAACTAGCGGCAAAACGCAGCGTTGCAATTGTCTGAATCTGAGAATGGGGCGGACATTTCGAAGGATTTCAGGGTCTAGTCATCGTCATTTCCTTCTACCCCCAACTGCTCACATTACCCAACTTTCTTCTTCTTCTTCTTCTTCTTCTTCTTCTTCTCACTCTCTCTCTCTGTTGTTCTTGCTGGTGATCCAATTCCATGGAGACTGCTGTTTCTCTTCGCTCCTTCCATGGTAACTCCTCTCTCTTGATCTCTCTCTGTTTGAGCTGGTTTTGCTGAATTTGAGCCAACATTCTTGCATCACTTCACTGATTTCTCCGTGATTTCGGAACTAGCAAAGCTTTTTGATCTTGATAAGCTGATCTTGAGCTGTTTTGCGATCTTCACCGCAATTTGTTGCTCTAGTTTGCATCTCCAGATCTTCAGTAGATTCGCACTGTCTTGTTTCATTAATGTATGATGTTAGTCATTCGGTTTTTTTCTTGATCAAGTAGATAATGCTTACTTTACATTCACCTCGATCGCCTTAGCTCTTCCATGAACTGAAACTTTTAGTTGTCCTACTTCATTTCTCCAGTGATTGATTTTTCCAGGCATACGATTGTGAGATAATACTCAAGAAGTTTGTTTGATAATTGATATTGATTATTGAGTCATTGGATTGATACGATGTGAGCGAATTTGAACGGTTTCATGATGCACTTAAGATATTAGTGCAATCTATGTTTTTTTTTTGTATATATATATTTTTTATTTGACTTCAGGATCATTGCAACATACCACTTCTTTTTAAGAATTTAGCTTCTTGGAGGACTTAGGTGACACCTAGACGTGCAATGTGGACAAAGTTAATTTATTAGTCGATGAATTTTTCCGATAAATTGGTAATTTACGTATATTGATGAATTTTGCAAAATATTGATAAGTTTATGATGAATTTTGTAATAAATATAGATGGGTTTCTTTTTAAAATTTAACTTCTTGGAGTACTTAGGTAAGTCCTCCAAGGAGCATCAAACAACAATTTTACAATACAGCAATGGTACGCCGATACCTGAAATTTAAAAGAAAATTAGGATAGGAGTATACGACATGTATGGTGGACATAGTGATGAAAGAATACTGAGGATAGAAGGTTGTGTTTGAATGCAAACAATCATGCATTGTTCATATAGTGTGTGCATCTTATGACTCAATACCCATAGCAAAAGCCTATTTCTTATGTTTGAGAGTGTTGAAAGGAGTGTATGAGGGGTTTAATGCGTGTCCAACACAGATAAGCGACGCTTGGAGGAGTGTCCGTGCTTCTTAGTAAGTTGCTAGGTGATTAGCTGTATAAGAACTGTTGAATACAGTTCCAATTTCCACAATTTATACTATGGAATTTGTTCCATGAACTACTATAGGGCTATTGTTGAAAAGTTTTCTTAGGATATGGTTAGGGGAGAGGTTCACTGTTCACGCCAATTGATCATTTTAGTCTTTTAGACAGGTCTGTACTGATTTGTTTGTTTTCCATCTTGGTAAAAGTTGGCTGTAATTTTGGAGGATATGTCAGGCATGTTGTTTTGTATGGCAATTTCTAACACGCACATTTCCCCCCTAGTTAATGGAATTAATAGATCTATTGTTTTATGCACAGATGTCTGTTGCTATTAGCATTGCATTATGGTTTTATACTTATATCAGGATGTAGGTGTAGGATCATCAGAATCAGAGTTTTCTTGTGACTGAAAATCACCCAACTCAGTATTCAAATGAATGCTTCTTTTTTATCTGAATAATATATAGTTGGTGATCCTGTCGTTACTGACTAATGTACTATGCTGCCTGGAATATGGTATCGGTGAATCCTAGGCTCTGCTGGCAGCATCTCACATGCTAGTTCTTTCAAGAAGCCCGGCCAAGCTGCTTGGTCCAGTATCATTAGATTGCCTTCATTGAGGCGAGCTGGAATCTCGGTGTCATGTTCTAAGACGCCTGAAGCAACTGTGTCCAAGGCCAATGGTGAGTTTTTGTGTTTGTGTGCGCATGCACGTCTTGTTGCCATCTTGTTAGATTGAGGCTTCTAATCTCTTCCCTCCTTGTGGCTGTATGCGGGGCTTATCATTCATTGGATGTTTTTCAGTGATTTAATTTGAGGTCCGTTATATTGATCAACATGCTATCTTTCAAACAGAAACTGATGGCCTAAATCTTGGGTAGACTAGACTCCCTTTGTGTGCGTTTTTTTTTTTTTTTTTGTGTGTGTGTGTGTGTGTGTTGGGGTTGATAGATGTGCTTGACCTTATCTACACAATGAAATGGTACACCAGCTGCTTTAATTGGATCATATACTAGAGAGAATAGACAGGCATTGAACAAAAGGCATTTTCTTTACCCATTGCAGTTCTAACTGAAACATAATAATTTCTTCATCTACATAGAACAATTGACACATTTGAGACCTAGAGTTTTCAATTTTCTGATATGTTTGCTGCTCCTAGCATGTTTCGCATAATCTTGACATTTCATATGGTGTTCCTTTGTATGGCATGGACTATTATCTGTTAAATAACTTTCTGGCTTCTCCAGTAGAGAACATAACAAATGGATCAACAGAGAAGCATGGTATGCGAAGTGCCACTTTCCCTAACGCATTTGAGGTAAACATGTCTTTTTCAACTTGTATGTTCATAGATGATTGCAGCTGCAACTGTTATTGAAGTTTGTTATTGTTAACTGCAAGTGAAAATAGGTTATGTTTACTAGCAGTATATTTGATTCTTATTGCACTCTAATCATGATTCATGCATAAGAATCTTGGGAAATGGAGAAAGTGGCTAAATAGTGACGTCGTCATTATTATTTTCTTCGATACAGGCTGTTTTTATTGCATTTTCCCAGTAACTCATCATCTATGCCCTGACACCATCAGGCAGCAGTGGTAACTAGAAATCAAACACAAAACAATGAAAATCTCAAGGTCGACTTTTAAAAACACCAAGAACCACCTGTTCACAAGCCAATAGAATGAAATTAGCTTGATATCCAATTTGTCGGATCATTCAGATGAATCTACATGTACTTCCTCAGTTCCTCCTACCATTAAAGTTCTTTTTCCTCGTTAACACAAGCATTTATTTGGTACAGCAGAAAAGAAGGTAGAGGTTATGTGCCATATTGATCAGCTTTAATGAATTTAAATCCTTCTTGATACCTGTTCCGTGCCTCATTGTTATGTCTGCCTCTCTGCCATTCTTTTTAGACCAGTTTAGTAGGTTGATTTCAACAATACTTTTTTTCCAACCCTATGTGATGGTTATACTGTGTTTATGCATCATGTCTTCAATGAGAACCATCTAATGCCATGATTTGCAATATATTCAGGCATTGCTTTTGGAAGTTTGTGATGAGACCAGCATTGCTGAATTACAGCTAAAGGCAAGTTTCTGTTAATGATTTATGTGTAAAACTTTGTGTCTCAAAGTTTACTCTTGATGCATCAAAGAAAGTTTGTGTATGGCCTTTTATGCATACAAGTTATGGAGGAAGCTAGGTGGTGGAAGGTGTAACTGCACATTCCAAGTACAAATTGCAAAACAGCCTCTGGTGCTTGCAGAGTTGCAGTGGGATTCATTTACTTGGAATGTGGAGGATCTAAAGACTATTCTGTTGATTACCAACAAACCCTAATTAGATATGGTCCGTGAACTCTCATTAATTTGCCATAGCAGACAATAGTGATGAAATTAGTTCCTTTGCCTTGCCATGAGGTTACTTATGTCATCGTACAGGGCTCCTACTTCCTATATGAATCGCTGTTTCCTTGGAACTTAGTAACCTTATGGGCTAAACACTGTCTTCCATGCACAAATTCCATCATCTTTTTTCTTTCTTTTTTTTTCCTCTTTTTTTGTGTGTGTGGGGCGGGTTCTGTGCATGTTGGTGCCCATAGGTTATGCTACCATCTTCACCTATATTTGAGCTTTAAGCATCATGTCCATCCCTTCATAGTCACTCATAAGGGGATAGCAAGGTCCAGAATACTAATGTCTGATAAAAGACTCCATATGATAGAAATTAGCACTCATCGTTGAACATCATATTCTTGTCATGGTAAGCTAAAAAAAAGGTAGCGTGTAATATCCAGATTCTGGTCACATACTTTGGAATCTAAAATGTATTCCTTCAGATTGGAGCCATGCTAGTTGGTTACATTCATAGAGATGACTCTTTTTATGATAGGTTGGAGATTTTGAAATGCATGTGAAGAGAAATGTCGGGGCCACAAATGCTCCAGTTTCAGTTGCACCGCCCGTTCTGTCTGAACCAATGGTCCAATCAGCTCCAGCTACACCATCCCCCTCAACCCCGAAGCCCTCCCCTGAAAAAAGCAACCCATTCACAAGTGCCTCGTCTACTTTACTGTCAAAGTTGGCTGCTCTGGAGGCTTCTGGTACTGATGGCTACAAATTAGTAACATCACCAACTGTACGTATTTAAAATTATATATCTTTCTTTTTGAGGAAAATGTATTTAAAATTATTGGATGCACATCGACCGGAAGACTACCATGGTACCATGCAAGTATATAACCATGTCAGTGTTTTCTACAGGTGGGTTCATTCAGAAAGGGAAGAACAGTGAAGGGCAAGAAGCAGCCTCCTATATGTAAACAGGCAAGTGTTGTACTTCTCGCCTCGTATTATTTACTCAAAAACAGGTGTTTGTTATTCCCCTAAAACCATGTGAACTGAATGCAGGGTGACATTATCAAAGAGGGACAAGTAATTGGCTATATTGATCAGTTTGGAACTGAGCTTCCTGTCAAGGTGAGATTCTTCATTGCATTTCACTCTGCTGAATTTTATTTTGTTTCATTTTACTTTTTTTTTTTTGTTCTGGGGACATGGTAACTCAAGGTTGTTGTGCTCACATCATTAACATGTCAAATCTGCAGTCGGATGTAGCTGGTGAAATCCTGAAGATTCTCTTTGAAGAAGGAGGTATTTATTTGTTGTTTTTTTTTTCAAATAAAAATACTCTTCTAAAAAGATCCAGGCAACCGATAACCCATGCTACATTGAGAATCAAACTTCTAACTTCACTTAGGATGACCGAATACCACTTCCTGATTGACAATCTTGGTGTTGTCAATGCCAATACACTATATCATACAGACAAAATTGGGTAAATTGGAACCAATCTCTAGATTTCTTTCAATCCCATTTTGCTTCATAAGATATCTTCTTTTTAGATGCCTAAAAGAGAATTCAAAAGATATATGGACTTATCGGATCGTATAATGTAGTGATTCTGGTACCTTGTGCTATCTATCTTCACCTGTGCAATCTGTCTAATAAGTTAATAACATTGGGAAGTTGTACGGTGCACTTTGTGATTTGTGCAGAAGCTATTGGGTATGGCGACCCCCTCATTGCAGTATTGCCATCATTTCATGACCTCAATCTTTGATTCGTCGATTCTGCAGTAACGTCGAGAGATTCCATTTTCATGTCATGTAGTTGAAGTCTGCTTCTCCATTTACGGCTGTTGTAAGGTTCACCTGTTAGTTATAAGAGAAGATAAACTTGTAGATAAGGATAATTGTTGTCAAGTTTTTACATCTTTCTGAAGCAGATTTAGACAGGATATTAAGAATTGGTTCTACTAAAAAAGAACGAGGGTAAGGTTGTTTGTATGCGAATCTCTCCCAACCTCATGAAAGTGAGATTTATACTCAAAGTTGTCGGATTAGAACAAGAGATATTTTGTATTGGATTAATTGCTTTGTGGTGTTGGACTTGAAATTTATTTACAATGAATGCTCCCTTTATAACTTGGTGTTGCCATCAATTAAACTCACATTTGATCAAAAAATATTTACACTTTGGTGTTTTTTAGTAGAGTCCAACCTATATGCATAGGTGTAATGATGGGAAATGAATATTTAACAATTAAAATTGTGTTTGCAGTTACCCTATTCGTTCAACTTGTTAACCTATTGTATTTTGGGTTAATCTCATCATTGGTCTGGGTTAACTATAATAAACTTTACGTACTCTTAACGCATAATTCCAAAATAAGGTTTGTGTACTGAAATTGGTAATTAATGAAGTAAAAACAACATAAATTATGCTTTAGGGTTATGAAGATAAGCCATATGGGTAATGATGTTAACATAAAGCACTCAACATAGACACGGTTAACCCAGAACAAGTTTATGTTAATCTACTGTATTTTGGGTTAATCACCTCATTGGTCTGGGTTAACCTACAATTGACAGTTAACCCATAATAAGTTCATGTTATGTCTGGGTTAATCACCTCATTGTTTTGGGTTAATCTACATTGAAATTCACCGACTACTTATGTTAAATACATCAGATATGTCACATCAACAACAGACCTACTTGCTTTTACCAAATTTTAATCAAAAATAAATTTTTGGTCAAACCAAGTTGATTGATAGTAACACCTAGTTGTAAAAAAAAACATCTCATTTTAAGTTTAATCTTAAGCCCAACACTAGAGAACAATTAACCCATTTTGTATTCCTATATAGCATGGTCCTATTTATTTGATCTGTTGATATTAGCTTTTTTTTTTCTTTTTTTTTTTGCAGTTTCATTACCAGTAATCTTTTAGGGTGCGTTTGGTTGGTCAAAAACCCCGGGGAAATGGTCAATTTTTCGGGTTGACTTAATTTCCCCATGTTTGGAAATAGGTTGACTGTGAGAAAAATTTTACAGCGGACCCACCATTTCATACAATTTCCTAGGGAAAATTTCCCTTAGGGGGGCCTAAGGGAAAATTTTCCCGGGGAAATCATTCCCATGGAAGACTTCCCATGGAAAATTTTCCCCGGGAAAAATTTCCCTAAGGTTTCTACCAAACGCTCTCTTATTTATTTATTTTCTTTTTGTGGTTTTGTTACCAATAATCTCAAAGCTCTGTAGCAACCTAACGCATTTCAACTCACTGCAATGTACAGCATGTTTTGGTAGTAATAGTTTTTTTTTTTATAATTTTTATCAATTAATATTTTTAATATTTTAAAAGAATGAGGCTTTGTTATTTTGTGCGGTGCGGTGTAGTATCATAACTCACCATACCACTCAATATTGTTCTACATCTTACCATACCATACCTCATTTTATCACAACCATTATTAATTTATCCCCTCACTTTTCTCTATCTTCACTTTTCTCATTTCTCATCTACCACACCAATTACACTTGCCACAAATTTTACAAGACCATACCATATTTTACCACACTTTCCACAATTTCACAATACCTTACCATTTTTGCACCATACCAACCTCACAAAAGAATAGAGCCTGAATGTATAATATACATTTGAAAATGTAATATCTTATCTGACGTTACACAATGCTTGCCTGTGTTTGCTTAGTACAACGTTGAATCTTAACAACTATATTGCCGAATTACATTGTTTTCTTTTTTCATAAGTAAATTAGTTTGGACATAAATTAATTTTACATTGTTGCCATTTTGCACAAGTAAATTATGAAACTTGGACAAATTTTCATAAGTAAATTTTCATTTATTTACTTTTTTTTAATAAAGGATAAATTTAGCCCATCCATCAAACCCTTATCTTGGCAGTAGTTATTAGTTAACTTTAGAGGCTGGAGAACAAAGCGTGAGTACCAAATTGGCTGTGATAAACGTAATTTATCAACTTCACAATTTTCACCTACTAGAAAATGATTTTGCTTCCATCAAAAAGTGAGCTTTGATGGGAGCTTAGAAGATGAGACTAGTAATATTTTAGCTACTACCTATTTAGTTTTTGTGAGTAAATTACTTTGGACATAAGTCACACTCATCGAATTACATTGTTCCCATTTACATAAGACAAATTATGCTCGTCTCAATCTTCAGGTAACTGCTGAACCAACTAAGTGCATATTTTGCTTAAGTACCATTTGTACAAGATCTGAATTACTTATCAAACCACAAAAGCTGAGAAGCAGCATCTCTTCCCTATAGCTTTGTGTTCCTTTAGTTCCCACTCCTTGCCTTCGGAATAACACTCCACCTGCAGTCAATGTAAATACAAGACAAATGAGACTCCTTCTTGTTAGGTATAAAATCCTCTTTGAGCCAATTGGTGCGAGTTGAATGACATGCCCTTGAATTGGTTCTTTCCGGGAGTATGAAGGATTTCAAGGGATGAAAACGATACTCATATTCTCCTATTAGATATTATTTATTATTTATTTGATTTTTCATGTTATTCAATGTTACTTTACTTTGATAATACTATAGTATTTTCCTTTACAAATCTAGGGTGTGTTTGGTTGAGAGGAAAATGATTTCTCAGGAAATTGTTTTCCATGAGAAATAGTTTTCCAACGAAAATGGTTTTCCATACCAAATTTTCCCTTGTTTAGTAGGAGATAAACTATTTTTCGAAAAATGATCATTTATGTCGATATAAATAGCGATATATGTTACAAATGAAAATATTTGGAGCTCAAAATTCATATTTGAGCTTTTCTTAATCATTTCTATCGTGTTATAAAGTTTCATGACAAACCGATAATATTGAATTTTGCTTTTAATTTTCAGTTATATTTAACCGCAAAAAAATGTCGACAAAAGTGGCGATATATGTTACAAATGAAAATATTTGGAGCTTAAAATTCATATTTAAGCTTTTTAATCATTTCTATCGTATTGTAAAGTTTCGTGAGAAACTGAGAAAATTGAATTTTGCCCTTAAGTTTCAGTCATATTTAACCGCAAAAAAATGTCGATAAAAGTGGCGTATATGTTACAAATGAAAATATTTGGAGCTCAAAATTTATATTTGAGCTTTTCTAAGTTCATACTATCAAATCATAAAATTTCGATTCAAACAAGTCAGTTTGAATTTTTAAAAGTTTCAGTTAGTTTTAGGGCAAAAACTTCTGATCTGATGTATATCGAGATAAATGTTATCAAATAAAAATATTTTGAGCTAAAAATTTATATTTGAGGTTTTTTTAATCAATTCTATCATGTTACAAAATTTCGAGCAAAACCGTTAATGTTAAATTTCGGCCTCAAATTTCAGTTAGAGTTAATAGTAAAAATCGATCCAACAATCAATGGTGGAAAATGATTTTTCTAGGTTGAACAAAGGAAGTCAATTTCCTTCCTTTAGAGGAAAATGATTTTCTTTGGGTATGATTTTCTAAACTTTTTTTTTGTACCAAACACTAGAAAATTGGAAAAATGTTTTCCAAAAAAATGTTTTCCCCCCTACCAAACACACTCCTAATGTATAATGTTAGTAATTTTATATATTTGAGAAGTTGATGATTAAAAACTTCCAAAAATTTGACTGGACATAATTTCCAAGACGACAAATAATATGGAACAGAAGATGTAAAACTGTCAGCAGTTGGATGATCAGGAATTGTTTACCGTATCGAGGACCTCATTTCCCTGCATCCCACCCATCACACAAATGGTGTTTCCAAGTGTCACAGCGGCCGCATATCCCCTGGCATATTTCATTGGCTCCAAGGTCGTCCACAGACCGACTCGAGGCTCAAACATCTCAACAGTTGGAACTATTTGTGTTCCATCATATCCACCAATGGCATACCTACAAAAGGTTATCCGCATGGTTGTGAACTCCTGTTATGAATCTTGCCATCTTAAAATTCTACGATTCCAACGGTTAGGATCATATTGTCCTGGTTTGTCTGAATATTATGTATAGAAATCGCAATACAATTTATTCGACAATCCTACGATCTAATCCTAAATGATTTTGAATAACAAACTAGCAATGAGTAAGAGATGACTTACAACTTCTCATTTAGAACTGTCAGAGAGTGGGTACTTCTGCTTGTGGACATACTCCTCAGTGAAGTCCATGAGCATTCACGAGGGTCAAATCGTTCCATGGACCTGTAAGACAGTTCCCAAGTTAATATCCTGCTATGAACAAAACACAACTAGCCACTTCAGTGGCAGCAGACAACTTGTTAAAGCACAAAATCATCATTGAGCCTTCAACCATCAGCTTAAGTTTTCGGTTGAAATTTCTACATGGTATCAGAACCAGATTAAGTAAGAGGTCTCAGGCTCGAATCTCACTTCAAGCCCAAAGGGCATTTGCATGAGGGGGTGTGTTAAGCTCAGTTTCTGTCTGACGAACTTCAGCACAAAGACAGAATTATAACCAAGAGACAGAGGGGTCAGGGTCAAAAAACTTACTTTAGATATTCTTTTCCATCATAGCCACCAGCCACGTAAATTGCACCATTCAACTCTGCAGCAGCTGGGCAAGAACGCTGAAAGGACAGAGGAGAGATTGCAGAACATTTTTTGTATATTTCATGGAGCTCATCAAATCTTTGCCATTGCTCAAGCATAACGTGAAAACAGTATGAACTGGAGTGAAAGAAACAATTTACCTTCTGTGTCATTGACCTAGTGAATATCCATTTCCCGATGTCCGGATCGAACATTTCTACCTCAGAGAAACACTCACTTGTATTTCCACCTCCTATGGCAAAGATCTTGTCCCTTGAAGAAACTCCTGCTGAACTCCCTTTAATTCGATTCAGAGGAGGATAACTAATCCACTGACGGCTTTTTAGGCCATATGATTCAACTTCAACCAAAGAAAATTTAATATCAGGATATAGTTTTTCATGAAATATATTAAATAATACTGATAAAGATATATTATCTGTTGAAGAGCTAAAAAGCAACTGAGGGAGAAACTTCAATAACTTCTACCTGTGTCATACCAGGATGCACCATATCTACCACCTATAACAAAGAGTTCATCATTTAACACAACAGCAGAAACAAGTGAACGGACTGCAGGCATTGGTTCGAGCAATTGTGCCACATCATCAGATGGTGAATAGGAAACTAGATCCGGCAGCCATGAGGAACCATTGAATCCACCCAATAAAAGTACAGAATGCCCTAAATCTTGAATCGGTCGATCATTATGTGTCTCCTGGGCATGCCCATTTGGAAGAGAAGGTATAGGCTGCTCATATTTCCCACATTGGTATTGCAAGTCTTGAATTTTCCTTTTTGATTCTTCCTATATCATCAGTTTACAAGAGAGCGAATTAAGACTGAGAATAATAGGCAAAGATGGCATAGCTACCCCAAAATCATGGTACTTGGCACCGATGTGATTGCAACTAATTCCATCAAGATATTAATTTCCTAATAAGATTAAAATGTTCATTCCATTGGAGACAGTCAAGTGCATCCAATTGATTCCCAAGCAATCCGACAGATGCACAGGATAATGTACATTGACGTACCACTTTTGGAGAGGATCAAAATTGTTGCAACTTTGCATACAAGAATGCAATATATTCATCACATAACAATTTTTAGAATAGCTTAATACAGAGAATCATGTTAATAAAGTGACAAGATTACGAGTGTAATGTATGATGATTGTTACTATCAAACAAAATGCGGAAGATCGTACCAATTCATCCTCCAAGGTTTGGATTTTCTGGTTTTGCCTCAACTGGAATGACTTGAGATCCTCAATTGTTTGTACCAACTTCACAAAGTAGTTCTTTTAAGGATTAGAAAGGAAAGACGAGAGTAGAAATGAGAAGAAAATAATAAGTTGATGAACTTAACTATGGTACCTTCCACGCAAATGTCTTAAGGCCAGAAGCCTCCATTTCTGAAATCATTTCTTTGGTAAAAAGGGTGGCTTCAGCATTTGCTTCAACAAGAACAGTATAACCACCAGACACATTATCATCAACATCTCCTGATGATGTAGAAAATGAAGAACTTTCACTGCATGGTTTGAGCACCATGTGGTGATCCTCTTTGACACTTGCATTAGAAGGTGCATCTCGCAGCTCAAATGAAGAATCCCAATCGATGTTTGTTTCTTTCGATAAATTTCCATCGGTAACCGCTGTATCTGTATCTTCCTCATCATTCACCATATGAGCAGATGGATCATCATCTGCATTTTGGGTCGGATGGGCCACCACAATCTCTATGTCATCTGATTCTCCTGATCCATCATTTTCTATCAGAGGGGTAATTGCATCCTCCATATCAGCTGATAGAAAATCTTCTGTCCAGCTCGAAATTTCATCATCAACTTCATTTGCATGGACTATATTTGCGACCACCTCGGTTGCCTCAGCTTCTGTTCTGGCAGACAGTTCAGGGCGTAAAGACTGCTCATGCGCACCACCTTGATCATGACTTTGAACAGAAACACGCACCTCTAAATCCTCATCCAAGGAATCTTGACCCAGCTTGGGCATAGAATCAGGTTGTGATTTGAACAAAGAACTCCATGTTTTTTCTTCAAAAAAACTTGTCAGATTTCCTTGATTCGCTGTTACATTATGATCCAGAGCAACTTCCAACCTTTGTATCTGTTTATCATCTCTTGCAGAGCTTAGAGAAGATCCCAACTGCGCGTCTAAATTGGCTTTCCAAGAGTTGTGATCCATTCTACAAGCAACCGAAGCAATTGATTGTTTAAATAGATTGCCCCACCTTGTTGGAGGGTGCAGAGTTGCTGAACTTTGCCTAATAGGAGAAGCTGAGAATAAGGTAATTAGCTTTTCAGTTTGAGCTCTGTCCAGTTCAAACCAGAAATGAGTAGGTTCATGCGGACGATAGTTGTCAGCTAAGATTGGCTGAAATTGGTCCTCATTCAAAGGTTGGCACTGCATGCGGATTTTCACGCGAACCTTGAACGGGAGCACAAAGAGAATTATATTTGTCCTTAGTGAAATTTGGAAATATGGTTTAAACTATGTTAAAAACATGAATGCAATGACTATGATGAAGTACCTGAGCAGGATACGGTGTCATCTCCTGACATTCTGGAGTCCATGCGTGTGGATTGATGTTCATCTGCCCAGAAGATATAGCCTCAAATATGCCGTGAAGCTTCCTATCACTATAGTTGAATAGGAATAACGGCATTCCTTGGGTAACATTTTGTACATATTTAAAGTGATGTGTAGGCAAACCTATTCAAGAAGGTGTCAGTCAATGTTTCAGACTCAGTACAGCCAGACTATGGATTCTAGAGTAGAGTAGACCATGAAGAAAAAACATAGTTTTGAACAAATGATGGCCTGCTTACCAAACAGTTGTTTAGAAATGCACTCTTTGAAAGTGGAATGCTTGCATCCAAAAATGACACTGGCAAGATCTGCCTTCTTCAGGTTCCGAGCAGTCTTCGGATATGTATTGACATTATGTTTCCACAGGGATGGAGGTATATTCTGCTGTACTACTTGTTCTGTCTTCCTCCCAGCACCCATCTATCGATATATCAGCCAGTTTAGATTTGTTGAATACTGTTACGATCAATCTCAAATATAGTTGACATAGGCACAAGACAACTAGCATAATCAGCAAAACATGTGAAAACAATACTTTCTTTCTATGATTCACAACCAGTAAATAGTTTATAAACATATGTGCTTTAGATGATCATCCAATATGGTAAGCATTTTACTTGTGGCATTGTTACGCAAATTTGAGTTTCAGGGAATCCATCGTAGTGAGCTAGCGACATGACCTTGTTGCATTGTACTGTTCGGAATGTAATCTTCATCCATGAACAATAACATAGTGCTGTATATGCATAACTTTAACTATTTGTTTTAGAGCTTGGTCTGAGAAGATTATATTCAGGCATATACATGATATTCCAGCACAGCAGTACACAAAGAGAACTTTCAATTAGAAACCTTATGACAGGGTTCCAAGCAATGTTTTGTACGAGAAGAAACATTTTCTTCTTCAAATGTAACTGAATTTTGCCACATCTTGTACTCATCACTGTATTGTATACAATAAGTCAATAACCCAAAAAGTTCTGTTCTTTGTTTTAAACACATTACATTACATACTTGAATCGAAGAAATAGAAATACACCCTCCAAAAGCTATTCACATTTTAGTTTTGAGATAAAATATGCTGACTTTGACTAGAAGATGTTTGAGTAAACTACTAGCATTATACATAGAGGGGGATGTTCTTTCTATATGAAGCCATATATATATAGAACCTTGGTTGGTTGCTAATCCTTCTGAAAATTTTCTAAAGGACAATGATAACCGCTAAGTACTTAACAAGAAAATTGTGAAGGCACAAACATGCGGCAATCCTAAACCTTTCCCAGGCATCATGCAGACCAATCATCACTTCAAAAAAAGAAAAAACAGGCATAAAACACAGAAAATCACAGCAAAGCAAAAAATGTTCAACACGATCTACAAATTTCACAAATCACTCACCCAACACAAGCAAAAACACTCAAAATTAACCGCAAAACAATCAACTCGAACAAATAGCTGGTCTAGACACAACACATTGTGGATTTTAAAGCAGATTATTAGCACAAAATGCTTTAAACTTGCCCTAGAATAGAAATCATGCTTTTACTAAAACAGGAAACAGATCATAACCTTTTGCCAATCAGACAAAATTCGAACGCCTACTTCCGCCGATCCTCCGCCGTTACGCCGCCTTCGCCGGCACCGGAGAAGCAAAATGTGGAATTCCTAGAGAGAGAGACTGAGTGTTAAGAAGAGATGAAAGCTAGTGAGCAATGACCTGTGAGTAACCAGAGAATGCAAGTAATGAAACCGCGAAATGGAAACTATTCTTATAGAGGAAATTTTCTGTACGGTAAAGGCATGGCTATTTGAATTTACCGTTTTGCCCCTGTAGTGTTACTTCCAACGTCTAATTTGTAGTAGAATTGTAGGTGGCTCATTCATGGTCTTGGGCTTTAATTATGCCATGGATGCCAATTTGGATGTGCCCGATTTCACCACATGGACCGACCGGTTATAGTTAAATGTTAAAGTGATTAAATATCAAATATGAAACCTTGAAAAATGTCAAAGTTAAAATATTGGTTATGTGATAAAAAAAATATGATATATGTTTAACATAAGAATTATTCAAAAGGGGTGAATCGCTTTTGTTAGATCGTTTAATAAAATTTATTTTTCTAGTCACCACATTGAATAAAAAAATATGATATATGTTTAATGTACGAATCATTCATTATGTGATAGAAAATATATCTTTTAAGTTTTAACTTTTTTTAAAACATTAGAGGTAAAGTAAATTTCAAAGGAACCGCAAAGATTTTTTTGTCTATCCAAATTATTTGCTTATACATAATTAATGAAGAAAGCTTAGATAAAAGACTACAATAGCAATAAAATATAATTATCTAGTAAATGACCTTGATATAGCATTCAATTAACTATATAGTTTACATTTTAAAAAATAAGTTAAATATAAATTCCTTGAGTTTGAATATCAACCTACTTTACCTTAAATTAAGAGTATGTTTGGTTGCATGAAAATTTTGAGGGAATTGGTCAACTTTTCTAAATTGACTAATTTTCTCCATATTTGGTTGTCATTTATCAATGAAAAACATTTCATTAGTTATTCACAATTTACAATGATTGTTAAATACCCATGAGAGGTTAAGGGAAAAAATGTCTATGGTGGCAAATAGGATCCAAAGTGTGGAAATTCCCAAAATACTCCTAATATAACAAACCGAATAGTTATAAATACGAATAGTTTGGACATTTCAAATATTTTTTCAAAAAAATTTACAACTTCAATCAAACACTATAAAATGCACTTTTCCAAAAAAAAATCTTAGGAAAATTTCATGGAAATTCTATTGAACTCCCTTTGAGGAAAAATTTTGTATATTTTAACAAACATATATGAATATTCACTTCAAAAGTTTCCAATTATAGAATTTAATGTAAATTAAAATAGGTTCCTCAACAGAAAACCTTTGCTAACCGAAAATACAACAAAAGTGTATATTTACAAAGTGATGGTTCTAAGCTACATATGCATGGCCTAAAGTTAGCATGTTCAATTATACATTGTAAAAGTATCAATTATTTTCCAACATTCCTCCTTCCTATCACTATCTCTTTTAGAATGGGTAAATTTGGTGCGCTCACATGATTCATATCTCAAAGTTAACCACCAAGGAACTGAATAAATCAGGATCAAATTACCGATGACAAGAACGATCTATCAACCTCACAACTTCCATCAATGAAAAACATTTTACTTCTATCAAGACTTGAACCTTGATAGGGATAGGAATGGCTATCAACTCTTTGGTTACTTCCTACGACTATATTACACCTAGATCTCTCAAGATCTCTCGTTAGTGAGACCAACATCAAATACCGCTGCCTTCCTGCCACTGATCCATATCCACTGCCCAAAACCCTGCTAGTATAAGGATTTGATGTAGCAGTCTTTCCTTCCTATCATTGAATTTTCCTCTAGCTAAGTCTATCTACATGCACAGTTGCACACATACATATTACGCTGTTCCTCATCTTCCACTAGTTCTCAGGGATTTTTCAATTACCGTTTCATGTACAACTGAATCCCTATCATTATGCAACAAAGCAAGCGTCGCGCTCCCCTTCGCCACAATCTTCTGTTGCTGCACAACCAACACAGACGATGTTGTGGGCGCATCAGCCGATGCCAGCAAGTCCCCAATCACCCCAAGCTCAGGACACTCGCTCCACGCATGCAGCCCAAACAAGAGCGGTGAGTGGTGGTGATTCCTCCCCACGAGTATCAAGTCATACTTATCCCTCATCCCTCGCAAGGTCTCCGCGAAATCAATCCCATCTTTGACCAACTCCTCACGGTACAAAAACTGCTCGTTCCCCGTGTTGGCCTTTTTGTACTCCTCGATGGTGTCGGTATCGTGCTTTCTTTCCCTTGAGTTGTTGTGGCCTAGGAGGATGAACCGAATTACAGTCACGAAGACTTGCTCTTGGTGAGACATGCGGGACCCGTACGCTAGGCATTCCACATCGTCCGGGCCGCCGATGAAGAGTACAGCCACACAGTACTCGGCAAGGTGGGTTGTCATGACTGTGATGGATGTGTTCTTCATGGGCCCGCGGTCGACCAGGATGCCGACCGAGCATGGGGCCCACTCGATGATCTTTCGGTTCAGGGCCTGCATTGATTGATGAGTTGTCATTAGGTGTTCCCTTTTCTATTTAGTAAGATAGCTCCTCGCCAATTTTATTTAGATATATAAGGTGAAAATAGGAGGATTAGAAAAAGGAAAAAAACTCACAAAATTTGTCAATATGCTACCTAAGTTTGAAAATTTGTCAAAAATGCTACGAAAATGTGCTATGACATGTTATAGCATGTCATAACCTAGAAGTTTAGTGACAAAACTAACAAAATTTCATATTTAAGTGACACATTTGACAACTTTTAGGTATATTTGACAAACTTTTAATTACTATGTATAATGGGTTGTCACTTTTTTTTTTTTTTTTTTACTTCAGGTAAATTTGGTCGCCTTTTGGACCCCTATCTCAAGGGTAATCACTAACAAGTTTTACAAGATGTAGAGAGGAAGTAGCAAACTGTCTATGACAAGCATGATTTATCAACCCCTCAATTTCCACCTAATATGAAAGTTTTGCTTCTACCAAGACTTGAACTGTTGGATTAATGATTGTGGAGCCCAAATTATTGTGTTGATGTGATGAATTTCAGAAAGTCAAAATTGTTTGTTGGGCAAGGGATATGATTCATATAATATTAAATATTTTTCCAAAATTGTCATCATTAAAGAAATATAAAGTGGAAAATATTATAGTATTACCAAAATGTGATTGAGCAATCGCGTAAAGGCTAATTGATCTCTTGGAAATATAATATTACTTTGGAATATATAATCAAATTAGTGGGAAGCACATTGCTTCAAGAAGGATAATACTATTATTAGCCCTAGATTTTATATCATAGTCTTTACTATAAATAGAGTCTTGAGGTGTAAGGCTTTATTGTACTACATTTAAGTGCTTCAACTATACCACAAGAGATTAATCTGTAATCACCGTGTTTTTGAGGGAGTGGTGTAAGGTGTTTGTAAGTGTGGAGTCCTCAGGTTGTAACTCTATGGAGGTTGAGAGAGATTGTGAAGATATGAAAATCTTTGATAAACACTCGTAATCCTCTGATATAGTGCCTAGATCATGATTTTTTCCCGGTTTAGGTTTTTTCCATGTTAATTCTTATGTCAATCTTTATTTTATGTTTTAGCCTTTATTATTATTTGTGCTGTTAACAACGCTCTGAGATCCTAACAAATGGTATCCCAGCTTTTGATGGGACTGTTGTTAATCTGCAAACTGAGAACCAATGGAGGGCGAAAGTATAAAGATTGTGAAGTTTGATGGGAAAGACTACACTTAGTGGATGATGCAAATTGAGGATGTGTTCTACTGGTAGAATCACATCTGGTGTTAGATGAAATACCGGAAAAGATGAAACGGGAAAATTCAGACTTGCTTGATCGCCAAGCGCTCAGTTTGGTGAGGATGACGTTAGCGACGAACGTGGCTTTCAACGCGAAGAACGTGAAAACGATGAAAGACTCGCTGGATGCCTTGGGAAACATATATGAGAAACCTTCAGCGGTGAATAAGATATATATGTGGCGTTGTTTGTTTGATTATGATGCAAGAGTCTAGTTATATGCATGATCATATGAGAGAGTTGAATATGATCTTGTCTAAGTTGACTTCTGTGGGGTTTAGTTTTCAAGATGAGACCAATGCTTATGTTCTATTGGCTACTACACCTAAGTCTTGAGATAATTTTGTAACTTCTGCCAGTTCTTCTAGTGGAAAGGAAAGGGTTTCCTTGAAATCCAATGAGTTGCATGATACTATACTAAGTGAAAGTATTCATATGAAGGTTCTTATGTGTTTGAGTGTTTGGGGAATGTTTTGGCTATTAGGGGTAGGAGGAACAGTGGGAGCTCGAGTCGAGGTCGATCTAAATTTAGGGGCAAAAATATGAAGCACATGTTGTGTTATAATTGTGGTGGTAGAGGTCACTTTCATAGGGTTTTCCCTAAACCTAGAGGCATAGGGAAGAACACGGTTAATCACCATGATTTGATAAATTTTGATGGGGATTTGGGTAAGGCCTTAACTAGACTTGTCAATTCGGTCAGGCGGTGTAACACCCCAACCTTTAACCACAAGATTAAATCACTAATTATGATCCCAAACCTGTGATTAGCGCAGCGGAACACTTAGGTTGAAGTATTACCGTCGTCCCCACTCGGGACAAGGCAACACAACTACCAAATATTTCAAAACCACAAGGAACTATAAGCTTAACTCCAACAAATGCCAACTTAAAATACAACTTATACAACACTTGAAATAGGTACATGAACATATTAATAAGAGGTTCGAGCTCCTAAAACACGCGGTTTGAAGTTGCGCTAATTGTCCAACGTTTAACATTTACTTATCATTCAATATATATATCATTACCATATCAAAGCATGATCTAATACCGTTTATCATATTATTTTCAAAAGTGGTCCCGCCTTATTATATACTAGCTAGTTATGTGATGTACTAGTCTTTACTTTTAGATGCTCCTGATCAGAGTGTCCTAATGACCTGACCAGTGTCGACTGCCTAGCAGTCACCCAATCCAAATCTAGATCGGTTTGGGCATGCACGTGTGTGAGGTTCTTTGCATCGATCGTAAGGGATACCACTCGTTTTCAATTGTTACAAGTTTATCTCTCTTATCTATATATATATACATAATTATCTATGCGACAATCCATTTCATTCTTGTTTTTCCCCTTTCCCGTTTTCAAAATGATTTAAAACGCCGGCACTAAAAACCGTTTTCGAACGGTTTGACGCGTTGGAGGTTTGTGTACTGAGTGTTTCCCCACTCACTTTGCGTCTGTTTTCAATGTTTTGTTTTAGGAGGTCCGAGCTCACAGGATAAAGCCAAGGCTAAGCAAAAGTAGATCGTTCCGTTCAAGATCGTTTCTAAGGTGGTTGCTAGTTGATCCTCAAGTGCTTTTATGGGTTTTGGAGACTATTTTCATGTTGGGAAATCTTTATATAAATGTTTAAAGGGTTGTGTAATTTTGTATTTCAAAGAATGGTGATTGTATTGTATGGGGTTAAGTATATGTTATTTTGGGTTATGTTTGGTGTTTGTATTTGCCTTGTCCCAAGTGGGGACGGCGGTAATACCTCAACCCTGGTGTTCCGTTGCGCTAATCACATGTTTAATTGATGGTTTAAGTTAATCTCGTGGTTAAGGGTTTTGGGGTGTTACAGGCGGGCGGGTTTCGGGTCGGTCGTATATTGGATTCAGGTAAATACCAGTCAGGTGTATTTCGGGTTCATGTAAATAGGGGTAGTATATTTCAGTTTCAGGTCAACCCAACGCGTTATGACTGTGACCTTTTTCTATTTTTTCTTTTTAAAAATGGTCTCTAAATACCAATTTTTGCACAATATATGTAATAAAATATGATTATCTTATAATAATGATAGATTATTGTCACTATTTTAACTTAAATTAGAGAAATAACAAATAAATAAGTTGCACTTATAGTTTAATAGTTAAAAATTTCAAGGAAAAGTCAAAAATTTTAATAAAGTTGAACTTAAAAAGTTAATTTTTTTGGGTCAAACGGGCGAATCGGGTTTAACCCTCTAATTTTCGGGTTTGGTATATTTCGGGTTTAGTTGAAAAAATCGTGTTCAAAACCCAGAAAATTCGGGCAAGTTCGGGTCGGGTTACCGGGTCAGGTCAGAAATTGCCAAGTCTAGCCTTAACTTTTAGTGTTAATGAACCAGAAATGAGTTGGGTTATAGAGTTGGGTTTTTCGTTTCACTCTTTGTCTAGTAAGGAGTCCTTAAGCAACTTTGTGCGTGGGAGGTATGACAGGGTCAGGCTTACAAATAGTGAAGGAAGAGATAATATGAACATTAAAACTTCTGAAGGTGGAATTTAGAGGTTGAATAATTTTCGGTACATCCCGAGCCTGACCAAGAACCTTGTATCTGTGGGTCAACTGGATGAGGAGGCTTCACAACAAAGTTTGGGGATAATCATTAGAAGGTTACAAAAGGATATCTAATAATTGCTAATGGCACGAAATAAAGGAAGTTGTATACTACTCTGATTACTCTAGCATGGATGTTTATGTTCGACAAAGGCGCGTTAGCTTCTCTGATAAGTGAAGGATACCACAAATGAGGAGGTTTCTGGTTGATACTCCGAGAACAGATGATCAATGGAGTAATGCACCTGACCCGCGCGAGAATTATACATGATCAATGGAGTAATCCCTTAAGTCGATGACGAAGTTGCATATGTCGAAGTTAAAGGGGCATGATCAGTTCAAGTGGGAGCGTGTAAATAGAAGAGGAGTTGATAGGAGGTCAACTAAGACCTCTGCTGATTTTTGTTCAACAAGATCAAGTTGGATGCACAAGAAAATTCAAGGATGTGTTGGGGTGATTGATAATCCATGAAGGCTACAATTTGGTCTCCAAGTGGGAGATTGTTGTGTTAATAACTGTGGAGCACAAATTGTTCGTTTGGTGGGATGAATTTTAAAAATCCAAAAGTTTGTTGGTCAATGGACATGATTCATATAATATTGAAGATTCTTTCAAGATTGTGTTCATAAGGAATTAAAGGAAAGATATTATATGAAGTGGAAAATATTATATCATTACCAAATTATGATGGGACAATCACATTTTCGTCATTAATTCAGCGTCTACAAATGTAAATTTATTATAATCACTATTCATTTTATTTTTTTAGGAATATTTGTAATTTTTGAGCACGTTAAGAAATATTGATGCAAACACCGAAACTCAATCCAAAACCCCTCAAAAATCCAACGCTAACCCCCCCAAACAAAATCAGCCCAAGGGACGTAAAATTATCTGGACCGCAAGCCAAGCCACACGGCCTACATGTGGGGGATCCAGACCCATTTTGCCTTTACTCGGGTTAAATGTTGGCCTAGAAAATAAGTAGTTGGGCACCTCAAGCCACGCGGCTTGTGCAGAGGCCTATTTGTCTCATTTCAACCTAGCTTTGACATCTTTTTCACTATAAATACTCACTTGTTTCACTACTTTTCGGTACTCTGAGTTGACCTAGGAGTATCGGCACTACGTTAACTCAATTATGCCCCTCCCCCCACTCTCTACCTTTGCATCCACGACCCTTGAAGTGCTTGAAATTTAAGGTTGACATGCGAATTTTATTTCTTCATTATGTTTAATTAATGTAAATGGTTCATATGTATGTTATAATGTTCACATTTGTCTCCTCTTCTCTTTTCTTTAAGCTTGCATTTAATTTCATTTGTATGACCTAAATGACGAAATTTGAAATGGAATAATAATAGTTCTCTCTTATTTTCTTTCTTTTAATTTGAAAACCGATCTAGTAGAGTCTGTTTGATAATGGGCGAATTCAAGATTTTTATTCTCGGATTCGTAACCTTACCCCCGAATCTGAATATCATAGTTCGTTGTTTTGGAGTTGTATTTTTTAGAGTTTATTAATTTTTCTTTAAAAATTAATTGGTTACTCTGTTTCTCTTCTTATTCTTGTTGATCTGATTTTGGTATTCTTTGGCTTTAGTTTCGATCTTGAGACTTAAAAATTGGAATAAAAATCATGGAAATAAGCTAAACGGGCGTTCTACCTAAGCAAGCCACACGGCTTGCTAGTGGCGTGAACACTATCTGTCTACGACATTCTCTGGGGAGGCCACGTGGCCTGCTTGCCAGCCAGAGGCTCGGGTCAGTTCCGAGACTACTCTAGATTAATTTAATTTTGTTCCTCGATTATTTTTCCTTACTTCTGTTCTCGGGTTGAAGTTTTAGCCATTAATTATTCAAACAATTAACAAATAGAAAAAGTGCAATAAAAAATGACATTAGACCTCTTAAAGAATGAGAAACCCCTTTTTCGACTCGTCACATCGTGTGACACTTGAAAAATCACATTCAAGAATTTTCCTGAGCCCTACAACATTGTTTTAGGAAGGATAATATCATTATTAGTCCTGGATTTTGTATTGTTGTCATGACTATAAATAGAGCCTTAGGGTGTAAGGTTTTATTGTACTACAATTGAATGTTTCATCTGCAACACAAGAGAGTGAGAGTCTTTGATCACATTTGTAATCCTCCGATATAGTGTCTTATTCGTGACTTTTTCCTGATTTGGGGTTTTCCATGTTAATTCTTATTTCAATCTTTATTTTAAGTTTTATCATTTATTATTGTTTGTGTTGCTAATGCCATGAGATCCTAACATGAACCTTGATGGGACGGTTGGATGATGAAGGTGGTTGCCACTTGGCTACCACCTCTTTGGTATAGTGGGTTGTAACTTGATTTTGTAGCATTTTTTACCGTTTGTGAAACTTCATTAGTTGCATACATATAGACTTAAAAACTTAGTGTTAGAATTGACAAAAACCTAGACTTACATGACACATGAATGATTTAACTCGACTTATAACTCATAGTGGTTAGTAACCTTACTCGATAGACAAAAAACTATCTAATAAGTTACCTGAATAGACCGATTGACCGATTCGATCGTGCCATCGATGGCCCACTTTTTGTGGAACGGGACGACCACCAGGGTGGCCTTCTTATCGATGGCTACCCGACATATATCATCATGCATGGCATCAAAGTGAGACATGTTCGTGAACACTTGCACTGACACATGTCCTTCATTTTGCTTCTGGTATTGGTAGAACACGGTCGAGACGTGGTTGTATCTGGAGTTGCTAACGTCCAAGGCTTTCTGGGGGCGATAGTCCAGCAACATGGGGGCCGAGCTCCCCACGACTTCAACTAGGATGATGACTATGACGTAAATAGGGGTCTGTGCTGACGCGCTGGAAGCTTCTAAAAGCTTCATTAAGGTTGGGATTTCGTCCTGGTGGTAAATGCAGACCATGATTCGGAGCTCTGTGTCCTTTTTGTGGTGTTGGATCGTCATCCTCCTATTTGGAATGTAGCGCTTTGAGGGGTCGTAAAAGAATCTGATTAGTGGAGTTATAATTGCAGTCACTATTGCTATGGAGATCACCAATACTGTAAACTCTTGATCGGATAAATTCTGCAACATAATAGCACAATTAAAGGTTCTTGTCAAGTACAATACCTGCAAAAGTAATGGCCAAAATAGGAGTTTATGCAGGCTAGATAGAAAGGTTATGTTAGGACATCTTTGTATTCTTTTTGGATTATCGTAAACAATTTACTGCAAGATGTTTCGACTTTATATCTTTGAAGTTTTTTAGCATTAATTTCTCAGCTCTCAATTTTTTTCGTATATTTTAAAAATTAGATAGTTGCTTTATAGTACCAACTTACATGCACAATTTAATCATATAGTCCCTAGCTTGTTTTTTGCGTTTTACAAGTGTTAAATGTTGACCATAGGTACTTATAATAAGTTGAAAAGAATGAGCTCTCAACTCGTACCTTATTATTTGAAATCAAATTGTAGACAATGAGCTCATTGATGCCTCTAGCATTCAACACAAGCCCAAGCACAACAGCTTCTCGAAGAGGGACATTCATATGGAGTGCTGGAAGTGTTGCTGCAACAAACTTTATTACAACTCCAGTGGCCACAATCACTGTTGTGGTCCATGATTCTTGGAACCCAATGTTAAAAATGTTTGTTTTAAGCCCACAAACAGTAAGAAATGTAGGGTAAAGCAACCCTGAAACAAACGTGTCTAACTTTGACACAATCGCAGCTCCAAGCGACGACCCTTCCGGCACTGACAGCCCAAAAATCACAGGCCCTAGAAAATAATGTTGCCCCACAATTTCACTCGCCAAAGTGGCCAAAAACAACAACACAAACATACACGTCAATCTGTTGTCATTTACGCAAGTCTCTCCTAAAGCCAATGTGCTCCCTCCATTCTTCTTTATCTGTCGTTTAAAAGGGATGTGGAGCAATCAATCTCACAATAAAATATGTAGTAGTTAGTAAAAATTACTTAAACACCCTTAACACAAACTTTTGGTTTTTTTTTCCCTCTCCTATCTATTATCTACTTAGTTACTAAGGGTAAAATAAAAATAATAATAATAATTAATATGTTATTGAGGCCATAAAGTGGCTGATAATATAAGATGAAAAAAGTAGTTAAAAATTCAGATAAAAAAAAACATTTCTCTGATACCTTCTGCATCAACAAAAACCGCAACATCAGTGGCCGAATCACGAGGGAGATCGAGAATGCTAGCCCAATGGAGGACAACAACGTGACGAGGCCTGCTAGTGGGCCTTGGTCTATGGACCCTACGAATGAGAAGCCAACTGTACATGTGGTGATGGTGAGCAGGTCATAGAACATAGAGGTGGCGACTGCCAGACGACCTACATCGGTGTTGAAGAGCTTAAGCTCAGCTAGGAGACACGCGATAGAAGGGAAAGCGACGAGAGCCTGAGTCATAACGATGATGGGGAGAGATTTCCGGAGGCTTTGTTCGATTTGGAAGTTGGTGATGAAATAGAGACAGGTGGACATGGGAAGGATGACAGTGAATATGTAAAGTGATATGCTTATGGCAAGGGCAGTTTTTTCTGGCCTGAAAAGTTGACTGGAGTCCATTTTGATTCCAATGGAAAATAAGAAAAGAATGACGCCAAAAGTAGCTAGTAATTCCAGTACTAAGTTGCCTCGTTCAGGAAACAGACTGTGTGCCACTTTTGGAGCTTGCCCTAACACTGATGGCCCTAAAACCATCCCTCCCTGCAAATGATTAAAGTATGTTTAGTTATAATTTGTAAGAATATATGTTCACTAAGTAAGGTTTAATAAGATGATAATAAACCCTATTTATTATAAATAATTGTTGGATGTTGGATATTCACTATATATATTAATTCCTTAAATGAATTAATTACAAAAGGCTACTCATCTTAGCCTTTTTGAAAATAAGTTTTATATATTATATATATATATATATGTATATATATATTTATATTTATATATATATTACAAGATAACATCCAACTAAATCATATCTCAAAATGTTACAAAATCTACTAGACTCTTGGGGCGACCAACACTTGTTTTTGATGATAGAATGCCCTATTTTTTCAAGAGAGTCATATTGAGCTAAAAAGCCAATGACAGAAAACAACCCAATTAGAATAGTACAATGCAATATTGTAGTTTTAAAACTAAAAATCATTCCAAACATTTATGATCATTTAATATTAAGATTTATATACTTAATACAAAATACCTTCATATAATTTTATGTACATTTATAATAAGTTCCAAAAAACTAAGATGACATATGGTCGCTTAGAATATAATTTCTTTTATTTTCTTTTCTCAATTATTCAAAGTCAGAAGGTTGTAACTCAAGAGATTAGTACGATTGCGCAAGATAAATTAATAAACAACAACATATGTACAACACAATTGGAATTACAGAGTCAAAAATTATCAACATGTTATTCTCGAGCATCCTTTGATTGATATGATTCATACGTACGAAAACATGAAAAACTAAATTTCAAGAATATTCTAAAAGAAGATGTATGTTTCAACAAAAGAGACCAATATGAGTTAGCATATTGTGTACTTATAGGGGAAACAATCATTAATCTTATGATGAATCCTGCTTACGCATGATTTAAGAAAATAAAAATATTAAACATACCTAAACAACTTATCCATCCATTCATTGGGTTATTGACTTTAAGAATTAGCATATATAGTAATGACGACTTTCAAACATTAGGAGAGCAAGATAACACTACATTTATTTAGTTTTATTTTAATAAATCAAAGGAAAAAATATAATGAGGAGAGAAGATTACAAGAATTTGAGAGACAATCCTAGATTGACCCAGAGGCTTGAGGGCGAAATCAACAGTTTGAGTAGTGAGAGAAATCAAGATAAGTTGCATCAAAAGTAGGGGCACTGACGCCATTAATGGATTATCATTGTGCCATATTCCATCTGAGATTATCTTCGTTGTATCATGACACAATGTTGTTTTATTCTTCATCCTTTCAATATGTATTAAATTTATCTTTAATCAATTTCAAGTTTCATTTCATCGGCAATTAGCGGGTACCTTTTTGAGGGGAATCAATTTATACTGCTCAAATGAAAGCGAGAGAAATGATAACAATTCTTTTCTTCATGAAAATTATTTGCAAAGAAAAGATAGGCGAGAGATAACGAGAAAAAATAGGGAGAAACTAAGATCACTAAAATGTCTAGAATACTATGGAGGCTATGGAGCATTCGCCAATTTCAATTTGCAAATTTGTGAAAATGTATTTTCTTAGTTACTATATTTTGAAAATGTGTTTAGGGTATTTTAATATCTATATCATAATCCAATTTGCAAACTTGTGATGTCAATGGGAAAGATGTATAAAAAAGAGTGGGTGGATTTCATTATAAATTAAATATAAATAAAGAGAATAAGTGATCACTCATAAAGAAATATTCTTTATATGTGGCTTGGTCATCCCTGATTAATTACGAAAACATTTATCTAACTTTTTTTTCCTATCTATTACACTAGATAGTATCCATAATTAGATTATCGATTTTGCTAATTGTCGCCCTGGGGTAATGGTTAAGAGAGAATCTTATCCACTTTTTTATTATATAAATTCTATGTATATATCATAAAAGATTATCTTTTCAATATAATATATTTATTATCTAATTAAATATAAATAAATCTATCATTACCTAATAAACTTCGTATTCCAAATCCCGGTTAATTGTAATTTGTAAACACCTAACTTCTCTCTCCCCAGGCCAAATCCCTCCACAATTAACCATCAGGTCCACCATTACCTCTCTCTCTCCTGCTCCAACTCCAACCTCAGCTTTCCTAAAACCCCATTTCAAATTTTCAGTGGGATGGAGCTGGCAGAGAAGTATCAATTGGTGATTTTCATATGGTCCCATCCCAAAACCCCATTACCATCATCGAACTACAGTAACAAAAACCCTAAAGCACCCAGATTCAACATCCAAAACCCACCAAACTATATCTTACAACACTAGAAAACCATACTTCAAATCTCCAACGAACCCCATCTTCGGACGAAAATCGGAAAACCACTGATCTGGAGCAGCGAAAGCGGTTCCCCGACGATCTAGGAGTGAAAATCAAGAAGTGAGGTAGATGATACGGCCCATCTACAGACGGAAATCTCCATGATTGACCGGAAAACCAGCGATCCGGAGCATGGAAAGCGGTTTTCCGGGGAAGTGGGAAGGAAGATCAGGAAGTGAGGTAGAAGATGTGGTGAAGAGCGAGGTAAAGAAACTTGAAGCATGCGCATGAGAAGGAGAGGAAGATCAGATCGTAGATCCAAAGCATGGAAAAACCGTGCTTTTGGGCATAAATTTTGTAGAACATTTGGGCTTCTTCTTCAGTACTGAATGTTTGACCTATAAAAGGTTCATTTATTTCCCTTTGTGGGATTTTGTTCAAGTCAATATCCATGTGTAATCTTCAGAATTTTAAGAACTGATTTGTGAGAAAGAGAATGATAATAATAGTGGTTGGCCAAGAGTGTCTGATGTTTTATAAGTATTCAAAAGGGTACTGTAGACGATAGGTTTAATGTAGGGTTTTGATTTGACCGCAGATGGGTTATTTTGAGTTTGCGGCAATTCATCCCTAGGGTGCCAGAAAGTATTTGAGACTCCATCTACACACACTAATTCCATGTTTTGGAATTCAATTATACGCTAATTTTATAAGATATACAAGATAATAAATTTTATATGTTATTTCCGATTCTACAATTATGAAGATAATTATAAAATATTTGTTAGGTAATGATAAGATCTATTTAGATTTAGTTAGATAATCAACATATTATATTGAAAAGATAATCTTTTATGATATATACATAGGATTTATATAATAAAAAAAGTGGATAAAATTCTCTCTTAACTATCGCCCCCAGGGCGACGATTAGCAAAACCGTTATACTATTACCTAGCTCCCTTCTATATTATTTGTCCTCCTTGAAAATTATACAGTCATATTTAAAAAAAATTGACAATAAATTTCTTAATATATACAATGATTTGTTAAGTAAAATTACTACCATTAGATTCGTAATGAAAAACACTATCCTAAAAGCATAATATTGCAATTGTTATTGATATATTATATAAGAAATTATCAATCAAAAAGTGATCATGACTATCAACAAAATGGCAAATAATATGGAACGGAGGGAGTAATAGCCTTCCATCCTACCACACAAGTTTTAGTAGACATCTGGGTTATTTAAGGATATTCCAGAAATAATATTGCTGAACTCCAAAGACTTAAGTGACACAATATACATTTCTATTCTTTATTTGATACCTTACAGTTACAAGCTCTCTAAAAGATCTTGCACATTATTCTCATCGATAGTTTGAACATTATTAATTATACTAAAGAGATGTTAGCCAAGTGGTAACCAACTCTTTCATCTAACACTCCCGATTCCCACTAAGGTTCAAGTCTTAGTAGAAGACAAAATTTATTATTAGATGGAAATTGTAGGGATGAAGGATCATGCCTGTCATGCGCAGTTTGGTGGTCGGAGGTGGCTTGTGTAGGGAGGGGTCAGAGGTGGTTTCTGACGCCGAAGTGGTGGACAAAGGTTCGGTGGTGGTAGGGTGGTGGCAGCGCAAATGGTGGTGGGCGGAGAGTGACAGAACAATTTAAACAAAAAAGAATTGAAAATTCACTCATCTTGTCACATCAGCACTTAATGAGTCCCTTTCTTTCTCACAAATTAAAACCTCGTGATCATAACCTTAGGCCCATAGCTATAGGTTCATGGATCGAATCCAAGGTCATATACTCTCAACCCAAATCAACCCAACACCACTAATAACACTTCACATGAAATTATGAGTTACAATAAGTAACCATCTTGAAATTTGTAAAAATCTAAAATATTTACTTGTCACCTTTTATCGAAGATGGTAGATGGTCGATGAGGACAATGATGTATCCATTAGACCGGAGAGGAGTGGGTATAAAGGGTGAGGATATAATAGGTGTGTTTTAGTGAGGGTGATTTGAGAAATTATAATGGGAAATTGGATTCTAATAATATGAACTTTTGGTCATAGTGGACTAAATAATATGAACTTTTGCACTATAGTAGTCTAAACAGTACGCCACCGAGTTAATTTGAACTTAACTCGGTGGCAAGATGACGTGGCGGCGGAGGGAAGAACACGGGTCTGTTGACTTTGCCATGTCAGCTTTGACTTTTGTCCACGTCACCCTCACCATCTATCTCTCAGCTCTCTCTCCTTCTCACCATCAAACTCATCTCCATTGATGACTTTTTGAGCTTCTTCATCCTTCTTCATCCTCCATGCTTCCATCACCATCAAATTTCTCCTTCTTCTTCTTCTTCTTCTTCTTCTTCTTCTTCTTCTTCTTCTTCTTCTTCTTCTTCTTCTTCTTCTTCCTGGTGTGTTCATATGGCTTGTTTGACCCGCCAAAAATGTGGATCTAAGATTCTGGGTTGAACGTAGGTCAATCGACCCACGCACCCCCTCATCTCAGATTTCAGATGGTTCTCACCCACCCTCAGTTGCTATTCTTAAACAATTACTACCATTGCAATTAAATCACATTGAAACTTAAGAAGAGTGAATACCAAAAATTGTTGACACTCATCGTACTCATTCATTCATTTGTAGGTAATGCTATTACCATTGGCTACATCATCGAGATTCATCCCCACCCATTTCAATCCCCGACGAAATCGAAATTGAAATCAATGCTGAATTAGGTTGGTCGTACTTCTAATTTATTGGAAATCTGTTTGATTTGGTTTCTTTTGCTCCCAGGGTATTCGTGTTGAATTCAGTACTCTTTCCTTTGTGCCTCTATTTTTGGGAGATTTTCGTTTGAAAAATAGCTGAAACTGATGATTTCTGCAATTGAAATGGGTGCTTGCCATTTAGAGTTGTGTGTTTGGTTCATTTGTTGTTAGAGATAAAGGTGTCGGCTTTATGGGTCTTAAAATGAGAACTTAAGAAGAAGAAGAAGAAGAAGAAGAAGAAGAAGAAGAAGAGTAGTGAAGGTGGAAAGAAGGGTGGACGCATCCTGGGAAGTTGAGAAGGGGAATAGTGGGGATGTGTTGTTCAAGAGAAGAAAGGGATTAGTACGAGTGGCTATGAGAGGCTCTTAGATACGAAGATCCATCAAATCAAAACCCTAGAAAACAAGGGGGGGGGTAGGGACAGAGAGATGAGCTTTAATTTGGTAACTAATAACTTGTCTTGTTTTACCAAAAAAAAAAGACTTCACCCTTTTGCTTCATTTTGTAAGGCCTTTGATTGGGGTAGGAGTAGATGGAAGAAGACGTAGAAGAAGAAGATGGTGTTGGTAATGACGAGAGGGATAGATGGATGAAGGAAGGCTAAGAAAACGAGTTATGAATGAAGAATTGAAGGATCAGGGGGCTGAATTGAATCAATATAAAGATTGAATACTGATGGGGTTTGGGGAAAGGTGGGTCTAGTTTTATCTCTCTCTCTCTCTCTCTCTCTCTCTATCTCTCTCTTTCTTTATTTTCTCTTCTTCTATTCTCTTAGCAGAAAAGCCCCATTAAAAACCAACAATGAGAGCTTATAGCCAGCGAAGATGAAGAAGAAGAAGATGAAGGAGAAGTTTGATGGTGATGGAATCATGGAGAATGAAGAAGGATGAAGAAGCTTAACAAGTCATCAATGGAGATGAGTTTGATGGTGAGAAGGAGAGAGAGAGTTGAGAAATAGATGGTGAGGGTGACATGGACAAAAGTCAAAGCTGACATGGCAAAGTCAACAGACCCGTGCTCTTCCCTTCGCTGCCACGTCATCTCGCCACCGAGTTAAGTTCAACTTAACTCGATGACTTACTATTTAGACTACTATGGTACAAAAGTTCATATTGTTCATAACCAAATTTAAAGTTCATATTAATTAGTCTACTATGGCCAAAAGTTCATATTATTATAATCTAATTTCTCAATTATAATTGAATATTTTTATAGTATAGGTTACTACTGCAATACATAAATGTTATATTAATATTAACTAAATATAAAAATGTACTAATATAAATATAAATAAAGTCATCTTTTACATTTTATATAAAATACTATTTTAATAAGAGACACACTTACCGAATGGTTTTTTTAACAAAAGTTTTCTAAAATAATAATCTGAAATATAATTTCCGAGTCAATATCTAAATTACTATTAACGCATGTGAATTAGTACATAGATATACGTACAATTTCTTTTTCTTGAAATATGCACTTTTTAAATGCTTTTAAAGATATACTAAAATTAATGAAAGCATATTAAAAGGTGTATACAAATTCCCATAAAAAAAGGTATATACAATTTAAAAGTTCGATTATATACAATTTGGTTAAAGTACATACAATTTTAATATTATGCTTTAAATCTTCGTATTTTTTTAAAAAAAATTATATATACAATCAATCATTTATAAATTAAATGCTCTTATATGTTATACTTTTAATAATGTGTATCTTCTTATTATCATGTGCAACATAAGAGTTTAAGGGTGCGTTTGGTTACAACTATTTCCTGGAAAAGTTTGTCAACTTTCCCAAGTTGATCAAATTTTCTCATGTTTGTTTGTAAATTGAGGGGAGAAAATTTTTAAGGAGGATTCCATAATTTTCTCAAGGTGGATGGAAAATTCTTTTCCATGGAGGGCTTGGGAAAGTTTTTTTTCATGGGAGATGGAAAGTTTCTTTAACTTTGTTTCCAAAAATGCCACTAAAAACTATTTTATAAATTAACGTATGTAGGATAATTTGGACATTTCAATAAGTTTTCCCACAAATTTTCTTATATTTTCAAATATAAACCAAACACTGTGAATTATTCTTTCTCAGAGAAAATTTTCTTAAGAAAAGTTAAGAAATATTTTCCGACAAAAAACCAAAACACACCATAAGTACCAATATTGTAATACGAAAATGATTGTAATATTTTTCATTCAACTAGGTTTGTATTTAAAATGATTGAAAATTAGACTCGGATAATATAATCTGCTGCTCCATCCAAAGCCCAAACAAGGGAGCCCAGTCTTTTTCTCGCCATATCTCCATCATTTCCATGACTTTATTACTAAAATATTCAAAAGTGAAATGATAAAAGACTTGTGCAAGACACATATTTTGTGTCTTGTCATTATAGAAAACCTGTATATTTGTGAATTAAATTGGAAAAAAGTTACATGATTGACTTCTATAACTATAATAATATATATAAATTGTATAAAATCACACTTTTATCCATATTTTTAAAAATTTACAAAAAAACGTCTAAAATATGCTCAACGAATGAGGATCATTCGTTAGGGTGTCAATTTTAATTGTTGGCGTAGCCAACACATTCCAAGCTTCTTATAATTGATAATTAATAGTATCTGTCAAAAAAATTGGGGTTAAAAACAATAATAAGTATTGATTTTATAAGGGTGAAGACATTTAAGGAGTGTCTTGGGGCAAGACACTTATCATCACCCTATTCAAAAAGTGACAATTATTATGTGCCACTTCCACCCCACCACCAGTACTGTACCCACGGGTTTCTCTCTCCCTAATCCATCATCCTCTTTCATTTCATCTTCCGGATAATCCAAACTTTCTCACTCTACTGACGCACCACCTTCTCTCTCTACCCCTATTCTCTTCTGATCTGCTTGTTCTCTTCTATATATATTCCCCCCCTCCATCCGCATCATATTATCCTAATCCTTTCTTTCTCTCTCTTTTTACAAATATCTTCTCGAGCTCCCAACTCTCAACAATGGAGGTTATGCATCGCCGATCTCCTTCCCTCTCTTCCTCCTCCTCGTCTTCGTCCACGCTGAATCCAAACGCTCCGATCTTCATCCCCATGGCGTCCTATCTCACCGTCGAGGATTTCTCCGACCAGTGGTGGGACCTTGTTCACTCTTCTCCTTGCTTCCGCGACTACTGGCTCCATGATTGCTTCGAAGATCCTCAATCTGATCCTCTCTTTCAAGATGATCGTGATGATGGCGATCTTATCCTCCCTGATTTCGAAGCCTTCTTCGATCTCTACTGCAGCAACAAACGTAAATCTCTCTATCCTATAGTTTGATTTTCTCTGTTTTTGCCGATCTGGATGTGGTTAGAGTTTTGGATTTTGGTTTGTGTGTGTTTGGAGTGATCGCTGCTGCAGCTGCAAACGTAATATCTGTATCTTGTTCTAGTATATTCTGACGTAGTTTTTCTCTGTTTTTCTCGATCTGGATGTGGTTAGAGGCTTGGATTTTAGCTTGTGTGTGTTTGGAGCAGCAAACGTGATCTCTGTATCTTGTTCTAGTATATTCTGACGTAGTTTTTCTCTGTTTTTTTCTCGATCTGGATGTGGTTAGTGTTTTGGATTCTGATTTGTTTGTGTACGGAATGGTTGTTACAGTGGAAGAGGAGGAGAAAGAGGAGGAAGAAGAAGGAAGGAAGAACGAGAAAGAGCTGATTACAATGGCAGCGTTGAAGTGGAGCAGATCGAACGGACGAGCAGAACCTCCGAGAAGCTTCGAGAAGGCTCCGAAGATCGTGAAGAGCGTCAGAGTGAGTCCACGCACAATCAACCAGCCTCGCTAGATCACGAGACCATCCAAACTCGGCGGTGGACTCGGACCGAGTCGAGACGAGTTACGATAGGGGGGCTGCTCTGATGTGCTCTGGACTTTGATTCCTTCGTCCCTGAATTTCGTTTGTACAGAGGATCCAATCCAAGCTTTGTAGCTAATTTGCTTGTATTAGGCTGTTGATCACTCGATCTGTTTAGTTTGCAGTTGCTTGTTATTGTTCTGTTGGTCTTAGTTGGTCATAAAAACTGCAGCTTCCTCTTTTGTAAATTCAAGTTTAGCTCGATTTAGACTCACTAAAATGGACAAAAAAATATTTCTTTTGCTTCATGAATCGTGTTTTTGGCTAATCAAATGAGAATTTTTGCTTGTAGATTCAAGTTTAGCTTAATTTAGGCCCCGTTGTTTATTGTTCGGCATCGTTCTTTCGTGCGTTGCGTTTGCGTTACGTTTAGTTACGTTGAAAATGGTTAAAAAGTGATGATAATTTGCGTTATGTTGCGTTGCGTTTGGGTGCGTTAACGCATAAAAGAACGATGCCTTTAGTTTAATAATATAATTCTTGTAAAACTTTAATTTACTTAAATTAATTCTATACTATACTCTTAAAGAATAGGGCCTTAAGCTATAAATTCAATGGCAAAATATAGATAGAATTTTTAAACTAGTAAGCTAAATTTAATTTAACTCAATTTTGTCTTACCTTATTTTACTCAACTCTCTTACCAATCTAAAGAACGGCCATTGCCAAAGCATAGAAAACAAGATCAAAATGAAAACAAAAATATTTTGAACTGTATAGAGATGAGAGGGAAATAGCCCAAGTTTCACTGAAATTCGATTATACATACCATGAAAACACAACTATGCTACTATTAATGCAACTTTTTTTTTATAATTTTTCTTTTTCAATTTGCAACATGGCTAGTTTCCTCACTACTACCATCCCAACTACTTGCTGTTTTCCCAATCTTGTGAATCACCCTTATCACTTGCTCCTCTGTCACGTTCCCTGTCACCGTCACCTTGTTTAGTCTTGTGTCAATATCGTACGTTTCAATGTCTACAATTATAGACAAAAATCAACCAAAATTATTATCAATCAACCCAAGAAAAATTCGATGAATTTTGGAATAAGTTTATATCAAACATCAATAATTCGTCATATTTATATGATCCTACGTACCCTCGATCTTTTTAATGGCCTTCAAGATTTTCTTGATGCACTCGTCGCAGTGTAATCCAACCTTTAACTCAACCACCTAAATCATACAAACCCACAAATCAAACCATGTTTTCAACGAAGAACAAAATAAATACACGATAATTTGAAAGAATAGATTTGAAATGGAGGATGAAAACTTACATTAGTCATACTTGATGTGCTTGAATTTGCAGGTCTCTATTCCTCTCTCAAAGAAGAGCCTAGAAAATGAACAGCAAAGGATGGAAATTTCCACTGATTTTGAGGGGATGTGTGGGAGATTAGGACCAAATTTAAACACGAAGGCATAAAAAGGTTGGGGGAAAAGCAAAGCAATGGCATTAGATTCTTCACTAGCTTGTATTTCTTCTTTAATTTGACAGAGGGGCAGAATGTATCATTAACTTTAGGCAAAAGTGAAAGTGGCATTTTATTCTTGCTTTTTGGACTCATGATTGAAATATGTGGTGCTACTTTACTTTTCAAACGCGTTTTGTCACGGGTGACAATGATAACTTTGTTTTTTTAAAGGAAGGATGATGTGAATGAGTGAAGCCAGCTCTGAGCCCTCGCGAGCTAGTTTTGTGGGAGTTGATTAAGCTCGACTCAAAATAAGTTTGAGTCTGTTTGGGCTCGAGCTCATTACTTACGTAAGTCAAGCCGAATTCAAGGAACCTCAGCTTGTGAACAAGGAAATTTGAACAATACAAGGTGCAATTGACAATACAATTTCAAATGTTAAATTACTTCATCCATATAAACTAGAACTCATATTTTTGACATATCATTTTTTATGTGATTTAAATTCATAATCATAGTTATTTTCATTGACGCTATAAAATTAATTTACTTTTCATCCTAAAATTGTTCTTATATCATTGTTTGACTTTGTTATAGTTTTTTTTTTAAACTATATTTTTCATTTTAAGAGTTACACTAGGTTTGGTCACTTTGCAAATTAACAAAATGGGCAGCAATAAACAATACATTGGCTCGTTAAAGTTCTTGAAGGCTCACAAGCATTAGTGAGCCAAGCCAGATGCCTAATTTTTCAGGTCCGTCAAGCTCGCGAATCGAGTCGAGCCTACAATATACTTCACGAGCCGAGCCTTAAGCTTGCCAAGTTCGAGCTAGGCTCATTGGCAGCCTTAGGTGAGATCGTTTAACTTTTATTTCAAATTATTCATGAGTTTTAGATCGGCTGACACTTGGAAAGGGTAAATGATAAGTTTTAGAAGAACAACATAACAACAAAATACTAAGATAGGGATGGCAATGGGCAGGATCTGGGCAGGGTCCATCTAGATCCATATCCTTACCCATATTTTTAACTGGACCCATATCCTTACCCATATCCTTTGGGTATTTTCTGAAAGGATCCATATCTTTACCCATATTTTTTACTGGACCCATATCCTTACCCATTTACCCATATCCTTTACTGACATTTAAATTGAGCTTTTACCGCATATTAATTAGCAAACCTGGAAAATTTTTGCTAAAAATCTACAAATATCAAACTTAAAATCTCAAAAATAATCCAAAGTAGTCAAGGGTTTTTTTTCTTTTCACTTTCCCGCTTCAGTGCTTCACATTTGACATTACAAAAAAAAAAATTAAATTCATCTTAAGTGTTAACAAAAACTAGGGTTTCCAATATCTTAAAGTGTTAAATTTATTTTACTTATTAATTTATTTTATATATATATATATATATATAATATAACGGATCTGGGTCCTGCCCTTGGACCCAGACCCATATCCATTTTTTGCCATTGGACCCATATCCTTACCCATATCCTTTGGGTCTAAAATATGTGGACCCATATCCTTAAAAATGGATCTGGGTCTGCGGATCTAGGCAGGGTCCAAGACCCATTGCCATCCCTTTAACTAAGAGCATATGCAATGTGGAACTATATAAATGTAATTTTTATCTTGAACTCAAAGGAATGAGAAAAAAGTAGGAGAGAGAGAATGACAATTGGTAGAGAGAACATAAAAATTTCATTAGTATAGTTCCGCATTACATATTCTCTAAAAGAGAAGCAAGCAACAACTAAAGATACAAAGTCAATATTCCGCAAACAAACACCTAATCATCAAACGACTTCAAGACATAATCGATAAACTTTAAAATAGAATGAGATAAGGGGTCGTTATTAACAAGCGGACTTATAATATACTATCTGACAATAACCTCATTTAATTGAATCCTTACTAAAGAGAGGGTACAAACTACAATTGCAAGAGAAAATACATTGAAATTGGCTTTTGAAGGACCACTGTGAGCTGACGAATAATGAAACTTTGTGTTAGAATATGGCCCAAGAGTTGAAAACTTTGTACTAATTCAATTCAGCTTCAATTCCACTTTTTGGTTCTCAACGTTATGAACGACCGCACACGTACCCGATACTACTCATACTACTTATGGGTTGGATTGGCTCTATTGCCATAGCATGATTGAGGTTGAAGACAACATTTATTAGACAAAGCTTCATCAGCTACATAATATGATACAAAAATTTAATTCAATTCTGAAATTCCAAAATAATCTTCTTAAAACAAATTTAAAAAGAGGCTATATAACTCTAAGTTACGAGTTACTGAATGTAGAGTAAGATACAGAATATAGAGTAATCATGAATTGTGATCAAATAATATTTGTCACAAATTGCGATGGCTGATGAGTCCTTGCTTTGGTGGCAAGGTTTCCATCTCCCATCCTTCCAAGGTTCGATTTTTGAAGGAGCATTCCCTTCTTATCTATGATAGAAAATGTTGTGTAAGAGATGAAACTAGATGTGGGTAGGGTTGTTCATAGTTCAGTCCAGACCGAAAAGGGGACCGGACCGAGGACTGGACGAATGGTCCAGCCCGTGGATCGAACTAATGGACCAAAGTTACTAAAATTATAACTTTTTTTTATGTATAGTCCGGGGCCGATGAACAACCCTAGATATGGGCATTTGCATCCCTATCCTCTACAATTGTGTTGAAATGCTTACCTTTATAAAATATGATTGCTACAAATCAACAAAACGTAGATTCCAATTACAAATGCTCAACCAATAGTTTAATACCTGAAAGTCCCATTACATAATGCAATATGGGTGGTACGACGAAGTAACACAAGAGATAAATTCTAGCCTCCACCTCTTCCTTCATCTCTTTGGAAGGATTGTCATGTCTCCTTTTTATTGAGGTAACCTCCATTGTTTCCTCTCTCTCTTTTAGTGCTAATGCGATGAATGTGGTCTCCTTAGCTGCCCTTTCTAGGATTAGCGAAATTTGTTCTGTACTTTAAGAGTTGGTTATGTTGTTAGGGCCGACTAAAGCCCCTGTTTCTGATGTTTCTTCTTAGTCTGTCCCGGGGGTTTTGGTGTCCTCGGCTCGTGTTGTAGGCTGTGAGGCCCTCTGGTGTTAGTTCTTGGGATGGTAAGCTTTTCTCTTTGTTTGTAGACAATTTGCCGGTTGGGGTGGACAATGTTTGGTTGAAAAACTTGTTTTTGAAGTTTGGTTCTGTTGTTGATGCTTACATCCCTTGTAAGGTGGGGTGTAATGGTAAGAGGTATGGTTTTGTTCGTTTCAAAAATAAAAAAAAAGTGGGTTCTTGTGCTATCCTTGCATTGAATGGGTGGAGGTGTAGCGGTTTCGTCTTAAATGTTGCTTGGACTAAAATTTGCAAGAAGCATGAGTATTCTACTCTTTCTAGGAGGGGCTTTGAGAATTGGATTTGGGTTCCTAAGGATAAGAAGGTTGCTGCGAAGGCTGTTGATAGTGATTATGTGTTTCCTACAACTTCCGATGGTTCTGCTACCATCTCTGATCCTTTTCCTTCGGATGTCCCCAAGACTGTTAGGTCTCCTTATAAAAAAGCCCTTTTGAAGGGCCTAAATGTCGGTAAGGAAGATGGTGCTACGAAGGTGGCTCTTTCTGATAGTGAACGCATTGTTAGTGACACGCCTGACAAAACTGTTGTTGAGGTATTATGTTCTTCACCTCTTGATGCCGATGATTCTTTTCATAAGGCTTTCAAAGTCAAGAGTCGCCTTAAAAAGAATGTAAACTTATTGTGGAACCCAACCAAAGTGGAGGTTGGTAAGTAGAGCTTCGTGTAGGGTCCGCTCTAGTGGTCCTAATCGTGTTAAAGGTGTTAAGAAGTCTTCTCGAAGATGTAATTCTCTCAGTGAAGATGCGGTTCATAGTTCTGCTGTAAGATCTCTGAACAATGTGGATTTATCCTTAGAAAGACTGAATGAAGAGGTTAAAAGAGCGACGAAGGTTGTGCGTTTATTGAAAATGTCTCGTGATGATCATGAGACTGTGACTAAGGGTTTCAGAGAGGATTTGCTGGAACATAAGAAAAACCTTGTTAGATAGCTGTTTGAATTTTGTCTTTTGTATTCTCGTTGTAACGAGTTGTGCTGTTTCTTATTTTGTTGGATTCTTACTGGTTTGCTGTTGTAGCGGATCTTGTTGCATCTTTGATGTCCTCTTAGCCTTTTTTGGCTTACAAATTATCGAAAAAAAATGATAGTTTGCCCATGCATTTTAACAAACTTTTTGAAGAAAATTTATAGCTTCAACCAAATACCATAAAAACATTCCTACAATTTTTTCCAAAACATCAATATATAAAATAAATACTACAAAATATTGAAATACACTTTTTCATTATTTTTTTTGAGAATTTTACCGAAAGCACCATAGTCCATATATCGAGATTATTGATTCACATTCCGCAATGTATAAAATTCTCTTTAATTTATGCAAACTGTAAAGTATATTACACAAAGAAGAACTACAAAATTTTGTTTCCTTACTGCTCACAGTTGGAAGGTATTTTGAAAATTTTAGTTTCTTAGAAGTTGTTTAAATTAGTTGAATAATCTACTACAATTGTCGTAAACATTTTTGTATATCCATAATAGTTCCCACAATTTTTTAAATTTTGTATTATATAGTGAGTAGTGACCTGTGAGCAGTAAGGACAAGGTCCCGAGATATTTTATTTTATTAAAGTAAATCCAAAAGTGCATTAGGCCACCCCCGCTAATAAACATTCGGCTAGGAAAAGGAGCCGGATGGTGATGTCCTTTAATAAGATTAAAAACTAAAAAGCATAATCATTGTTCATTCTGTCTTAAAAAAATCAAAATTAATATACATTAATCAAATTAGTTTGTTGTAATATATATATATATATATATATATATATATATATATATATATATTTGCAACAAAACCAAGGCTATATTATTCAAAAACAAATTAAAACAAGATACAAAACGCCTCAAATAGAAGGAGGCGACAGAGATTAGAATTTCAAAACAACATTGACACTATTTTTATGTTATTTCCTATTCCTAGCAATTCTTAATGTTCTTGTTCTCACATCATCCTTGATCTGATGGGAGATGGTCTTTGCTGATCTTCTCGGTTTACCATGGGCAATGTTGTTTCTCTCCCTCCAGATGTGTAAATTAAGGCACCATAGACCCCCCAAATAAGCGATTTGATGCTGTGGGAAGTGTTATCTGCTTCCATTTTTTCCTCCCATGCGTGAGGGTCTGGAATTTGGATAAGGCTACAATGAGGCCACAAATTGATTTCCCTAATGATTTCCTGGGCTAGCTCACACTGGTAAAACAGATGAATATGAGTTTCCTCACCCTGACCACAAATCAGGCATATTGGATCATTGTTTTTCTGCCACTTCTGTGTACGAGCTCAGACCGGCAACCTGTCCTGGAATCTTAGCCATAAAATAAAGGCATGCCTAGGAGTTACCAGTCTGTTCCAGGTAGCTTCTCTCCACCATGGAACCTCCACCTTAGGAAGAAGCCATCTATACCCGCTGGATACTGTGTATTGTTCCGAGTTTGCCCATTCCCAGCTGATGCCTGCCTTTGAACCCCACTTGATGATTTCTTTGATCGAGCAAAGATGCTTCAGATAGGGACAGACGTCATAAGGGGGCTGGTAATCCCACTATGATCGTCCCTTAATGTATTTAGTGTGGATCCATTTGACCCAGAGGATGTCTTTCCTAGACTGGATATCCCAAACAAGCTTAGCTATGGAGGCTTGATTCCAAATGGATAGGTTCCGACAACCAAGACCACCATAGTGCTTTGGCCTACAAGTGTTGGACCAAGAAACAGGAGGGGGATTTTTGTATTCTGAAGATCCACCCCATAGAAAATTACGACAATATTGATTGATGGAATTCACCACTTTGTCAGGGATAATAATGATTCTTGCCCAAAAGCCAAAAATGCCGAGTAACACTGAGTTGATAAGGGTTGCGCGGCCCGCATAAGATATGTTTCGAGTAGACCACAATTTGATTTTTGCAAGGATCTTCTCCACCCGCATGTAACAATCCACCGAGGAGAGCTTACAAGCTGATATTGCCATTCCTAAATATTTGAAGGGGAGATTCCCCTGTGCAAATCCTGTTTCATGAAGAAGCTCAGTCGAGTTTTGTATACCACCAAAGATTGCTTCAGATTTTGCAGGATTAGCCTCTAGCCCAGTCACCGCAGAAAAATGACGAAATGCTGTCAATAAGATACCAATAGATACCTTATTTGCCGAAGTGAAAAGAATAAGATCGTCCGCGAACATGAGATGTCATAGCTTCAGTTTGGTACAATTGGGATGGTATTTATAACTAACATATTGCTTTATATGATAATCAATAGATCTTGACAAGTATTCCATGGTAATCACAAAAAGCAAAGGAGACATTGTGTCACCTTGACGGAGGCCTCTTCCACCAGGGAAGCTATCTGAAGTAGTACCATTGATTTTGATTTCAAAAATAGGGGAAGTCACACAGGCCATTACGCACTTGACGATCCAAGTGGGAAATTTATTGGCTTTGAGGGCTTCCTCAATAAAGTCCCAGTGGACTGAATCAAACGCCTTCTTTAGATCAATCTTCATCATACATCTGGGTGAAATGGTGGAGCGGGTGTATCCACGTGCAATTTCTTGGCAAAGTAACACATTATGCACCAGCTCCCTCCCCGGGATGAAGGCAGCCTGGCTATGGTTGATGAGGGATGGGAGGACCTCTCTGATCTATTAGGCTAGAATCTTCGTGATTGCTTTATAAAATGTGTTACAGCAAGAAATGGGTCTGAATTCAGATGCCTTCCTCGGGTTTGTGATTTTGGGAATTAGAACGAGGTGTGTTGAGTTCAAAAACTTCAGCAGCTTACCCTTTGCAAAGAATTCTCTCGCAGCTTCGCAAATCAAACCACCCATTTGTTTCCAGCAACCCTTGTAAAGCCGCTAGTATATCCGTCTGGACCCGGAGTTTTCTCATTAGGAATTGAGAAAAAAGATTTTTTAATTTCATCATCAGTCACTGCCCTACTGATGCTAATTTGATCTTCAACAGAAAGTTGGGAGCCACATTCATATACCTCCTGCTTCCCTCTGATACAATTCGTTTCTTGAGGCCCTAGCAACCCTTTGTAAAAGTTTTTTAAGCAAGTGTTGACAATATCCAAGCCAGTACAGATATTTCCATTTGTGTCCTCAATCTCATGCACATAGTTGATAGATCTTTTTTGCCTCAATTTTGCGAAAAATAGTTTGTTGCAACTGTTCCCCATCTCGCTCCAATCGTATTTACTCTGCTGCTTTTTGAGAAGCAATGCTGAATGAAGGATTCTCCAATACTCTTCTTTTGCCTTCTTTTCCCTTTCTTGTAGTAACTTGTCATCAGGCCAATTTTGCAGCTCAGTTTGGATTTGTGTCAAGTTCTTCCTGCTGTTTTCTTCCTGAGAATAAATGTCAGCATATTTATCCTGATGAAGCTTTATGAAATCTTTTTGCATATTCTTTTGAGCAGTTGCCAAACGATGCATTGTAAAACCTTCCTTTGCTGATTGCAACCCCTTTTTAACAACTTGTTCGAATTCTGGATCATGGCACCACATGTTACAGAATCTGAATGGGTTTTTGGGTCTCAGATTATCCGGAAAAGAGATCAGCAGGGCATTGTGATCAGAAAGACATGCTTGTTGATATTGCACCCGAATGTTAGTATCTAATTGGTACCATTCAGTATTGACAAGAAGCCTGTCAAGTCTTGAACGGACCTGGTTGTTTGTCCATGTGAAGTGTGCCCCCGAATAGGCTGGCTCATGGAGATGACAGTCCAAAATACACTGTTGGAAGGGTCTTATAATGAAGGCTTCAACATCCACACCACCTTCCCGATCATGCGGATCAGTAATTGCATTGAAGTCACCCATAACTCCCCAAGAAGCATCGATTGTCGAGGCTATGGCTCTTAAATCATCCTAGAGGAGATCATGATCAGCAGCATTATTACTCCCATAGATCCAAGTGATGTAAAAGTCAAAGGAATCAATCAGTCTGGTGATTTTTGTATGAATCAGCTGGCCAGAGTCAGAAATTTTGTGAATCTTGTAGTATCTAGGATCCCCGGCGACTATAATTCTGATTCTGTTACAATGCTCAACATTTGTAATCATATTCTAATGTGCAAAGACTCTATTCTTCATATTCTCAATGTTTTTGGGATGGATTTTAGTCTCAAATAGATCGGCAATTCCTATCCCATTCATATGCAAGAAGATCCTCAGATCTTCTTGCTTCGCGGGGCTGTTAAGCCCTCTCATGTTCCAACTGAGGAGATTCATCAGGAAGGTCTGAGATATCAGTTTCTGCATCAGTTTCTTCTGACTCCTCCTCTATTAAACCTTCAAATCTGTTCTGTTGAGCAGTATTTTGTTGAGATGTTGTCTTTTCTCGTGCTGCCGTCTTTTTTGGCTGAATGAATCCGTTTTCATCGATTCCCTCTGTCTTATAGGGATTTTTCCTTTCTGATTGTTTTGCTTATGAGAGCTTATTCCCATCTTCTTGTTTCTTCCTGCACTTTTCCTCTTCGTGACCAGATTTCTTGTAGAAATTGCAGATAATTTTCTTTTTGCATTCATTTTCTTCATGTCCAAACATCTTGCAATGAAGACATTGGACTGGTTTCCAATCATATTGGACTTGCTGTCGTTGGACATTGCTATGATGATCAACGAAATCCACATATTCTAGAAACGATCCTTTGATTGGCATCTCAACTAATATTTTAGCATACCCCAGTTTGTTTCTTTCTTGAGTTTGTCTATCCGTCTAGATTGGGACTCCAATCAGACTTGCTATCTTTTTTAGGCTTTCTGGACTCCAAAATTTAAACGGTAGATTGTGTAGAGTGATCCAGATTGGCAAAGTAGCAATGAAGTCAATATCAAGATCTAAATCTTCGTTCCAGGCTTTTACGATTAGTGGCTTGCTATCAAAGAAGTGAAATTTTTGATGCAGAGCCATATTTCTGTGCTCCTCTGTCTTGAATCTGACCAAGAAAATACCTCTCTTAACATCTGCAATATGATCTATTTCCAGGTGTCTCTAAATTCTCCTGAAGAAGCCACACATGACATCATATGGTGGATTAGCTCCCAAAACGCTGCAAATAACCGAATTGTTCCAGTAGTCTATGGCCTCAACAATGTCGTCTTGTTCAATTTTTGCACAAGGAACACCGTTGATTATTTCAGGTTCAACATAACACAGAGACATTCCATCCGATTCCTTGAATAGATCTGCATATGTGTTTTGTTTCACTTCTGGGGATTTCTAGGCGTGCTCCTGTTTCTTGTTACTTGAGGCATCCTTTTGATTCTCAGAAATGGACTCCTTGTTGCTTTGTTTCGTCTTGTTCTTCTGCACCATTGAATTGTCTTTCTTCTTGCTGTTAGAGTTTGGTCATGAACGGCCGGCGAAGGAGGTGGCTGCCGCCCCCCTTTCCTCGTCGACACCATGCGAGAGAAAAGTAGGGCAAAATTATATATATATATATATATATATATATATATATATATATATATATATTAGTATTTATACTTTATTAATTTGACTACACCATTTATTATTACCTTATTCACTTTATATATAATATATATTTAAAAATTTATATATTTAATAGATAATGTAATAAATGTGGTTTGCCTTATTCACAATATCTAATTAAAAATTATAAATATTTTCTCACCTTTATCTATCTTATCCACACTTCACCAAATTTATTCATCTTTTATCCACACTATTCACACTTTACCAATAACAACATATTTAATTGAGACAAAATTTTCTTTAAAGGACTATATTTGTTTTAGCCAGAGGAAATGAGAAATTAATAGCATGAAAATTACAATTATAATAATTCGGAAAAAACCATAAATTTTTCAATAAATCTCACTATTTTTATATATTTATGATTATAGAACTCATAATATCAACTTTTGAAATTTTAACTTTTATTTCTGCTATATATAAATATTTTTTATATAATCTTTTTATGATTAAATTTATAATAAATTTTTATAAATATATAATTATATAGTTTTTTTGAATATATTTATAAATGATAAAAAGAAAATATAATATACCGTAAAATCAAAATAATATATACTACCTCCGTCCCAAAATGTTTGTTCTTTGACAAAATTTTGACCATTGATTATTCATAAATTACCATGAGTTGCGTTATGAAATTACTACCATTAGAAAGATACGTTACTAAAAATTACAATGACGGTTATTTTATATTGTAACTCATTATAATTTGAGAGTAATCAACTGTCAAAATTTAATAAAATGACAAATATTTTGAGACGGAGATTGTAATTAAAACAAGTGGGTGATTTAATAAAACATGTTTGAAAAAGGGCCCAATGCATAATTATATGGGTCCGGTGGTAATGGCAGTGACGCACTGATGCTTATTGGACAACTTCCAAGCCTATTTTGAAAGCAGGTCAACCCCATAATCCAGAATTAACATAACGAAATTAAGCTTAAGATAGAATTGATCTATGATTTAAAACTAAAAAAAGTAAAATGATAGTAATCCTTAAGCAAAATTGTGAAATAATAAAACTCGAATCGCAAGCAATACTAAGATCGGAACCAAACTATTGTCTTTTTTTTCCGTCCCGAAATATTTGCGTATATGTAACATAAGCTACCTAGAGGTAGTCTTCTAATTCATATTTTAGAAGTCTAATCGGTACGTTATAGATGTTTCCTAGTTTTTTTAGAAGTGGTGTATTGAATATTCAAATTTTGACCCATTAATTACTGATTTTTATACATCATCAATTAATAATTTAAGAATAATAGGCAGCACATGATTTCTTAATTGAAGTCGGTCTTGCCAAATTATAAATTTAGATGAGATTGTTATATCAAATCCTAAATAAAAATGATAAACATCTTGCTGCAAGATGGTTGTTAACTATCTTGCATTTCATTTAAATCACTTATAAAATTAAATGTAAGTATATTTAAATCATTATAAAGTTATGTTTCATTACTTTGAGGGTTATTACAACTTATAAACAATATAAAAATAATTATTTATTAGTATTTTTTCATAAATATAAAACTATGCATTTTCTAATATGATTAATAAAAGGGAAATTGGATTCTAATAATACGAACTTTTGGCCATATAAGATTAAATAATACGAACTTTTGATTTGGTCATAAATAATACGAACTTTAACCCCATGTTGCTCTGAACAGTACGCCACCGAGTTAAGTTAAATTTAACTCAGCGGCGGATGACGTGGCGGCGAAGAAGTTAAAGCTGACATGGCAAATTAAAAGAGCCCAGTCACACATTCTCCGCTGCCACGTCATCAACCATCGAGTTAAGTTTAACTTAACTCAGTAGTGTACTGTTCAGAGCAACATGGGGTTAAAGTTCATATTATTTATCACCAAATCAAAAGTTAGTATTATTTAGTCTTATATGGCCTAAAGTTCGTATTATTAGAATCCAATTTCCCTTGATAAAATTAAGCTCTTATTTATATTTTTTGACCTTGTTAATGAGTATTATACTCTTATAGTTGATAAATATATATAATTATTAGAAAAAAACATTATTAAAAGTTACAAAAATGTGAAATATAGACAATTCAAGATGATTATTAACCATCTTGAAACAAAATGTGTATCATTGTTCAATTCTAAATTCCTCAACGCCTATGAGGGTGGCCCTTCTTCCTATTCTTCTAAGTTTAAGAATTGTTCTTCTATTAAGACAAGTAATAAGCATTTCATATACGTGGTAATGAACGTAGATAATGAGTCCATAACAGGAGAACTGGTTACTCCTTTTTTGATTAATACATAATACATTGATCAACAGGATAAACGCAAATTTTAGTACAAGACCGTCTCACGATACTCTCACCTGATAATCCTTCAAATATTTTATTATGGCTAATAAGTAATATTAAAATGATTTTTTAGTGCGAATGTGATCGTTAAGACATAAACAACTAGTCAACAACAATACATTTAGATAACAAGTCCATAACTGAAGTTAACAAAACACATGCTGCATTTTGCTTTCTCTTTCAATCCTCAAAATTCTTTCAACACTCTTAGGCCCCGTTTTTCTATGCGGTAACTTGCGGTGCGGCACCGTACCACACCACACTACTCAATATTTCACCACACTTCACCATACTCTACCATACTTTACCACAATCATTACCAAAATATCTTCTTACTTCTCTCACTCCTCACTTTTCTCCTCTACTTTTTACATTATCTCTCCTCACCTACCTCACCTACCACAACTCTCACCACAACCCACCACACTTTTTCAAATTCCACCGCACTGCATCGTATAAAAGAACGGAGCCTTAATAATCATCTCTTTTTCAAACCCTTGAAGATTCACAAGTAAAGCAGATTCACAAGTCATCTGCAAAATACTATCCTTGAAACTGTTGCTAGGCTCAACAGACTTCAATTGACTTCTACTATCAATTTGTTGCTGGCCCTGTTCTTTAGATTGGTAACTCTTTCCAATTCAATCCAAACCTTACACAATTTTTCAAAAAATTCTCTTTAGAAACATAATTCCTTAAAAAAGCATCATAACTTATTCAATCAAATCTAATCCAATCCATTCAAACCTCATTTTATCGGATCCAAAGAACATGAATACTTGGTGGCCTCAAACCTTCAACACAATTTCTTGCCTCTTTCGTTTACCCTCTAGAGTAACCCTATCATGCAAAGCCTAGATGTGACCTTCCACTAGAATTGATTACTCCTATAGTCCTACTACTCATAACCAAAACCAAATTACTCCATCCATCTATATTTATGTCTACTTAACTAACTTTTCTTGTCCCTAATTATTTGTCATTTTACATTTTTAATATAATTTACCAGTCTTACATCTACATTATCTATTCCTCTTAATTAACTTTTACCAATTTAAGTAATTTAACAATTTTTTTAAAAAAATTTACTAGTCATCATCTTTTTTTTTTCGAAAAGGTAGGGTGGCAGCCCAATATTATTCCACTGCAAAGTCTCAGAAAGCAAAGGCCCATTACAAACCTAATGACCCAATGAAAAAGGTCCCTGAAAATGGAAAGCTACCAACACTAATTGAGCAGTACAAAAACATGGCAACTTGATTAGTCATCATCTTATACCCATAATAAAAGCTGATGAAATTTAGGCAGCTTGACCCTTGTGTTGAGTGTTGACCCCAAAAAGTCTTGGTCTCTTCAATTTATAATCATTAATCTCCTTGCTTTTTCTTCTTGCCCTACTATTGGATGAAGAAAATACCATCATAACATGATTCATTCATTTCATTCTGCTTCTTGATTCTGTCTCTGCAACTTCCCCAATTCTCTCTCTCTCTCTCTCTCTCTCTCTCTCTCTCAAGAGCTGAGTTAGTAAACAGTAGATCAGAAAAACACAGAGAAAAAAGACATGGGAAATGTCCTGAGACTTCTGTTGAAAAAGTGTAGTCAACCATCGACGACAGAGTCTTCTGAGTCTGATCCACATACACTCGGCCCCCACGGTGTCTCAGTTTACACTGTCGGTGTCACTGCCCTTGCCCGTGATCTCCTCCACTTTGAAGTCACTTCCCAGGTATATTTCACTACTACACTCTTCAAAATACAGTAACAAATATGGCTAAATTTGGGTGAGTTGGGTCAGGTAAACTGGGTAAAACAAGTGAGTTTTTAAACCAAAAAATTGGAATCTTCACAAAATTCAACTACCAACTTGGATTCCCATTGTAATTTGAAGTTTAAAGTGTTGTGGAATCAAGGGAATAAGAGTGGAATCAAAAGGGCACTTTCAGAATTATCTGGGTACTTTGATCCAATGTGAATTAGCTGAATAAAAGGGACAATTTTCAGGTCCCAGAAGGGCTTTCTCAGCATGTTGTCTCCTCAAGAAAGGCTCAAACAAACTGGTGAGAAACTACCAACTGCATTTATCATCATAGTTGGCAAAAAAAAAAAGTGTAGTTAAATTGACTAATGATGACGATGATGATAATTGCAGGTATAGAAAGCTTCTGCAAGCATGGAAGGAAGCAAAGCCTCCACCCAGAACCCCTGAGGAAGCTGCAAGGCTCATAATTGAGACCCTCCACAGGCACCAGAAGCCAGATGTTGAGGTCATCTCTTCCAAACAAACACATTCAATTCTTCTTAAACATAGTTCTAAAATACATTGTGCCATAAAAATAAAAAATAAAAAAAAATTGTCTAAGACATAGATACTAGGATCACTACATAGCTCTAAGGGAACAAGCGCTCCGAATCCAAAATTTGATTAAATTTGTGCAGAAGTTAGCGTTCTCAGTAACTATGGTCTAAAGTTCTATGCTTAAAAAGGGAACCCCACGAAAGTAGAGGATATGTTCTATAGAGGGGTAAGTTAAGGTTGGAGAAAATAAGGTTGGGTAAGTTAAGTTGAGTGTTAAAAATATGGGTAAAAATGGATAAATTTGGGTTTCGGTAGGATTGGGTAATGGGATATTTACCCCTCTAAAGAAATGGAGTTGGCAAAATTTTGTTTGACCCAAAAAAAAAAAACCGGGTTTGGAAATAGATTTTTCATCCAAATTTTGACATTGACCGAGTTATCGAATATTCGGACACAATATTTTTTCTTTTCTCTATTGTCCAAACCCGATTTTGATCGGGATTGAGTTTCGTGCAAATTGTTCTACCTTGTCCAGCCTGGAAAAAATCAGGTACAAACATGAGTTTCTCGCCCGAGTTTTGACATTGACGGAACGGAATTAGACCGACCAAAAGTTAACCCGGACCCGAATTTTTTGTGAGCGCTATAAAGAACAAAGCGGTAAAGCCTAACTCTGGGTGCTTGTTGAACAGGGCTTACTTAGCTTTTATGGTTTCCCTCTCCCACATGCTTCGGTTGAACTTTCTGCTGATTTTCCCTACTCATTGCCTCAAGAGGTTCAGTTTGTGCTCCAAACTTTACCAGTAAGATTGAAGCTTCTGTCACTCTTTCTACATACTGGCCTGTTTAGTTCACAAGTAAGATAAATGTGGGTAAATCTGAGCAAACTTTGGTAAGTTTCGGGGATTCCAAATTTCCCTAACTTATCCATCTTTGATCAGCCTTATATTTACCAGACTTAACTTACCAGCGGAATAAACAAGTTCTTAACATAGGTGGGTTTTACTTGATATTCACTGAAAGGTAACGGTTTTTGGAAAACAGGTGGATGAAAAGGCAGTCCCAGATGGGGATGGTATGACTGTCTATGTAAGCACGTCTGATCCCAGGGAGTCATCATTGGTTCCCCGGAAAGTGATGGTAGCAGCTGTTGAAAGATCACGGGCGCGTGCCCAGAAAGATTACAACCATGCAGACGCGCTACATCAGACAATTATCGATCAGAACTACAGGTTTTCTTTGATCCCTAAGTACTTACTGACTGGCAACATTTTTGGAACCAATTTGAATTTGCTTGCTGTGAATGGTGTGACAGGGTGATTGTTATTCAGAATGAGGAGGTTCTAGCCCGGAAGTACAGGATTCGACTAAGGTAAGAGATGGATTATGATTAGTTCAGATTATATACAAAAAATGTGACATTATAGTCGAGATTTTAAAGTCTATGGAAAGAGTTCAGAGGAATAGATGCACCGGAGACTGAAATGCCCTACGGGCAGGAGGCGAAACAGGAGCTGGCTAAGCTTGTCCGGGGGAAGTGTTTGACGGTTCTTGTCTATGATGAAGATCAGTATGGGCGCTGTGTAGGGGACGTATACTGCAATGGCACATTTGCACAGGTACCGTCTCTAGCTATGCTCCTTATTGAGCAAAAAATGAAAACTATGGTGTGAAAGATCCGGGAGTTAAGTGTGCATGAACCAATTCAACCAAAAGATTAAGTTGAGGGTTGAAGGCCCTGGAAAATGGTTCTATACTCTAAGACACTCCATACTCATATGACATATGTGTTGTCCTCGAAACCAGGAAGTGATGCTCAAGAGGGGCCTAGCATGGCACTACAAAGCCTATGATCAACGCCCACAATTTGCTAATGTAAGCCTAATGACTATCTTCATAACTCCTACGCACCTAGCGACTACAGCCCTAGTAAATGTCAAGTGTTGTTAACAAAATTACTAATATACTGCTAATACCTAAACATCCAAAAGCTGAGTGTAAGCCCTTTGAGTTGCTTGCTACTCAGCCTATGCCAACTGCTCCCTTATGAACCTGACTTGTGATCGCCAATGCAGTGGGAGAAACAAGCACGGGCTAAGCGGGTTGGGTTATGGGCTTCATCAAACCCAGAAGAGCCGTGGAAGTGGAGAAAGGACCGACGTGAAGGGAGGTATTGAAGTTCCACTCTGTTTATTTCACTGGTAAGTTTTAGTCTGGTAAATAGTAAATTCGGGTAAATTTTTGGGAAGTTTGGGGAATTTGGAATCCAAACTTACCCAACTTTACCGAAATTTCTTCAAACTCATCCACGTTTAATCAAACTTACCCAAGCTTATATTTACCAGACTAGACTTGTTAGGAAAATAAACAGGACATCTCTGCACTAGAGAAGACTGAGCAGTCAATGGAAGAGCACCAATGTTGTATCAATAATTCATACGCCTAGATGTAATTAAACAATGACAATGTATGTTAAATTTCTACTTGAATTCCCAGCACCCGCTAGTCATCTAATCTCTAGAGGTACTACATAGGATTGCAATTATTTGACAGCCAAATTTACACAACACCAGTGCTTAACATAAACATGACTAAATAGATATCAAAAATAGAAACAAAGCCACGAATTAAAGACCATGATTATCATGATGTAGGCATTGACATTTGAAAAAATCGCATCTCGTTCTCCAAAAGGAGGACCACTAGTAACATTTGAATGCATATGGATACAAGGATACAACATATAGACCAGCATGTAGAAAGTAGCCTCAACGATCAAATTTACAATCACAGATATCACATACAATTCACTACATTAGGTGACACAATGCTTGTACTCAGAAAGGATTTCAATATCAAAGGATTAACCAATCAACTCACAGTTGTATATTTGTATCGTTCACCTCTAAACAAAGTTGAACTCAGCTCCTGGCATCTTTCAGATCTTCTGAATCCGAGTCACTTGCATTGTACCCTACAAAGGTGAAAACAGAAAATGAGCAGATAAGCCCGACAATCTAAATCTAACTGGAGGACAAACCTGGCTGTTTGTTGCTGCTTTTAAATGCAGAAGACCTGCCCTTTGAAGCTTTAGTAATCCATGCACGACCCTGTTAAATGTAACAAACGATGTAAGACCAGCCAGAAATTTGATGTTCTGTTACTACATAGGTTGCTCAAGCTCCAAAATAAAATTTTGTAATCATGGCACCATTGCTCACAGTATGCATCAAACTATTCAAGAATCAAATTGCATACTTAGAGGTTTGCTCCTTTCAAAGATTTAGGAAGGTTGGGTAAGGATTTGTAATTTGTAAATTAGGTAAATGTTGAAAATTCAGTGTTGGAAATATGGGAAGAATGGGGAAAATTGGGTTGGCTTGGGTAAAGGGTGCATTAATCCCCTTAAAGAACATAACCTTAAATGCAACTTCTACTTCCATAACAATTCAACAAATTCTGTTCTTTGTAATGGTAAACTACTTGTAACATTTTTCTACGTATCTGGTATCCCTATCCAATTTTACAGTTTCTACCTAAACCTCACAAAACCTTTCTACTTCTACAACTCATTACCTACTTCTACATCAACCACCCCTACTCAAACTTACCCGACCTTACTTACCAACTTCTATATACCAACCGAAAGAACAAGGCTCCCAGACCCAGTACATTATACTAATACACTGCATGTTGCTGTAACTAATGAACATTGAAAATTGAGTGAAATCATATATTTCTTTTGATTTTTCAATGAAAAACATATGCTATTCCTAGTATTACATCATTAAGGACTACCAGACTACGAAGCTTATACACCCAACATCCAAATGCATGCACTTCCATGACATTACCCACCAAGAGCAACAACTCAAACACAATAAAAACCAGCATTGAATTGAATGTACTAAGTATTTGAATGTTCTTCCTTTTAATGAACCAGAAGATATGACTCTTACCAAACAAGTAACAATTAACCCATCATAAAAATCATCAAGGAAAATCCAAAAACTAAGGTACCCAGAATTTAAAACGAACAATGCTAGAACCCTAATAAGTTTCTTACTTTGTGAGTGTCTTTACGAACGCCATAACCACTATTATACATCTGACCCACCAAAAGCTGCATTCCAGAGTCTCCAGCCTTAGCATCCTGTAGTGTGTCTTCGAACCACCGCTGCACACAATCCGAGACAACCTCTGACAATGGCGTCCGGGTCGCCCGACCCGTCAATTTCTCCATCTTCAAGCTGCTCAGTTGGGCCGGGTTGAACCGGTCCACCTTGACTTGTAAGATGGAATTTGAATGGGAAACCTTGTTGTTTGATGTGGGTTTTGCTTGTTTGGGGGGTTTGATTCTTTCCGACGAAATAATTCGGGCGAAATTCTGGACTCTTGCGGGTGAAGGGACCAATTTGCCCATTTATGCAAGAACAAACAAGATGATAATCAATGAATAATAGGGATTAGAGAACTGTATTTGTGGAGAAGTTATGGCGGGATTTATTTGTGTGTTCGTGGGGGAATAGATAGGTTGAAGCTTTTTGGATTGAGAATGGAAGACGTGATATTTTTTTTTTTTAATAGAAATAGATATTCAAGGAGGGACTCGTATATGTTGATTTCTAAAAGTGAGTTGGGCCAAGTTTTTTTTTGTGGATTATGGAATTGGCCCACTTTTTTGACACGGAAATTAGCCCAATCTAGTGGGCTAAGCTTAAGGGCCGTGATGAAGTTGATTTAGAAGTAGGGCCACCAATTATTTTGGGTCCGAATGGTCCAATATTGAAAGTTTAAGCTCAAAATCTAGTTTCTTAAGTTGAGAAATTCGGACAAATTCAAAGTCAAGTCAACACTCGGTTCGAATTAGCCTTGTAGCTGACCCGATATGGCTCGGGATCAATTTAACAAAAATCAGCTCGACTCGGCTCAGCTCGGGCTCAATTTGATTACGCTTAATTATTTGAGTATTCTACATAGGAAATAAGCTATATCCCATAAATATAAATAAACTCTACATTAATTATATGTAAAATTTGATATCAAAGCATATCTTTCATGTTTTTCTTTAATTTTCTAGTGAAGTTACCTTCCCACATGTGATAATGCCTTTAATAATGTCATTAAAAGATCATATTCTTTTCTACTTCAAAGAAAAACATATTCTCTTTGCAATTTTTTATGATGGGACCTTGAGGTTCTTTTTGGATCCTATCTTAACTTTTTGATAATGCTTAATGGAATATATGCCATTCGATGAGCTATTATAAATTACACGTTATATTGTTGAACTGATAAATTACCCGTTGTTGCGGTTTGCAATCCTGCTTATTAGTTACTGGTCTACTTATTTGATGGTCTACTTATCAAGGTCTTCTTTTTTGAGGCAGGCCGGGGTGACTTATCATGCCAGCAAATTTGGGCTTGGCTCTCAAAATTGGATTTACAATAAAGTTATATATGCATTTTTTTTATCAAATATATTTCAAAGGCTATTTAGTTAATTACTTAAATATTTCAAAACATCATGTGAATTGTAAAAAGAAAAAACTAATAAATTAATAGTAAATGAAAAGGAGATATTTTTTCTTAAAGAATAGGTAGTGAACTAAAACAAATAATATGAAAACTGTAATTAACAACTTAATGCATGTTTGGCCTAATTTCTAAAAATTGTTTTTACTTCTTACAAACAACTTTTATAAAAGCTATTTTTGGAGAAGTAAATGTTTGACCTAACTTATTACATAAGTGATTTTAATAAATTAAAGTATTTAGCCTAACTTATGATATATTATTTTTACTAAATTTACTTGTTCAGCCTAACTTTTAAAAATTATCATGTCTTTTTTCTAGAGTAAAATATCATATGATCATTATGTACATTTTTTTCTTTTTAATAATTTTTAAACATATTATCATATTTTAATTTCAACAATAATTATAATCGTATAGTTATAGTTATAGTTACAATAATAATTATTATAACTATATATGGCCTTACTTAACTATACAATTCTTTAAATTAAATATTTTATATTTATCAATAAAAAAATTACTAAATACCATATTTGTACAAGAATCAATAATAAAAATGTCCAACATAATATTAAAGATTCTAACATAATATTAAAATATTTAAATGTTATCTTTATAAGAATCAAAATATTTATTTGAAATTATGGAAACTAATCACTAAAGAATCTCATAGATTGAGTAATGATTAGTTTATAGGAAGTAGAAACATAAACTTACTGCTTCTACTTTTGGAACTGTTTTTGGCAAAAATTATTTTTGGAAAACAATTATTAGCTTCTAAGAAAAGCATTGTTTGGCCTAGTTTGTGTTTTTTAATACCAATAACACTCTAAAAAAACTAGGCCAAACAAGCACCTAATAACCACCAGGGGCGGATCCCAGGCATAGCCTAGGGTGGCCACGGCCACCGGTAAAAAAAAAAATTTGGTATAATTTGGGAAAAAAAATTACAGAATTTATGTATATCGGATGAATATATCAGTGCATTGGTCACCCTTAATCAGAAGACCTAGATTCGATCAGTGTATTGGCCACCCCTACTCAGAAGACCTAGATCCGCCACTGATAACCACATGAAACATTTTTGTTAATGTAAAATCTAACCTAATTTTGTTAAAAAATTTTACCAAAAGGAATAAGTCGCAAAAACTCTTAGCTAAGTTAGTCTCTCTTTTTTTCAATGGTACGTGATCGAGGTAGAGTAAATATACATACGGCTCGATAAGTTTGGAAAACTTTTATGACTTTTAGGTAAATTGAAAAACTTACTAATTTTCCTAAACTTGTCATAATATATTCAAAATTATCTAAACTTATCTGACCTTATATTTACCCGGTAGCCTCTAAACCACAAAATATCACTATCAAGTTTAGTTCTAGCTTGTTGGAGTGTGACATCATCAAGGAGTTTTCAACTATCAGTTTAAACTTTTGATTGAGATGGTTTCACATGGTATTAGAGTTAGATCGAGTAAGAAGTCTCAGGTTCGATTCTCATCACCCTATATTCATTTGTGCAAGGTGAAAGGGGCATTTGCAATATCTACGCTTCAATTCAAACCCAAACGACATTTCCGTGAGGGAGCGTGTTGGAATATGAAACCATCAATGACTTTTCAACTATTAGCTTAAACTTTTAGTTGAGATATTTCTACGTACGGTTTTAAATAAATGATTCTATTAGTTAAGTTTGTTTCTCTTTGGTACTTTTTCCTAAAAAACACAAAAAGGAGCTAGATATTCATCATTCACATTACTCACGAACTTACCTTATATTCTAGTCTTATATAATAAGCTTACCTAGCTTTTGTTCTCAGTTGCCCAATGTGGATAAGCTGTATTACACATGTGCGTATGCTTTTGCATGGAAAGTACGTTGGAAACATAATGCAAATAAACATGACCAGAATATTCCTTAAGAATAATGCAGAATCAACTTATTAATCCCAATTTCAACTCCAACAATAAAATAAAAGAGAAATACGATTTCATAAAGACAGAGAGAATATTCGAATTCTAGATTTTATTATTCTTCGCACAAATTTATCTCACCTTGTTGGATTGGCGTCAGCTACAACTTAAAAGAATAATATCCCTTCCTTATTTACTCATTATTATTTTTATTTTTATTATAAAACATTCTTAATGCATCATTAGTGCTAATATTGCCAATTACATGTTTTTCCTGCATTCGTTCTTTAACTACAAATCCAGCTGTTCCAACGAAGCTAATACGATTTATGAATGCCCTAATCCGGATTAATTGTTCATGAATAATGTATGTACAAGTACGTTCATATATAATCGAATAAAAAGAATGGATATATTACGTTAGCATATATTAGATGTCTCAATTGGTATATTTCACCTAAATTATTGTTTTACTAATGGCATTTGGTAGTTTCTTGAGAAATACTTTTTCAAGAAAAACTTTTCCGAAAAATATTTTCTCTAGCCCCTGAAACTTTTTTCTGAGGTTGTGAGGGAAATAATGAGCCCACATCAAAACTTTCTTATATATCATGGAAAACCAAACATGTAAAAGTTTGTCAACTTGAAAAAGTTGACCAACTTTAATTCCCCAGAAAGAGTCTCAACCAACTGCCCTATAAAACTTTAATTATGTGTATCTCATGTTTGAGAGAACTTTTGGATAAAACTTATTTTTATTATGTTTTCTCAATTCATAAGAGTTTTAAAACTCAAACCGGAAATAATATTCTTTAGACGGGTAAGTGTGGAGAAAATACATATCGGTAAGTTTAAATAAAAGTTAGACAATTTGAATTATTGTTTAAAATGGGTTACAATCTTCCTAAAAAAACAGGGCCCAATGTCAGGCAATGACTGTACTTAAAGGAGAAAAAAAATGTATTGGTACTTTAACTTACGTATTATTTGTAATAATCGAAAACATTACTACATATTTCTCAATGGAAATAGAAGTTGTTTCACCAAATTTTGATTAGTAGTGATGATCTTGATAAACGATAATATAAGTGATATGGGTGTAAAAAAATAAGTCATATATTGTACTGTATTATATAAGATCTATCCGATATTTGTTAAACGAGCTTTGGATAACTAAATTACCCATTGCATGCATTACGTTTGTGAAATATAATGAAAGAAAAAAATACATAATTAATTTCAAATAACTTTCTTAAATTTTTATTTAGAAGTAATATGTACATTTGAACAAAAAATATCTCCATCCAACTCAATCCATTGGTAAAGAGAACATGATCAATATTCTGCTAAAATTAATTAAACATACAGAAACAAATTCAAATAATTTAAGCTTTTTCTATTATTAAAAGAGTAAAAAACCTCAAAATTTTAAGTTCATCAAACCATCTAATATGGAAAATAACTAGAGACACATTAGCCGAAAGATCCATTAAGAAAAAAATACAACCATCACTACATAAATTACACCTTATTGGCTATTGGACAATGATACACATCTTGACTCTAGATGGTTAATAACCATCTTGAATTGTCTATATTTCAAATTTTATTAACTTTTAATAATATTTTCTCTAACAATTATGTATAGTTATCAACTACAAGAGTATAATACTTGTTAGTTATGTCAAAAAATATAAATAATAGCTAATTTTATCAATTATCGTAGAAAATGTACATTTTATGCATAGTTTTATATTTATGGAAAAATATAAATAAGTAAATATTTTTATATTGTTTATATATTATAATAACCCTCAAAGTAATGAAACACATCATTATAATGATTTAGATATGAGATGGTTAAGAACCATCTTACATCAAGATATTTATCATTTTGCTTGGCTATTATAGCGGCACAACAATTTTCATTTATCTTAAGAGACTTCCAAGTGGTGTATGACACAAATATTCGACTTCCTTATTGTAGTAAGCAAAATTGTAGAATTTGTAAATGGCAAAAAAAAGTAGAAAACTTCTCCTATCATCTCACCCTTTCTTAATTAGACTTTGGCAAGTCACATCGAAAAAATATGCGACAACAATAAAGTCTGAGATTTCATTTTCATTTACCTAAACTTGTCATACTCCATATCTTGCATAAGATTCATGAATCTCTTTTGGAATCACATTCATCACACAAATGTATGGGGAGGAAAATACAATTCAAAAACTTCAATTTAAATCAAATATTGTAGATACTATTGATAAAGCAAATGATGCAATTACCAATTTAAATTGAAATAAATTATAAAAAAAAAAAAACCCTAGAAGAAACTATTTAAAAAGGGTATAAAGGAACGGGAATATTGTGACATTGTAACAATGCTCCTACAAAAATATTGTAACAATGTTTGGCGTTTTAAAAAAAAAAATCAAATTATATATCATATAATTCACAGTCTAGAAATTTAAGGCAAGCTAATTCTTCTTATGATCCATTTTCTATAATTGGCACTTTGAGTTTTTGGAGAATTTTAAGAAATAATATTGAGAATGATGATTGTATTTGAAATGATAAAAATAAGACTTAAATTTTTATTTTAGTTATATAATTATATTAGAAATTATAAAAGCAAGTGGTAAGTTTGTAAAAATTGTTACTATGTTGTATTAAAATTATAAAGTGACAGATATTATAAAAAAAATAAAATTTGCTTAAAATGACAGATACTAAGAATGAAGGGAGTAGTTTTTGAACTATTAAGTAAGATTTTCGCCATAATTATGGGTTTTTTTCACCCCCGGAAAAAAAAGGCCAACCATACACATTTTTCATTTATATACATGACCAAATTATATGAGAGGACTACATCGCTAAATAGATTAGGGAGTGTCAAATAACAACTCATTCTAGGAGGTAGCTGTCAACATTTCTTTAGAATAGGGGTATCTAACCATCATCATATACAATTATTTGTTAACTTTCGATTATTTGGGCCCATAAATGGAATCTATTTAAAATATTTTTAATGGATGTGCGAGTCAAACTTCATCCAACATTGTAAAAACATAATAATTGCAAGTGGATAATAACTCACTGCTATAATATTTTAATAAGTAGACAAGTCAAACTTTACCCACCACTGATAATAGCCCTAACGCTTGTAAAATTAGCATGTAAGCTGAATTTGATAAATACTTACCGAAATTTACTAGAATTTTTTGAAAGTTACCAAATCATACTCCCTCCGTTTTCATTTATCTCTCACCTAGGAAATTGTGTTGAAAAATTTGATCATTAATATCTTAATTTATATAATAATTCATTTTACAAAATTAATGTCATTAGATTCATAATGAAAATTATTATTGTATTTTTTATAAAAAATTTATATTAGAAATTATTTTTTTACAAAAATTTATATTATGAAAACTGTAAATAACAGATAAAAAAGAACAGAGGGAGTATATTTGTAAAAATAATTAAGTTTTTTAAAAAAATACCTAAAATAGGAAATATCATGCAGTCATGCTCATATGATATATGTTGAACCGTTTAACGGATGGGGAAAATCACAATTTAATTACTCGATGCCTTTTTCTCTTTTGTCTTCATCCTGTTGTAATAATTTAGAAATAATAAACTATTAAATATATTGAGAAGTTAAAAGTATATATGATTTCAAGACCACAATTTGTTAGAGTTTTTAATAAGAGCGACGTAATCAGCAGAAGCGGAAAAATAAGATAACTACTTGATATCGAGAAAAATAAATAAGTGCAAGATTAAAGGGAGACAAGGATTTAACATGGAAACCCAAATCGGGAAAAAACCACGGGCGGCACAACCTCAAACAAATCCACTATTGGTAGAGATTACAACGAACGATCTCACCCCGAGATCAACAGAAAGAGAGTATAACAACTCACATAAACTCTCACAACTTCTCTCACCAATGGGAATACGAAATCTCAGAATATCTGAATACACCTCTTCCCACAGGAGGTGCCCCCGAAATTGGCCACACCAAACAAGGCGAACTAGACCCACTATTTATAGGGAAAACTCCTTATAAACCTACCTTGACTTCCACTCCAATTAGATTTAGAATCTAATACAATTAGGAAACCTAACATAATAAGGAAACCTAAATAATATCCTAATACAATTAGGAAACAAATAATTGTGGGATCAAGAGACTGGGTGATTTTAGGACACTTTCCTAACACAATTATTTTAGAATAGGGTTAGAAATGAGATAGTAAATAATAATTAAACAATTTTGTCTGCCCTAACAGTTAAGATATTATTCGATATTGTATAATTCCAAACTATTTGAACGATATTAATTGGTTCAAAATGATAACACTCTTACAATTATATATCAAACATATAAATTTAAAACATACAGTTTTATATTTACCTTTAGTTTACAATTGTGGGGCGTAAAATTATGTTAGATGACTTGTTATTTTATTTGTATGAATTATGTGATTAGAAATTGAATGATTATGATTACTTGATTCATAATAACTTATTATGAAGATGGTAAAATACAATAAGTGAATAAGACATGTCAAATATTAAGCCACGAAATCAACATTATTGTTAATCTCACCATATAACATGAAAAATGAAGGGTGTGATCATAACCATTATTCATATCCTTTGTCATGATGACTAACATTGTTATACAAGGAGAATCACTTAATAAGTTAAATATGAATTATATAGAAACATTATATCCGACTCTCTCTTTCACAAAGATACCAAACTTGGTCACTTCTGTCCTCAAGTTACGGCACCTTTTCAACGAAATTGCGGAAGGTTGAAAAGGACAAGAGATTGTGGCACACCCTCCCCATTTTAAGCAACTGAATGCAACATTCATTCCTTACAGTTTCATGATGTTCAAATATATAGTTAAATATTTCATCACGACAAGTATCGGTCAACTTCTCTTCACATGACTTCAAATTAAACCGAGGACTCGGTGCGGCTACACATGGAAGACCCGGATACATGTCAGCGTCTCCAATCGTGGCTAACAACATGACAAACATGAATGATATGTTTAGCATCACAATAACTTTAGAATTCATGATATTTTTTTTTCTTTAAGTATATTTTTCTATATTTAATTACAACTTTAATATATTCTCATTCAATTAGAATGAGATGTTTGAATTAGTAGGATAAGTGATAACATATGGACATATATCTCTAGTATTTATAGGCTAACCACAAGAAGTTTGCAAGATAACGTTTCTAATGTTTATTGTAATGTATGTTTTTCATAATTAAAACATAAAACATAGTAATGAAGATAATGTTATTTGTATCTAACCATGAGCCACTACAATAAATGCAAAAATTGAGTTATGAGTCAATTAAACTTTCTTAAGTTTCTTAAATCATAGATTGGTAGTTTTGCTGACTTCAAAAGTAGGTAACAAGTCATTGTAATTTTTTACTTAATACCATTTTCAAAGTATACTATCATAAATAAGTTAATTGATTGTATACAATGTTAGAAATTCATTAAAAAAGCAAGGATATTTTCAACGATTTTTTTTCCACATGTAATTCTTAAGAGATATTTGTTGCCCTCGGTATATTTTAGGGATATTAAATAATTACACTCATCCTACACAAGAAATTAAACAAAATGGAGAGAGAAGATATTGGTTCAATATGAGGGAAATTAAAAAAAAATGCACTTGACTGATTTAATGAGACATGCTTAGTGTTATTTTGATCTAGGTTGTCACCATTGGTGAGGCTATACCCGGCCCACTCCACACAAGAAATTAGGCAAAATTGGGTGAGAAAATATAGTTAATGATGTGCATATTAAGAAGTACGTGCATCATGGGTGAGTATAAATTCGAGTAAAACTAGTGAGAAAAGTTGGTGGTGGCCACCACAATTAAATAATTAACATTTATAATGTAATGACCGTTCTTTTGTTAATCCTATAAAATTGGAAGATGGAGATAGTAACAACTAGATTGTCATCTAAAATTGCCACAAGTGCTTGCAAGAATCATAAACTAAATGAAATCATGAAAAATGGTTATAAAGTGTCCAAGTTTTGACAATTAATGTATGAAAAATTAGTTATAAATAAATACAAATTTGTAGTTTATTGAACGATCTCACTAAACACACAAGTTATGATAATTTTTGAATGAGTACTTCGATACGCAAGTAGGGTATTAGTAGACAGAAGACAGTCACGGTCCCCCTCAATTTTTTGCATATAAGCTATTTTTAACCATATATTACTATAAATAAATTGGGTAAAATTAGCTTGATTTTCATACTGTAACCTCACAAATGGTTTAAAATAATTTATGTTCTCCTTATATAATCAAAGTTAGCTTGGTCCCTACTTTGATATTAGCATATTACTACATGTAAAAAAAAAAAGCCTTGACTAATTTGTGATTTGAGTCCAAGAACCAAAAAACTTTGGTTAAAATCATAACTTTTACATGAGTTAATAGTTGTCCCATCTCAAACGGATGATCAATTATGTAACATCCCGGATATATGGGTAAAGTATGATTTAAAGGATTTGAAATGATTACTTATATCACCAAGGTGCACCTTCTTTATGGTAACTCATCTGTTGGGAACTCCTCAGTTAAACATGTTTGGCTGGGAGTAGACCTCCTGGAAAGTTTTCCCAGACAGCGTATGAGCGAATATGAAACACGCTGAAAAGACTCGTGGTGATTTGTGAATAGTCGATCCTCGTTAGCGATTTATTGGTAATGTCATGCGGAGAAATCGGGCGTTACAAATCAAAGACCAAAACATTCATCATAATATAATTGAAATAAAAAATCTCCAAATATCTCTGAATTATAGTAGCAGTCGCTGTTTTGACAAAGAAAAACAAAACTCTAGTATTGTTTTTCACAAGATGTTACATCAGCCTACAATCAACAATGTCAATTTTTGGACGAAATTCCCAAGATATAGTGTCATATTAGTCATAACACATAAGACAATGTTTAACGAATTAAAATTAACCTCAGAATTTGGTCAATAATATTATGATAATTGACACGAATCATCATGGACTCATCTAAATAAAAATCCCACCTCACCAATTGTAGAGTTTTAAAGAGCAACAGATTACTCCCTCCGTTTTTATTTATCCGTTATCTAAGAAATTGTGTTAAAACTTTTGATCGTTAATATCTTAATTTGTATAATGTTTTATCATACAAATTGATGTCATTAGATTCATAATGAAAAATATTATTAAAAAAGTATAATATTATATTTTTTATAAAAATTTATATTAGAAATTATTAATTAAAGATTGACACTGAAAATGACAGATAAAAAAGAACAGAGGGAGTAATACCTATAAATTATCAATTATGATGCACTGTCGTCCAATATCACAATTTAGAAATTATGATTTTTCTTTTTAAATATCAGTACAAGGTAGTATCTCCTTCATCCCTTTTATTTATGACTTTGAAAAAAATGGAGGAATCAATGTAATACGAAATGTTTAGGTAAACTGTAAAAGCATATTAAAATTATAAAAGTGTCCAAAATTGATGATAAGTTATTGGTTCCAAAATTCATTTATTAAAAATAGAAGTAGTAAAATTATTATTGAGAATATATATAAAAATGACAAATAATTAAGAATAAGAAAAGTTAATTAATGAGGACAAATAATAAGAGACAAAGGGATTACATCAATTCCACTTTTTCTATATTTCATACATTATTACTTAACAGGAGAATATGGCATACTCTTTATGTTTTAAAATATTTATCCAATTAAATTTATCATATATCTAAGGTACAAGTAATTAGTCTCTCAAAGACAAAATACCAATATTACTTTAAATTTTGAGTTTATAAACATCTTTCAAAAATTATCTCCTTTATCTAATTGTTTTTTAAAGGGAAATTGGAATCTAATAAACCAACTTTTGAGGGTGCTTTGATATAACGAACCAACCTTGAACATTAATATTAAACGAACCAATCTTGTCATGTTGATTTTCCCAGCGAACCGCTGCCGAGTCCAACTCGTCGAAGATGTGACGTGGCGGCGGTGCTTGCTTATGTGGAGGATATTTTAACCAAAAAAAAAAGGAAAAAAATTGGACAAATTTTTTGCTAAACTTTTCCTTTTTTTAAAAATTCCACCTCAACCCGTCCACCCCTCTTTCTCTCTCTCTCTCTCTCTCAAACACCCCCCAGCCCCTGCCCCCACCCATCCCCCCCATCCCCAACCTCTCACTCTCTCTCTCAACCACCATCACCCTTCCTCACCACTGCCACCACCCTTCCACTGCCGCCATCTCCACCGCCACAATCTCCACCTCACCCCCTATTCTCTCTCTCTCTCTCTCTCTCTCTCTCTCTCTCTCTCACACACACACACACACACACTACCCCCCAGAAAACGTTTCAAATTCTCGCCTGGAATGGTGAGTCTTTCTTTTGTACTTCAATTTGTTGTAGCAGCAGTGTTTGGTTATGTAAACAGATGGCGTATTATATAGATGGTATTACAGGAGTTGAGGAAATTCAGCGGGCATTTTGTTCTGAAAACTTTCTAGGCAAGATTAGTAGCCCTTAATGTTTTCAACTGTTTACAGGATGAATACAATATGGCAAAAGATAAACTAGGAAGACTAATATTTGTGCGAAAACAACGGGCGGCACAAGCTGAGAATGAAAATTCTCTTCATGGAACGACCCAAGAGAGGAGCACTTTTTCAACAGAACTCTCAAAACAAAACCCTCTCACCATCTGGATTAGATCAATCAAATTGTCTGACTCTCTAAACTTACCTTGAACCCACTCCACTTAGATTAAGGAAATCTAGTCCAATACAGTAGTGAGAGGTTGGGGGTGAGGGGGGATGGGTCGGGGCTGGGGGTAAGGCTGTTCATCGGTCCGGACTGGACCGAACTGGATTGGACCGAATTGGACCGTGGACCGAAGACCGAACTAGAGGACTAAGCTGGACCGAGGACTGGACCGAACTTTTTTCGGCCCGGATCGCCGATCGAACTTTGTTTGGTCGATCGGGCCGACTATACATAAGGAAACCCTATAATTTTAGTAACTTGATCCTTGATTCGGTCCATGGGTGACCGAGGACCGAACATCAAATTTTTGGACCGAGGATCGACCGAACTTCCTCGGTCCACCGGTCCAATCCTGTCTAGTCCTTTTTGGTCCATCGGACTATGGGCGACCCTAGTGGGGTGAGAGAGAGAAAGAGATAGAGAGAATGGGGGGTGAGGTGGAGGTTGTGGTGGTGGAGATGGCGGCAGTAGAGGGGTGGTGGCAGTGGTGAAGAAGGGTGATGGTGGTTGAGAGAGAGTGAGAGGTTGGGGTGGGGGGGCAGTTCGGGGCGGGGGCTGGGGGTGTTTGATAGAGAGAGAGAGGGGGGTGGAGGGGTTGAGGTGGAATTTTTAAAAAAAAATGAAAAGTTGGATTATTCAATCCAACTCAACAAAAAATTTGTCCAATTTTTTTTCCTTTTTTTTGGCTAAAACACCCTTCACATAAGCAAGCACCGCCGCCACGTCACATCTCCGACGAGTTGGGCTCGGTGGCGGTTTGCTGGAAAAATCAACATGACAAGGTTGGTTCGTTTAATATTAATGTTCAAGGTTGGTTCGTTATATCAAAGCACCCCCAAAGGTTGGTTTATTAGATTCCAATTTCCCTTTTTTAAATATAAAAACAAGGGTATCGAGATTTTAATTAACCAGACAATTTATATGTTGGGACTTTTTAATTTGTTTTCTAATTTGTTTGATAATCATGTAAAGATTTCCATACCATAAAGCGAAGCAAAGGGGCCGGAAAAACCGCATCAGTAAGTTGTTGCGGGACGACGGGACCTGTGCACAGACTCAGGATGATATTGTTGAAGAAGTGAACGCATACTTCACACATCTCTTCCAAGCAGTAGAACCAGGCGGGTATGACAAAGTGCTAGACAAAATACCCGCTGTGGTGACACAACGCATGAACGAGTCCCTAAGCCAACCCTACACTCATAAGGTGGTCAGACATGCATTATTTCAAATGCACCCTACGAAAGCGCCATGTCATGAGGTATGCACGCTCTGTTCTTCCAAAAATTTTGGCACATTGTAGGACCGGATGTAACTAATATTGTGATGTCCATTCTCCATGGAAACGCAGTCCCACACGAACTGAACAGAACCATCATCACCCTAATCCCGAAAGTTCGTGAGCCGGAAAAGCTCTCTGATTACAAGCCTATTAGTTTATGTACAGTGCTTTATAAGATTGCATCTAAGGTAGTAGCTAATCATCTCAAAATTTTATTGCCTAAGATTCTAACCCCAAATCAAGCAGCTTCATGCTAGGCCGATTAATCACTGAAAATATTCTTGTGGCGCTAGAGGTCTTCCATACAATGAAATGCAGGTCTCAAGCACGCCGAGGAACAATGGCTATAATAACCCCAATTTAATTGGATCCTAATGACATTTAATTACGTTAATTAATCAAGTTAACTAACCAAAGTCGCGCAGTCCAATTAGTTTCACCGTATGTTTTACAGGATTTGAACAGTGTAATGACCATCGATTTCCCAGTGTATTGCATTTGGTAGATACTCCACAAATAATATTTCCGATCCTTCCTAGTCAACCATAACATTCAGATAATTTGTCTGACAATTTCTCATTCGGGTTAATTCATATGTATTATTATTAGAGACATGAGTATTCCTGAAATTTTCATTATTGAAATTTCTCATAGATTAGTCTCGTAGAATTTTATTTGGGAACCCAAGTTAACGATATCGGGCTAAGGGATCAAGAATTATAAGGAGGAGAGGTAAATTGATGGGTTTTTAACTGGGCTTTATATTTAAACAAGCCCACTCTCCCTTCTCTCATTAGCAAGTTGTTTTGTTCTTTTTTTTCCTCCTCCTTTCCATTTGTTTAAGCAGAACAACGTTATGCTCCTCTTTCTCTCTGACTCTGCCTTGCGTCCCCCTCTGAGTATCTACGACGATCGCCTACCGGCGCTAGACACCGGCGGCACCACCAAGATCGATGACCGGCGACCTCCCCAGCAGCAGCAGCCTCTTGTTTCTCTTCCTTTCCTCCTCTCTTTAAGGTATGTTCTAAACCCTAATCTCCAAATTCAACTAATCTCAGGTTTGCTGATAGAAATTGTATTTTCTTGGTGTAAATGCTTGTTTTGGGCAGTAAATAAGAGTAGAAGCTTAATCTTGAGGTTTTTACTAGTAAGTGAAGAGTGAGGTGTGTTAATTATTGGGTGATTCAAATAGGCGAAGAAGGGGATTGTGTTTGAATGATGTAGTTTAGTTATGCATGTTAATTTCTAAGTAAAGTACTACGCTCGATTAGTAATTGGGTTATTTTGGTTGATGAATTCATTGTGGGAGTGTGAGTTTTATGGGTAATTATAGATGCATGTACTTGGATTAGAATTAGATTAGCGAATTCGTGAGTATTATGATGTTTGATGATGAATTCATGAAGGATTATACTTGAGATGTTAAAATATGTCAAGATTATGCCTTGCATGTAGGAAATATGGTCAGTGATGCAAGAATTCTAGATGTTTTTAATGCTGGAAATTGAGGGTAGTAAAGTACTACCTTCGATTAGTAACTGGGTTATTTTGGTTGATGAATTAATTGTGGGAGTGTGAGTCTTATGGGTAATTATAGATGCATGTACTTGGATTAGAATTAGATTAGCGAATTAGTGAGTATTATGATGTTTGATGATGAATTCATGAAGGATTATACTTGAGATGTTAAAATATGTCAAGATTATGCCTTGCATGTAGGAAATATGGTCAGTGGTGCAAGAATTCTGGATGTTTTTTAATGTTGAACTTGACTATTGATGCTTAAGAAATGATTTGGGGTAGATTAGTGTAGAATACTTGAATTTAAGATGCGTGCAAGCCCAAATGAAGGGTGATTTTCAAGTCTGGTTACAATCTGGAAATTTTAGGGAGTATAAAATGTGATTTTTGACTAATTTATGATTCTCCGAAAAACCGGCGTTCATGCATGTACATTATGGACAACCTATTGAGTTAGGGATTTTTACCCTCTTTAACCACGTTTTTTACTTTCATGATCAGCTAGAGAATTATAGTACATGAGCCTAGCTTTCCATAAAGTCCTTATTCATAATGATACGATACTTGTGGGGGAAGTTATGGCCTTTCGAATGAACCTTAGGAAGCAAGACAAATTGTCAAGTAATCCTAGGTTTTTACTAGGATATTCTTCTTTAATCTCAACAAGGTTAGACTCTAATTCATGATTCTTGTTCTTTCTCAAGTGTTCCTGAGTGGTCATTGCGCCCAACTGCTCAAGTCTCTGCGAGTCTAAGTGAGTGTGTGTAAGTGTTCAGCGGTTCAGGTATGCATATTGCCTACCCTTCAACAAGCATATGTTAATGATGATGTTTTATGCTAATGAGTCTATGATGTCTAACACATTGAAAGTTTTTTATTTTCGTTCTTTCAATGATGAGGCCTATTGTTATATTGTACTAACCGCACTTGAGGTACTTTCGATGTCGACGGGCATCTTTCATACAATCTGGCCAGTGTCTACGATGAGGTCTTTATTGAGGTCTATGATGATGATGATGACGATGTTTATGATGTTAATGTTTATTTTATTTTGTTTCTTGGTTATTCAAGTATTTATGTTTTGTTTTAAAAATGCGCGAACTAAAATGAACTATGAAAGTTTACATTGTAGGGGTATATGTGCTGAGTTTAGCCAACTCATTTGCGAAGTTTTTTGTTTTTGTTTTAGGAAGTGCTTCCCCCAAAGACTACAAGCTCCCAGGTCCGAAGAAGTAAGTGAGGTATCCTTTCCAGTTAAGGTTGGTGTGCGGAACAGGAATAAGAACGCTCCCGCTTGGAGGAGGATGGTGAAGCTCTCCCTTTGGAAAATAGGGTAATTTTAAATATTTTGATGAATAGATGAAAACCTTAAGTTGTGGTTTATTTCAGAGTTGTTGATTATGATGTTAAGGGGTTGTAAGTGCAATCTGAATTTAATTAAGTTATATGTATAGTTGTGTATGGTGTTATATTGGTAGGTTTCTAAAGCCTTGTCCTTTGTTAAGGGGACAGCGGTAATGCCTCTGGATTTGGTTTTCCGCTGCGCTAATCCTTGAGTTATGAATGGTTTAGTAGTAATCCGATGATTATGGATCTGAGGGCGTTATAGTGCCAGTGAAGCTCGACGTGAGTAAAGCCTATGATATTTTGAGTGGCCCTTCTTACAGGCAATTCTGAGCAAATTGGGCTTCAAGGAGGACTAGACATGGGCAAAAGGCGGACCGGGACGGAAATTTGTGACCCGCCGACCTGAGCCCGGCCCGGTCAGCGGGTCAGGCTATGTCGACCCGAGCCCTGACCCGGTGGCCGCGGGCCGGCAATTGTGCAACCTGGATTTTTTTGGATAACAAATAACATGAATACTCCTTGCATTTTAAAGCTGATTTCAACAATAATTGACCACCTAATTCCATAACGCACAACCACCTGGATATAACATTCAACATTCTGAAATTCAAACATAAAAAAAAAAAAAACTTGAAATTTAAATTGCTCTACAACACTTGACCAAACCAAATAAATGTTCAAGTCTGAATAAAAGTTCAATATTCAAATTATCACAACACTTGACCAAATAACAATTTGATCTTCCCCATCTCATCATCCTTGTTCACCATCTCCTTATAGTCTTGATGGATCTTAATTAAAAGAGTGCCAGCAAACAAAGACATGAACATAAGAAATATAAGCAATATAAGTAAAACAAAGACATGAACATGAAAATGCAATATATAACTACCCATCACGTATTTCTTCATTTTCCAGTTCCGCTGTCATTTGCATGTGTAGAGTAGCAAGAATCAAGCAAGAAGGCCTTCAAATGCTTGAGGAATTTAAGTAAAACAAGCAGAAACAAAATTCAAGTAAAACAAACTTCAAACTTCAAACACAGAACCCGAAACAAATCGATGGTTGGCGTAAACTAAACAAATCGAAACAAACTTCAAACACAGAACTAGAAAGATAGAAAGATTAGGATGAAGAAGGCAACTGAGATCCATATTACCTGCGTACTGCATCAGACAACTGCGATCGACGGATGGGGGAATGAAGAAAGCAGATCGACGCGCAGGCCAGAACTAGAACAAAACAGAGAGAATGAGCGTCAAGTCATCGAGCCGTCGAGCATACCGACGTGCAGAGTACAAAACTAGAAAGAGGGGAGTGCAATCGACGTGCAGATCGTCGACCGTCGAGCAGAGATGGAAGAAGCCATACAACTGAGAGAATGAGAGAACGTCGAGTAAAGAGAGAAGGGAGGCAGGTGGCAGAAAGAAAAAGGGGTGAATATGGGTATTGGGCAGTCCGTAGAGGTGCATAAAACCTTAATGGTAATGGGTTTTCAGTTTTTTTTTTTTTTTTTTTACATATATGAGCGGGTCAGCGGGCCGGGTCTCATGCCCTCGACCCGAGCCCGACCCGTTTATTCACCGGGGCCCCGATCTTTTCAGGCCGGGTCGGGTCGTCTTCAAAAAATTTGACCTTGGCCGCTATTTTTCGGGTCGGGCCGGGTGGGTCCCCATCCCATTGCCCAGGTCTAAGGAGAACGTGCCAAGGTAGAGACAGGATAAACTCTCAAGGCTACTGAATATGAAGCGGGTACACAAGAACCAAAAATACCTCGGAGCCACGACATTTGCGGGAAGGAGCAAAAAAAAGTTGTTCAATGGTCTGAAGGACAGAATGGGTAAGAAGCTCGATGGCTGGAAAGCAAAAAAACATTGTCTAAAGGTGGCAAGGATGTACTTTTGAAATCTGTAGCCCAAGCAATGCCCATTTACTTGATGAGCATATTCAAATTTCCTGCTACTCTAAACGCTGAGTTAAATAGCATGTGCCAAATTTTGGTGGGGGTGCAAACGGGGAATGAATGGTCCATTGAAAAAGTTTGAATGATTTGTGTAAACCCAAGTGCTTTGGGGGGGGGGAGGGCTGGGGTTTAGGAACCTAGAGGTGTTCAATAATGTTCTCCTAGCGAAACAAGGCTAGAGATTATTACAAAATCCTACCTCGCTCCTTGCTAGAGTTATGAAGGCGGAGTACTACCCCAACTCGACATTCTTGGAGGTAGCCCTCGGGCGTACACCTAGTTTCTCCTGGAGAAGCATATGGGGAACAAAGGCGATGTTGAAAGAAGGTTTGTGCTGGTGAATTGGGAATGGAAGGAGTGTCAAAGTGTGGGAAGATGTTTGGGTAGTAAGTGAGGAAGGGGATACATTGACTTCCCCTCCTCCAAGCAGAACTCCCATTGAGTTTGTGAGCGACTTGATAGATGCTGAAACAACAACTTGGAACGAGGACATTATATCCCAAAACTTTAATGATAGGGACCAACAACTCACCCTTGGCTTACCGCTAAGTCCACGACTGCCCCAAGATACGTTAATGTGGGTGCTGGACAACAAGGGGACATTCACAGTTCGCACAAGATATCTACTTGGCGCATCACTTGACTTGGAGAGGTTCGAGGAATATTGGCCAAAGTTGTGGCAGACCCCCTTCCTACCGAAGACAAAACATTTTTGGTGGCGAGATGTTTCTAACATACTACCCACAAGCGCCTACCTCAAATACCGGCAAATGACGGAGCTGACTAATTGCCCGAGGTGTCAGAGGGAGTCGGAGGATGTGTGGCATGCTATTTTTTACTGTGAACATGTGTAGCACGACTAGACATAGATGAGTCCTATGGCACTGCAGCTGCGAGACTCGGCATATGATATGGGACAGCTCCTGCAAAGCTGGCATTCGAGTCTCACAACAACGGAGCTCCAACAATGTTGTACCCTTGCCTGGCTGTTATAGTGCAGTAGGAATGAATTGGTTTTCAATTGAAAACAAACTGCAGTTCAATTACTTGTTTCTAGGGCCAAGAAGATTGTTGAAGAATTGAATAGTGCTCAGCTAGCTGAATAGAGCAGGATGCGGCATGGCCGCAGCAGCACTTCAAACCAATGGCAGCCACCGAACTGGGGAGTAACAAAATTGAATGTGGATGCCGCTATTCTTAAAGGTGGATGGATCAGACTTGGAGTGGTGGACCGAGATGCACGGGGAAGCCTACTCTAGGCTGCTACTAAATGGATCAAAGCACATTGGACAGCCCAAATAGCTGAGGCGAAGGCAGTCTGGTTTGGCCTCCAAGCAGAGCGAAGACTGCAGGAGAGTAGGATCATTGTGGAGTTGGATTGCCTGTCAGTCATCCAAAGGAGTCAAAATTTTAATTCCTTCCTTAGCGAGATTGATCTTGTAATTGATGACATTATTTTTGCTAGTCAGAATTTTACTGTTTGTAAGTGGAACCATGTGAAGCAGGACGACAATAGAGCTGCCCACAACATAGCCAAGATTAGTCCCATAGGATTAGAGCAAGTTTGGATTGGTGTTTATCCATCACAAATTGTAACCGGCATTGAGGCGGATATGATAGCTTAATATAGTTCTTGCTCTTTCTCTTGAAAAAAAAAAAGTAAAGATTTCCATAAGAAAAATCATGTAACAATATGATTTTGAGTCATTATATTGTAACAATTTTCCTAGATTGAACATGTAACGCCCCGGAAATTCAATTATAGAAAGTCAAAGTCAAACTAACGTTAACAGACAAAACTTAGCGGAAGACTTCAAATTTAGTTTGGGCGTCACTGCCGTATTCCCGAAGGAACACAAGGCGAGAAAGGAAAACGCAACTGTCTGCTAACGGTAACTACTAACAACTCAAAACAAAACTTTAAGACATCATAACGAAAACAAAATAAAAAGATTCAAGGACTTCTAGACTCGTCGTCCTCACTTCTAATTCCCGTCCCCAGCATTCAGATCTTCTCCTGAAAACAAAACATTTCAAAAATGAGGGGGGAATCTCAATAATGTCTACCCCTAACGTTTAAAACAGTTTAAGTTCATTTCAATTCATTTTGGGGAGAGGGAACAAGTCAAACCATTTCTCAAACCTTTAACCCTTAACTGTTTTCCTCAACCCATTCAATCCATATTTTAAGTCGCGGGCGGGAGATCAAATCCAAAAAGAACATCGCCTGCCAAAGGCATCATAACAACTATCCTATATCAGGGGTGCAACCCTGATCTCCTGGCACATAACCCATACAGGCATCGAATCCTGATCTCGGGGTTATCACCCGCATGAATATTAGCCTCTCAAAGGCATCAAAACGTGGCCCACCAACGGCATCATAACCTCTATCCTATATCAGGGATGAAACCCTGATCTCCTGGCACATAACCCATACAGGCATCGAATCCTGATCTCGGGGTTATCACCCGCATGAATATTAGCCTGTTAAAGGCATCAAAACAACAACCCGCTTTATGTTTCCACTTTGAATTACTAATTCATTATTCACACTCATCTCGCAACTCTCAAGTCAAACCCAACCCAGATTATCAAAACCAATGATAAAACCACTAATAAAAGACCATCAAATTTCTTAACTCATAAAAATCAAACCACGAACAATTATAAACAGTTATCCAAAACAGATGGTCACATTTCCACATAAAGTCCCCTTTCGGGATGCAATTATCAAAACAGATTAAAAACGTTAAAACACATTTAAAGAGCATCCCAGTGGGGATTAGAGCATAGACATTACCTGATATACTTCACAGCACAGCAAAAAGAAGAACACACTTAAGCTCGCTAACGTCTCGCACTAACTCGGGCCTAGAATAAGAATAATTATCTAATCAAAACGCGTTCTAACGAAGTTAGTATTAACTATCAACTACCTAACCCATCCCCTAGGAACACTTAGGTTCCTATAATTTATGGTTTACACTTAACACATTCAAGGAACAAGTTCACACATAAAATTTACTCAAACATTTTCATAAATAAAAGCAAACAGAGGACAGATTATAACGTTCACATAAAACGGGTCACAACTCGACTTCCTAACATCCTATGGGTCTGGTTCTGAACTTTTCGGAAACCTCGGGATGTCTACTAAAATTTCCATGTTGATGGCTAAGCCCAAGTCAGTCACGAAGGACTCTAAAAATACCCCTCTTCACAATTGGTCCAGTTCTGACAGGTTCTGGTAAAACGGTTATAACTCGGGCTATACAAAACGAACGTTCGATCCGTAAAATTCCTATGGTTCCTACCATCTAAGGGAACCTCCAGTTAAAAGGGCTCGATAAAAAGGTAACTACACTAGCCGTGGTGACTCGATCTTTAGACACTAACGAAACTGTCCCGATAACGGTTATTAATTTAATTTGTTATTTTGGTTCTAACCTTTACCAAACGGTCTTGGGGTTCTAATTTGGGCTCAAAACGATACTTAGGGTCTAAGATATAAGGTCCAACTTAACTTAGGTCCAACAATTAAACTTGTAGAAGTAAACTAAATTTAGAAAACATGAAAGACACTTTAATAACACTTTTAAAAAAAAAGAAACTAAGTCGTACAAGGAAATAAAAGTTTCTTAGAACAATAACCTCGTGAACAAGGTTTTAAAGGCTTTAAAACATGAATTAGTTATAAGTTTATAACATTACAACAAGAATTTCACGAAGTAAAACAAAGGTGGTTAAAACATGCGGTTTCTTTAATCAAGAATCAAGAAGGCTTAAAGAACAAGTAAAATAAAGTACAATATACATGTAACTACTAATCAAGAATTCAAGAATTAACCTAGGTAATAAATTTCCAAATTCGTGCATACAATGATAGTGTTATCTAAAACAGAACATCAACCAATTGAACAATAAAATTTTCACTATAGATATTACAACCCTAATACACAAATTAAAACATAAAAACTACATATAATAATTTAGACAAATTACACGTAAATAATACAACACAAGAGCAAATTAATTACAAATAACAACTTAGTAAAATTCTCACCCTAATTACCCAAATCACAAGATTTAAAAACAAGAAATAATGATAATAATAGTGATAATAACAGAAAAGAAAGAAAAGAAAGAAAAGTTTCAAAAGAATAATTAGGGTTTACGTCAGAACTGGGCACAACGGGCGGAAGACAAGGTGGAGGTCGGCGGCGTCGGACGTTGGGAGTCATCGGAAGTCGCGGTGGTGGCCGGAGTTCACAGCAACAGCGATGTCGGGGTTTGGGTCGCGCACCAACAGCAACGAACCCACTGCTTACGTGCGCTCGGCGGCAATGATGTGAGGGTCGGTGGTTGCGGTTGTTGTGCGGTGTTAGACGCGACGGTGGTGGTGGTGTAGTTCACTACAAGGCTGGGTGGCTCTCACCAACAGAGAGAGAGAGAGAGAGAGAGAGAGAGAGAGAGAGAGAGAGAGAGAGAGAGCGAGAGAGAGAACGGTGATGGTGGTTGCGGTGGCTGTCGGTGGTGTGGACGGCGGCAGCGCGGCGGCTGTTGGTGGTGGGGTGCCGGCTAGAGAGAGAGGGGGAGAGGAGAGAGGCTAGGGTTTTAGGTTGTTATTAGGGTTTTGAAAGAGAGGGGGTTTATATACTAAACACATAATTAGGCCCAATTAGTCTATTCTTAATCTTTACCCAACCCAACACTAAAATCTGATTTTTCTAAAAACAAACTAATAATAATAATAGTAATAATAATAATAACACTAATAATAATAGCATTAATAATAATCACATAACAAATAATATTCACGTAATTATTCATATAACACAATAATATTAATAGTAATACCAATAATAAAAAGAGTAAAACTAATAATACTAGACCCACAAAAATTACCGATATACCCTTATTAGTCCCTCACGAACCTACGAGCTCAAGTGTTAGCAAAAATAAACACAAACGAATAATAATAAATAACAAATCAAACCTAATTTACTAACGACGTCATGGTCAACATCTTTGGATTTTTCGGGGTTTTACAGAACATGATTATAGAGGAGTTGGTTTTGTTATATACTCCCTCCGTTCCATATTAATTGTCCCGGCGTGTCATTAATTTCTCAACATATACAATGTTTTAATATAGAAAAATATCGATTCATAACGAAAGTACTATCATAAGAATATAATATTATAACTTTTTAATAAAATATACTATAAAAAATTCTTAGACAAGATTTTGGACAAACGGAGAGAGTAATAATTATTTGATGCTTGGGAAGGGGCAATTAAACCATAAAATGGTGTTTTTAATTGGGTATTAACTTTTTTTGGTGGTTTGTGTTGGGATGAAAAGCTAAAGCAGATTTACTGGTGAAGCAAGCAACATAGCAGATGTTTCAAACATCAAGAGTAATTAAGAATCCAAAAACAACATAAATAAAGGGAGCAACCAGACAAGATTGAACGTGGAAACCCCAAATCGAGAACAAAAAATCGCGGGCGGCACAAGCACAACAAAATCTCCTGTATAGGTTAGAACATAACAACAAATCTCGACTCTTCACGATATCAATATAGATCTACCAAAATAAATCTAATTACATGAGAAGGATTAGTCTTTCTCAAAACTTTTATCAGTGAATATGCTACCCCATATATAGTCTCACACTTGTATACAAAAAATAATCTACTCGCATCTCTCACTTCTTCACCTCCCCCTTGAGGGAGGTGGCTAGAGGATATCACCTCAATCTCTTTGTTTTGTGCTCTCTCTAAGACGCATATAATATTGTCAGTATCGTGGATATATACAAATGAAGGATAACCTTCACTACTAAGCTATTAAAGAAACCTTTACGGACCACAATTCCAATTAGATATGTTAAATCCCATATAATTAGAAAAAGTCAAAATAATTTCCTAACACAATTTAAAAGACAAATCATACGGTCAATCTGAACAGTTTTAGAACACGATCCTAACAATCCTTATGTGCATGTTTTCAAAAACTCATGGCAAAATAGCAAATATCCAACAGATTAAGCATAACATGTGTTCATTATTTGAAATAAATCCATTAAAACCCTCTTACTTGCATGTCTACAAATACCATGTCAATCAAATGACATATGTGTGTGGTTAGTTCAAATGACAAAAGGGGGTATATGCACTTGAGTTTGTTTCATGTACAAGAAGTGTTGGCAATCATTCATACATTCTCCCCATTGTAGAAAAGGACTACACATCGATGATATATAATTAAGGCCCCTTCATGTACAAATGAAAGCTTATTATTCTTTTCAAACTTATTAATATATATTATTAATCAATAGTGTTGATTAGAACAACGCAAATTCTTCTTTAAAACCGCCTCACGTAAACTTATTGTAAGATAGACTTCTCATAAGGTGACTTCTTAAATATTTTACTATGACTAATTAGTGATATTGGAACGACCTTTTAACACGAATGCGACTAATAATTTATCAATAGGTAACTTTTACTAAAGTAAGCTCAAAGAAGCTATTAGTCACCCCTGTATTTATAAATAGTCACAAAAAAAATTATACGTCTTACGATAAATTTACGGTGAGATGGTCTTACATAAGAATTACTGAACGGACAAAAATATAACATAAAATGCGAGTGAATATTAATCAATGTTGATTGATACTGATTATTATTAATCAATATTATAAATAAATTAGTATATCACAAGTGTAAAACCCCTAAATTAAGATGTTCTATTGAGAAGAAAAATGCAATATAATTTCACAATTGAAAAGGGCAAAACGTACATATCATATATCATATAGATGACAACATGTATATATAAGGTGGGCAAAGTGGGAAATGATCATGTGTGGAATAGTGCATGTGGTTAATTAAGAGTGAGACATCCCTCTTATGTGCATGCATGGTAGCAAACATAAGACAATTAATCTACATCCCCGTGATGGAGCTCTCTAGCTACCAGTATATACTTCCTTTGTTTTTTTATAGGATTATTGGATGATAATATATTAAACTTTAATTAGGGTATTAGACAATAATGCACTGAACTTTTTTTTGGATTCTAATATACTGAACTTTGAGGGTATTTGATAATAATGCACTCAGATCGATTCAGCTAGTGGTTGACGCAGTGGCTGTCCTACTTTGAGGTATCGTTTTTCTATTTTTTCCAAAAAAATATATTAGTCATCGTGCTTATGTGTACTTTCTTACAACGGCAAAAGTTTTTTCTGAAAAAAATAGAAAAACGAAACCTCAAAGTAGGACAACCACCACGTCAACCACCAGCTGAATTGGTTTGAGTGCGTTATTGTCCAATACTTTCAAAGTTCAATATATTAGAGTCCAAGAAAAAAGTTCAGTGCATTATTGTCCAATATCCTTAAAGTTCAGTGTATTATCATCCAATAATCCTTTTTTATATGACTTTTTCACTCATTTTTTTCATTTTATATTATTTGTTATCATACCATTTCAATAACATATTATTTAATTTATATTATTTTATTTTGTCAATAACATTCATTAAATAAAATATCAAAAGTTGATTTCAATTAAATATATTTAAATAATTTCCTATCAACTGCTCATTTATTTTTGCAACCTAGATTAATTTACCCCAATTCTACAAAAATGATAGATAAAAAAAAAATGGAGGTAGTATACTGGAGCGTATCGTGGTGGGATTTGTTGCTTAAGTTGATGAAAATGATGGAGATGTTGAAGATGAACACAACCAAACCCGAGAAAAGGACTTGAGATAAAGGAGATTTCAACCATCCAAGAACTATCAAACCCAAGAATTGATAAAGTTTTCCCACCACAATTCTATAAAAGAATTAGCTTGCTAACACCACCACAATCAAGATTGAGGTTAAAGAAAGAACAAGACTTGGGAGAGAGTTTAAGAGAAAATTCGGTCTCTTTGTATTTTCATTCAATGCCAATTAATGAATTTTCCTACCCAATATAAATGGTTTTAAATATTGAGGGTGACGAGATACAAAGGGGCCAAAACTATAAAAGGGACCTAAGCAATACATTGAATATGCTCATGAAGAGGCTTTAATTTACAAGAACGTAAGGGAAGGGGGGAAAGGGAAATTACAATAAAGAGGAGAAAACTTGAAGAAATAAGAGCAACAAAAATCTATTCACTTCTCAATGGTCACGAGCGTGACCGGCGTGGGTCTTCTCGACAAGCAAAAGTCAACGCAGAGCAAGGTCATGGGCAAAGGATCACGGGCGTGATCCATGAGGGTCTTGGGCGTAACCCCCTGGCGGATTTGCGAAGAACCCTACACTCGCGAGAGGTCATGGTGGTAGTGAAGGGTCCCAGTCGTGACTTATGCTGGCATGAGGTTAGGACTGTAACTTATGTTGGGTCACTTCTTGCTTATTTGCTCTGCATGATGAACCTCAATATGTCCTTTGTCGACTAAAATACCAAAACTCCCTTGGGATGCAGATGACCAAAAACCCTCGAGGTTGGTGAAAGCTATCGAGCCATTAGAGGGCCTCGAGGCCAATCTAAAGGACGATTGAGACTAACTTGAAAGTCCAAGTCAAGCACAAATCGGACCTCCAAACGAGTGTCAGACAACGTGACCCTCTTGACTTATGTGAGGAGAGAGGAGAAAGGACCCCCGTACTCTTCATATACTATATACTATCATATTCACTAGTTGATATCATTTTTGTTCAAGGAAAATTAGAATTATAATGATCCCTATTTAAGATCATTAAATAATAAAAATCTTCACATTAGAAATCTACCACATTAATTCCTATTTTGCACCTATTGAATCATGATAGTCGCCACTTCAATTCATTTGATATATAATAATTTTTGTTCTGTATATATTTTTCCGTCCTTTTTATCCTTCTCGTATTGGTCAAAGCGTGTTTGTCTTTACTATTCGAAAGCCAAGAAGTGAGGATTTACCACAATCTAATGTATGCAAAGTAAGAATTGTTTGTTATTATAGTATAGGAAATTGGATTTTAATAATCCTAATTTTTTAAAATTAGAAGATAATAATCCAAAAAGTGTTTTTGTACACCAACAGCTCCAAAAACTTAAATTGTACTTTTTTGGACTATCACTTAATTCATACCCTAAACATTGTAGACTTTAATTTGAGTTTGCTCCCAAATTTAACATAACAATTCTCCATGACTTTCAATAGATTTATAAACTTTGAGTGTGTTTGGTGCAAAGGAAAACTGTTCTTTAGGAAAATGGTTTTCCTTGGAAAATGATTTTCTTAGAAAATGAATTTTCATTTGATATTTTCTCGTGTTTGGAACACAGGAAAATGATTTTCCTGGAAAACGATTTTCACATGTTTGACGATAAGGAGACAGAGATTAAAATGTGTGTGTGTGAGAGAGAGTGGTGGGGAGAGAGAGAGAGAGAGATTAAAACAGGTGTAAGATAAAGTGGTGGAGAGAGAGAGAGAGGAAGAAAGATATCAAAACGGGTGCAGGAGAGAGAACAACGAGAGAGATATATTAAAAAACATGCATGAGAGAGTGTGGTCGAGAGAGATATTAAAACGAATGCAAGAAAGAGAGTCGTGGAAGAGAGAAAAACGAGAGAGAGAACATATTAAAACAGGTGTCTAATGCCACTACCAATAATGAGTTTACCACTCACCCGCACAATTATCAATGCCAAATTGGATGGGGAAAAGGCAGCCAACAGTGGGTAAAAACATGGGTGGGTGAGGGAAATAAATCCCCCCCCCCCCCCCCGCTGCAACGAGAATTCGTGCTGAGTAAGAAGAGTGGGGTTCACATGTTTTTATTTGCCAAATCACCTCCAAAAAACATTGTTTTCACCTTACTAAATGTGATGTTGAAAAATAAAAAAAAGTCAAAATTAAAAAAAGTGGGTTCAAGCATTAAGTGTGAGACAAACTTCACTCGCCATTGTAAAAACATTCAAATTACAAGTGGGTGAGGACTCACTTTTATTATATTTTAAAGGGTGGGTTATTCAAATTTCACCCACCATTGGTGATGGCCTGAGAGAGAGAGAGAGAGAGAGAGAGAGAGAGAGAGAGAGAGAGAGAGAGAGAGAGAGAGAGAGAGAGAGAGAGAGAGAGAGAGATAAATATTCAAATTGGTGCATGAAAGAGAATGGTGGAGAGAAAGAAAGAAGGGAGAGAGAACGAGAGAGAGAGAGAGTAGGGGAAAGAAGGAGAAAAAGGTTTATTTTAGATTGAAGTCAAGAAAATAATTTACAAAGGGATGGGAGAAAATCATTTTCTTAAAAAAACACTAAAAAATGAGGAAACCATTTTTTAAGAAATGATTTTCATCCCAACCAAATACATCTGTCACAAATCCATCACAATATTTATTTCAATTAATATGGCCCCCTTGACATTACTCCTGGTATTGACCCTGGGGTATTATTGAATTGATGTGATGTGTAAGTGGTGCATCACCCATAGGCTGCACCGGCAAACACATTATAACGACACAACTGGGAGGCCCGCCCGTGGCCCGCTCGTAAGTGTGTATATATATATATATATATATATCTATATATATATATATATATATATATATATATATATATATATATATATATATATATATATATATGGGCTGACACAGCTTAGGTAGCCACTAGCCAGCTAACCCAACTCACTTGTGGGAATATTGGTTTGTCTGATTTTTCCAAGTGGGATTCCCACACGTTCATCGTTGACCGTTTGACCCATGTGGACCATCGGGCTTGTTCCTCTGCTCCGCACGTGTGGAGCCCTGGTGCACCTGTCTGTCCTTCACTGTATAGTGTATACATTGGCAATTTGGCATAATGTTGCATTGGACGAACCGCCTGCTAAACAAGAATAGGAAAATACTCCTATCTCATACTCCCTATCATTGGTTTTATCAGTCATCTTGAAAATTGTGTCAAAAATTTTGACTGTTAATATTTTAATTTGTACAATAATTCATCATACAAAATTGATGTCACTAGATTCGTAATAAAAAATTCTATTAAAAAAAGTATAATTTTATATTTTTTGCAAAACATTTATATTAGAAATTATTGATTAAAAATTGGCACTGAAAACCATAAATGATAGATAAAAAAGAACGGAGGGAGTATTATTAATTGGTATAACTTGTACTCTAGTCCATTTTTAATAATTGTGTCTCAAACATTAATGGTAAAGACTTTCTTCTAATTTTTGGAGTCACTCTTTTATCTAGTGAGCTCAAAAAGTTATTTATCTTTTTTGGAATATTTGAAAGAAGTGAAATGTCTTCAATCATGTTAGAGTTATCATCTATGTAAATAAGAGCTTTGTGGAATGATAATTTAGAAGATTTTTTCATGTATTACCTTCCTTCCAGTAGAAAGGTCAAGTGTCTCTCTTTCGTCCCTACTATTTTGTTCATGCGGGCTGGGAACACCCAAATCCTAGGTGTATTAAACTGAACTTTGATGTTTCTCTTAACCGTCATTGGATAACTGTGAAATAATGGACTTGAGCCCAATTCAACCCCAAAAGTTAGCTTAGGAGGTTGAGGCACCCAAGCCATTATAAACACCACAATATGGGTGTCAAAGACCGATGTGGGACAACTCAACACGCCCCCCTCACCACGAGGCGCAGACAACTGCGGGCGCGACCCCAACATCAATGACCCTGGCTCTGATACCATGTGAAATAATGGACTTGAGCCCAATTCAACCCCAAAAGCTAGCTTTCCGAAAATGTTCAACATCGGCCTTTGACACCCATATTGTGGTGTTTATAACGGCTTGGGTGCCTCAACCTCCTAAGCTAGCTTTTGGGGTTGAATTAGGCTCAAGTCCATTATTTCACAATAACAGTTGGGTGTGTCATTTGTGATCATCTTGGAAGACTTCTTCGAGCAGGGTATTTTAAACTTCATTCCGAAAATGTTCTCCTTGCAGAGGCTTTAGCTAAGAAGTTTAGGATTCAACATTCTCTTCAGGCTGGCTACAACAGAGTTCATATAGAAATTGACAATCTTATCCTATTTAAGCGATCCGTGGGAATTTCAAAGTTCTGTGTTAGATAGATATGGTAATAGATATCAAGATTTTTCTACGACATTTTGAGATGTATTCGGTCCATCATATTTTTAGAGAAGCCAATGTGATAGCTGATTTATTAGCTCATAGGGGGCACTCTGCTCAAACCTTGGACTTTTGGTGTGATAGCCCTGATTTTGATTTTTCTTTTATTTTGTTTCATGATAACTTAGGAATACGCCTTGCAAGAAGGATTTTCTAAGTTTCGTTGTACTTCGCTTTTACCCGGATTAAAAAAAAGTACATACATCAATATCCCCTAACGTTAAAGGAAAGTTAGATGAAAATTGTTAATCACTGCAACATGGCAACTGAAACACGACCGTCACTGGCGATCGATAAGTGAACGATCGCAAAAAAAGGTGAGAGACCGTTTGTTAGAGACCGTTCATTGAACGGTCACTAAGTAGCGACCATTAGTTAACGGTCACTAACTTAATGATCACTAATTAGAGATCATTCACTGAACGATCGCTAAGTAACGATCGTTTAGTTAACGTTGGCTAATCAACAATCACTAACTAGAGATCGTTCACTGAATGGTCGCTAAAATAGCAACCGCTTGCTGAACGATCTGATGGTTATTATTATCGACAACTCCATTCAAAAATCATAAACCCAACTCAAACGCGCAAATCCTCAACCCTCAACCCTTCGACAATTCCATCAATTAATTCTCATCTCAGCCTCCAATCTCCATCACACTTCATCACCCATCTCTCATATACATCTCTCCTTCATCTCATATATATTCAGTTGCAAATCGACCAAGGAACCTTTAGAAGCAATGAGTAATCTCCATTTCAAGAACAATTTTCGCCATTTGATACAAAGAGAAAAGCAAGGGTTGAAAATCGAAGATTGAAGGTGCGATCAGCGATCCGGGTATGAAAGGAAAGATGAGCACTGAAACAGGGAGGTGGACAGTGTTGGGATACAATATATATTACATGCACTTGGAACATGTGCTCCAGATACTTGTGAGTGAACAATCATATGAATCAGAGTGAACAATCATGATAATCAGAGTGAACAACCTAATATATATGGGTGAACAATTGTAGAATCTGGAGCACGTGCTCCGGGAGAATCTAATAATTTGTAGTTGGGATAACAACCTACATATCCCAAATTTTGAGGGTTTTCGATTTTTAGTTTAGAGTTAAATTTAGGTTTTATTCATGTCAATTTTTATATGTAATTATTTAGTTTTTGAATTGCATCATCGCATTTGACATATGTCATCTCATATTATTATTATTTTTTTTTTGAAAACAAGCTTAATGGGCCTCACAAACCAAACTTTCTTAAGCTCGGTCTGACTCGTTTATTTGACGAGCTTAAGCTCAAGCCTACTTCAGCTTCTCTTGAGCGGGACTTTTTGAAGCTTTGCAAGCTAGCTTTAACTCATTTCTAACCGATCTTTGTTTGTAAGTTAATAGTATGAAATGCAAGAGACAAATTATGGAAATAGATCAATTGTTGATGTCTAATTAACAGGCACATTACTGTCTCCTAACATGATGTTGAACATAAGGTCATGATGTGATGTAGAACCTTTAAACTAAGATCCTATGTTTTTTTGGATGTGGGATGGTTGGAGGGAAAGTTAGGAAATATAAGTAAGATTATGCAAGTATTGGTCGGTAAGATAGATTTTAAGAAGGTAAATAGCGGCAAACACATCATTTAAATATATGAATTTTAAATATATATTTTGCAATTTTTAATAGGGTATTATGGATAAGACAAGTAACATCAGTTTCATCACTTATTAAATGAATTTTGAAAGATATATTATTTAAATTTGCTAAGTTAATTTGAGAACAAGTAAATAAAGTAGGAAAGATAATATAAAAGTGAGTTATCTCATATAATTTTTCCTGCATCCGAGGAAAAAAAATCAGGGCTAAGAATAGTTCGTTCATAGTGAATACCCCACTACCATTATATACTTCTAGGCAATTTATATTTAAATTTTTTTTATTCAATTCACATAATTTATTTAAAAATTAAAATATAAATAATACGACATTTAATTATCTCCAATATTTTACTTATCCTTACCTAATTTTAATTTATCTTACCTTACTTTATTTTAATTTATCTTAATTTACTTGCATCTTCCTTACATTTAAAATACACACCTTGGATTCTCAATACCTACCATGAATTCCCTACCAATGTTCTTGACCCTACTAGACTTAAATCTCAACCGTCACTAACAAAATCTACGGTCCAATGTAAAGCTGCTCATTTCTATTTATGGTAAGGATTGTTCTTTTTATGGTAATGAATTACGGTTTGCAATTCAAGAAGGGTATTCTCGAGTTGCTACTACTTCCATTCTATAATATTTATCTATCTACCTAATTTAAGAAGACTAATATATGTTAGGAATTGATGTGAAAAGTTTGTAATTTACCTAAACTATCTCTACTTTAATTGAAGATAATGGTTGTTGGAATTGTAAAAAGTGATAAATTAATTTATTAATTAAAAATAGAAAAGAAATTACATTTGTTGGGATTATAAATGAGATAAATATTTTGAGACAAAAAATAGATAAAATGACAAATAATTTAGGACGGAATTAATACTATAATATAGAGGGCAACCTCCTACTTATACGTGCAATATAGAGTAAAGTGTCTCTACCATAGCAAATAAGCACGTTGATTCCCAACTTCCACATGATATAGAGTCCCTCCATTTCATATTTGTTACTTTATAAATTTTTTTGGTTGATAATATCTTATAATATTTTGTTAATAATTATAATATTATATATTTAATATAATCTTTTTTTTATTATAAATTTAATAATAATAATTTAATATAATAAATTATTGTATATATTGAAAAATTTATAATAAATGTATAATTTCCAAAAATAACAATTAATATATAACAAAAAGAAGTATTGTGCTATTAGCCTCTTACAATATTTAGAGCAGTATTAAGTTCGACATACTTTTCATGAAAGTAATTAAGCCATAGGTTGATTAGCGACCAGTAAAGGAAACATTTTCTTTTATATAGTTTGAAAATATTTTTTTACTCCCTCTGGTTTATATTATTTGTCCCAAAGTTGAATATTATGGTAGCTAATATTATTCTTTAATTAATAGTTTCATATATTTTATTAATAATTATAATAACTTTTTTTGTTCCATAATATTTGTCATTTTATAATTCCAATACAACTTTTTCTAATTAACTAATTTTTTCATTAGTTTTTGTCATACAAATATAGAAAAAGTGAGAGAGAGAAAGATATCTATGCGTGCTATGTGGAATGAAGTGTCTCTACTCTCTACCATAGCAAATAAACACGTTGATTTCCAACTTCCACATGCTATATAGTCCCTAATTTTATATTAATTGTTACTTTATAAATTAATTTTGGTTAATAATATCTTATTAATAATTATAATATTATATACTTAATATAATTTTTTTCATTACAAATTTAATAATAATAATTTTATATAACAAATTATTATATATAATGAAAAATTTATACTCCCTGCGTTTCAAATTAATTGACATTTTGACTAAAATTTGACCATTAATTACTCAAAAATTACAATGAGTTACAATATGAAATTATCTCTATTGTAATTTTTAGTAAAGCATCTTTCTAGTGACGGTAATTCCATTTTGTAACTCATTATAACTTGTGAGTAATTAACGGTCAAAATTTAATTAAAATGTCAATTAATTTGGGACAGATGAAATAGTTAAAAGTTTCAAAAGTTGAATGCATAATTTCCAAAAATAACAATTATATGCTATAAGCCAATATATAGAGCAGTATCAAGTTCAACCTGTTCAACATATTTTTCATGAAACTATGAAAGTAATTAAGCCATGGTTAGTGATTAGTAAAACTTGGAAACATTTTCATTTATAGAGTTTGAAAATATTCTTTTACCCCATCTACTTTATATTATTTGTCCCGAAATGAATATTATGGTATCTAATAACTAATATTATTGTTTAATTAATAATTTTACATATTTTATTAATATTATAATATTATATTTTTATAAAAGGATTGCTAATTGAATTCCTTTCATGAGTACAGAGTATTGAATGACATATACCTTGAATAACTCAAAAATTGTCCCTTATCAATCTTATTGATTGTTGACAACAAGTCAACAACATTGATTGACATTAAACTAAATGAGCAGGTTGGATTATTAAATACAGTACCAAACTATTATGTAGGAGTAAAACAATTTAGGTTTCATCAGTAAGAATAGAAGAGCTTAACTAAAAAAAAAAAAAGCAGCAGTGACGAAAAGAGAGATTAACGAATGCAAAAACATACAATGGTTGGAATAACGTTTATATTAGTGATGAAAATAGATAATGAGTTTATTAATATTTCTATTCCACCTAATTTCCCTGGTATGGAGGCAATTGGGCTATTAGGGGCGAAATGGGTGGGAAAAATAATACTCACTTTTCTCCTATTTCAAACCCCCAAAAATTATATAAAATAACCAATAATATATTAATACATGGGTATATAATACTAACTCCATCCCATTTCATTTGTCGCGCTAAGAAATCGGAATGGAATCAAAATAATTATTAAAAAATAGGGAGAAAATTATTTAAATTGATAGACATCAACTATGAATATGAAAATATAAATGCAAAAGTGATAAAATTACATTTAAAAATTAGGGATAAGGAAAAATAGTTAGGTGAACAAATAAAAAGGATGGAGAAAGTAACCATTTTTAATGACTGTGGGACAATTGAAATCTAATACAGTATGAGATGACCAATTTTTATGATTTAATGCATCTCAATTCTCATGTACTAATTGACAATTTATTCCATTTCTGTGCAATTTTGAGGGCATATTGAGGGAAGAATTAGCAGCTTCACAATACACAATAAACAGAGCCAACCAGCAGACAGAGCAAAGAAAATGCAACCCAAAAAAAACACTCGAAAAATGACAAAGAGATTATCACAATAGGACACACTTCTATTATTATTATTATTATCAAGATACTGATAACAGATACATAATACTCCATCATAATCCAGAAACTTCATCTTACCCATAATAACACACAAGACCCGAATCACCTTAAAACCAAACACACCCTTAACTCACACCCCTAATTTAGCAATACAATCACTAACTTAAAAACACAACAATTAACCTCGAACACTAAATTCCAGCAACTGACACGCACTACCTCCGGGAAACCGGGTCGACCCGACTTCCAACTTTGAAATTCAGCCCATGACACGCGTCAACCCCCAATTCGCGGAATCAGAGGGCAAGGACTAGACCAGGGACGGACTTACCGACGCGATTGGAGAGGGTGCTCTCCCAGAGAGGCTGGCAGCTGTGATGGACGGGTGAGATCTGGTTCTGATCGGACGGCTGAGATTGGTCGTCGTTACCGAGGCGAGTGACGGTGACGGAGGTGTTGAAATACTCCCTGACCTGAGTAATCACCCCATCGGAAGGAGACACGGTCCAAGCGTGCACCCAGAAGATGGACCGTGCGTGGTCGCACCCCTCGGCTAGCACGAGTGACCCGAAGGCGACGGTGGATTGCGGGACGAACTTGAAGGAGGAAGAAGAGTCGTCGGCGTCGGCGCCGGTGAGGATGCGCATCAGAAACTGGTGGGAGGGAGGCCCATGGAACCACCACTCGAGATCGGGGGCTAAGAGTGCCTGGACTTTGTCACCGTCGCGGGAGTTTAGGGCATCATACAGTGTCAGCACCACCTTCTCGGCTTCCGATTGGGGGTTTTTCTCCGCCAGGTTAGCCAGTTCGGGAAAAATGGAAATGCAGGTAGAAGAGAGAGGGGGATTTGAGGGTGGAAAGTAACTGAAAACAGGCAAAAGATGGGAGGAAGAAGAGGAAGATGTTTTGGAGAAGAGGGAATGGAGAGGGATGGAATGATGGGTAAGGAAGGAGATGAATTGGGGGTTTTATAGAGGGAAGAGATGATTGTGGGGCCATCCTGAATAGCTGGGGACGGAATTTGGAGGGTTTTTTTTTTGGGTTGGTGTATGATAGAGGGTTTTTAGTTTAAGTTTGGGTCAAGTAGGTGATTAATGTAATTGTTGTTCTTTTCTAATGTGTACATATGTCTCTCTTCACTTTTTATTTTACTTGTTTTTTTTATTGTCTAATACTTTTAGCATACATTTATGCTAGTCTCTACCCTCATGTTATTTTTTGATAAATGATTTTTAAATAAATTATGATATAATATTTTTTATTGAAAAAAATATATCATAATACCTTCTGATTAAATTTAATAGTAGTACATAGTAGTTTTTATTTTTGAATTATGTTTTTCTTATGCCACGTTTTTTTATACGGCTGATTGCGATGCAATGTGGATGAAATGTGGTGGGTTGGGAAAAGTTGTGGTGGATTGTGGTGAGTTAGGAAAAGTTATGGTGGGTAGAGATTAAATATGAAAATTTTAACTTTTAATAAAAAGATAAATTAAATTAGAAAAAATAGATTGTGGTGGAATATGAAAAAGTTTAATTTTGAATAAAAAAGTAAATTAAATTAGAAAAAGTAGATTGTGGTAAATTGTGGTGAGTTGTGGTGAGTTATGGTGGAATATGAAAAGTTGCGGTGCGGTGTGGCACTGCAGCCTGCCAACCGCATAAAAGAACGGAGCCTTAGAAGGTTGTTGTTGTTGAGAAGTTAATTGCCAAAATATTTTAAATTTAACTTACATAAAATATATGATGATAAATAAAATAAAAGGATTTAGTATTTTTTTTTTTAGTTTTGATTTTAAGTTAAGAGTTTGTTTAATTTTAGGTATAGCGCTATACTTTAATGTGAGTTCAGTTTGATTGAGTTAGATTGAGATGTGTTGGAGTACTTTTTTTTTTTCCACGGGTAAAACAAGGTACACCAACATTTATGGGACCCTTCTGTCAAGGCATCTCCCCAAGTTATCCGCAAGAATAATAAAAGAAAAATCCAAAGAGGGGCTACATCTCCAAAGACCCACCGAGTTTAGAGAGTGGCCAAATTTTGCCATCCAATCTGCCGCTGAGTTTGCTTCTCGATAGATGTGACAAATAATGGAGTCCTCCAACTGTAAGAATAGTTTTTTGATATCTCTGACAATCATGTCAATGTGCCAGGGAATGAAGATGACACCTTGGATAGCCTGAATCAAGATAAGATTATCCCCTTCAATCTGAATCCTAGAGAAACCTTCCTGGATAGCTTGTTGAAGACCGAAACGAAGAGCCAAAGCTTCCGTCAACAGGATTGAATGAGAATTAACTGGCGTTGCACTGGAGTACTTGAATAGAGTTAGATTCTACATTTTGGTGGAAGATAAGGAAGGTTTTGTTAGAATCTATTAATTAAATGCATTATTATTCCTATTATGTTATTTTTATTTTATTTTATTTTGTATAAATGCAATTAATAAACATTGCTAGAAGATTAATATTGGAGAGATAATTATATTTTGGTGCATTTTTTTGTCATATCATGATAGATATTACTAGAAATGTCGTCTATCAAGCTAAATCAAGGATAGCACCTATCAAAAATAAGTTGAGATAAATCAAATTAAGAGGTGAAGATGTCATGTTAGGAGGTCTGAAGAGATTATAATACCCCTTGAGCACTAGGGACGTAGGAGATCATGATATATGTGATTAGAGCATATCTAAAGCACCTAAGTCTAACGAAGGTCATGACGCTAAATAAAGAAGTTTGGCATGCAGTATAGGGTGAATTGATGGTAGGTTATTATATTTTGCCTTGGTTTGTTGTCTTCTATTTTCTATTTAATTATGCGTCCAGATACATTTAGTTCGTCCCCAACTACATGGATCTTGTTGCCACAGGTAGATATTTTTTTTACTCCCGCTATCATTCCATTGGTTTCTCAAATGTATTTCAAGTGGGTAATTTGTTTTTTTTTCTATAGAGTCTAAACTGGTTTTTCAATGTAGTTTTTTGAAAGTTTTTATTTTATGGTCAGTAAGAATCAACTTCACCATGAACTCAAACATGAGGGACTGCTTCAAAAAAAAAAAAAGGTACATGAGGGATGATTGTAATAACCCGCCCCAAAATCGCGATTAATTAAGCGTTAATACCGTAATTATCTAAATTGCGTATAAATTTTTCGCGTTTATTTTCAAGTATTATCTATTTTATCGGTGTCAGGTTTCGTGCAGGAGATGGCAAAGCGTATCAAGTATCGGAATTATAAGTTCCAAAATTATTTTATTTACCTATTAAGTAAATTCGTATCGGGTTACCGTATACGTAATTTTAATCGGAAAAAGGGTTTAATTATTTTACTTCTAGAAGATTATATTTTATTATTCCAAAACTCAATTTATTTTATTTGAGTTATATTTATTTTATTTAATTTAAGTACAAGTGGTATTTATTTTCTATTTATTTAATTTTTTCCGTTCAAGTTCTATTTTATTTCAACCCGATTGTTATCGGTTAATTTTATCTTGTACTAAACTAGCTATATAAATTTATTATATTTATAATTATCCTACCTAATGTTATATTTTCAGATTTTAAGTGGGTTATAGTTGTATTGTTAAGTTGATTGGAATATATATTAGTAGAGTTAACTAGAGGACCCATTTCTTCCTCATTCTAATTCAAACCCACTTCCACTTTCTCTCTCTACAAACCCATTCCCTCTTTGCTCTCTGCTCCACCCAGCCGTGCCCCTGCCCAGCCGACGTCCGACCACCGCCGGCCATCATTTCCGGCCGCCGTCGCCGCCAGAAGCCACCGGCCGGCCACCCCTTCTCCTCCTCTCTTGAATTTCATCCAATTTTAACCCAAAGGGTAAGTTCTAAAACCCCCAATTTCACTCTTTTATACCCTAATCTGATTTTCATGATAATTACATGTTATTCTTGTCAATTTTTACTTCTTTTACTCTCTTTTAGTGTAATTTTCAGATTATGGTTATTAGGGTTTAATTTTGAAAGAGATACATGTGTATTTTGGTTGTTCTTGAGATATCTTTGTTGGATTTGTGTTGGATGATGATAAAATCATGTTGCATGTTGTTTCTTGGTGAATTTCTAAACTTAAGGACAGATTATAAAGTATGAAGTTGTTGATTCAAGTGTTATAAGGTTTAATTTGGGTGAATTAAGTGTATTTTGAGGTAAAAATTACTAGAATGTGTTATTGGTATTGAATTCATGGTTGCATGTCATTCTTGAAGCTTTTGATGAGCTTATTTAGGTGTTATAATTTCTGGAAATATGGTAGATTTTAGCCAAGTAGAGTTTAATGGAGAATGATCACAAGTTTGGGAGCTTAAATCACCATTAGAGTCAATTTCAAGAGCTAAAAACGTTCTGCCCAGTTCTGGAAATTTTCGGAATTTTTAAAGTTGGATTTTTGCCCAGATTTTTGCTCCATTAGATAGCCCAAAGTATTAGAAAACCATAGGCTTTGGAATTTCTAAATTCCGTCTTGAATCGACCAAGTTATGAGCAAAACCGTGAAACCGGATTTTTACATACGAGTTTAAAGTCAGTAGGTTATGAGCTATTTTTCGACCTCTTAGAGATTTCTTTGGTTTTTGAGGAAAACATGAGAGTTTTAGATTATGCATGAGCTTTCCGAAAATGTATGGTTTGTAGTCATACGATATCGGAGTATAAGTTATAAGTCCCGGAAACCGGTTGTCCTGTGTTAATATTCTGCCCAATTTATAAGTGTTAAAAAACCCATTTCTAAGGTTCTAAGCTAAGTCAATAAGGGTCCTTAAGCCTTGATAAATGATGATTATAAATTATAACCTCGAGTTAAGCCTTTATGTGGAGAAGTATAGTTAGAAACCGGGTTATGTCCCAAAGTTATTTATCCAAAATAAGAGTTTGAGAATAAGTTTTACGTGCCTCCCGTGAACATTAAGTTAATAATTCGATACCTTTGAGTTGGTTAAAGTATCTATCTACCTAAGGTCGTCCAAGTTCTAAATAGTTCTTATGATGAGTTTCCTAAAGTCTCAACTCGTGGATTTTTCCTCAAATTACATTACCTATCTTTCTTCCATCGTTTACTCCATCAATATTATCCTTCTAAGTAAATCTCAAGGGAATTTTTCTAATTTCATATTCAACCTCTAATCTTTTAATCTCATCTTTCATCAATCAAGTTATCCTTCAAAAGATACAAGTTCTATCTATCGATTCTACCTTTCTACGTCAATTTCTCTATATAATTTCAACCCGAAACCCTTTATTTTCATTGATTCATTTCTGTCCGCCCATTTTGGGACCCTTCCCTTCATTTTTAGCCTCTGGCCCTTACATCAAAGTTGTAGATCTCATTTTTCCCTATTCCGGGATATACTCTTTTGCTTTATTCCGATTTTCCTAGCCCGAGTTATACCTTGAACATTATCTTTACTTAAACCTGAAATTTTATTTTTAAAAAGTCGTTTTAATTATTTTACTAAGTTTCTAAGTTATGATTCTAATTTAGAACCTTGTTGGTTCTTCGTTATTATTTATTTCCGTCTTAGCCGTCAAGTTGCAAGCGCCATCTCCAAGCCGAGCCGCACCACCCAAGTTTTTAGCGTCTCAAGGTACGCAAATTGTCCAACCTTTACCGCCTTCGTGCGAGTTAATTCATGTTCTACCAAGTTTTATGCTTTACGCAAGTCTTTTATGCTTTAAAGTGGACCCATCTTATGTTATATAAAGTTTAATTATGTTTTTAGCACTCCTGATCAGAGTGTCCCGACCTGGCCAGTGTCGACCGTTTAACGGTCACCCAATCCAAATCTCGATCGATTTGGGCATACGCGTGTGTGAGGTGCTTGCACCGATCATGAGGGTTCCACGTTTTCATTCATATAGCTAAGTTCACTTTACTTATTTATGCCTTATGCTTAAATCATTAAGTTTATTTATGTTTATCCCTTTCCCGCTTTCAAAATGAATTTAAATGTCGCAGATCAAACCGCTTTTTGAACGGTTTTACGTGTTGGAGGTTTAAATCTTGAGTGTTTCCCCACTCACCTTTCGCGTTGTTTTAATGTTTTGTTTTAGGAGGCTCGAGTTCTCAGGGTCCAAGCAAGTCTGTTCCAAAGTAGCTCCAGCAGGTTGAGGTAGTCCCTAAGCTAAGATATGGATGGAAGCCAAATATTGCGCTTTGGAAGACTCTCGCAAATGTTTAAGTTTATGTATCTATATTTTCAACGGATTGTATCAATTATGTATTGGGTTTGGAGTTAGTTTTCCTTGTGGTTTAAAAAGTGTTAGTGTTTTGTGGTTGCCTTGTCTCTTTCGGGACGGCGGTAATGCCCCGGTCAAGTTTTTCCGCTGCGCTAATCATGAATTTAGGTGCTAAGTAAGCATTTAATTTGTGGTTTAAGATTGGGGTGTTACAATGATTGTTGTAATGCCCCGGCCCAGCCTCAGTCGTGGACATTACCAATAACTGTTTTAAGGATTGCTGGTTGGCCTCACAAATGACCTCGGGTCTTTTCAGATTGCTTCATCCTCGCTCACACACTGCATGGGAAAAACTTCCTAAGAGGACACCCATCCTAAGACTACTCCCATCCAAGCATGTTTAATTGGGGAGTTCCCAGCGGATGAGCTTCATGAAAGAATGTGCACATTGATGATATAAGTAGTCATTTCAAACCCCTTTAATCCACACTTTAACCATATACTCGAGGTGTTACAATCACCCCATTTAAACGCAGAACGTCCCCGTTGTGCCTCAATTCGATCCAGAATATTTGCCCTACTAGGTGACTGCCTAGGGATTTCCTGTCCACTAACGCAACTCACGGTCGCAGGTCGGCTTTGATACCATATGTAACGCCCCAAACCATCACCGGCTGCAACTATTATTGATAACTGCTTTAAAGATCACTGATTGGCTCCACAAATCACCATGGGTCTTTCCAACGTATTTTGTCATCGCTCACGCACTGCTTGGGAAAAACTTCGCAGGAGGTCACCCATCCTGAGACTACTCCCAGTCAAGCAAGTTTAACTAAGGAGTTCCTAACAAATGAACTACCTTAAAAGAAGGTGCATCTTTGTGATATAAGTAGTTGTTTCAAACCCTTTTAAGACACATTTTAACCATATACTCGAGGTGTTACAATCACCCCCACTTAAGTACACAACGTCCTCGTTATGCCACTATCCACTCTAGAATCTTTTCCCGCTAGGTGACTGTCCATGGATCTCCCGTACACTGGTGTAGCTTACGATCGTGGGTATTACCGACAACTGCTTTAAGGATTGTTAAGTGAATGACCCCACAAATCACCATGGGGTTTTCCTGCGTGTTTCGTCCTCGCACTTACGCTGCTCGAGGAAAACTTACCAGGAGAACGCCCATCCCGAGACTTACTCCCAGACAAGCACGCTTAATTGATTAGTTTACAACAGATGAGTTACCTTAAAAGAAGGTGGACCTTTGTGATAGAAGTAGTCATTTAAAACCCTTTTAAGCCACACTTTAACCATATACTTGGGGTGTTACAACTGTTTTTTTTATATATACTTAGATCCTCAAACCACATTCAATCAAGTTTCTTATGTGAGTTTGCCCTTGTTGAGCTTCTCTTATGAAGAAAGCAATCATACTACTATTATTCATGAAAATATATATTAAGAGAAAAATTTGATACTCACTCTGTCCAAATTAAATTGTCCATGTCTAATTAATAAGGTCAAAGTTCTTAAATTTTAATCATTGGTTTATCAAATAATGTACGTTTATTTGTACGAAACTATCACTATTAGATTTGTAGTGAAAATATTTTTACTTAAAATATAATATTACAAGTCATACTAAGATCAAACGTAAAAAATTAATAGTCAAAGCCCTGTTCTTTTGTGTGGTACTGGTAACATACCACACCAATCACATTTTACCATACTAGACACAAATAATCACATCCTACCACATTTTACCACAACCATAACTTTCTCTTTCTTCACTTTTTTTTTCCTTACTTTTTCACCTTTTTTGACACCCACACTAATCGTGATAACCATAACTTTTTATTTCCTCACTTTTTTATTTTCTCATTTTTCTTATTACATTTCACATATTGTGGGATTCACTTACCAACATACAACATCAACCATTCTTACACAAATAACTACATCTCACCACACCAATCACATTTTACCATACACACCATTATGCAAATAATCTATCTCACAAAAGAACAGAGCTAAAGTATTGCTTCAAATACCGTGAAAAAGTAAAAGGGACAAATTATTTAGAACGGAGGGAATAAAAATTAAATTAGGTAAATTGAAATTTAAACAGAAGTTTCAAATGATGTGTAAGTTTCATTAATGAGTTCCTGTAGTAAGGTTAAGTTTATCCGCACTATTCATACTTTACCAACTTTATTACACCATTTGTCATCATCTTATACATATTAAATGTAATATATATTTAAAAATTTACCTACTTATTTTATAAGTAATGTAATTTACCTTACTTATAGTACCTCATAAAAATAAATAAAAATAATAAAGACTTTTCTACCTTTATCCATATTTTATCAAATTCATCAACTTATATCCATGTTATTCACACTTTACCAAGTGGGCCCAAGGATGTTTTTTTTTTCTAATTACTTTTGTTTACAATATTTAAAAATATAATTAGACGAAAGTTCTCGTAATTGAGTTATATTAGTATGATTAAAAAAACCCTGAAAATAAGTGCAAGTTGGAGGGGGAAAAACATCGAAAAATAAATCTCCAATTCTCCATGTATGGGGAAGATGATGTGGGGTCCTGAAAAGGTGTGGGGCCCAAAGGGTTAATCCTATCCTATGTATGGGGAAGTTGCGTTTCGGTAGCTGATTGGTTAAAGGAGCGAGTGCGCGTGACTCCTCTTGTTTGAATTCCTTCAGATTTTAGCTGTTTTCTGCGTTTTACGTGTTTCCCTCATAAAAATATTCATGATTGATTTCTTTAATTTTTTTACGCTATTAATAAAAATGGGTACCCGTGGCCATATTCGTAAGTGGGTTTCAACTCATAAATCATAAATGAAAAGAAAAGAAATGGTTTTTGTTGGAGCCTAAGAGGGGGGTGAAGTTCACAATTAAGATCTACACATTGCGTGAAGCGACGTTAGAAGAAACTTCCTGGCTTTCTGAGGATCAAAACACAAACAGAATCGAAATACCTCATTAGATTTATAAGACCAAAGAACAAGTTACACTTACAAACAAAACAAGAAGTAACAAGGCGATTATCGATAGGATCACCGACAAAACCGAATGCCTCGAGTCACCATAAATAAGGATCGTCAGAGGAAAACCCTAACGCGATTTGGAACACGATGGATTACATTGAAGACAAACACACACGCTTAGTCCACAAGGCTCGCTACACACCATCTCTCCACCACATGTGGACACAACGAATGCTCACCAAGGTCTTTGGCTATACCTTCACCAGAGGTCCCATCGCTACCTTCACCACCAACCATTGGTTACACACTGAGAAATCCCACCGATTTTTACTCGCGACATTACTTAGTGGAATCGCTAAGTTCTCGTAACTTCAATCGCCCTTTATAGAGGGCTTTGGATGCTTGAACTTGAGTCAATCCAACGGTAACTTGCCTTCATTATTGATTCTTCCCTTTTGTGTTGATGCTTCCTCAATCATCAATCATCCAACGGATTCTTTCCTTTTGGGTTTTTATTTGATTACACAATCCTCTTGATTTGTTTTCCTTATCTTTCCTTATGATTTATATCTATAAATAAATCACACAATCAAAATATATCCGAATATATATTATATAATCAGAATATATAATATAAGTCAACTTCCATTTTCCGGATTTTGGCTTTCATCAAAACATAAGGTCCTTCGCGGATGCGCGGTGAAGGACCTTGACCATGTCTTCAACAGTTTTGATAGCCTGATGGAGTGAAGGGTTTGTTAATTCTTGCAAATATTTTCAACATAAAAAAACTTGCAAATTTTTCCACCAAAAAGGAGAATATATAAATTATAGGGTTTTTGGCTGGGAAAAATCTGTACTGAGGGCCTTATGATCGAGAAAAATCCAAAGTGACTTTTTGGCTGATAACAGTCTATACTTATTCATTATTTTCTCATAGCATCCCATATTGAAATTCCGGCACCGGAATCTTGATGTAACCGAAGACGTCTTGCTTTTAATTAAAAGCATGCCAGGTCATTTTTTTAAAAATTCTATATATGGATGGGAAAAATCTGTACTGAGGGCCTTGTGATCGAGAAAAATCCAAAGTGACTTTTTGGCTGATGGCAGTCTATACTTATTCATTATTTTCTCGTAGCATCCTGTGTTGAAATTCGCACCTAATTGTAAAACCAATTTTTGTTAGCGCTTGATGTTAGTTCCGTTGGCGACGTTAGGGTTAAGTTTAAGTTTCGAGGACGAAACTTCTTTTAAGAAGGTAATGATGTAAAACCCCGAAAAATCCAAAGATGTTGACCGTAACGTCGTTAATAAATTAGGTTGACTTCGTTAATTGATAAATGTTCATTTGTGATTATTTTGCTGACACTTAAGCTCGTAGGACCGTGGGGGATTAATAGGGTATTTTAGTAATTTTTTTTATGTGCATGGAATTGCATGGGTAAATTGTTAACATCATGTGTTATTATTATTATTATTATTATTATTATTATTATTATTATTATTATTATTATGTGATTATTATTGTTATGTGATTTTTATTACTATTATATGATATGATTATTAGTATTAAGTGACTTTATTATTAGTATCACTTTTAGCATTCTGATTCGTATTAGTAGTACTAGTTAGTAGTAGTAATTGTTATTAGTATTAACTAGTAGGACTAATTAGTAGTATTAGTGTTATTAGAAATAATATAGTTATTAGTATTAACTAGCATGATAAGTTAGTAGTGTTAGTAGTGGTAAAACCCACCTTAGATAGACTTTTCGGTTGAGATTTGATTTCCTTAGTCAGTGAGAGGAATTGGTTAGAATTAGAGTTAGATTAGAGTTAATATTAGTGTTAGTTGGGTGGGAAATTAGAAGTTAACATAGTTATTAACCTAATTTCTTTCAAAAACAAAAAAACCTACGCATACCTTCAGTTTCTCTCCCTCTCATCGTGCCTCCCTCTCTTCCTCTCTCTTTCTCTCTGTCGGGCCGCCACCAAGACGTCGCCGGACTCTACCCGACGTAGCCGGAGAACCCCAGCACCATCGTCAACCTGCCCTCCTCCCTATTCTCTCTCTCTTACCCGGCACACTCTGTTTTCCGTCCCGCTCACTCTGTTTCGATATCATCCTCCGCCGCGCCTCCACTGTCGCACCACCGTCTCCGCCGCCTTCCCACAACGCCTACGACCTCCAAGCATCGCCCCTGACTCTCCGAAACCACCTTGTGTAATCCCCTGCCCTAAAAATTCGAGTTCTTGTTTTGAATTGTTCATACTCTGTTTTTCATGGTTCATACTCTCTTCGGGCTCAGTTGGGGTTCCTTTGTCCATGCTTGTTGTGATTCGTTTCTCTGTTGCGTGGGTGTGTTTTAAGTGTTTAGCATAATCTTGTTTTAAGGGTTAGTAATGTTATATACATGAATTGGGGTGTTGGATTAGCAAGATAAAATCTTGTTTGAATTGGTTAAGTGTTTACATGCTTTGTTTGGTTCTTTCATGTTCATAACATGTGTTTAGTTGGGATTATTCTTGCAAATGATGCTATGTTCAGACTAGTGTAGGTTATGCAAGTAGATGAGTAACTACAATTAATTATGAGGCTTTTTTTCTGAATTCATGTCCGGATTAGCGAGTGTTTTGTTAAGTAAATCATGCTAGGTTTAATAGAGTAAATCATGTATGTTTTAGTAGAATCAATCATGCTAATATGTGAGTTATATTAGATGTTTTATTAGTGTAAATCATGTTAGATTTTAGTAGAGTAAATTTATGTAAATTAAAGTGAAATACTTGCAAATCATATGGTTATTCCTTCTAGTTAAGTTAAGTTGTTATTGTTTTAGTTTATGTTGTAAAATAGCATGATAATTGTTAAATCATGTTTAGTGGCTTATTAAAGTTACTTCATGCAAATTTTTGAGAATGTTATTAGTGTACCTATCAATGTTATTAGTGTAGCTATCAAGTTACAATTTATGTTTGTTAGTTAGATATATGGATGGTATGAAGTTATTATATGCAAATCATGTTGAGTGGTTAAATTAAAAATTGGTTTTAATGTTAAAAAGTTTGATGTTGGACCTTAGTTGGGTTGGACTATATACCTTTGACCCTAAGTATCGTTTTAAGCCCAAGTTAGAACCCCAAGACTTTTTGGTAAAGGTTAGAACCGAAATAACAAATTAGTTAATAACCGTTAACGGGACAGTTTCATTAGTGTCTAAAGATTGAGTCACCACGGATAGTATAGTTACCTTTTGATCAAACCCTTTGGACTGGAGGTTCCCTTAGATGTTAGGAACCATAAGAATTTTACGGATCGAACGTTTGATTTGTATAGCCCGAGTTATAACCGTTTTACTAGAACATGTCAGAACTGGACCAATTGGGAAGATGGGTGTTTTTAGAGTCCTTAGGGACTGATTTGGGCTTAATCATCAACATAAAGGTTTTAGTAAACATCCCGAGGTTTCCGAAAAGTCCAGAACCAGACCCATAGGATGTCGGGAAGTCGAGTTGTGACTCGTTTTATGCGAATGCTATAATCTGTCCTCTGTTTGCTTTTATTTATAAAGAATTGTTGAGTGAAATTAATGTGTGATCCTGTTATGTGTTATCTTAGAGATGTTAAGTGTAATTTAATAAATGATAGGAACCTAAGTGTTCTTAGGGGACGGGTTAGGTAGTTGATAGTTAATACTAACTTCGTTAGAACGCGTTTTGATTAGATAATTATTCTTATTCTAGGCCCGAGTTAGTGCGTGACGTTAGTGAGCTCAAGTGTGTTCTTCTATTTGCTGTGCTGTGAAGTATATCAGGTAATGTCTATGCTCTAATCCCCACTGGGATGCTCTTTAAATGTGTTTTAATGTTTTCTAATCTGTTTTGAGAATTGCATCCCGAAAGGGGACTTTTGTGGAAAATGTGACCATCTGTTTTGGATAACTGTGCGTTTTTTTTTTTTAATTTGTGATTATTGACTTATGAGTTGAGAAATTGTGATGGTCCTTTATAAGTAGTTTTGTTAATGGTTTTGATACCCTGGGTTGGGTTTGACTTGAGAGTTGTGAGTTGAGTTTTTGCATAAGATACTGATGATTCAAGTGAAACATTAAGCGGGTTTATCTGGTTGTAGCCTGTGGTAGGCAAAAGGGTCTGGGACCCTGGTCGTAGCCTGTGGTAGGCGGAAATGTGCACTCTTGATATTCTGGTCGTAGCCTGTGGTAGGCGGATATGAGAACTCTTGATATTCTGGTCGTAGCCTGTGATAGGCAAAGGGTCTGGGACCCTGGTCGTAGCCTGTGGTAGGCAAAGGGTCTGGGACCCTGGTCGTAGCCTGTGGTAGGCAGAGGATCTGGGATCCGGTATGATATTTGTTACTTTAAGGGATGTGGTATCCCGCCCGCATAATAAAATATGATTTGGTTGGGTTGAGAAAAACAGTTAAGGGTTAAAGGTTTGCGAAATGTTTTGACTTGTTCCCTCTCCCCAAAAGGAATTGAAATGAACTTAAACTGTTTTAAACGTTAGGTAGACATTATTGAGATTTCCCCTCATTTTTGAAATGTTTTGTTTTGGTGAAGATCTAAATCTTTGGGGCCAGGAATTAGAAGTGAGGCAGCAGTCTAGAAGTCCTTGAATCTGTTTATTTTGTTCTCGTTATGATGTCTTAAAGTTCTTTGAGTTGTTAGTAGTTACCGTTAGCGAGCAGTTGTGTTTTCCTTCTCGCCTTGTGTTCCTTCAGAATACGCGTGTATGCGCCAATTTGAAGTCTTCCGCTAAGTTTTGTCTGTTAACGTTAGTTTGACTTTGACTTTCTATAATTGAATTTCCGGGGCGTTACAGGAATACTGACGTGGCAACCAGAGCACTTTCCTCTTCAGCTGGGTTCGATTCTAGCTAGCAAGTTAGTCACTGCGAAGAAGCTTCTCGGGGTAAACAAAATCATCTCCATCCTCGAGAAATCGTACCCCATTGAACCCGACCTTAACCGGGTCGCCCACCTTCTCCGACCCGAATTTGTGACGACGGTGTTTGACCATCGACCCACCCCTCAATCGGGTTTCCGATTCCTCATCTGGGCAATGAAAAGGAGGCGCTTGGAAACTTAGAAGCTGAAAGATTTCATTGCCGACATGCTTGTGAAAGGATTGGTTTACGATGTTGCATGGTTTGTGTAAAAGTGGGGAGATAACGGATGCACTCCAACTGTTCGATGAAATGATTGAAAGAGGTATATCTCCGAATAATATAACTTATACAGTTGTGATGTTGGGGTTGTGCCATGCTAAGAGGCCTCGTGATGTTGAAAAGTTGTTAAATGACATGAAAACGAACGGGTGTCATCCTGATGAGATAACGTTCAATACTTTGCTTTCTGGGTTTTTTAAGGTGGGTAACGTAGATGAAAGATTCATGATGTTGAAGTCCTTTTTAGATCAACGTGCTTCGGTTGCCACATTAGCATTCCGGTGCCGGAATTTCAATATGGGATGCTACCAGAAAATAATGAATAAGTATAGACTGCCATCAGCTAAAAAGTCACTTTGGATTTTTCTCGATCACAAGGCCCTCAGTACGAATTTTTCCCATCCATATATAGAACTTTTAAAAAATGACCTGACATGCTTTTAATTAAAAGGGCACGTGTTCCGGTTGCCACATCAGCATTCCGGTGCCGGAATTTCAATCTGGGATGCTACGAGAAAATAATGAATAAGTATAGACTGCCATCAGCCAAAAAGTCACTTTGAATTTTTCTAGATCACAAGGCCCTCAGTACAGATTTTTCCCAGCCAAAAACCCTAAATTATATCTCTATTCTTTTATGGGGTTGGTAAGATGCCCAATATTTTGACAGTTTTCAAATGGCCACATTTATAAAAAGTTTTTGAATTGTAATAATATGGATTTTTTGAGTATTGAAAGTCCCCAGGTCCCAACAATCTAAAGTTCTAAAATATAGGAGAATAATATATACTTCAAGAGTTTCAGATTCTAATAGCGTACCACCAAGTTGTGTATAGTGCACTCAATGGTGAGTTTATGTACGCGACGGCTAAGGATGTTGACGTGGCCTAGAAAAAAACATGTCGACCAGGCTTAGGTCCCATTCTTTTCAGTAGTAAGTAAAAAGTAGGTAAGACAAGTAGAGATATGTAAGGTCTTAGAAATAGGTAAGATAAATATGAAACACTAAAACGATAAAGAGTAAGTGATATTATGTTTAGAAATACAACGATGATGGCCCCATTTACCAACATAGTATTTTAGAACAAAAAGAGCTTTTTGAGGTTAATTAACATTTTTGACCTATCAAAACAATTAATATAATGTTTGGTAAATAACTTTTTGAATTAGCAGCTTGAACTTAAAAACTGTTTTTCAAAAAGCTATTCCAAATAGTTTTTTTAGCAATAGTTGTTTTAGAAACAGTTAAGTTTACCAAACACTATTACTGCAAACAACTAATCAAAACAACTAAGTCAAACAACTAATTCAAATGGCTACGTTTACCAAACACTATTACTGCAAAAAAATAATCCAAACAACTAATTGAAACAACTAACTGTTAACAATTAATACAAACAGCTAACAACAGTTTTTCAGACCAGACCAATGATAACTATACAAAGTTGAAAGCAAGAGATATTCAGGGAGCAACTAATATTGGAAGAAGTGATACAATTTGACACTTAGACATACTGATAAATAATGATATACTTGCCACAAATACCGTGAATATGAAATTATCAGAATCAGTTGATCTAAAATGAGATGGTACATGGTCTACTGTGGTGTAGCTAGGTAGGTATACCTTTGGTATTCAACTAGTTAAAATGTTTATTAATATTAATTATGAAATTCATCATAAATATATAATATTTTTACAAAATTCATCAATATTTTTTGAAATCACCAAATTTTTACAAAAATTCATCACATACAAAAGTGATATATTTCAATACATGTGGTGGTACACCACAATGGACGCCACGGTATAATTTACGATCTAAAATATTCCAAATGTATTATGGCCTGAATTTATATTTGAGCTCAAGTATTCAGTTTAATAAAACAATTTATCGAAACAAAGATAAAACAATGCAAAATTAATCCGATAAAATTAAAATTAACTTTATTAATTTGATCTAAATCATGAAGTTACACTGTAGAATATAGGGAAAAGACAGATTCGATTGGCATACCAAATGCCGAATGCGCAGCTCCAGAGAGGGAGGAGGTCATTTTCATAGGCAGTCAGACCAAAGAGTGGCGGGGGAAAACGACGGCTATGGTTGAGCTCACCACTTGTTGTCCCCTCCCTATTATTATTATTATTATTATTATTATTATTATTATTATTAAGGTACCAGTACCCCTCTAGAATCTACCAAGCATAATATTTATTCCACTTTCTTCCTTCCATTTTCCTTTAATTTCTTTGCCCCCTCAAATATTCTTTGTCTTGTTCCACTACATGAAAATTTTAGATGCTAATCAACTATAGTTTAATTTCATCCCCCCCCTCATTTCTTTGCCCCCTAATATAAAAGTATATTTTTTGGGTTTTGCTTCAACTTGCTGAGATTATTTCAAGAGTACACGTGGATTATATAACATGAGAAGTTATGTATATAAGTATAAGGATCATATATATATATATATAGGTTAAATACGAGTTATATAATTAACACGACCCGTGCTGGAAACCAGAGTGTAAAATAAAGGCATCTGGGCGCCACACGGACCGTAGTGTAGGCAACATGGACCATGTTGCATCACCACGGACCATGGTGAGCCCCAAATTTCTTTTAATGTTCCAACAACTATATAATCCAACATCATTTTCTATCACATCCTCTCATTTTTGTCTAGACTGCAGCTATACATGAGTGACTCAAGTGAGAAACAAGTTTATCTTAAGTGTGTTAAGTCGCTAAGTTTTATCTCTATGAACATTTACGATATAGTAAATAGTTCTTAAGGAAATGAATTTGTCCATGACTCTTAGCAATATCCATGCAACACAACCATTTGGTTATTAAGTTACATCTCCATCTTGTTATACATACCGCAAGAAGATCAAGAAGCCAAGAGAAGATGATAAATTTTCAAGCCGGTATGTATGACAAGATGGAAATTTATTCTTCTCACCAGAGTTAAGTCCTGGTGAGTGGTGGCCACAATTTTTTTTTTTTTTTTGTTGGGTAGTGTTAATGTTTTTTGGAGGCTCACTGTAGATCTCATGATGTTGTACTTGAACCCTTTCGATCATCCGTTAAGCCTGTTGGGTTAAACTTTGTAGGGCGGACATAGTAGATGGACCGACTTATCATTGTAAAAACAAATATAACTTTTATAAAGAGTTAAGAGGGTAAGGAAATTCACAATATAAATTAACTGTTGACCCGGAAGGTAAAAAAATAAGCTTAGGAGCTGAAATTGATCCAATACAAACTGTGTCAGGCTGGACATGGGTTGTGTTGGTGTCCAAAAGTTCAAGTAAAGCCTGCACAGGTCCACATGGACTGTGCCAGCCTGCCATAGGTCGTGTTGTGGTCATCACGGTCCGTGTTGACCCAACAAGACCCATGGTGATGCCCAACAGTGAGAGATTCAAACTTTCTTGATTTGAGCCTCGACAGTTAACACATGGAGAATATTATTGAGATCATTTTTGACTGATCCTCTCAGTCAATGATGATCCCTTGATCATGGTCTCATTCCCATGGATAATGCCCTTCAATCAAGCTTTGTAATTGGCAAGATTTGAATACTCCTAAATACTATAAATAGGAGATTAATTCCATTTATCCAACACACCATAACCATTCTCCTTTCTTCCTAAAGAATTGACTTCAGCACAACTCTTAAGGTGTTGAAACTGCAACAACTTCTTGAAAGTTTCTTGAGAGATCTTGTACTTTGTTTATTAGAGGTTAGGTTTTACCTTAAGTCTATTCACGATCTTGTGAATAAGTTTTAAGGGGAGATGAGTTTTGACCCTCGACTCTAGCTACCCAAGTTATTCCCCCATCTAAAGTGTAACCGTATTACCCCGTCATTGTATCCAACACTTACCAACACATGCGAGGTTTCCTAGAGCACCTCCTCCAGTTGAAGATGATGTATCTTCCAATGGTTGGACAACGTGATGGGCTTGGGAGGGTTTCACTCAGTTACTCTCGACAGAAATAGTTTATTACCAAGTAGATTAATGTAATGGACATTTTCCATCTTTTAAGGGATAAATCTTTCAACTAGTGTTATAAAATAAATGTGTGAAGTTTTGAAATACTCCAGAACAACAAATAGTTACATACTACCAGCATACAAATGAAAATAAATACTCCATAATTAATAGAGATCGATTAAAATGGTGGAAAAATCCTCATTTGTATTTAAAATATGAGATTAATTTGACCCTTGTGGATATATAAATCTGACAACACGAATTCTATCGATTAAATTGTGCAACTAGCTAGGTAGATTGCTTGGCTCTTTTGATGGAAGTCTATCTTGGAAGCTAAGTTGGAAGCCATCTTCACCTATTTTTATTTCTTAAGAGTCAAAATGATGTTACACTTAACGTGCCGATTTAAGATAGATATCAAATATCTAAAATTAGCTAACAAGATTTGTTAATTACCCACCAAGATTAATAATCAGTTTCGAGTTTGAACAATAAAGTCACTAAACCAACCCTGTTTGTCATCTTCCTTTGCATGTAGTGCATGCATGCCTTGACATTTTAAAAAACTCCCAACAATTGAAAATCGACCACAAATATTGGAAGTAGCAAACATCACCCATGTCTCCTTTTGGACTCACAAGCTCTTCACCACTAGAGTTAATTAATTAACTAATTAATTTTAACTAAAACTAATTAAGTATGATTAAGCAGTTCATGCACAAAGAGGGAGGGGGTGGGTAGATGATAATAGCTTGCATTAGGACCCCGAAAATGGCTTTACAGAAAAGCAAACGCCAGATTACGCAGAAGAAGATGGCCATTGAAATGAAAGGCATATATACTTTCATTTAGCTAGTCAAGTGGTATAAGGGTAAACGTTCACCTTCCCAGCTAGGCACCCCAAAAAAAGAGTCTGGATCAAATTTGGGTCAGTCAAATCGGTTAATGTTAAAATTCGGATGATGAATGGGTGATTTTTACTTGATCCTTTCGGGTTGGACGATTCAGACAGATGTACATTCGAGTCATATTCGGGTTAAGACAATAGAAATATGAGAAATATTGTGTTCGAATTTCAGTCAATCCAATCAATATTAAAATTCAAACGCAAAATCTATGTCCAGACTCATTTTTTTCGGGTCGCACAAATTCAGATATTTAAGTATAATAAAATTTTACCAACTTTACTGCTAAGGTTCAATTCTTAGTCACCACACCATGTTTTTAGGAGCTCTTTTTGAGCTCCATTAAGTCTAATATGATGTTTATGTTACGGGCTTCTTTGACCTATGTTAGGATTCTCAGGGCGTAGTTAGCAGACAAACAATAATAAGGGCGAAAAATAAATAAAGATTCGACACAAGGAATTAACGTGGAAAAACCCAAACCGGGAAAAAACCACGAACGATGCACTATCAGAGGATTACATGATGTTTCAGAGATTCCCAGACCTCCACAATCTCTCACAACCTCCCTAGAGTTACAACCTGAGAACTCAACACTCACAGATGAGCCTCACACAACTCCCTCAGGAACACAGAGATTACAGGTCAATCTCTTGTGGTATAAGATGAAAGACTCTCAACTGCTGTACAAATAAACCTAGCACCTAGGCTCTATTTATAGTACAAGGCTGACACAATTTTAGGATTAATAGAGTCCCTACAGCAAAGGAATTACAAGAAAGAAGTGGAACAAATCAACAATCTGATTCCCACTCAAACTCTTCTACCTTGCTCCCCAAGAGACAGAGACCAACCCAAAATTGGTCTCCACATTCAACCCAACAATCTCCCACTTGGAGACCAATTGTAAACGCACTTAAATCGATTATCATTAATCACCACTTCAACACCTCCTTGAATCCTTTAGTGCATCCATCTCGATCTTGTTCGAAAGATCAACAGAGGTCCCGATTGACCTCCCATCAACTCCTCTTTTACTGAATCGATCACGCCCTGCATCACGCCGACATACGCATCATCGTCAACAACTTAGGGGAATTTTGGATTGGGATTTTACCTCGTGTTGAACTTGTCGCATTCTCGTGCAGGTTAGATGCGTTCCTCGGCTGACCATCCGTTCCCGTAGCCTCGACCGGAAACCTCCTCGTTTCTGGTACCCTTCTCTCATCAGAGAAGCTAACACGCCTTTGACGAGCATGAACCGGCATGTTAGAGTTATCAATGACAGAATATAGCTTCCCCTCTTTCCTGCCATTTGCAATTATCAGAGATCCTTTCGTTACCCTCCAATGACCATCTTCAAATCTCGTCGTGAACCCCTCCTCATCCAGTTGACTCACAGATACAAGGTTCTTGGTCAGACCCGGGACATACCGAACATTCTTCAACCTCCAACTTCCACCCTTAGAAGTTTTAATGTCCACATCACCTCTTCCTAGCACCTTTAGGTTGTGACCGTTTGCAAGTCTAACTCTGCCAAACCTCCCATTCACAAAATTACTAAAGGCCTCCCTGCTAGACGAAGAGTGAAACGAAGCACCCGAATCTATCACCCAACCCCCTTCTAACTTGTCAACACAAACAGTTAGGGCATCACCAAAATCCTCAACAGAATATACAGAGTCCTGGTCATTATGGCTGCTCTTCTTAGGTTTGGGACAATCCCTACGAAAATGACCTCTATCACCACAGTTCCAATACAACACTTGCTCCATGTTTCGACCTCTAGATTTTGATCGACCCCGACCCGAACTCCCACTATTCCTCCTACCCCTGACAGTCAAAGCATCCCCCGAAGACTCAGACACATCGGAATCTTTCCTGCGAATACTTTCATTCAGGACCAAGTCTCTAATTTCCCCAAACTTCAGTTTCTCATCCTTCTTAGTTGAAGAAGTTACAGAAGTCACGAAATTTTCCCAAGACTTAGGTAGGGTAGCCAATAGTATATTAGCATTCATCTCATCGTCGAACTTAAATCCCACAGAGGTTAATTTTGATAGTATCATATTCAACTCATTCATACTATCATGCATATCACCAGACCCATGCATCTTAAATTCAAACAAACGACGTAACACATATACCTTGTTCACCGCCGAAGGTTTCTCATATGTGTTTTGCAAGGCCTCGAGCAGGTCTTTTGTCGTTTTCTGATCTTTGACGTTGAAAGCCACGTTCCGAGCTAGCGTCAGCCTGACCGTACTCACATCCTCAACGCGCATCCTCCACCATGCGTAGTCTTTCCCATCGAACTCCGGAATCTTCACAATAGCGCCCGCCATTGCTTCTCAGTCTGCAGATCAACCACGCTCCAACCAAAGCTCTGATACCACTTGTTAGGATTCTCAGGGCGTAGTTAGCAGACAAACAATAATAAGGGCGAAAAATAAATAAAGATTCGACACAAGGAATTAACGTGGAAAAACCCAAACCGGGAAAAAACCACGAACGATGCACTATCAGAGGATTACAACAGTGTTTCAGAGATTCCCAGACCTCCACAATCTCTCACAACCTCCCTAGAGTTACAACCTGAGAACTCAACACTCACAGATGAGCCTCACACAACTCCCTCAGGAACACAGAGATTACAGGTCAATCTCTTGTGGTATAAGATGAAAGACTCTCAATTGCTGTACAAATAAACCTAGCACCTAGGCTCTATTTATAGTACAAGGCTGACACAATTTTAGGATTAATAGAGTCCCTACAGCAAAGGAATTACAAGAAAGAAGTGGAACAAATCAACAATCTGATTCCCACTCAAACTCTTCTACCTTGCTCCCCAAGAGACAGAGACCAACCCAAAATTGGTCTCCACATTCAACCCAACAACCTAGACTATAAAGAAGCTGCTGCAACAGATCGAAATAGGCCAAGTTACGGGTTGTTTGCATTTTGGATCTCGAAGTATATGGTAATGTATTTTTTGAACCCTTGGCTTTATTATTTATTTTTTGAACCTTAATGTTTATGAGTTGAATAAAAAAGGACCTTAAAATTTGTAGGTTGAAAATAAAGGTCCGTGTACTGTTTTTCTTTTTCTTCCCAAGTTTGAATTTATCTCCCGATTAGCGTCAAACTTCAGGACTAAGGTTAAAACTAATATTAAAGCTGTAATAAACCTCTCTTATTCATGTCGGAACTACTTAGACCCTGGTTACTTCATGGTCTAATTAGTTCCGACATGAATAAGTAAGGTGTATTATAGCTTTAATGTTAGTTTTAACCTTAGTCCTGAAGTTTGACACTAATCGAGAGATAAATTCTAACATGAGAAGAAAAAGAAAAACAGTACACTAACCTTTTTTTTCAACCTACAAACTTTAAGGTCCTTTTTATGCAACCCATAAACTTTAAGGTCCAAAAAATAAATAATAAATTAAGGGTTTAAAAAATAAACTACCTTAAATTTCAGGGTCCAAAATGCAAAAAACCCCTAATTACTAACGTAACAAATAAAAAGTTACATATGATTATCTTAAAAGTGGTATTGTTATGTGGTTAATTATTAGTTATTTGGCTTTGGGCTGCTTCTACGATGACCGATCCATGCATCCATCATATTTTTAGCTGTTGAATAGTTTGTGAAAATAATAAGGAAATAAATGTATTGATTCTATCAAATGTCCCACATGGATAGAATAATGTATTGATTCTATCAAATGTCCCACATGGATAGAATAAAGTTGTCTCTAGCTCATAGAGAATATAAATAGATTTCCTATTTATTGTCCTACATGGGAAAATAAAATAGCCAATGGCTCTTTATAAGTTAAGGAGTCATATGAGTTTATAAGTAAATAAACTCTGGACTGGGCTAGTCTGTGCTTGGGCTAAGGTTCAATGCGAAGCATTGAACCGCACACGCCCACGCGCGCGCGGCGTGGGCTGTAGGGCGCTAGAGGCGCACTTGGCACTTAGCACGTGAGCTCGGAGCTTTAGGAGCAGACAACTAAATAACATTTATTATTATTTATTTATTTTTAAACAGTTTAATGCAGTTGGACAGGATTAAACTGCAAAACCGTCAATCCTGTCCAAAAGCATTGTATCAGCATCATCATCCTTATCCAAAGGAAGAACTGCTCAACAAGGGGGATTGAATGTATATTTATATGTCAATCCAGGAGTTTTGTTGTATCCTGGAGACACGATATTCACTACAAGAAAATGTGTTTTTCCCTACCCTTATCTGCCCACACATAATTAAGTGTGACACCTTAAATTACTAGATTTTATTGTCCCCACACTTACATATGTCCTAATTAATCATTAACATTTAGCTGCAAATATTAAATGTGGAGAAAGGTTAAATGAGGTAAATGTATATAATAGGTATTTAAATAATTAATTTTCCTTTTTTTCCCTTGCATTGTTAGCGCCTGTCCAAAATCAAACACAAGTTGAAATAGGCCGAAAATGAAAAAATTGGCGGTTCTTGAAAATGAAAAACAAATATCTATTGCCTCCCTCCTTTCTCTGATTTCTCTCAAAAGACCCGCATAAACCCTAGTTCCCCCCCCCAATCCTCTTCCTCTTCCCCCCACCCACCCTCCTCTCTTCTCTCTGATGCTTCATTTTTGACCTCGCCAATTTGAGCAATTCGGTGAGGAGACCCAAAGAAAATGAGCTCTGGATCTGCGAGAGACCCACCGCACACATCGACGACGACCGGGAGCAAGCTTCGAAACTCCATTTCCAGATTTCAACAGGTTTGAAATTTTGTACTGAAATTAGACGAATTTTGAAGTTGGCTTTGGAATTCTTTTGCAGTGAAATCTGGCGGCCTCCTCACATCACCAATTACTTCGTCTCCCATGGGTTCTCCAAATGACTCCATCAATGGCCTCCCTTTCTTTTTCTCATCCACAGGTATTCTACCTAGTGCTTTCCTTTTCGGGTTCAATGTTGTTTCTTAACTTTTCTCCCTCTATCTTTGCGCAGCATCCTGTTCGACAGTTTTTGTACCATTTTCTGGTCAAATTGTGCTTTCTCCATCTTCCTTGGTGGTTTTGTGTAAACTTTTTGTGGATATGTGTGTTTTGAGTCGTTTTTATTTTTGATTTTTTAACTTGTTTTGAGTCTTTTTCTTTTGTTTTGATTTTATTTCTTTTGTTTTCTAGATTTACTTGTAGTTTTTTTTTTGACTTGATTGTTTGATATAGGATTTGGCGTGATAGTTTTCTTTTGACTTGATTTGATCCTGTATAGGCCGTTTGTGAAAGACTGTGAATTGACTTGAGTTGTGAAGCTAATTGTTGTGAGAATTGTGCTAGGATAGTAAGACCGATTGCCTTTGTTTCTATTGTAAGAGTGAGTTGTGCATTTGCATATCTTTTTAAACTAGGTAATGATTGTTGAGCGCTACCCGTGAGTCCACATAAGCCTAAAAGGAAAGACTAATCATCTTTATTAGTCTTATTTCCATGAGTGACTCACCATTGTTGCATCCTCCTTCATTTGCTTTGCATCTCCTTGAAATTGCTATGCGTTGTACATTGACAAGATGATAGAGGCATTAGGATTTGAACCCGCAAGCCTTGACCACCCGTTTACATCAGAATATCCGTAGTTAGCCCCTTTCTTGCCTTGACTTTTCCTTTTCTTGAACCATATTATAAGCCTTGGCCGATTATATATTTCCTACCCTTAAGCCACTGCTTGAAATGTGTTGAGTATGAAGTTGGGTTGATTATGGTTACTTTGGTGGTTTGGTTTGTGATGGGGATTGGTTTGAGTTGTAAATATTGATTTCATTCCCCAAATTATGTACATTGAAGTTGTTGGGTAGAGTTGGAACTTGCCTAGTGAGTTGTTTATAAGTGTGAGTTTGTTTGTTTGTTTTTGTGTGTGTTTTATTCAAAGAAAAAAAGAGAAAAAGAAAAGAAAAAAAAGGGAAAAATATAGAAGAAAGAAAAAAAAGGAAAAAAATCGGAGAATTCCGGAAAAAAGAAGAAAAAGAGAATAAAGTGTTTGACATTGTGTTTCTTTTGTTTTGAGGCAAGTTTCCAATTGTTTGTGGGGTTGAATTGGATTGATTTTAAGTGGTGAGAGTGTATGTATGTCGAATTGGTGCGAAATAATTTCAAGCTTTGGCTTTTAGCTCCACGATTCCCAAATATTATCCACTCCTTACCCTTAACCCTAGCCCCGTTACAACCCTTGAAAGTCCTCTTGATTGTCATTGTTGCTTTGCAAATTGCGGTGGAGAGTTGAGATTCTTAGCAAGTACGTGGTTGGTTGTGACTTTGGTTTGAGTATTTGAGCGAACTTTCAATGATTTTTCGTATTTAAACACATGAGAGGAGTGTTTCCACATTCCCAAGAAAGTGAGTTTGCTCTTCATTCATACCTAGTTTCATGCTTAACATGTGCCTTCTTATCTCATTCGGTGATTAAGGGTGATTGGTTGAACTTGATGAGTACCATTCTTGAATAATTTGTCTTCATTTACTTGTGTAAATTGGCTTCTTTTTCACTCTTGGGTTGTACTTTAGATTAGATTGGGTTGATTGAATGTTCTATCATTGCCATCCTGCAGATTTGTAATTAAATAAAAAATTTATTTCGTTAATTTTTACTTTTGAGTCTTTTACTTTTGCTTTGAGTTCTTTGAGTCTTTTGTCCCGTTTTCTTTTATTTTCTTTCATTTTCTTTCTTTGCCTTTTCTTTTGAGTTTGGACTTGCTTAGGGACAAGCAAGGACTAAGCATGGGGGATTTTGATAAGTGCTTCTTGTATATATGGATACTTGGTTGTTTTGATTGGAATTGGGGAAATATTTGATTTGATTGTGTTATTTTATACCCGAATTTCCCATATTACACTTGGTTTGGAGTTTGGTGAGTTTTGTAGGGAATTTGTGAAGAATCGATGTAAACCGAGCCCAAAAAGCAAGTGTAGATCCAAGTTATGAGCTTAAAGGACCAAGAAGTGAGGTGTTGGATCACCCAAGGCCCAAACAATGACCCAAAGTACTCCTAGGCTCGAAAAAGCGTGACACGGTGCCCCGGGAAGAGCACGGGTCGTGTCTATGGCAGAGTGAGAAAATTCAAGAAGAAAGTGACACGGTCCGTGTCACGGGAGCACGGTCCGTGTCGCATGGGGCGCGGTCGTGCCTACTACACGGTCCGTGTCTCTCCTGTCTTTTCATTTTCGGCGGTTTTGAGTTGATATTTGCCTATATTATGCTTATTTTCGGCGGAGTTTAGGGAGAATCATCAATCCACCATCATCCATTTCATGCCCTAATCATATCATTCATCATCCACATTCCTTTCCATCATTGAAGATTGAGAGAAGATTGAAGATTGAAGAGCAACTCGAACATACTTTGAAGTGGAGGAGCAAAAGTCCTCCATTGTTGATTCCTAGCAAGTTTGTTCTTCACTTGGGTTTATTTCTCAAATCTCTCATAGATTTTCATATGCTTTCTAGACTAGATTTCAATTGCTTTGTAGTTTCAAACATGAATAGTGAGTAGTTCTTTTTAGTTTAGGGGATGAACCTTTGAAGTTGCTTGATGAATTAACTTTGTTGGATTGAATTATCATGAATTTAGTTTGTTTCAATCTATTTGGTCTTTGAATTGAATTGTTATTGCTTTTGCTTGATCACCAATTGCATGTTAATAGGTTGTTGAATGAAATCGAAAGGAGAAGTTTGATTACCCGAAAACCTAGATTGAACTAGTTAAAATTATCTAGACATAGAAGTTTTAACTAGGGTTCTTGAGATAATTTGATCTTTAACCTTGACTAAATCGAAATAACCACGAAAGTAGGTGCTTGGTTAGTCTTGGCAATTCGCTCTAGTGACAAAATCTCATTGCGAAGTGTTTTATGCTATTATCGAACCTTGATTGTGCAAATTAATGAAATGAAAGTTCAATCCACATCGTTGATTCGTTATTTGACTTAGGTTTCATCCCCTGAACACCTTTTTCCCTTGATTTCATCAGAATAGTTCAGTGAATATTCGTTTGTTTAGACCTTGTTTGTGATTAGAGTTAGATTTAGTTGATTCAAAACAAAAACCCGATCGGCTTAGCGATCAACTAGGAGGCTAGTTCAGTGCGTTGAAAGGAAAAGTCCCTGTGGGATCGACCTTGATATTTGCTACACGTACATCCGTGCGCTTGCGGCCTATCAACTATCTTTGGAGGAATACTTTAGGGCTCTAATGACTTCACCTAGTAGTCTTAGGGTGATGCTTATTGAAGAGTTGTATGCTCTTCTTAGTGCTCTTTTGCACCTCCTTTTTCCTGAATAAAAGGGCTTATATTGTCGCTACTTATCCAAAAAAAAAAAATTCAACTAAATCTACAATTTGAGAACATGTGTACTTGTTTGATTTGAGAAATGTTGATCGTAATGTGGAATTTCATTTGTGGCTTTGCAATTGACTAGCTTACTTGCAATAAGAGAATCAATAAGTGGTGTATCACTTTCTGCTTTCTTTACATGGTTTTAGTTTAGGTTGACTGCCCCTATTATTTTATTTTAGCTTACTCCATTTTTATAGTTCGAACACAGCAAAACAACGACCATACCACAATTTGAACTTCATCTTATTCTGAGTTGGGTAATAAGATTCATCTTCTGTACTCAAGTTTTGAGTTGCATTTGGCTGAAATTTTTGATTTGTGTTTTGCTTAAGGATTCAGCGAGAACAAAATTTGAGCACTTGAAAATGAAATTTGGGCCTTTAACAGCAGATCGCCCTCCCTAGTACTCTGCTCTCTATATCTAATCTTGCCCTATAATTTCTTCTCTAATTCTAAGCCCTCCCAACTCTCCATTTGTGCTTGCAGATTCCCTGAAATCACTTTTCCCGCATTAGCCAGAGTTTTCTTCATGGCGCTAGAGTGTCACTCTCTATTTTGCTGGGAAAGGAAGAAGATTATAAGTCCCTACAGTGGTTAAGTAGCATCAAATTTTAGGGTTTCTTGGTTTTTTGAATCTATAGACATATTTCTTCTTTCAAAAGCCTAACTCAAAGTTTTCACAATCTCTCGATGCAGGTGGTACTGTTACTAACTCAAAGGTTTCACAATCTCTCGATGCAGATGGTTTAATGATAATTTTAGGTAGCCAACAATAATGCGGAACAAGGGATGGACGATGGTATTCTTGAAGAGTGATGATGTTGAGTTTTCCAATTATTACACATCCAATTAACTTTAAGTTTTACTTTTGCTTAGACAAATTTGTTGATATACGATGATATTCTTGAAGAGTGATGATGTTGACTTAGTGGGTACACATAAATGTTACATGATACGCATTTTACAATAATTTTAATATAAGGTTGAAGTGTTTGTTTTTGATGTTGAACAACGTTTATACTTTGCGTAATATATATATATATATATATATATATATATATATATATAAATATATATATATATATATATATATATATAAAAGTATTTACATTAACATATAAATTAACATTAAATAATAAAATATAATTATTAAGAAATATAATAACTAATAAGTTCCCGCCAAAAATTAGTTAGGTTTAAAAGCTTGTTATTCGTTAATGGTTTGCCGTACTTATATGTGCAAGTAAATTTAGGCTTATAGTTTTAAAGAGGTAAACTTCCCCACACATATATGTGCAAGCAACTACCCACACATGCAAGTGCACTGAATCAATATATTCCCATTACATATATGTGTGGCTAGTGTAAGTGCTTACCCCACATAGCAAGTGTGGCTAAATTTTCCTCACTGTTTCCAACAACACACATAATTAAGTGTGGGGAGTAGTCTTAGCTGCATTTATAGGTGTGGCTAACAACCATTTTAAGTGTGGCCGAACACATCTTTTCTTGTAGTAATTGCATTAGGGGCGAAATCTTGTCTTAAAGATAGTGATTCTTTCACGCCTCAAAACTTCTTCTCAATCCCATATTCTAACATTAGCCTCGGCCATGCATGTAAGAGCCAATTGCTTCTTCAATTGACCTTCTCATGTAGTACGGCATCGGTACGTAATAGCATCGGTTTTTTTTTTAAAAAAAAAATTTAAAAGGAGAGTGGGTGGAACGGTTTGGACTTGACCGAGAACATTTAAACAAAAGGTTTATCTACTCTCACAAGTTACATGATTACATTGATATGTATGTGGAATTGTTCGATACACAATAAGAGTAACTTTCCTTATGATTCTATGAATGTCATTTATATGTGTGTGGAGATTGTGAGGCTCATCTGTGAGTGTTGAGTTCTCAGGTTGTAACTCTAGGGAGGTTGTGAGAGATTGTGGAGGTCTGGGAATCTCTGAAACACTGTTGTAATCCTCTGATAGTGCATCGTTCGTGGTTTTTTCCCGGTTTGGGTTTTTCCACGTTAATTCCTTGTGTCGAATCTTTATTTATTTTTCGCCCTTATTATTGTTTGTCTGCTAACTACGCCTTGAGAATCCTAACAATGAGGATTCAAATGAGATTAATTTAGAGTTATCCTTGTAAGTTTTCTAAATAGCCAATGTAACACTTTGTTTGTAAAGTCCCTCAAAGTACTAATGCATCATTCGTGGATTTTTTTTCTTGATTTGGGTTTTTCCACGTCAATTCCCTATGTCGATCTTATTTATTATCTTATTTATTTCGCACTAATGTTTGTGCTCTTGAACTCCATGATCCTAAAAAGTAGGATCAGATGTGTTTCTTGCTGGTGGATACCCGAACTTTTCAACCCCGTACAACATCATTGTTCATGGGTTAAACTGTTAAGTATATAACAAAAACAATCTCTAGTAATTCTGTTAGTGTGAGGTTTGAAAGGATCTAGATGTAAACGACTTTCTTTCCTTATATAATAGTGCTTGAAGAGACCGACTATGATGGAGTAGATGATAGAGGAGGACGAGGATCGCTTTATGACTCGACCAAGACTAGGTTTATTGTGAGTTTGTGGCATACCCCACTCTTTTCGTGAATGTTTATTTGATTTGAAGTGCAAATACCGTAAAAACCCTTTACTTGGTCCTTGTACAACATGTTTAATATCAGGACAACTAAGTTTTATATTTAATACCTATTGCTTGTAAAAGTTCTCATCGAATGTCCCTTTGATTTGAAGGGCTAGAAACCTTTACATGGTAGCATTTTTGGGCATCTTTGTGGTTGTCATAGTCCAGATAGTTTGTCATGAACAGTTTGATGTTTAAGCCTTTTTAATGTGATCTATGAGACTATAAAATTCACTAATAATTATTCTTGAAATAAAAATCCAGCATGTGAACCAGGTTACCCTTCTTAAAGTTGGCTTTGTCTTTTGTTTACATATTTTACCTAGTTTTTTGTGCAAATTACATTTACCCTACTGAGATTTGTTGTAATAATTTTCACACCCTACATGTGTAAAATAATTTTTACCTTACTTCAAAATAGCTCTAAGTATTTTTTTATCCTATCTGAAGTTTTGACATAATATGTATTACATACTCCACCTTTGTGAAATAATTTTTTATCTTACCTCACATAAACTGTAAGCGGTTTTTACTCTACCTAAGGTTTGTTGTAAGTGTTACTGCAATACTGCAACATAACAAGGTTACGACGACTTAACAGAGCGATCGATATCATATTGATCGTATAATTTTTTCGCGCAACTGATAGCTTATATAGTGAGCGTTTAGCTTGGAGTAGTGATATTCTTTATTTATCACTTTTTATTATTTTTTTTATAGCTAGTGAATAACTTAAATCATGAAGTCTATGAATTAAGAACTAGCTATGTATGGGTAAATTCACTTTTTGGTGGAAATCGACGACCGCGAAAGGGTTTTGGATTGATCTACGTGATCGGCAGTGGAGAGAGTAGTAAGGGAGGAATGAGAAGTTAGGGAAAGTTTAATGGAGCATAGCTGACGGAGACTGAGATTTCATTATAGATTGCTTCCTGTTTTGTTCCTAGGATGATATTTCATGGCATTCAAATGTCGTCATGGATTCTAGATCTTTAGTAGTAAAGGCGGAAATTGAAGATCTAATAACACTTATTGCTATAACAAGTTAAGTAAAAATCATTTACAGCTATTGTGAGGTAAGGTAAAAATTATGTCACAAAGGTGGTGTGTGTAATAATTATTACAGCAAACCTTGGGTAGGATAAAAAACACTTAGAGCTTATGTGAGATAAGGAAAAAAATTATTTCACAAAAGTGAGGTATGTAAAAATTATTACAGTGAAATTCAGGTAGGGTAAATGTAATTTACTCCAGTTTTTCAATGTTTTCGATGGGTATTTGTAGTACTCAGTTGGCACATTTCTTTTGTCGAAATGAATGAATCTTTGGCTAAGAAGGCCACTATTGATAAAAGAATAAAAGTATATATGCCTCTTGAACTACAAGCCTTCTTTGTTTACAAAGGATGTGTTTGATGTAAGGGAAAATCATTTTTCAAGAAAATGAGTTTTTCTTGCAAAATAGTTTTTCAAGAAAATAAATTTTTAAGTGATATTTTTACTTGTTTGATAGATATATACATACCTCTTTTATTTTCGACGAGAGAGAAAAAGGAAGAGAGAAAGAGTTTGATGAGAAACGAACTCTTTCTAGTAGAAATAGAAGTAAACACGAGAAACTTGGGTCACAAGGAATAACATGAACCGAGAAAATGGTTTTTACCGAAAATGATTTTCTCCACTTTTTGGTTGTCAAATACCTAAAAATTAAAATTCATTTTCCAGAAATTAGTTTTCATCCTCACCACATACACCCTTAAAAGAAAATGCCGAAACTTCCATGCATATCGATCTCAATCTATTTCCATAGGAACATTTATGCGAAAGACATGATTTATGTCTTTTAGGATATGTGTTTAATTAGTCTCATATAGTATGGATATAGATGCATCGTAGAAGCTAGGGTCACCTAATTAAGGCGGGACAACGCAAGTGAGTAAAATGTGCGTTGTTAGACCGTCCATTAAACATGGACAAGGGCAGACATAGAGCAAATAGTACTCCGTAGTTATTTGTGCAATGGAAAATGAGTATTAATTATTTGTCTAATTCTTGACTCAAGTGTTAGAGGGATTATCGACTTCTTTTGTGGTCTTTTTTGTCCACAATAAATCAAAATTTTCTGCAGAAAATACGGGATTACAGATATGATAAAGTTTTAGACAATACCATAAAGGTCGTGGAATTATATTGTTAGAGTAAAAATTATTATTGCGTCTATAACTATCAGCTTCAACTTTTGGTTGATATATCAACATGATATCAAAACTAGACTAAGTAAAAGATCTCAAGTTCAATCTCAACAATCCCAACTTATTTGGGCAAGGTTATAAAACTATTACTAAAATCTATAACTATCAGTTTAACATTTTATTTGAGATGATTCTATGTATATTTCACATAGACAATAAATTAATTAGGTGTTTGCAATTAATTTTGCATTCTTATCTTGAACGAAATTGAGTCTTGTTGCAGTAATTTAAAGGAAGAACTCTATGAATCGATCCACATATTACCCTTTGAGGATGAAAAAAAGGTTGTGTAGTACTTCAAGGCGACAACCCTTTGCAAGTTGCAACAAATTTAACAACGACCTTCCCTCTTGGAAATATCTACAGTAATTCAAGGTGCATGACTTTCTAATTTATGACCAGTGGCATTTAAGCATTTTGATTTTCAATGAGAGAGGACAAAATGAGGATAAAATTTGGATAATTTAAAGATAATTGATTACTTTATCCGCCTCTATTTATTTGTCTTATTGAGACAATAAGATGATACCAACGCAAAACATATATAATTAAATTTGAGGGGCAAAAGGCTAAAACGACTTAATTGTTTCAATTTAGAAAATGTAAAGTTTATATTATATTGGAAATATGAATGGAGAATATAGTAATTATGAGAAAAGTTTCATTAAAATTTAATTAGAGATAAAAATGATACTTTCACTGTCCCTTTTTCATTTGTCACTTTTTTTAAAAAAGTAGAGAAATAAATACAACATAAAAATTAGATAAAATAAATCAAAATGATAAATTTAGATAAAATAAATCAAAATGACAAAAATATCCTTATTTATTGTTTAGCTATTGATTCTAATGTTATTTATTAAAGTAGAGTGGTAAAATAGTTAAATGTAAATACAGATAATAAATGTAAAAAAAATAATTAAATGAACAAATAAAAAAAATATTGTTACAAGTAGTGGGGGGTGGATCATATATGTCATAAAATTCTTGGAATAAGAATTTGGTGTCCCTTCAATTGAAAGCCTCGTCAATTATTATTGCCTCCAACTTAATAGGGCTTTGCTAGCTGGTGCTCAACTTCTGTTAAACATCCAATAACTCCAAAGGTCAAATCATGCTTAATTAATAACTATAGGCATCACTAGTTTAGTACTCCCTCCTTTCCTCAATAATTGTCATATTTGAGTTTTAGGAAGATTTTAAGAAAATAGTATTGAGAATGATAATTGTATTGAAAATGATAAAAGTCATAGATAATTTCCTATTTTTGTTATATATTTGTATTGGTAATGATAAAAGTAGGAGGTGAATTTAGAAAATTGTCATTAATATGGTATTGGAATCGTAAAGTGACAGATATTGTGGAAAATTCAAAGTTAGTTAAAGTGACAAATATTAAGGAAAGTAGGGAGTACTAGTTTAGGCATCACTAGCTTATTAGTATTGTACTTGACTTAAATCTACTCCAAAGTAAACTATCAAATTATCGATGAGAAATTTTAATAAAAAGGTGATCCATTTTTTTAAAAAAAAATTAGTGCAAACCAAGAGGCAAAAAAGGTCAGATAAAAAGTTCCCATTTAGGCCTGTTCTTTTTTGCGATTGGTTACGGTACGGTGTCGGGGAAATTTAAAAAGTGTGGTGGATTATGGAAAGTTGTGCTGGAATGTAGAAGATTGTGGTACAAATAATTGCAAGTGAGTTGGTATAGGTTTTAGTAAAAAGATAAATAAAAATTGAAATGGTAGATTGTGGTGGATTGTGGTGGAAATTGGAAAGTTGTGGTGTGATGTGGAACCGTAACCAACTAGCCGTATAAAAGAATGAAGCCTTAATTCAAATAAGATTTGTTATGTCTATAACTAAACTATTTCCCTGGGCTCGGCTTAGTTAGGAAAATCTAGGCTCAAGCTCGGCGAGCTTTTGAAGTGAGGCTTGTGCTCGGGCTCGCTTTATGTAGGCTCGGTCGGACTGCATTACTACAAATGATCAAACTCAAATGAGTTTGAGGAACCAACATGCTTTGTTGCGAAATATCCCCATATCAATGATTTCAGTTTTGATTTTAGAGTTCCCCTTATCTAAACATATATTCATTTATTATTCTACCTTTTTAAAAAATTGTGTGAGCCGATATATATAACCTAGAGGTGAAGTTTTTGAGGTTTCCAGGCTGGCACAGGAACTGGTGCTAGACGGCTCTGGCCATGGGCCATTTTCACCAACCAAAGAAGATCCAAAAAATTGGCACGGGCACCTGTGCGACTCCGTAGGGTCGTGCCAGACCCTTGCATGGGCAACAGTGATGACATGCACGACCGTAACCCATGTTGATCCGCACAATCGTGACAGTTATCAAGTAGATTTTTGGTAATTTTCCAATTTGCATGGATGCTCGTGTTGGACTTAGAGATCGCATTTTTAGCATCTATTTAAATATGAAAACAATCAGTTTCACAGGGAGGCTTTATCAATCTTTCTTCTTCGGTTTTAGGACAGTTTTCTCTCAACTCTCCAGACTTCAAATACAATTTCTCTCAAGTTTACATTGGATTTGAAGATCGAATTCATTTTGATTATTGAAGATTTTAAGTATTATTTTCTCAATCACTTGTCTTTCTCCATTCATGTTTTAGGGTCTATGTTTTCTTCATTAATTTTGTGGGGCTAAATCCCTAATTTAGGTTAGGGATTCACAACTAGCATGCCTAATTAGTTGCAATTATGCTTCCTTTACTATTCTAACATTCGTTCTTCGAATTTCTATCAAATTATCAATGTTGAATTTGATATGAGACTAGAGAGAGTTTCATCTTTGTGTAATTGGGGTTTATGTGATCTTCGAAAGAAGAAACTTAGGCCTAGTATAACTTAATTAGATGATTTTGGTTTAGATATAAGAATAATCTATGTTTCTGTCACGCCACCTAACAACTCTTCTTACTTGTTGACAATGGAAGAAAAACATATTGATACTGAATGTGCTTTGTATAGTGAAGTTTTATCTTATTGGTCATTCAAAGTATAAATCAAGGCTTATAAGTCAATATAATTAAGGATGTGTTTGGCAAGATTCCTAGGAAAATTTTTCCTGGGGAAAAGTTTCCCTGGAAAGTTTTCCATTGGAAACATTTCCCCGGGAAAAATTTTCCTTAACCTCCCCAAGGGAAACTTTCCCTAGGAAAACCTTGCAAAAGGTGGGCTCCTTGTAAAAACTTTCCCGAGGTCAATGTACAACCAAACATGGGGAAAATAAGTCAACTCGGGAAAATTGACCATTTCCCCGGGGTTTTTGACTAAACAAACGCACTCTAAGTTGAATTCAAAATCATATTTGTGGTACCAATCTTTACTTTGTTATAATATATGTGATCTTGTGACAACATTTAGATTTTAGAGAATAGTAAATTTTAGCCTGACAGTACGTATCAATAATAGTTAACTTTATGACTACCAAAAATCAACAAGCATCATAGCAAATGTGAGGCTGTGCTTAAGCTTCTAGATATTTATGAGGTCATTAGTTTAAACTGCCTATCATATCGGAAAAAGGGTAAAAAAAAATAAAACTGCAGTGGTCAATTCCAACTGCATGACTGTGTCTAAGTATATGGTGATTGGTGACTTTGCATGCATGCATGCATGCATCATTCATTTTGGTTTTTTAATCTCCCATGGAATGGTATGTAATTGGAGCTCCCCCTAACCACTAATAAAGAAGCAGTTGATCAGATCAATACAATTTGCATTAAGAGAGAAATTAATTAGTGCCTGTCCAATGACATTTTTAGCGCTAATTAATGTTATTAGGGGTATGAGAACCGGTTAACGTGTAATAAGGTGACAAATTGCATGGTTTGATTTGCATGCCATGACTCATGAGGCCTTGCTAGATTGTTTATTTTGTGGGTTAATTACCAACAAAGGTTGATGATGCATGAGTGAATCAATAACATATGAGGAGTTTTTTTAATTTTGAACCCCGAAGTATAATGATATTTATTTTCTAAATCCTTGGGTTTCATTGTTTATTTTTGGGCCAAAAGTTTATGGGTTGAAAATGTCTCGTGATGATCATGAGACTGTGACTAAGGCTTTCAGGGAGGATTCGTTAGATCACAAGAAGAACCTAAATAGCTATTTGTTTTTTGCCTTTTGTATTCTCGTTATAACGAGTAGTGTTGTTTCTTGCTTTACTAGATTCTTGCGGTTTTGATGTTGTTGCGGATCATGTAGCATCTTTGATGCCTTCTTAACCTTTGTTGGCTTGCAAATTATCAAAAAAGAAAATTTATGGGTTGACTAAAAAATGACCTTAAAATTTGTAGGTTGAAAAAAAGGTCTGTGTACTGTTTTTCCTTTTCTTCCCATATTTGAATTTATTTCCCGATTAGCGCAAAACTTCATGAGAGGTTAAAATTGATATTGAAGTTATAATACACCTCTCTTATTCATGTCGGAATTAAAGTACCCAGGGTCTAAGTAGTTCCGACATGAATAAGATAGGTATATTACAACTTTAATATTAGTTTTAACCTTAGTCTTGAAGTTTGGCGCTAATAGGGAGATAAATTCAAACATGGGCAGAAAAAGAAAAACATTTCACATGCCTTTTTTTCAACCTACAAACTGTATGATCCTTTTTTATTCAACCCATAAACTTTTGGGTCCCAAAAATAAACAATGAAAACACAAGGGTCCAGAAAATAAATATCCCTATATTTCGGGTCCAAAATTCAAATAACCCAACATATGAGTATAACTGTGTATAAGAATGCAGATATGAAACTATCAGCCCTTTTTTCATTATTTGAGAAAAATATTGAATTACTAGACTCTGAATCTCTAATTTTGGAGGTAGTCAACCACAATATCTCAAAGTATTGCACATTTCATTCATAACATCCCAAACTTTGAGGGTGGTATTTGTTAGCAACCAACTCAACAATAAATTAACATTTATGTTAGAGTATAAAATCATTATTAGATCTTCAACTATTAGCTTAAGCTTTTGGTTGAGATGGTTACACATGGTATTAGAGTTGGACTAAGTCAGATATCTCATGTTCAAATCTCAACAACCCTAAAAATTTGTTGGCACAAGGTGAAGGGAGCATTTGCAACATCTACTCTTTAAATCCAAAGGACATTTGTGTGAAGGGTCGTGTTAGAGAATAAAATCATCATTGGGCCTTCAACTATTAAAATAAGCTTTTCGTTGAGATAGTTCTACAATTTATTAAACTCGGGTTTTCTGTGATTTGACGTTGTTTTCAAGGGTTACATATAGATTCATTACTAAAAATATGGATATTACCGGCCACTTTTTTCAACCAATTTAACACGGTTGGAAAAAAACAACCGTTTTAGCACCATTCCATATTTTTCAAATTTTATGTGGGGAAAATGTTTGGAAATTCTAATCACTTTTTCTGAAATGGTGGGAAAATTTTCCTATTATCCCCTTTCCCACTGTTTAAAAATGGTTGAAAAAACGGCCGGATTATCAACCGTTTTCCCAACTATTTTCGAACAGTAGGAAAAAAATTGATACGAAAAGTTTCCCACCATTTTAGCAAAAATGGTTGAAATTTCCAACCGTTTTTCCCGCCTAAAATTAGAAAAATAGTTGAAAAATTAGAACAATATGAAATGGTTGCTAAAATGGTTGGTTTTTCCAAGCATTTTAAATTGGTTTGAAAAAATGGTTGGTAATATACATATTTTTAATAATGGAAGTGTGTCTAAACCAAAACACAATTGCCTCATCACAAAAAAGAAAAACCCCGAGTTTATTGGATGTTAACTTAGTGTTGGGTTGCTAACAAATACCCCAAAAGGTTTTGTTTGTTATGAGTCAATTGTAAAATTCGAGATATGATTTTGTTTGTTATGAGTCAATTGTAAAATTCGAGATATGACGATAAATAATTCCAAAATTGGAGATTACAGAACCTAGTAGTAGGGGTGAGGAGAAAAATCGGGTATCCGAATCTAGATCCAGAACCTGTTATAGTGGATCTGGATCCGAGATTGAGATCCTAAAACTAGGATCCATTTGTAGATGGATTTGGGACTGGATCCTAGGATCTAGAACCAGACTCAGTATCCAGGATCCATATAACTGTTTAATACAAAAATTATTTTAGGTCTTGGAAGTAAGTGAATACTACTACTCAATATACCCAAACTTCACTCTTGCATCCATGTTTCAATCCCATATGCTAAGAAACCTTAATTTTGCTTATAACTTAAGTCGCTACTCCTTCAATCCTCAATGTCACATGATAGGATCGTAGAGTACTCAAGCAAACCACAAACAATTAAAGATAAGAGTGGAAAATAGATCAAAAACTGACACTTGGGATTTAACGTGGAAAAAACCCAGAGCGGGAAAAAAACCACGGAATCAATGCACTAGTAATATAGGATTACGAGTTACAAGAGATTTCCCTCAAACTCATTTTGTCTCAAAGTATATGAACAATATCTCCCAAGTGTTGTGTTTTCTCTCAGTCTGTTTGTGAATACAAGATATACTTAATGAAACCCCTCTCCAGGTATAAATAACGGCTGAGAACAATTTAGGTCAAACCCAAGTCATAATAACTGACCTAAATAGCCACCACGTGTTGTGCACCACACATCCATTCCCAGGGCCCAACCACACCTTCATGGGCTTCCTGACACACTTTACTCTATTACACCCCGAGCCAGGCCTCTATTGGGCTCCACACACAACACCACAAACCTTCTTCTCCTTCAAACCTCTTCAGATTGAAGTTGGAAGTAGTGATTGAGTGGATCAACGTCATTGAAATATCCAAATTGCAGCGGATAACGTAAGTATAAAAATTTGGACAGTGATAGTGAGTTTTCAATCTGGGTATCCGAATCCATTCCCGGTGGATCCGGGATTGGATCCTGATTTTAGGATCCAATTTGAAAAGGATCCGGGACTGGATCCTAAAATCAAGATCCATTACTAAATGGACCCAAACTGGATCCTTAAATTTTAGGTGGGTACCCAGTGTTACTCACCCTTAATAGTAGTCCAAAAAAAATCCCTAACGTCCTCTTGCTCTAACAAAAGACAGTTTAGTAAATCACAACCAATTCAGGGAAAAGGGGTTAACTATCTAATTATTCATGATAAGTCTTATCAATTAATTCCCCAAGCTTCAAACATGGAAAATACTTGTTCCTATCATTACTTAGATCCTTAAAGATGCGATGTTCTATTCTTAACATATTTTCTAACATCTTAGAGTTTTAGAGTTGTTTTACTTGCTTGTCAATTCAGTTTATTATCTATGCATTACATGAGATCTAGGGTTAGGCCTTTAGATATATTGGTCATGTTGTCACCTTAATTAATATGAAACGTTTTTACTCGGTTTGGGGTTAACTAAGTCCTTTAGATCATTAGATGTATTGGTCCTATTCTCACCTTAATATGAAAGGTTTTATTCTATGGTGTGAGCCTTTTCTCCTTCTATTAATAAATTTGTTTTTGATTCTTTTCTCTTAGTTATGTATGACTTTTCTTAGACTTGTCATTTTATATTACCAAAATAATACGCATGAAATAATATTAAAGTTAATTGATCATTATAGAATTAGCGATGATTATTAGTATATCCACAACACAATGCAAATGATTGATGATATGGAGTGAATTTCTACACCATAAATATTTTGATACTGTTAGAGAAAAGTGAGTAGCAAGGTAACAACGGAAGCGAATAATAGAATCGAAAACGAGATGACGGATATTACGACAAAATTTAGGAACGAAAAATAAGCGATAAAATCAAACACCAGAATTACGTGGGAAACCGAAGAACTCGGAGAAAAACCACTGACGACGGCAATGTAAAATAATCCACTATGAGAAAGGAGGAGTACAACCTGATCACTATCACAGGGTATGATGCGATCCACAAAGGAGATTACAATAACAATCTCTCAACACTCAACTCACAATCTCTCAGGATACACTGGGGAAAATATTGGTGAGACCCCTTTCTCTCTCAATATTTTCTCTCTCTCTAGCTCTCTGTGTTTACCGATGTGTTTAGGTGGAGAAACATGCACCTATTTATAGGAGAACTCCCTATAACCTAACTTGACTCCCACTCCAAATAGATTTAGAATCTAATACAATTAGGAAACCCAACACAATAAGGAAACCTAAATAATATCCTAATACAATTAGGAAACAAATAATTGTGAGATCAAGAGATTTGGTGATTTTAGGACACTTTCCTAACAAACTCCACCTTGGACTAAAATCAACGAATCATCCGTCCAGATAAACATCTTGGTATCGCCATCAACACGCCCCTCCGCGGCGTGGCCACAGGACTCTCATGCTTAGAACACCAACTAAGTCCAAACAATGTTCGAACTTAGCTATAGATAGAGGCTTGGTTAACATGTTCGCAGGATTATCGGAAGTATGAACCTTCTTCACACGATCTCTCCCGAATCTGTATCTCTGATGAAGTGATACCTGACGCTTATATGCTTGGTCTTCGAATGATAAGTGTCATTCTTTGTCAGATGTATAGCACTCTGACTGTCTGAATAAACCACAATCTCGCCCTGTGGTACTCCAAGCTCCATGACCAATCCCCTCAACCAGATGGCCTCCTAAACTCCTTCCGTTGCAGCAATATATTCATCCTCTGTAGTAGACAGGGCTGCTATAGATTGAAGTGAAACTTTCCAAGATATTGCTCCTCCACTCATGACGAACTCATACCCTGAAATTGAGCGTCTGCTATCCAGATCTCCACCATAATCAGCATCAACATAACTTGCAACATCAGACGTTGCATCACTACCTCTATCATACAGGATGCCCTTCTCCAAAGTACCCTTCACATAGCGAAGGATCCACTTCACTCCTTCCCAATGCTCCTTCCCTGGATTCTGCATGTATCTACTCACCACACTAACTGCGTGGGACAGGTCAGTTCTAGTACACACCATAGCATACATCAAACTACCAACAGCACTAGCATAGGAAATATTAGACATCCTCCTTACCTCCAAATCAGATTTAGGACAGTTCTCACCAGACAACTTGAAGTGTGCAGCTAAAGGAGTTGAAGCGCTTTCTGATTTCTCATGTTGAATCTGTCCAACACCTTCTCCAGATATTTCTTCTGAGACAGGAACAACTTCCCTGCCTTTCTATCCCTTTGGATCTCTATACCCAAAATCTTCTTCGCCGCTCCGAGGTCTTTCATCTCAAACTCCTTGTTGAGTTGAGATTTCAGCTTCTTTATTAGTGACATATCCCTGGAGGCAATCAACATGTCATCCACGTATAATAATAAATAAATGAAAGACATTTCTTCAAATTGCCTGTAGTACACACAATTATCATAGTGACTTCTTGTGTACCCTTGCCCTACCATAAAGGTATCAAACCTTTTGTACCCTTTGCTGAGTGCTGTTTAAGTCCATACAAGGACTTCCTTAATCGCATACTGCTCTGTTACAGGAACGATGAAACCCTCTGGCTGCCTCATATATATTTCCTCCTCCAACTCGCCATGGAGGAAAACTGTCTTGACATCAAGTTGCTCTAACTCCAAATCAAATAGAGCAACAAAGGCAAGCAAGGTGCGGATCGACGTATGCCTCACGACTGGCGAGAATACTTCATTGTAGTCGATTCCTTCTTTCTGGTTGCAACCCCTTACCACTAATCTGGCCTTCCACCTTGCACTTTCTACACCAGGGATACCTTCCTTTCTCTTGTACACCCACTTCGCAGTAAGAGCTCGTCGCCCTTTAGGCAACTCACATAGCTCCCATGTATGATTTTTCTGCAGACTCTCCATCTCCTCTTGCATAGCTCCTATCCAATTTGTGGCATTCGGACAAGAGATGGCCTCCTGATAGGTAGAAGGTTCAGCACCTTCAGGAGTCTCCTCTGCAACACTCGGCGCATAAGCAATCATAGCATCATCTTCTTCAGTATATCGCGCTGGTCTCCTGATCTCCCTCCTGGGACGATCTCTAGCAATGCATGGTTGTTCCTCCACCTGAGGAACATTCATCTCAATCTCAGGCTCATCAACCTGAGTTGGTTCAGGAGCATCAGTAGTTTCCTCCTGATTGCAGGTTCCGGCAGCTTCACCTTGAGCCTGCTCCACCTCGAACACCATTCTTCCTGCATCCTTCTCCTGATTTCTTGCATCATCAGAAGTACCGGTAGATTCCATTCCAGATAACATAGCAGTTTCATTAAAGGTTACATCTCTAGACTGAATAACTTTCATCAAATCAGGACACCACATTCTATATCCCTTAGACTCAGACCCGTAACCTAAAAACATGCATTTAATGTACGGGAGACAGCTTCCCATCATTCACATGGACATATACAGGACATACAAAAATTTTCAAATTAGAATAATTAACTGGATTACCTGTCCATACTTCCTTTGGAATCTGGTATTCGATAGACGCATGAGGTGATCTGTTGAACAGGTAGCAGGCAGTAGATATCACCTCTGCCCAGAACGATTTGTTCTTCCAAAGCCCTGCATTCGAGCATGCGTGGGCTTTCTCCAGAGTGTCTGTTGATTCTCGGCTACCGTTTCTTTGAGGCTTACCCACCAAGGTTCGATGCCTCGCAATCCCACGCTCCTCGCGAATTGATAAATTCGAATCAACAAACTCCAACCCATTGTCGATCCCGAGTTTCTTGATTTTCTGCACTGCAGTTCTCCACCAAAGCTTTGAACTTCTTGAAATATGAGAATGTCTCATTCTTGTGTCGCAGGAAATAAACCCAAGTCTTCCTCGAGAAGTCATCCACGAATGTCAACATGTAGCGCTTGCCACCCAGTGATGGCACTCTAGTAGGACCTCATAAATCTGAATGAATATAATCAAGGATCCCTGCTGTTGTATGTTTAGCCCTTGAAAAGCTAACCCTCTTACATTTCCGTAGACACAGTGATCGCAAAACTCCAACTTGCCGATCTTTGCACCTTCAAGGTATCCCTTCTTGCTCAACATTGACATTCTCTTCTCGTCCATGTGGCCTAGTCTCATGTGCCACAGTTTTGTGCTGTCGGACTCATCAAGATTTAGAACTGCCGCTGCAGATCCTGTCACTGTAGACCCCTGCAGGATGTATAGACTGCCCTTCCTGATTCCCTTCATAAGAACCATGGAACCCCTGCACACTTTCAAAACACCATCTTCTCCTTTGTACCTGCAGCCGTTAGCTTCAAGAGTACCCAAAGAAATTAAATTTCGAGTCATGTTAGGGATATGACGAATCTCCTTGAGAGTTCTAACGATGCCATCATGAGTCTTGATTTTGATGCTACCGATTCCTGCAACCTTGCAGGCTGTGTCGTTACCCATGACTACGACCCCGGTGTCAACATTCTCATAAGACTCAAACCAGTCCTTATGAGGACACATATGATAGGTGCACCCCGTATCAAGAACCCATTCATCTCTAGCTATCCTACTCGATGTGGTAGCCAAGGCATCATCCGTAACTACAAACCCATCACATCTGACTCGGACTCTATGCAGTTTGAGGTACCAGGTTTGGTGTGATTATCCTTACTCTCCCGCTTCTGGTCTCTCTGTTTTGCCCAACAGTCTCTCTCTATATGCCCCATCTTACTACAGTAGTTACACTTCTTATTCTTGTGAAGATTCCTAGACTTTGAATGGTGTTTAGACCTCCCTTTATACCCGTTTCCCTTACGTTCAGTATTTCTACCCCTTACAACCATAGCATCACCACCCTGGTCATCACCGTCGGTATCAAGTTTCTCCTTAGACAGTAAACTAGCCTTTACTTCACTAAGGTTAAGGTCACCACGATTCCCATACAACATAATTTCCTTAAATTGTTTATGTGATGCAGGTAGGGACAGAATTAAATGAAAAGCCTTATCCTCATCAGTGTGTTTTATATCCATTGATTCCAATTCAGTAATAATAGAATCAAATTCACTAAGATGTGCCTGAATATAAGTACCTTGGGGCATCTTCAGCCTGTAGAATTTCTCCTTCATTCGGTACTTGTTTGCACGACTCTTCGACATGTATAGCTCTTCCAGTTTGGTCTAGAGCTCCCGAGGTTTCTCGATATGCATCACCTCTCTCTGAATGTGCTCACTTGGCTTTGAATCCTTGCAGTCTTATCTTCAAGCTTCTTCCACTCCTTGGGTGAGATTCCTGATATCCTACGGAGTTTTGAATTCATCATCGCTCATTGTCGCATCGGTCTTCGTGTCGGGATACTCAATCACATCCCATAACCCGTCTTTGAATCGGACCGCCTTCATCTGCGATCTCCACATAGTAAAACTCCTCGTTCCATCAAATTTTGGAATATCGCACTTCATGATTGAAGCCATCTCCCTTGCTCTGATACCACTTGTTAGAAAAGTGAGTAGCAAAGCGGCGAATAATAGAATCGAAAGCGAGATGGCGGATATTACGACAAAATTTAGGAGCGAAAAATAGCGATAAAATCAAACACGAATTACGTGGGAAGCGAAGAACTCGGAGAAAAACCCACGGACGACGAGCCAGAAAATAATCCACTATGAGAAAGGAGAATCTGGCGCGATCACTATCACAGGTATGATCACGATCCACAAAGGAGATTCTGATAACAATCTCTCAACACTCAACTCACAATCTCTCGGGATATCTTGGGAAAATATTGGTGAGACCCTTTCTCTCAATATTTTCTCTCTCTCTCTCTGTGTTTCTGGAGTGTGTTTTTGGTGGAGAAACATGCACCCTATTTATAGGGAGAACTCCCTATAACCTAACTTGACTCCCACTCCAAATAGATTTAGAATCTAATACAATTAGGAAACCCAACACAATAAGGAAACCTAAATAATATCCTAATACAATTAGGAAACAAATAATTGTGAGATCAAGAAATTTGATGATTTTAGGACACTTTCCTAACAGATACATTTACTCATGTATGATACGATGAAAAATTTTATAATAGCTACTTATTTTACATAATTCCTTTTTCAAACCAAGCCACGATGAATGTCATCATCAATTTGATTAATTGAACAAACCTCAATTATTTTACACATTGTTTATATGCTCATATTTTTGGGGAAAACAATTAAATTCCACTTAATTATAACCAAAAAAAAAAAAGAAAAGTGGGGAGTTGAAATCCAAAAGTCTCAATCATTAGATGTATGCCATATTGTCATTGAGAGTGGGCTTAAATGCCTTTTGATGGGGGCAGTTGGCAACCATGGCGGCCATGGTGGAATTTTTGTCACTACTTTTTCTTTTGTATTAGGTGACTAATATATATATCTTGTATTATATTAAAAAATAACCTCTTACAAAAATGTGCAAACGTGATGATTAGATAAAGCACTACTTTTGTATCCTATGTATGGACAATTGGACATTCTCCACCCCCACCTTTTCATTAGCTTCTTTTTTTTCTTTTTTAATTTGTGGGGGGAAGATTTGCAAATTAATTATAATAGTAAGTAAAATCATATTCTTGATATGAGATGGGAGATTTCTAATTACAGGTTGATCCCCTCTTCAATTTACTCAACGAAGAAAGGACTATCCAGTCCCATTTACCTGAATTTGAAAGAAAAAATCATATATTGCCATAATAATTGGGTTTTTTTCCATCATTATTTGAGTTATTAATCAAAAATTTTCATTAACAAATCAATCACTAAACTTTAAGATCATTATCGGCCTTTTCTTAAATATTAATATTTTATTATGCAACGTTTAACATTTTAACTGATATTTTTATGTAATGTTTAGTGTTTCAGTCAACATTTCTAAAATGTTAATAAATTAGTTGTTAACTGTTTTGAGTAGTGCTTCATACTATTTCGAGAAAAGATATCCTTTATAGATTTTTGTTGAAATTTATTCATATCATTTTATGTCAATTTATACTAATAAGCTAGCTCATTAACTAAATTTATTAAACAGATTTTCTTCAAATGCTCATACAAAGTATCTGCTACTTAAATTATCATATGTTATATAAAACGGATAACTAATTTTGCTGAACAAGGCCTAAAACATGGTGTTAACATGACAATGGAATTGTAATTGAAAAGCCAAACCTCTAATAAAAGTTATAGTGGGGTTGGTTTCCATACCATTAATTGTTGCTTTTGATGCATGAAAGTTGAAACTCCTTTGCTGAGTTTATTATAGTGATAGAATTGTTAGTGGAGTAACAAAGATCTCATCATCTCATGACTAGATTGTGCATCCTCGTCTGATTGGATGACTTTAAAAAAAAAAAAAAAAAAAAGCCCCACAGAGCCTGTTTGAGAATAAAAATTGTATGCAAGTACGTATAACCTTTTTTTAAATTTAGATTAGTATAGGATGTAATGGATATGTTTTGAAAAGGATTTTGGGAGGGTAATATACTGACTTTTGGGGTATTGGATTGTGATTTATCGAACTTTATTATTGGATAAGATTATCTCTGACCTTTATATCTAGGTGAGATTGTTATACCAACAGTAACTAAGCGGTGGTTAACCAGTCTTTATGCTGACATGGCTGGCGGAGGAAAAAAAAAACCCGCCCCTACCCAATAACCCCGTTAATCCCTCCGTTTTTCTCACTAACCTTTCTTATAAGACATTGATTTGTTGTGTGCCACATCAGTACGGAGATCGGTTCACCACCCCCTTAATCACTATGTTGGGGTCCATTTTTAAAGTGGGTTAAATGAGAAAAATGGAGCGGTTAACATATTACTGAACAGGGGTAGGTTTCCTTTTCCCTCCGTCTGCCACGTCAACATCAAGAGTAGTTCACCATCTTCCTACTCATTGTTGGTATAATAATCTCACCTAATTATAAAAGTAAGGGATATTGTTATCCAATAATAAATGTCAATATATTACAATCCAATGCCCCAAAAATTGGTATATTATAATCCAATATCCCTTTTGAAAATGTGGATGATCATTCATGACATATGGCCAGACATTTTCTCCATTTAAAACTAATAACACATTTTATGATCCACTTTCCTCAAATACAACTAATTGGTAACTGTACAATTTAAGTATAAGTATTCATCAATCATGTTGAAGACTGAAGAGCACTATTTATCATAGTCGGAATTAATTATCTCAGCGAAAAATCATTATTATAATTGTAAATAATGTATTGTCTCCATCCCTAAATAAGTACTCCCTCCATTCCTTAATATTTGTCACTTTGATCAATTTTCTGTTTTCCACAATATTTGTCGCTTTACAATTTCAATGCAACATTAATGACAATTTTTTCGAATATACCTCTTACTTTTATAATTCCCAATACAATTATATACTACCTCCGTCCCATATTGTTTGTCCATCTAACTATATTTAAAAGTTCAATGGTCATGAGTAATGGGGTGAAAAATGTGTAATGTACCAGAATTGCCCTTACTTTTCTCATGTAAAGAAAAACCAAAAAGAAATAAAAGAGTATTTATTAGGGGTATAATAGGAATTACAATCATTGGAATTATAAAATAGACTAACATTTTGGGACAAGGGAGTTAGGTAGATGGACAAACAATTTGGGACGAAGGTAGTAACTAAAATAGAAACTTAATTCTTATTTTTACCATTTCCAATACAATTGTCATTCTCAATACTATTTTCTTAAAATCTTCCAAAAACTCTAAAGTGACAATTATTAAGGAATGGAGGGAGTATCAATGTAAATAAACTTTGATTGGTTATTACTTACAAATTATAATGAGTTAGAATATAAAACTAACATCATTATAATTTTTAGTGCAATATCTTTCTAACAGTGGTAATTTCATATTATAATTCATTATAATTTGTAACTAATCAACGGTCAAAGTTCAGTTAAATTGACACTCAGTTCAAAACGGGGGTAACAAATAAAAAGGTAAGCACTCAATCAAAACGCAAAACCAATCATGCGAAACCCAAAACAACAAGATGACCGTCCGATGTCTCCTTGACAAATAAATTACATAATCCTTAAATTATTGATTGCCGTCCAAAAGATATTATTGGCAATATGCACAAGCAATTTTGAGAAGAAATGTTGGCTTTATGTCGTCATCTAAATTTAACTTTTTGCAAGACAGTAAAAAAGATGGTGGTGAGAAAATGACAGCATTCAGTTTCCAAAATACACTTCCAACCTATATGTGGTGGGACATTTGTATTTTTTTGTAATTTTCCAATAATAATGATAATGATAATGATAATAATAGTGATAATATTAAATGAGGTAGACACCCCCACAACCATCAACATTCAATCAAAGTTTTGGCTGCTGCTATGAATGAATAATGATAATATGGATGAACTACCAAAAGGACCACAACTTGAAGCCCACAATGTTGTTTATGTTCAAGTGTGTATATATGGAGGCCTTGACTGGGGTAGCAACTATGTAGGGTATGTCTTATGTCTTATATGGGCATTCCCGCATGTGCGGATCTACCTTGTAAGCGTAAAAGTCATCTGATTCATAATAAAAAAATATTATTGTAAAAATATTTTCGTAATTTTTAGTAAATTATAATGTGAAAATAGTCCTACTGAGATGAACATTTAAGTCCTATTCTGTTGTATGGTATGTTGTTATAACTCACCATACTACTCAATATTCTTCCACATTTTACCACAATCATTACTAATATATCTTTTTATTTTTCTCTTTCCTCACTTTTCTCATCTACTTTTCACATCTCTCTCATCACTTACCATATCAATCACATTTTCCACAAAATTTACCATATCATTCCACACCTTATCACAATTTCTACAATTGCACAATATCGCACTATTTCCGCACCATACCAATCACATAAAAAAACACAGGGCTTAAATGCTATAAAATATTTAATACAACCTTTGTCACCTTATGTTTGTCACCTTAACTTGAGAAGATTAATAAACATGAAAATTGGGATGAAAAGTATGTAACTTACCAAAATTATCTCTAAGAGTGTGCTTTGCAAAGAACCCTGGAAAAATTGGTCAATTTCCCCAAATTGACCATTTTCCCCAATGTTTGGTACCACATTGACCATGAGGTAATTTTTTTTGGGGGGGGGGACTATTTCCCCTCAACATTCAGGAAAAATTTTCAGGAAGAAGAGGGGGGGTTGGGGAAATATTTCCCGGACTGCGAATTACATCTAATGGTCAGTGAATTTCCAAAACTACCCCTAATTTCACAAACTCTCTAGTAAATAAATAAGGGTAATTTGGTCATTCTAGTAAATTTTTCCTAGAAAAGTTGCAATTTGAACCAAACATTGTAAAAGTTTTCCTAGGATTTTAAATTGTACAAGGTACACCAAACATTGTAAAGTATAGTTTCCAAGGGAAATTTTTCCCATGAAAAACTTTCCATGGAAAACTTTCCCCAGAAAAATTTTCCCTGAGGTTCTTACCAAACGCACCCTAAATCAATTGAGAATGATAGTTGTTGAAATTGTAAAAGGTAATAGCTAATAACCAAATTTATTAATTATGGATAAAAAGGGAATAACATTTGTTGAAATTGTAAAAGTCACTGTTAGAATATAAAAGCATCATTGAACCTTCAACTATTAGCTTAAATTTTTGATTGAGATTTGTTCCATATGGTATCAAAGTCAGGCTACGCAAAAAGTTTCATATTTGAACCTTAGCATCTCCATGTTTATTTATGCAAAGTGAAGGGGGTATTGACATCTATACTTCAAGCCCAAAGGGCATGGGATTCGCGTGAGGGGCCATGATAGGGTATAAAATCATTATTGGACCTTCAACTGTCAACTTAACATTTTCATTGAGATGGTAACAAACAAATTGGGACAAAAGAATTAATTGCAGTGACAAATACTTTAGGATGGAGATAATAAGTGACAAATAAAACAAGAAAGAATTACATACATCTTTGAATTATATTTGTCAAAGTAGAATTACCTACATCTCTAAGTACTTCCACATTCTACGTTGGCAAGACCCACACATAAGTTATGTTCTTTAAGGTTGTACGATTAAATTAGGCAAAGTAAAGTAAAGTAATAGGTAAGATAAGTAATAAAGGTAGGTAAATATCACATCACCTATTTCTTTATTATTTTTAAATAAATTCTATAAATTAAATAAAGAATTTCAAACATAAATTACTTAAAAGTATAATCATATTCTTTTGTATAATAACACAAGGTTAGATAAGATAAGGTAAAATAAGGCAAAATAAAATTTTACTTACCTTACATAATTTTGTGACTTGTCAAAAGAAAAGACCGACACATAGTTTATTATTATTATTATAATTATTGACAAATAAAATGGTGTCTTTTCTAGTTGCACACTTGCACTAGGACCGTGGGTTTGATGAACGAGGGATGACAGGGTACGGGGAAGTTGTGGGGGACACACAGTGTTTGGCATTGCCTTATTTTTTGACAATTACCTTCATAATTTAGTTTCAGGGGGACTGTATGCCATTGCCAATCCCATTTATTTTACCCTTCAACTGGGACTCACACTTGACAGCACAGTACTAACATAACATAACATTGCCCACTTCACTATGAGCTGTCATAACATGGACACCCACGCACGGTCAAAACTGCTTGTCACCACTTGCTGCGCTGTAACCATCGACGAATTATTTATGCCATGTCATCATGATCCAATCATTAACGCCACATCATCACCCTCTCAAATGATCTCAGCAGATCAGAAAGAAAACCCCTGGCATTCTTGTTCTCTACTCAAATTGTTGCCCATAACAATTTATCAGAAACAGCCAGTTTGCCGCCACAGATGTGTGGCTTTGAAGGTTAACACATCTTCGTCATTGCAGAATAATGGTCGGGCCTAGTAAAGAGTCAGGTCGACAAGTTCACCGTGATATTTGCATATCCTAGAAAATGATCGTATCTACGAGGCATCTGAAAGAAACCCGGTGAAAGATCATCCAAAACTCAACATGAGAAGGGTAAAATTGGCAGAAAAAGTAGAAGGTAAGCATTACATACATAGGATGAGGATCCCTGAGAATTGGTCCCCTTGTTGAGCTTTCTTATCGGTTCGTTTAAATAAAGGGTAAGCATTACATTCGCTAAGTTCCCTCTATAGGCATAAACCACATCAAGTTAACAAACAGGGAAATGTATCACATGAACACTAAGACCATGCCCATCTGAAGCCAGGCTGTCAAAGTGGGCCCACAAGCCACCTCACCCACCCACACACACACAAAGAGCCACACAATATTCACTAAAGAAATTGTGGCCACCGAAATTGGAAAACTGATGACTAGGATCAGCCTCCTAACTCCCATTAGGCCCTGTTCTTTTATGTGGTGCGGTGTGGTACCACAACTTACTATACCACTCAATATTCTTCAATACTTTATCATGTTATACCACACTTTATCACAATCATTACTAAGACCAAATACAATGGTAGGAACTTCACATGGGAACATGTGTCAAATTCTCAAGTTTTGATACAATAGAGAATGAAATTCTAGGATTGTAGATTTAGGAACTCTCTATCATTCCAGGAACTTCAATATTTATCTTCTTTTTTTTATTGTTTTGGGTGGTAGTAGGCCCCACAGAATTAATAAAAAAAACAAAAGAAAAGAATTGGTTAAATTACTCCTGCTAGCTGCTGTGGCTCAAATATTGGCAAAAGCAGAACGGCTATATTGCCAAAGTATCCGTTATTGTCCGTCCTTTATTTTCTTAAGTCGTTTTTAGGTCCTTTATATTTTTAAGTCCTTTACTTTTTATTTTAAATTTTATCTACGCGTGAGTCTTCGGTTTAAGTTGTTATTTTTAATTAATATGTTGTACGTCGTCTTTATTTAAGTTGTGTGATTGTACGTCATCGATTTTTAATTAATATGTTTTTGATTTTATGTAGGTGTGAGTACTATTTTCAATTTCATATTAAAAATTGATCATATTTTAAAAAATAATAAGTATACATTTTGAATATTTATCATTATTAATAAACAAAACTAAAAAGATACAAACATAAAATAATAAATGAGTAATTAAGATAAATGGAGTCCACAAATAAATAATTTAATGTGAAAAGTAGGAATGATGGATGATGTGGAATGGGGGGACCACCAGTTTCATTCCAAAAACTGGATCACCATTGCATTTGCTCTAATATATCTCCTCACTTTTTTCTTTCTTCACTCTTCTCCTTTACTTCTCACATTCTATCTCCACATCAACCACACTTTCCACAAATTTCACCATATTATTCCACAACATACCGCACTTTCTACAATTTCACTACACCACATCATTTCGGCTTCATACCAACCGCACAAAAAAATAGGGACAAAGAAAAAAAAAACTATACTCTCGGTAGTTGGGCTATCTTGGTAATTTGTTAGACTTGATATGCCTTTTGGGTTGCATCAAAATCAGTTCCAAAAACCCTGGATCCCTCTAGTTTGTGGTACCACGAAATAGTAAGTAAAACTAATAGTTATCGGGATCACTACGTACCCCTGCAATCCCTGTCCATGGAACGAACCTTCCAAAGCCCAAATTACAATAAATCTGTGCAGAAGTTGGCGATCCATGTTCCAAAACTAATGACCAGGCGTTCCTAGTAACTGTGACAGAAATATAGCACTGAGAAATTGGTTTCTGACTTCAAACCACACATTTCATAGAATCCTGATGGCTGCTGCTATTTAGGATCATATTACAAGGAGCAAAATAGCACCTGAACGGCTGAACCAAAAATACAAAAGAGATCTGTGCGGCAAACCACACTTTGCAAGCTTTCTTTGCCAAGTCCCAACTCCCAAAGACCCGACTAATTCCGTGTCCTAGCCTTGTTAACAGGCCCCGTAATGTACAGCGACCCAGAGAATGTGCAACACATTCAAGAGGGAATCCCATCCCCGCCAGTAGCAACTTTGCATGAATTTGCTTGATCAAGAAGTTCATCTTGTGGAATGTCCAACAACTAAATAGGCTTATTCCATTCATGCCGAGCTCCATTGTTTGATAAAATTGAGATTCGAAGACGAATAGACATACAGATGGAAGCCCACAGCAATCTGGAATTTGAAATCCGGAAAAATTAAGATCTGTAATGACATCTTCCGGCCAACACTGATTGTTGTCCTAAATTGACTACCTACCTAAGCAGTCCGTAAAAGCACTTCCGACCAAGAGTCTTTTGTTATTTCCCCAAGGTCCTAAATGCCTACAGAATAAAGGGATACATACCCTAGAGTTTGCCTTCTCAATGACCCTATTGGATCATAGAAACTTTGAAGAGTGTCATTTGCAAACAGCATTCCTACATTGAAAAATATGAATAGCGAGAAAAACAGAGCTAATAACTAAGAAGGAATTTCGACACAGCTAAAGCATTTCCACTTCATAATAAAATTGTCTCCAAGTGGTTCTCGACTTCCTATTTAGAATAACTGTTTTATCCGAACCAAGCATAAATTTGGAAAAACAAAGAAGAATTAAAGATAGACGAGTCACAGATGCTCTTGTTCATAGCACTATTTGGAGAAGCAACAAAGCCACCAAACGCTACTCATTTGACACATAAAAGCAAGATTTAAGTATCCAAACTTAGCAAATAAGAACTGAAAGGTCATAAACCCCAGCATCTAAGTGTATCTGCATCAAAAGAGTCAAAAATTAAACGTGGTAACAGGTCTCTATATCTCAAGTAAGTTCACAACGCACAGCTGAGAGAGCGAGAGACTGATATCCAGCTAGTGATTCACAAAAATGATATTGTGCAACAATAAGCATATAATGAAAATATACAACATACTTGATAACACAGAGTAATTAGCATATACGTATACTAGGTTTGATGGAAAACAAGGTAAATGAACAATGCACCAGCCTACAATCCCGAGCCTTATCTCACAAGAAAACTGATTCAATACAAGGCTTGAGAAGTTTCATTTGAAGTTCCTCTTCCTTTTCAGACTTAGATCATACTTCCAGCAAAACAATATGAAATAAGAATGGGAATTTGAATGGAAGAAAAAAAAGGCTCACGAGTACTTGAAAACCTACTTCCACAAGACTATGTCCCAAACTTCTTTACAAACTCTTCAAGAACTAATTTCTAGCATGAAAATTTGATCACCAAACAAGCAGCAATAAGATCATTGAAAGCCGGCAAAATAACACTTGACCAGTAAAACAATGCTTGCAGCCTCTTCTAGTATGGCATTGCTCAAAACAAACAAACAGCAGTGTGTTCTGCGAATTATATGCCTGATGGGGCATAGAGAAGCCAAAATAAGCCTAAACCGTCCTGCAGCAAATCAGCAATTTGCTGCTATTCCCCTAAACCTAAAGATCAATTGTTCCAGCAACTATATGATAGAAAAAGCTCGGTACAAATCCTTGTTCATATTCTGTGAACTGAGTGGACACCAAGAAATGCATAGTTACCTGGTCCAATGACTGATTTCACTAAATAAACACGATTTTGTTTCTTGCTATTTTTGTGTGGAGGCTTGTCTTTTTCTCCCTCCTATGGTAGAGAATTCCTATGTTACTCCTACTTTTCATTTTCTCTGTCATATCCATCTCGAACCCTCCATATGCGGACAAGGTTATGACACTCGACACTTTAAATTACAATGAAAATATACAAAAATTCTTAAAAATAGTCTAGTCCGACCCCATATCCGTGTCAGATATGGATATGTGTACCCAAGTTCAAGTAACATAAGAGAATTCTAAGCATGGACAATCTATGTCAAACACTATTCATAGTTAGCTGGCTCATAATATGAGTAAGAAAGGGAGTCGAAATTCAATGTTTCCATAGACTATACAAATCATTGTTCATAATGAGAGTTACCCGGCACTAGAAAATGAATGAATCTATAGGCTACAAATAATCTCCCCAACTACAACATGCTTTGAGGAGCTTACAGTAACTGATCACAAACCAATATTTGTTGCCTCAATCGATGATCCCACATCCAACTATTCCACGAGGTGGTTTACCCACTTCTTGACAACTTCAGGCGAGCCATACCACGGTCTCTCGAGATCATCCGAACCAACAGGAGAATGATACACTCCATCCAAACTTACATTAAGAGCTCCTTCTAAATGAGCCGACACTTCCGGAACAACACCATCACCCCATACATCTGCCCTCCCACAAACTTGCTTGTACCCTTGTCCAACAAACCGAGCTCGCAACGTACCACCACCTAAACTCGACTCGGACACAGTCATAACCACAGTTCCATCTGATCCCTCCTCAACACCACTCACCCCCACCTCATCAGATTCCTCATAAGGACTACCAAACGCACGAGCTCCTCGAATGTACCTCCCAGCAATACATACATACTTCAATTCCGGGGTATACACGGCTTTCGCACAATGCCGGTCAACATAGTCCAAAAGCCCCCGAGTTTGATCAACGACTCCACTCACCCCTTTCGGAGGGGGAGTATGCGGAGTTCCAAGAGTCAACAACAATGCAATATCAGACATCCCAAACTCTTCCATATAAACACGGGCAAGCCACCCTCCAGCAGAATGCCCGATCACAGACAACTGCTTACTACCCTGAGACTCAGCAAGCTCCTTGCCTTCACTCACAGCCTCATCAACCCTAGTCAAGTACCAATCAAGAACCGGGCGAGGACGTAGAGTGCCCTTCCAGTAATTAGGGTCCAATAAACCAGCAGCATTTCTGAACCAATCCAACCTAGAGACCTTAGCTACCACAGTTTTGACTCCATACTCTTGTAAAGTCAGTTGTAGTTTTTGGTAGTCCCCTGAATTGTTACCCAAACCGGGGAGGATAACAGCCGGGCGAGGCGGGTCCGAGGAAGAAGTGGTGGGTGTCCCGGAAAGGGAGCTCCGGCAGCCGATTATGGTGGTCGCCGGCGACTGGAGGGTCAGGTAAGGCGGTGGAAGTGGTGGCGAATGAGGCCAAGCTAATGAGAAAGGGGATGCTAATGCCATGTGTAGGTTTTCGCCACCCAATTGGTAAGATTAGATGATTAGATGATTCGATGTCGGAATCTATCAACCCTAAATATCAACCCCAACCCATGAAACCTAAAGCGCAGAATCATACACGTAATATAAGGGCCTACAACAACACACAACACAAATAGAAAAAGGAAAATAGGTCGATAGTTTCCCACCAGTCCATTTTGCCCCCACTCAGCCCTCCTGAAGGTGGATTGATGTCCAAATTTTGGATGGATTCGTGAATAGTAACGAGGTTGGCGATTGAGAAAAGTAGAATGAAGGAGCATTAAGAGAAGAAAATGACGAACATGAAAGCAATTAGGTTGAAATTAGCGCTTAGTTTTGCAACTTACCTCCATGAAAGCTCCAGAAAAACTCCAATTCAAGATGATGGTTTTCGTCGATTTTTAGGGTTGGGAGTGCCGGAGCAGCCGTGATCAGGGAGTGTCAGAGCGATCCGCGGTACAATCTGAAGACGAAAAGAGGTTATCCCGTCCATTGTCTTCCCCCGGCGCCGTTGCACAGTTCCATTCTCATGTTTTCTATTAGGATTTTATTATTTTAAGAAAAATTTCTTTTTTTCATTAAGAGAATAATCTAGTACAGTAGTACCACTTTTTAAATTTTTGTTTTTGTCTTCAATTTGTTTTTTTTTTTTTTTTGGTTTGGGTTTAAGAATTAAGCCTCTTAGATAAGAGCTTAGCAAAATAGTTCATTACTGTAATTTTACGTTGAGACGTCGCCGAATTAGATGGTATTGACTCAATAAATTGCTGACATGTACCGGTAAAAGTGTATTTGAGCAAGAATATAGAACTACCAAATCATAATTAACTATGAAATAGAACCACAAAAATACAATAAATATGTCAATGAAACTATTAGAATACAATAAAAATTTAAATGGGACCACTAAAATACAACTAAAATAATAATTTTAGGTCAATCACACTCTGGCCGGTACATCATCGAGTCACCACCACTTGACTGGGTGACATCCCACCAAAATATTATTTTATTTTATTTTTTTTACCATCAGAATATAAAAATAAAAACATAGGAATTATTATAATCCATTTTCTTTTTTTTTTTTAAATACACCCTCTTTAGAAAACCCAATTCTACCCATTACTTTAATGGGCCGACAATGACCCTAGCTGACCCTACACTATTACATTAATAATGGGCTAAACCCTAAACTAACCAAACCAAGCCCACTGCTGACCCTAGCTGACCCGCTGATAACAATTCTAAGCCCAGTCATGCTAACACACCCAATATATTATGTGCTAATTTTAGGCCTGTTAAAATACACAATTACCTAATGCTTGTTTTGTTCGACCTTTCCCAAACAACACCATTTGAGAATGTACCAGTCATCTTTTTTTGACAATACCACCTGAGAAACTGAAGTACCATTGTTAAACTCAGACTTACAATATTGGAGACAATAACAATTAAACACCCAACTTTCTTTACAAAATTTTGTTTCGCAAAAGGACATTTTTAATTGAGACATGAAGTATGAAATTTAGGAACTAACCGCTCCACAGCCAAATTCACTACGAAAGAATTTTATGTGACCAAAAGATGACGCAAAAGCCATCACAATCTTGGGCACACCCCAATTTTGTGGGTCCCCCTATACCTCTGTAAGTCACAAGCTGAAGATAAAGTAATTATGTGCTAATTTCAGGTTCCAAGTATCACACAAGCATCCCCCTTTTCTAACCCTCAAACAAAGACATCTCATATGCTATGATATATATGCATAGTTAATTGGCGGAGATTGATTGTACATCAAGAGGGTGATCATAAAAAAGTTGACACCATTCAATAAGTCTTCATGTGAGATCATCTTCTTCGGTTTCTTTGGCCTTCAGTTTTTCTTTCACTCTAAGAAGAAGTGTTGTCTTCCATGAATCCTGTAGCATTACACAGAGAAACAGACATCAGACACGAGAGACACTAACAGGTTACCAAACAACTAGCAAGTGTCCTGTTGGGAGACCCAACAATTGGGTCATCCGGGTCGGGTTTGGGTCGGGTCATATTTAGGTCAACAAGGTTTCGGTTAGGGTTGGGTTATTTTCAGGTAAATAGAATCTCGAAAATTTTAGCTGACTCTTCATGATGGTTAATTTGCACCCAAGCTACCTACAAGATTACTAATGAAGTCATCGGAAAATTAGATAGCGTACCAGTGGGGTTATGCTATCAAATTCTTTGAGTGAATCAGTAAATTTTGTGACATCTTCCTCATCAATTGCAGCTGCCAAATCCTGTGGTCAAACAAAATGTGGAAAGCCTCTCAAATTACAGAACAAAATAGCAGGAGACATATAATGCAAGACAACAATAGACTAAGTTAGCATGAACGATCATGTATGTCAAACTAGCATGAATGATCATGTATATGAAACAATCAAAGAGCAATGCTAGTGTCAAATAAATGCACAAACTAAATTGGTAACGAGTAAAGTTAAGAGACAGGGATAAATCAAAAGGGGTTGCAGCAGTTTGTTCAGCAGACTTCATGCAATAGGTTTATCACAACAATCTGCCAAGTTGATTTTCCGATTTTGGGACATTTCCAAAAAGTGGAATAGCCATTTCCTCACTGTGTTCTTTTTTCCTTCTACAATATGTGGTAAATGCAAAAAACTATAGAAAACAAACTTAAGAGGATAAGTGACATACTGAAAGGAGTCTGCATTCACGTGTTCCAGAAAATGTGGGATCCATATCCTGTAGGTACAAGTGACATGAATATATAAGTGCTTATGCAGCATTGCAGCATGAGTAGGGCTGTTCATCGGTTCAAAACCGAACCGAACCGGGCCGAACCGAATAAACCGAAAACCGATTAAGGGGTAAAGTCCAAACCGAAAACCGAACCGAATAAACCGGTTCGGTTTCGGTTCTCGGTTTATCCGGTTCAAAACCGAATAATGCACACATTCATACGGGACTTTCACCGGAAGGAGTCAAACCGAATAAACCGAAAACCGAATAAAGGCTAAAGTGCAAACCGAAAACCGAACCGAATAAAAATCGGTCCGGTTTGAATCGGTTCGAACCGGTTCGGTTCTCGGTTTATTCGGTTTTGAACCGAATAATGCACACCCCTAAGCATGAGTAATTCTTCGTGAAATCCAATATAAGTGAAAAACGAACCTGGTATTTGTCCAATGCATTTGTTATTGCAACAACATCGCCCTTGCAGAGCTGACAAATCCCAGCATTAAGAAGGTGACCCTTAACTCCATATTTCAGCAAGTTATTATTAAGTGAATGTTTTGCTATTTCCTCAAAAATCTCAATTGCCTTGGGATACCTGGATCAAACATAAATTCATGAAGAGACTTGTCAATTTAATTCTAGCATTCAAAATAACATTCAACAATCAGCTTCACATGATGACACTAGAACTAGAATCACTGAACTTCAACAGCTAAATCGAAAAAAGATGTAGACATGGACACGACAATAAGCACATTATGGACAGCCTAATGGGGCTCTCAGTTTATATCACAATCTTATGTAGATCTTATCCAGATTTAGGAGTTTTAAAATTGTTCCAACAAGAATACAGACATATTTATCAAAAATATCTAAATGATCTCAAGAATTTTTAAATTCAATAACCAAAATTTGTATAATTCCAAATATTGAACATCATTTCATTCAGCAGTCCTGATAGGATAGATGATTTTGTGGCAGACAAGATAAGCAAATGAGGAGTATTTTATCAATTCATTCCTACACAAAACGACATTAAACACAGTAACAAACCACCACCAGAGTTCAAGTTATTAGAGAAATTCTGCAGGCCATAATTTGTATAATTAGCTCCTAATGTATGCAAAAACAAAATAGTTAGATTTGCACATGCCTATGTTGTGGTTTTCAGCATACCATGACCTAAAAGGTCAACAAGATAAACCATACAAGCACATAATCCCACAAATAACATAAAACATGGTACCAAATGTCGTGAAACAACAGATGATGATCCTCATTCTACAATCACATTATACATTTATATATCTACCTATAGTGTGAAATAAACATGAAAACGGAAAGAGAAACATTAGACTTTAATCCTTGCAGTGCAACATTGAAACTCATCAACATGAAGCCTAATTCACAATTCCGTCAACCTAATAGTTTATGAAGGATGAACAACATGAATTGCAGAGAAAGAGTGCACCCAGCGATAGAGGAAGGGAGCAATAAAAGAATGGCTTACTGTTCCAACTGTGCAGAAAACTGAGCAACTTTCAGCTTACACTGGTTTGCAGAAGTTGTCACCTCTTCGCTTGGAAATAGATCAGCAGCCTTGTCGAACCAAACAATGGCTTGCTCAATATTATCTTCACTCTCGTATATCTCAGCAATTTCCTACACATGACAATTGACTACTTGAATGTCTAGCTATCATTATTCAGTCAAGGCAGACAATCCTTTTACAAGATATCAACATCTGACTGCTGCAGTTTGCAAGAAACGAAAATAAAACATTGATACATGGCACACACTTATTTGGTTCCGGAAATAATCCTCTTTTTTTTTTTTGAAATTTTTACTGTACCTTCAGATTCTATTTGGGGGCATTTTTTGGGTTATCATACTTGTGTATAGAAATTTATGATGTTACTATGTTAGCATTTCGGTATAGAAATAATCATCTTGTTACCTTGTTTTGGAGTGATTCTTTATTGGCAAAAGACCATCCCCAGATGTCTCATCAAGAGTTGGTATCTAATCAATGCCATTACAGTCATCTCCCTCCCAAAAAAAGTCTTAGCAGTTACTCTACAAATTCAGAGTCAGACTCATTGCATTAGCCATTCCTGTTTAGCACTATTATCTTTCTCCCAACACAATCAGGTTCTTCAACTGTGCAAGGTTTTCTAGAACCCTAACAATGAGGATATTAGTCTATCAAATACAGAAATTACGACTGATTGAGATGGTGGGAAATATCGCATGAGTTTTACTCTCAAATTACTAGTGACTCATGAGGTCTTCCGTCAACATAACAATGCAACATCAATGGAAATAACCCATAACAAGATGGTCATAGTTTCATACTTGAATGCCAAGGAGATTTGTCTAGGTTATTTGAAAGTTCAACGTTGTCTCTTTAATTTCGTATCTGAAATTATTCATATTCAAATCTTCATTGACAATTATTAATAAGGTTACAGAGGAAAATGTCATCAGTGACCAAGAGGAAGTAATTTTAACTATATAGTCTATATAAGAAAGACGATCTACTATATATATCCATTGTACGTGTAGGATACTGGAAGTTCACAGCCATTTTACCTAATCCACAAAAAAGAAAGATCTATATCTATAGCATGAGACTAATAATGCCCCAGCCCAGCATGGGCTCAGCTAAAATAACATTTGAAGGAACCTAAATGTATGCAACTTCACCCCTACAAGCAAAGTGGCTATTTCCAAACGAAACTAACAGAAAAGATGAAAAACTTTTCAATAAAATATATCGAGCATACTACGCATAATGGTTGAGAAAGTAATAGTTCCAGCTAAATCAAGAAGAAGTGATCAAGTTATCTGATTAACCAAACATCAATCATACCTTAGAATATCTGGCAGCCATATTAAGCCTCCCCATTTCAAGGAAGTTATTGATACACTTCTCCAAGCAAGACACGGCCTCTGCACATAATCCAAACCCAGAGTCACTAAAATTTTCGTCACAGATACAAATCAAATTCACATATGAGGCAACAGTCAACATAGACACCAGACCCATGATCTAAGATACATTGCAAATCCAACAAAGCACACAAATATCAGACTTCCTTGATTAGATGATGAGAGCCAAGTATAGCCTTTATCAAAATTTCTCATTGTTAAACAGTTTAGATTGGTTGAGCTCTCACAGAGCCGCGACCAAGAAGAGACATGGCCGTTCTACTTTCGCAAGTCTTTCAAAAGGCTAAAGTAATAATAAAATTCCCACACCTAAAGATGTTTACTGAAGTGCAATGATCTTGAATCCACATAGTCATGCAATAGAACAATAAGCCCACATTCTTAGCATTTTGGTTCTTAGCCACGAGTGATAGAAATGTAGAAGCTACTCCCAGAGTATACTAGTACAGATAATATTTAGGGAAAGTAATCAGCAGGCTGAACTTTAATCAGAGAAGCAGTATTAGCAGAAGAAGCTGCGACGTACTATCTATGGCAACATAACTTGACATACCCTTAGGTGTTGTCTTTTTATAGGCATGACCGGCCTCCGCGTAAGCAGTTGCTGCTTCATGCTTGCTATCCAGCTGCTCAGATTATTAAACACATATGATTACTAAGTCTCTATAAACCCTAAATTAATTCAGCTCATCCCGGTGCAAACTACTCACCTTTGCATAGCAATCAGCCAACTTCAGATAGGCAGCACCAGCTTGATCCCCTGAATTCACATAGCAAGAATCACAAATAGTGCAAAGACATCCATAGTCTTGGAAAATTGCATAACAATTTATGCACACCAAGCACATTTGTGAAGAAAATAAGAGCCTAACAATGACAATCAGCCCCCAACGAACAATGTCCAATGTTTTCACAAATAGGCCAATCCTCATCCAACTGAAAATCAAAGAGCATAACAGTAACAGAGTTCATGCATAAATGCATGATGAGAAATGATGCTCAGCCTCGCAAATTTAAATTTCTGCAAATCTTTCTGATACAGTGCATTCATTCAAAATCAAAAACTATAACAACTCGCTAAATAAATAAATCCTATTTCATTTGTTATAGTAGTCGAAGTTCCCTCCAGCGCACAGAGAATTGAATTAAAGTACTCAACCATCAAAATTCAATCACCGAACTCAAAATTTGAACATCAACCACGACAGATGATACAATTGTCACAAACGCATGCATACATCAATCAACACAAAACTCGATTCCGACAAATGCACAAACCACAATTCTCAATCATTCAACACAATCGGTGGATCAAACGAACCAAAAGTGACATTTCTTTCACCGGAACAATCCAAAATTCAGGCAGAACAAACAGCAATCGAGATAACAATTGAGAGATAATTAGAAGAGTACAAGATTTGGCGAGTTTGTAAGAATTGGCAGCCTTCTCGTACAAATCGGCGGCATCTTCATGCTTGTTGCCGAATAAACCCCAACCGCCGAGCTTCTTCTCGGCCTGCCTCTCGAATTCCTGACCTCTGGACAAGTGATCAGCCATAGATGGGCGCCCAGATTGTTGGTTCGAAAAATGGAGATGCTGTTATTCGGCGGTAGCCTTTGTTTTTTATTTTTCAAGAAGAAATTCCTGAAGCAATTGCAAAAGACATCGTCAAATTATGATGGATGGGTGCATGGACCATCCTCTTATTTCGTACACACGTTAAACACAAATCACCAAAATGATAAATATCTTAATTGCATAATTTACATTTCATCTGAATTATTTATAAAGTTATATGCAAATATATTTAGATCATTATAACAATGTGTTTCATTACTTTAAAAGGTTATTGTAATTTATACATAATATAAAAACTAGCTTATATATCCCGTGCAATGCATGGAATTTTTTTTTGTATTTATAGGTGATTTGTTTTACGGAGTAATTTTATATCAATTATCAATTTAAATAATAATTATAATTTATTTAAATAAAACTATAGAACATTTGTACTATGAATATCTTATTATTTTTTGTACAAATTGTCTTCAGAAGTAATTTAGATAATATGATACTAAAATATATACTCATGATGAATATTCTTTTACTTGTGTATTAACAATATATTAATATTTGTGTATTATTAGTTTTTTATAATTAACTTAGGAAAATAAATTAAGAATTTTAGGGTCTTTTTTTTATAAACTTACAATTTATGTACTTAATGGTGATGATATTTGTAATTTATTCACCATTTTTTCTAATAAGAAAAAATATTTTACTTGTTTTAAATGACTATTATAATCTCAAATTCTTAACCTTTTATCTTAGACATTAACACAAATTTTGATACTTTGTATTTTATGTTTATTTTAGTTTCATTTGATGCCTTAATTATTTATGTAATTATTAATTTACAATTTTTTTATCGTGATGTTAATCAAAATTTTATTTTCTTTTTACAATTATTAAAGAAAACATAGAGCAATAATATACCTTTTTTTTTACGGGAGCTATGTTTTATACTTTAAGATCTCTTAAAATTTAGTTTTGTCTATTTTTTATATTGAGATTGAGATATTATAATAGTAAATTTGGAGGAAGAAAGACTAATTAATGAATATTTTTTTAATAAAAACTCATCAATATTATTTTAATTGTTTACTAATATTCATAAACTATATGTATTAGTTTATCCTTTTTGAAGTTGACATTTATGCAACTAAAGGAGTGATAGCTAGGTGGTAATTACCCTCAATTTTCATATTACCATCTAAGGTTCAAATCTTGATGAAAGTAAAATATTTTCTAAAACATTTATTTATAGGTTTGGAGTTTGCTTTGGAAAACCCAAACCTCTCAAGTTGCTTCTCATAGGTTTGGATTTCCCTTTGGAAGACATGTTTTAATATATTTAATTGATAATTATTAATTTACATTTTTTATAAATATAAAAATATACATAAAATTATACATTTTCTATTATGATTGATAAAATTAGGCGAGCTAAGAATTATACACACGTTAAAATTAGGTTATTTAAGTTATTATACTCTTATAGTTGATGAATATATATAATTATCAGAGACAATATTTGAAGGATATGGGGAACATAGGTTCACACAAATCATGTGGAAGATGAAAATTCACCCATAGAATTCATAAACACTACAACTATTTTTTAAGATTTTGGGGTTTTTGATGATAAACGAGAACAATAACAAGAATTTGAAAGGATATGGACAATTCCAAAGAGATTGAACTCACCAAATTGAACTAAGATGTTTAACAACTTACACAAGGATTACTCAACAAGCAAAGCACCATGAATCACCCAAGATACTCACCAAAGAGAGGAGGAAGAACTCACACTCACAACCAAAGAGAAATGAACGAGCAAATCTCACAAAAGGATTAGCTTCTCATTGAAATTAGGGTTTCAAACCCACTGTTACAATCTCCTCAAGTGAGGATTCTGAGGTCTAAGATCTCAAACTTCTATCTCTAATTCATGTGTTGTGTTCAAAATGAGGCCTTACATGTTTTTATAAGGGAAGGGTAAAAGGGAAAAGAAAAACAAAAGAGAAAAAAATAGAGAAGTCGCGTCCTGTCGAACCCAGACAGGTCACGGGCATGACACTGAAGGTCATGGGTGTGACCCTAGAGGTACGGGCGTACGTGATCCGGCTGGCCAAAAAACACATGCAACAAGGAGTCACACACGACCGTGACCCTGGGCAGTTTTCTGCCGACTTCAAACTCACATGACTTCTTCATCACAACTCCGTTTGAGCCCATAATATATTAATGGAAAGCTCTCGGTGTCTACTTTAAGCTCCCAAAATTAGAAGTCATCGGAGTTATGTTGAAGGACTTATGATAGAAAGAGTGATTGTCTATCTTTTTCTAACCCCCAAGGTTGATTCTTAATTCGTGCTTCCTCGTATGGCCTTCCAACCCTACCCCTTTTGTGCAAGGTGAACGACCACAATGTCCATGGTTTTCCAACGAACCAAAATGCCTCCAGTTGGTCTCCATTGGATGTGAAAAGACCGAAATATACTTGACTTGATTCTTATTTGTTTGGTGCCCAAAATGAGAGTCGAGGTTGACTCCGCCTCATTATTCATGCCGAGAATTGCGAGACTCCTTAGATTTAGAAGACCTGAGATGGATCCCGATGAGGATCCGAAACCATGACCTATGACTCGGGGTCTTCCTTAAAATAAACACCGCCTCCAATGATGACCCAGAAGACCCTCCAAGTACCCGGATCCACCTTAAATAGATCATACCCGGCTTTGAATTGTGGAGAGGACATGGTGGCTTTAAGCGAGTTGGGAGCCATAGGTTGACCAAAAGGGGACCGATCCCGATATACTTCGATATTATTAAAAGTTTAAAAAATATAAAATATGGACAAATTTAAGATGGTTACAAGATAACACCATCTCACTAAAATAATTAGGATTATTTTCCTAAAGTCCCGATCAATTGAATGTTCACATATTGATTTATTTTTGACAATTTGAGGTAAATGTCTAGTGTTTTTCCTTGACATGACATTGAAAGAGTAATCGAACATGCAATGATTACATCCATAAATATAATAAATGGTCAGGGGGTATCGAAGTTATTACCAAGTTAAGACATTACACTATGCTTAAATTTATTCATTTAGTTTGTTTGTCCATATATTTGTATGAATGTGACTCTGTGTTTACACACACACATATATAGTATTGTGCTACTAAAATTTTGTTAGATTAATATTAATAACCAAATAGAAAAAATATTTTGAGAAATTGTTACAAGTTTGAATTTCAAAACAAAAAAGGAAAGATTAATTAATATAACACATGATAAATATAGTGAAAAAATTGCAATAAAAATAAAGAGAAACCAAAATTTAGAAAAACAATGGTCAAAAATTTACAATAAAAAGAACAACTATTCATATTTTTATGTTTGATTAATTACTAGTAATATTTAAAAGCCTAAAGCAGATTTAATGCGCCTCTAATAACACTCTTAATGAGGAGTCGGATGGCTAAATGCATGAATCATGAACAAAAAATCAATCAAAAATAACTAAAGTTTCTTCCCTATGCTAAGTTTTGAACTTATACCCACGACAACCACAACATTGATTTGCCATACCTCCTCTAGCTCCGCCCTTGTAAATGGTTATATAACCATTACATTAAGAATATATAGGTAAGTTTGTATATTCGAAGAAGTAACTCTTATATATCTAGTTATTTTTTTATTGTCATGTCACAAGTATTTAGGCTACCACTTAAAAGGACATTCTCACACTAGGCATCAAGCTGTCAAAAAGATTACTTTGTGAAAAGCAGTCGATGGAGTGCCTCTAGGTGAATAACTCAAAAAAACTACCGTGAGACAAACTATTTTAGCAAGTGATTTATTTAAGGTTTTGCCATAATTAATAAGTTCTATAGTTATGTCATGATAGCTTTATAATATGATCATGAGTGATAATCTCTTGAGATATAACTTTTATTAGATTCATACTAATAAATTATTAACTTCTCATATATTTTTTAAAAAACCAACCTAAAATATATGACTCACGGTGGTGAGATAATTTCATACAAAATCTAGTGCACATAAAAAACATTTAAGCTGGCGTGGTCCCAGAACTTAGATTATGGACCACAAAGCATTGTGGTTCCAATATACAAATGTTCAAAAGCTTATATGTAACGCCCCCAGGTTACTAACCACTAGATTAAGATAATGATACACTAGACCCAATGATTAACAGCGGATAAACACATGGAAGCATTACTGCCGTCCACGGAGGCGGACAAGGCTAAAACTAAACCCAACAAAATAACCAAACATACACTAACTCTGATCATGCATCATCAAGACATAACTTAGCTTAAACCACCTCAAACAACCTAACACAACCCAATATAACTTATACAAGCCAAAATATCACAAATTTCCCTTAAATCTTTCATAAAGAGTCTTTAACCACCTTCAATCTCCTTAAGAAGCTCTAGGGTTTCGTCCTTCCGGGGCTTTTCCCTTCTCCTTTGTCGAGATTCCTAAAACAAAAATATAAAACTTCGCAAAGTGAGTTAAACTCAGTACGTATACCCCTAATAACGTAAGAATCTTTTCATAAATCAATTTAATTACTTAGCGCAGTTCCAAAATCATTAAAACAATATAAATGACAAACAAACATTAAAATATAACATAACTTACGTAGTTTGACCATACTTAACTTGTATATGGGAAACGTAACTTAATCTGTACTTAAATCACAACTTAAATGAAAATACTTTTGAGTTCTTCCTCGCAAAAGTAACATACATAACCATAACCTTAGAAATAATATATCATTAGAAGTAATACAATATATTTTCCAAAGAACCTAAATCATACATGACTTAACATATAACCCACAAAGCCATAACATAAACTTGACCTTAAACCCATATAAACCAAGACTTATAAAAAAAAAAATTGGCATGTAAGTCATAAAGCTTTACTTTTTGGGTTCGAAAGACCTGAGTAACTTAAGAAACTTTAGTCTTGGTTATCCTGTTATTATCCTGAAGGTCCCCTACTTGCAATCATCGGCTAAGCCTCCGTATGCGCATACCCGGACTGATCGGGAGATCCGGATGGTGGATAATTATCATATACTGGCCAGGTTTCCATGGTGTGCAACTAAGGCACTTAAGTTATATTTCCCTTGGGTGCACTAAGGCACGTATATAATTAACTTGGGATGCGCAAAGGCACAAAAGCATGTTTTTCCTTAGTGCGCACTAAGACACCATAAACGTGGTGTGCACTAAGGCACCATAAACATGGGCGGGGCCTTTATTAATTTCTAAAATTTGAAAACTTAAACCTTGATACCTTGACCTTGGATTCTTAATAAAACTAGCTCGTTAAACTACCCGTCTCCAATCATAACTTAAAGATATATCTATGTAAACTCCTCGAATACGACTTGTACTTATAAAAGGGAATTTATTCATGAACTGACTCATCCATCCAAAGCATAGAATTATCGTAAAATTTTCTAATATAAAAGGTACGCAACATAGATACTTAGAAATAACTGGGAAATTATCCCGATAACTCGACCTAAATTACTTAAAAAATCTATGAGAACTTGCATATATTTTAGAACATAAATCATGATACTTTACACATAAATATGGATAATACGAAATACATTTAAAACTTAACATAAATAATTAATTCATGATATTATTCATAAAAAGTCAGGCAATATACGTACCTGAAGACTTAAGAACACGTACGGGACGAGCATGGATTTGAACAGTGACTCAACGATCTTCTTGAAGGGACTTAAAAGATAAGAAATCATGAATTAGGTCCTAACTTAGGTGGTATCATGGATGAATAACTTAATGAATTTTCTAGGAATAATTATAACGAACTTGATTTCTAAGGCATACTCGTAAGGTCATATCTAATCCCACAAATATCGGATCATGGCATAAAAAGATTTTTCGGAAAGCTTAGAACATACACTCCAACATTGTAGTTGACCATGAAAGCTAGAGACGTGGCTAAGGAGGGTAAAAACTAACAGCTTTACAAGTTGCCCAGAATAATAACCATTAAACTTCAATTACTCGGAAAATTGTAACTCGAGCTCTACTTATCGGCTCGGAGTGGGTAAAACGTCTATGGAAATCTTGTAATACATACTTCAACTTTCATTTTCATCACCAATTGATTTAAGCTAGGGAAGAGGTGGAAATTCAGCCTAGAACAGAGGCAGCCATGTCAACACCAATTCTAGAAATTTCAGATTTTTGTCCTTCAATTAGAATCTTATAATTCTTTCTCCCGACATCCTATGAACGCATACCATACCATTCTGGAAAGCTCAGAATGTACTCTAAAACTTTTATGTAGCCCTTAAACCATAGCAAACTCTAACTAATCGAAAAACATTCATCTTTAAACTGACGCCAGAATTTCTCAGATTCGCGCGGTTTTACGATTTTGGCCATAAAACCCAATATACTTATCAAAACGACGAACCGTAAAAATCGGATGTTAGCTAACACTTTATACTACCTAATCATATCATAAATTATCGCAAAATCACATCTTAGGTTTTCTGGACAAATCAAAATCGAACCAGATTGCAATAACAGCTCACAAACTTACTTGTATGAATACTAATCTCATGATTTACCCTAAACACTTATAAAATCCTATCCTTCCATCACCAATACAAATTTCCAGAATTAAAAACACTCAGAAAATCATCAATTGAATTCATTTTAGAGACATGCAAGGCCAACACTTCACACATTTCATGAATCTCATACATAAATCAACATATACTTAAAATCCTCACTTTACTTGATCTAATACTAATTGATACACATGCCTTTCACCTTAATCGATTTTTCCATCTCTTCACAGTGAATTTAACTAATAAAATACATGCATGTACATAGTCCATCATCATCCATACTTATTTAATCACAAGAACACAAGAGTAACTCAAACTTACCCAAGACTTCTCTCTTTGGTGCTTGAATTCCTTCCTTTTTTACTTGATGAACTTAGAAACTCTTGTTTAACCTATGAAATGACATAAAAGGTCTACAAAATTCAGAATTTATCTAGGATTTTTCATTAAAAAGAGAGAAGAGGGAAGGTGACATTACACTTGAAAAAGGAACAAGATTGAAGGAGGAATGATGGAGGTGGTGCGGTGATGCGACGATGGCCGGAAAAGTGGCCGGAAAACGGCCAGAAGACGGCTGGCCTGGGCTGGACAGCAGGCGGCAGAAGCAGGGGTTGGGGAAGCTTGATGGCCATGAGAGAGAGAGAAAGTAAGAATGGGAATGAGGGAGTTTAAGTGATATGTTTCCAAATAAAATGGGTTATCTTTCTAAGGCCATGTATATATAAATCAATTGTATAAGATCAAGGCCCAAAATCCACACTCCCCTCCTTCCTTCGGCCGACCAACATGAGGCCCAAAAGGGAAAAATTTTATCAATTTTAATCTTCCCTCTTATACTTATACCTCCCTAATTCCTCAAATTACCGAAATTTATTAAACCGTAAAAATGTCATTGGTAACCCAAATAAATATATCCCTACACCTCCATGAAATTTCTTATAATTATAATCCCAAATTGACTTGGATAAAAGAGGGACCCGATATATCGGTATCGGCAAAGGAATTCATATACGATCAGAACCACTATAAAATTATCGGAAGAGATTCGTCAAGAAAATAAAAATTAAACTGAATCACTAACGATCGTTACACTGTTCAAGTCCTGCAAAAACATACAGTGGGTTAGAAAAACAAAAATTTTGGAACACGCGCTTTAATTATTCGTGGTTTAATTTTAACCTTGATTATTTAAACTAATTAATACGCATTAGGGGGTGATTTTCTTCGGGTTGTTACATTATATATATAATGTTCAAAATTTTAGGTATACTATGTTCAAAATTGTACACTATGACAATGTTTAAAAACTTATATATAATGTATCCCTCTCCATGAACTTCGGTTTATGGATGGAAGACTGCCTACACTTGAATGACTCAAATCACGCTCAAACGTGTTTTTCCTAAGAGTTTGTTGTTGCAGTAGTATTTATAAAATGTGTTAAGGTTTTGAATGCCATTTTTTTGTGATTCTTTTCAAAATCTGAAAAAAGTAATTTTTGTTTTTATATTTATTGTTTTTTATTTTATATTTTTAAAATTTATTGATTTTTATTTTTTTTCTTTATTTTTAAAAATGAATTTTTATTTTAAAATAAAAAAATAAAAATCACAATACCAAAAATTGAAACCTTTAAAATTTTAATAATAAAAAATTACATATTGTTACCAACATGTTCATCATCTACAAATTTTACATATACCTAGTAAACTTATGCAGTCGTATCATAAACTACCTAAATTTACTTATCATACTTCTACTTGCCAACGAAAATATCAGGGCTTATAGTCTCGTCATTGGTCACTCTACAATACTATGGGTTCATGTTCCCTCGCACTCTCTCCCTTTCATTTTTCATTTGCAAATTTTTGTCTCTAGCTTATATATTGTATTTGCACTTACACAAAAACTAATGTTGAGGTTGTATCTGACAAGTGAATATGTGCTTGGCACATGATTTTATCTGTTTTGGGCTATGTAATTGATAGAAAGATGCCAAGCCCACTTTCCTTGGTTTGTATTGGACCCTATCTTATGGCACTTGTTTGGTGTTTGAATAAATGGGCTGTAGCCAACTAACTTTTCAAAAAGAAAAAAAAAACTAATGTTGATGTGTATCTTTAGTTGAAGTCATTGAAATTGGTTGATGCCAATTCCATGATATGTTTGTCTTTATGGCTTCACAGCTTGTTGCGTGTAGTTTGAGACAGTACCTATATGTTGAGCATTCATTCAAGTTCGTACTACTTTTGAGATTGTACATTGTATTCAATATTTTTGGTTTCATTGAAATGATTTTTTTTTACTCCTTAATAAATTCTAAATATTCAATATCAAATTAAATGAGCTAGACCCGATAAAAATCCATGGATCCATTGAATCCAAAGGATCTGAGCATGGATCTACACATAAAAAAATGGATTATTGGATGATAATACGCTGAACTTTAGGGATATTGGATAATAATGTACTGAACTTTTTTCTTGGACTCTAATACACTGAACTTTGAGGGTATTGAATGATAATGATCGCACCAGAATTTAGTGGTGGTTGACGTGGTGGTTGTCCCACTTTGGGTATCGTTTTATTTTTTTCCAAAAATATATTAGTCATCCCGCCATGTTCTTTTCTTTACGGCAAAAGTTTTTTCGAAAAAATAGAAAAAGACCTCTCAAAATAGGACACCACCACGCCAACCACCACCGAATTGGTCTGAATTGTTATCATTCAATACCTCAAAGTCAGCCAGACAGAGTCCCCAAAAAGCTTCAGATTATCATTCAATACTTAAAGTTTCAAACAGATTATCATCCAATAATCCTAAAAAAATTGAAAAATTTAGATAAGGATGTAGATCGAGCCGGAAGAACAAACAAATAAATACGAATTCAGGTAGATTCAGCATGTGGATGATGTTATAATTTGTATGACTGTGTATAAAATCTTTCCAATGGTATTATACATTTATTCTTGTAACTAAATCAAGTTGGACCACGTACACCAATCAACCCAAATCAACATCCAAATCAGTTGTAGAAGTCCCACAGTAAGATAAGGCGTGGTGCCTTTTGAATTAGGAATGCAAGAAAATTGGTTCATATTGACGCATAACAAAAATAATAATGTTTTTTTGCAATCAAAATTCCCCAACGATCTTAAATTTACAACCATTAGCTTTAAATTTACCTTTAGCTATTAAAGTCTACAATTCACTTAAAATAATAATGTTTTGCAATAAAAATATTTTTTGGTTATTGTTCCTTTTAACCTAATTATTTATTTTTATTCTGAATTTAGTCTGTTACATTTATTTTAAAATTTTTATTGTAAATTTTATTTAGTGTTATTTGATTTTTTCTTATTTATTCCTGGCCAAGTGACTTTTGCAAAAAGAAAAAGAATTTGAACAGAATAAAAAATCAAGGAAATTAGAGGGAAAGAAACTTGTTGACATGGTTTACTGTTTATCTTTTTATTTATTAGTCATTTTCATGAATTTTCCTTTGAATGCATATTCTTTTCACATTTCAAATAAAATGAAATATACAGGTGTTCCATCTCTGACATGAGTATATTTCTATATATTACTCCATAAGAAAATATTCACACATTGTTTTGGTAATACTATTTCATAAATTTAATTTTGATCATTTCTCTATTAGAGTTCTCATTTTTGTAGGTTTGGAAAGACAAAGTTCTATAAAGAAATTATGAAGTGAAAATATTATGTTTGGAATTAAAAGTTAATTAATATGGAACGCAGAGAGTAATTGTTTGAAAATATTTTCAGTTTTTCACTACAAAAGATAATGATATAATTTCATAAAATGAATAATTATATATGTGAGAAATTTAAAGTTAAAAGTTTTAAAATTAACTTCTCATGCACAAAGTAGTTTTTAAATTTTAACTGCACATATATACAATAAAACAAATTACAAATATCACAAAGACTGCACATATATACAATAAAACAAATTACAAATATCACAAAGGAAAGGGTAATGTTCTACAATAAATTCCTATTAAAAAAAATGTTCTACAATCAATAATAGGAAATTACGATTTCTTCCAGGCATACTTGACAAATTATTTTTGCTATGTTCAATAGTTATCCCATACCAATAGAATCTGCCATTTTTACTTCACAACTAGAATAACTGAAATCTTCAACAAAAGAAATGTTTTTATTTGTTTGAGAAGATTATTATTATTAAAATAAAAAGAAGGTGATTTAGGGAAAAATTATACGTCAATTTCATTTATTTCTTTGTTTAGGTCATTTTGCAGATTTCTTTTTCTGTTTATAAATATAAATATATCAATAATCAACGTTGTTTATTACTGTTCTCATGGCATTCTGCAGAAATTTTCTTCCTATAAAATAATAAATAATGCAAAAGCAAGTTGTTTTCTTGTTACATTTTATATATTAGTCAATAACTTTTCTCATGTTTTGATTGTTTCCTTGTGTGTACTGTGTACACTCACATGTATATCCTTTTTCTGCTACAGACCACCTTCAATCAAACCACCAGATGCTTAGAATTGTCAATATTCAATATTCCTGATGACGGTTTGTTTGCGTGTGATTTACTTTCGACTATGATCATCTTTAAGATTTAATATTCACTTACAAAAAATTATAATATTACTATTTTAATAATATATTTTATTACGAAAATCGAAGCATTCTATAAATTCCCATTAAAAAATATTACCGTCTGTTTTATATTGATTGTCGCTTTATAAACAATACACGATCTCCAATGTTCTTTTTTTATTGAAAATTTCTTGCGGTAAATTATATCAAAAATTACAATATTTTATTTTTATGTTAATATTTTTTGTTAGAAATCTACTAGTATTACTTTTGTATAATATAATTATACGTATTAAAAAGTAATTAGCAAAAAATTTAAAATTAAACTGATAAATAGATCAAAGTGACAATTAAGATGAAACATATAGAGTAACACTTAACACCTAGACTATTGATAGAAAGACATAACCACAAGTCCACAACCTCTCATGGGCAGGGATGTCAAAAAATTGTCCTATCTGAAAATCTGGCTTAGGCCGACTCGGAAAAAATCAGGTATGATTATAAATTTTTCATCCAAATTTTGATATTGACAGATTTAACTGAAAATCCGAACACAATATCTTCCATTTTTCTATGGACCAAACCCAATATAGACCTGAATTTAGACTTGTTCAAATTGTCCAACTCGAAAAATAGTGAAATAAACCACGTATAAGATATCAACTTTTCATACAATATCTGATTCATCTAGACCCGAAATAATATAAACCCAAATTTTTAACAACCATATAATTTTGGGCAGGGCTAGCAGAAATTTGTCCGACCCGATAACCTGGATTTGTCCAATCCAGAAAAATCAGGTATTGATCATAAAATTTTCGTCCGAATTTTGAAATTGACCAATTTGACCAAAAATTTAAATACGATTTTCACAAATTTATATTGTCCAGACCCAATTTAAACTCAATTTATACTTGTCCAACCCGAACTCGACCGAAAATTGGGTATCAGATATCAAATTTTTGTCTGATACCCTATATATTCGAACCCGGATTTATCCGACCTGATTTTTGCCAACTCTGAATGTATGAGCGGGCTAATAAATGGCACCTTGTACTAATGACTAAAAACAGGAGACCCTCTCAAAAATCAAAGGACCATGATAACCATCTTGACTCAAAATGATTCTTAACCATCTTGACTTGTTCATATTTCATATTTTTGTAACTTTTATTAATATTTTCTTTAATAATTATATATATTTATCAATTATAATAATATAATACTTATTAGCTAGGTGAAAAAATATAATTATAGCCTAATTTTATTAATCATAGTAGAAAATCCATATTTTATACATAGTTATATATTTATGAAATAAATATAAATAAATAATTATTTTTAAATTATTTATAAGTTATAGTAACCCTAAAAATAATGAAACATATCTTTCGAATGATTTAGATACACTTACATTTTACTTTATTAATGATTTAGAAGAAATGTAAGATGCTGGAGTGTTTATCATTTTCGAAAATGAAAATCCACAAGGATCCTGTTCTGTTCTGCCCATCACCAGTGTTAATGATCTTGCCTTCCGATATTTCCGATATTTATTCCCCTTCCTTCTCCTTCTCCTTCTCCTTCTCCTTCCACATTCAACTTCCCACCATTTGAACACCCAATTGCACCACCTGCAACCCAAACTCAAACCCAGAAAACCCCACAAAAAAACCCCCAGAAATCAATGAAGATTGTTGAGGACGAACGAGATTCCGAAGCAGGTTTAGCAACCTCCCTGCTTGATGTCCACTCCCCCTTGGATTCCTCCTCCAAAGGGGCATCCCTCTCAAGCGCCATCTTCAACATCTCCACCACCATGATTGGTGCTGGAATCATGTCCATCCCTGCCACCTTCAAAGTCCTCGGTGTAATCCCAGCTCTCCTTGTCATCTTCGCTGTTGCTCTCATGGGTTACGCTACTGGAAACTTCCTCCTCAGGTTTACGCATTCTGGGAAGTCTACGACATATGCTGGTTTGATGGCGGAGTCGTTTGGATTGGTGGGTTCGCTTGCTATGCAGATTTCTGTCATGATTACCAGCTTTGGATGCTTGATTATCTACCTGATTATCATCGGTGAGTTTATGATATGATTCTTTGTTGATGGATTGTTTCTGATGGATTGTTTATGCTTGTTTTGTTTTTTGAAATTGGAATCAGTTTGAATATGTGATGGTTATCAGGAATTCAGGATCTGGGTGTTTGTGGATAGCAGATTTGTAGTGTCATGTGTGTGAACTCCGGTTAATTGTTCTGGGTGAGTCTAATTTGGGATTCTGGGGGTGAGATCTTGCTTTGGAAATTGGAATCAGGGTTTGAATGTTTCTAATTTTGAGTGTTTTGTTCGGATTTTTGAGTCATAATATCAGTAGGATTAAGTAGGTCAAAATTCTACCATTGTTGAACTTTTTTTCACCATTGGTAATTGAAAATTTATTATTATTAATTTCACTATGATAAATCACATAAGTTACAATATTTATGTGTCAACGGATACAATTAATTATTACAACATGTTACTTCGATTCAAATGTATTAATTTTAATCTTTTAGGGTAGAATCAATGGTAGATTACACTTTTCAATTACTCCCTCCGTCCCTTTTTAAATGTCAACAAAAACTAACTTTACAAAACTGATGTATCTTGGAAATAGAGCGAAAAAAATTATGTGTGGACAAAGATACCCCTCATTAATAGAGAGAAATAAAGGAGAAGTTTAAAAGGTGATAAAAATCTCATTCATTAATTAAGGGTAATATAAATATTTTAATTATTAAAAATATAAAATTGACAAATAAAAAGGAACAAGGTAGTTAAAAAAGTTTTAAGGGACGGAAGGAGTATAATAGTTAAAAAACTTTCAATTATGGTACAATATTCTTAAAAATATTAAATTTTGTAAAATAGTTTGTATCTCAATCAACATCATTACTTTTTTTTTTTATCAATACATCATTACTTATTATAACATGTAACTTTGATCAATATATATTAGGATAATAATTTGTTGTTTAGGGTTTTATTGAATGGACCGGTTTGGCAAATCTGGACAAAATTTATACCTTTTATATTTATGTTGTTGGAACCTAATTTTGACCCAGCTTAAAAAATACCCCCAAAAAGATAATTGCATAAAGTATTCAAAGTTTGTTGTTTTCTTAATCACCGACTCATGGGAGTTTTGCTGTGAATTAGGATAATAATTTGTTGAAAAGGAAAAGAAATAATAAGTGCAATCCATTGTCAAAAAAAAATGGGTAATATTAGTTTTTGACAACCTTAATATAACCTAATGAGGGACTGTGGATAAAGCAAAACAAACTGCAGAATGTCATATACTCCATCCGTTCCATATTAATTGTCATTTAGTTGACTGTCACGATCTTCAATGTCATTCTTTGATTGATAATTTCTTATATAATTTTTTGTTAATAATTGTAATACTATATTTTTAGGATAGTATTTTTCGATACGAATCTAATAATAGCAGGTTCGTGTAACAAGTCATTATATATATTGAGAAATTTATGATCAAAATTTTTAAAATTTGATTGTACAATTTCCAAAGATGACGTTAATACAGAAACGAGGAATACTTAAAGTACAAGATTATTGTCCAGATTTCTAGACCCATCCCCTTCACTTAACTGGAAAAGGTGTCATTATTTCACAGTTTAAATCTTGATGATGGTCTGATAGTGATTTCTGGGGTCATCATCTTATGGGCAACTAGGTGTAGAGCTTAGAATTTATTTGTCATTTCATATTTTATAATATAGTGGGTCATACCTGATAGTAACAGAAAGCAATTTGGTTGGAAATTTTAAAGCTAGGTTGTGTGTCTTTACTCAAACTGATGGCTGTGCTTCATTCTTCTGTCTTACTTGATAGATGTTGTCTTGGAACCTTGCCTAGTGCTTGCTTATTGGATAGAGTGGCACAGTGAAGCTTCTGCTTCATGGGTTAAAATGGAGTTGTATTGCCTAGCTTGTAATTTATGAAAAGACTTTGATTGTGATTAGTTTAAGTCTTTGTAGTAGTATATCACCTTTATGACATTGGACTCTTTCAATACCTGTTAGGTTGCTTTTTATTGCCATGATTGAACTTACAACCTTTACCGTACTGGAGAGAATCGACTGGACTTTTGTGGTGAAACTGTGTCGTAAAGCTGAATTATGAGCATAATAAAAAACGCTGTTACCTGGACACGATATGGTTTTGTGTATGGCTATTTTAAGCATTTTTGCAGATTTTCATTATAATTGGAAGTGTCAAGTGGTGTGCCCTTATTCGCGCGTAGACATGGTAGAAGTTGACCCGACCTAAAAATCTTGGGTTTTGAACACGATTTTCTAGCCCAAAACCAGCCAAACCCGACCCGCCTGCCCGAATCGACAGGTCAACTCGCGCGTGACCGATCTGACACGGGTACAAGTAGGGAAAGTGAAAACCTCGAAGTGTCGCATGTATTTTTTTGATCCGTGTCATTGAGTACTTAACTTATCACCTGAAAATGATCGAAGATTTTTCTGTAAAACTCTCGTAAATCCTTGGTATTTTCATTTATGTACATGTGATTGATTCTTTCGAGTTTTGTTGTCTGTGCCTTGCTTTGTTTTTCAGGGGATGTCCTCTCAGGGACTAAGTCTGGAGACAGAATACACACCGGTCTATTACAGGAATGGTTTGGCTTTCATTGGTGGACTTCTCGTGCCTTTGCGCTTCTTATTGTTGTGCTTCTTGTTATCCTTCCATTGGTGTTGTTCCGGCGCATAGGTAAGTACTTGCTACTTACCCCAATTAAAAATTTAAAATTTCAGAGAGGCGGGTTCCAGTTGACCCAAGATTTCAAATCCAATCACTACTTACTACATTTTACAGTTGGTTGATATTGTTAAATAGCCTACTTGTTTTTGTAATCTTCTGCCATAAAATTCTAACTGTCTGGTTTTGCTGATTGTAGATTCACTGCGATACACCTCAGCATTGTCCATTCTCCTTGCTTTGGTGTTTGTTGTGATATCCTCAGTAATGGCCATCCAAGCATTGGTCCAAGGCAAAACACAGAGTCTGAGGCTGGTGCCAGATTTTTCCGCTCATGGAACCTTTCTCAGTCTTTTTACCACCATCCCGGTTTTCATGACTGCGTTCGGATACCATATTAATAGTAAGGACGCTAAACGTTGTTTTATTAGCTGTTTTCTTATTGTTTGCTTCCTAGGCTGATAAGAAGGATATGACATGCGCCCCGTAGCTCATTCCCTGATTCCAATGACCGAAGCCAAACTGAAAATGTCGGAACCTGATTAGGAGCCAATAAAACCCGTACCCATTTAAAATCTGCAAAACCCGCCCCAGTTGGTAAGAATATGGGTATAGCCGTATAGGTGGTGTAGGCAAAAAGTGAGTATGGGTATATGCTCTATGAGCTCCATGTTCACCCAGTACATGCTCCATTTAAGCCAGAGTTATGCATATTTTGAACACTTCATATATCCAGGAAGTAACAATTTGTTGAACTAGTTCAACTAATGTTTCAAGCCCAGATCATTTAAGGGGGAAAAAAAACCCTTTATGTATGTATGTATGTATGTATGTATGTATGTATGTATGTATGTCAGTTTTGGACTGTTTGGTGTGCAGATTTGTTGTAGGAGTTAAATATATGTAAATTTGTCAATTATGTGCAAAATGGGTGTAATTTTTTGTTGTATATGTAAGGCTTGTTCTTTTGCGACTTATGATGAGTAACTTATTGCTGATAAGTGTTGATCAGTATTGAATGTTGAACACTGATGATAAGTACTTATTATAAGTTGAAAAGAACGAGCTCGCATACCCAAATAAAACCTGCAATACTAGTAGATATGAATATGGCCACCTGGGTAATTGTTTTACAGTAAACCCATACTGGCCCCGGCCCGTTGATTGCCCTGATTAGAAATGTCTAGGAGAAGCATATTGCATGTTAAGCTCTTATCAATACTTGCAAATTCCATGTTGAGCTTTTATCAATACTTACAAAATTCACCACCATTGCAGTTCATTCAATAAAAGCAGAGATGGGAGAACCGTCCGACATGCACTCAGCAGTCAGAATCTCACTGATAATTTGCGCCGCCTTCTATTTCTCCATCGGCTTCTTTGGGTACCTGCTGTTCGGGGACACCATCAACGGGGACATGCTCGTGAACTTTGATCAGTTTGCCAGTGACAGCGTGGTTGGCCTGGTGATCAATGCCATTGTTAGGCTGAGCTATGCGGCTCACCTTATGCTGGTGTTTCCTTTGATGTTCTACACCCTACGCACCAACGTGGACGAGCTCTGTTTCCATGGTAAGACCGAGCTGGCCCGTGATACGACCCGGTTTATGGGCCTTACAGGTTTTCTGCTTGCCCTCGCTTACATGGTTGCGATTGTGATTCCGAGCATATGGTATTGCTTCCAAATACTTGGATCTACCACCGTTCTTTGTCTCATACTGATTTTTCCTGCGGCCATCTGTCTCAGGTATCATATTCTCTCTTTTCTTTGATGACAATGCCAAGCTGACCCGATCTAATTGACCTGCCCAAGCCCGACCCGAAAATGTCCAAACTAGCTGACCTGACTTGGGCCGAATGCACCTTTAACTAAAGTTATTGGCTTTCAGAAGCCATGGTCATTGGACTGAAAATAGAGCAGCATGTAGGACTGGCAAAACTTACTCGACCCGAATCCCACCTGACCCAGACCCGGAAATGCCAAATCTAATTAACCCAAAATGGACCCAAACCTCATCCGACCCAAAATAAATCGACCCAAACCCGAGCCCTGTTGAGCCGAACCAAGCCAACCCAAATGGATCCAACCTGAAGCCGACCTGAATGATCGAATTGCTCGATCTAGCGACATGAAATCAACTTGAGCCGGAAATGACCCAACCCCAAACTTGCTGAATTAAATTGACCCTACATCGACCTGATTTAAATGACCCAGTTGCCAAGTCTAGTTCATGCTTTTACTCTAGTGATTATGTTACCATTTTTATTCATTTTTTGGATGCGAAGGATTCATGTCGATCTTTTGCTGTTTGACAGAGACGTTCACGGGATCTCAACCGCATGGGACAGGGCCGTGGCTATAATGCTAATAGGCGCAGCTTTGGCAACCAGCATAATCACAATTTGGACCAACTTATCCACATCCGACAACAGCGTATAGTTCTTTCATTCATTTGTTCATTCACATCTTAGTTCTCCACATTGTCCATGGTTAACACAGGCAGCAATGTTTTTCTGCATGCGCCTGTACTTGTTCGATCTTTAGCTGTATTCTTCCCTGCATATGTATATATATTCTACCTCAGGCGACGGTACCATCACCGGTACTAGCGCTGACAAAAATCCGGGTCCGGGTAAATCCGGGTCGGACAAATTCGGACAATGTCAAAATTCGGACGAGAAATTCATGTCCGGACCCGGTTTTATTTCGGGTCAAACCGGGTCGGACAATTCGGACGAAGTTAAAATCGGGTTCGGACAATAGAAAAAAGAGAAATTTTATGTCCGAATATTCGGTCAATTCGGACAATATAAAAATTCGGACAAAAAATTTATGTCCAGACCCGATTTTTTCCGGGTCGGACAATTCGGGTAATCCGGGTCGGACAAAATTTTGCCAGCTCTAACCGGTACCAGTAGCAGTACCATAGATTCACCTTACATGGGTCCGAACTCCAAAGTGGGGGGAGTAAGGTTTAGAGGGTTCCTTAGGTTGGGACTCATATTAGAAATAGCCTTCACTTCTGTATCAGATGGAGCTTTGTATTATGTAATGCAATCAAGGCTGAAGATGCATATTGTAATGGCAGCATAGTCAAAGTTTTCAATTATAAAATATAAGCATTATGGGACAAAAAAAAACTAGTTAAAATGACAAGTATTGTAGGACGGAAGTAGTAGTATAATTGCAAATCAGTCATGACTCTGGAATCTACACTATTACAGTCATCAATCAACATTGAGATTTATCTAACAATCAAAAGAAGCCTGAACTGCGCAAATTAAACTGTCTAATATGGTGTGCCTATCTGTGTGCACCACATATATTAAAATAAATAAATATTTTATGTAATGAATTTTTGTAAAAATTTGATGACTTTAAAAAATATTGATAAATTTTATAATAATATTGATATATTTATGATGAATTTTATAATTGATATTGATGGATCTAATAAAAATGGTACAATGGACTATATAACGCCAAAACCGCCATGAACATTCTCGAACCTGTGTCCAATAACAAAACTGATGTGGAATACCCACGTTAAAATTACAGAAGATATTCTCTCTGTTACACATTAGACAATATTGTTGACCGATACGTTTAATATAATATGTTATTAATAATTATAATCTACGTTACCTACACTCGACAATTAGGGCTGTCGTATTAGGGTGGACACGACACGGATCCGGACACGGGATCCGTGGCGGACACTGGGGGAAGTTGTGAGACACGGCCAAAGAACGAAACCCTAGTCACGGCAAACCCTAGATCGAACAATTGGACAACCAATTGGTGGGTATTCCGGGTGGTAGTTGAGGGCTTATGGTCGAGTCGACTGTGCGACCCCACCGGTAGGGTTTCTCCAGCCAGAATTCGCCAGTTCTAATCGCTGGAAGTGCCTTTTTGTTGACAGAATATCTCCCTGGAAGTGCATCGTTTATTTGCTTCTTAAAAAACAGAGGAGAGAGAAGGGGGAGGGGGAGGTGTGAACTACTGAACTGTCAATTTGAGTTGGGCTTAGGTTTTTTTTTAATCATTTCTACCTTTTTGTTTTGACTATTCTAAAATTGAAATGGTACTAATGTTTTTGAACTTTTAAAAGTTGGGCTGACTATATCTTTTATATAGGTCAAATCAACTTAAATTAAAGTATTTTTAGGTTTACAATTTTTAAGGATGCCTTTAAAAAAAATTAATATTTTACTTTTAATATAATTAAATATATTATGCAAAGGGGTTGTGTTTCTCCTGCCGTGTCGGACCCATAGATATCGTGTCCCCGTGTCAGTAATTTTTGAGAATGCCATGTCGGACACTTGGATCCGTGTCCGTGTCGGACACCCGTGTCACGAGTCCAGGTAACATAGATTATAATATAATTTTTATTACAAATTTAATAATTAATAACCATTTATATAATAATTTATTATTATATTAAGAAATTAATGGTAAAAAATTTTAAAATTTATATATAATTTTTAAGACGTAAATTAATAGTGATCGTAGAAAGGAATACTATACTACTAATCTACTACAGAAAAATGTACGTGGACCAACTAATGAAGATTATGGAGGTGTTTAGCTACCCAATTTTTTGGGTAACTTTTAGTTTTTTGGATAATTTTTACCTTTTTTATCAATGTTAAAAAGCTACTTGAGGTGTTTGGTAAAAAAACTTTTTATTTTAATCTTTTGGACCCAATAAGCTAGTTTCCAAGGGTTAGCTTTTCACAAAAAACTATTTTTCCAAATATTTTTGCTACAATCAGCTAACCCAAACAGCTAAAGTTAAACCGCTAATCCAAACAGCTACCCATTGGTTGCCAAAGACGACATGTAGAAAGTAGTAGTAAACATTAGGCCACTTTACATTAAAAATTACTAGCAATTCGTTACAAATGATTTATTTGAGCCGACAACTTAACTTTGCACTTTCCAGACAGTGTTACCGTCACAATCACATAGATCACAATCATGCTCACAAATCACAATCACAATAGTGGGGATTCAGTAGTGCTGTTATTTGTCGCCACGTCTTTTATGATGAATGATGATGGACGTCGAGTTTCATGTGGTTCGTTCTTCGTCTACGTCTGTCTCCCCCACATTACTGAGCTCTGAATCAAATATACGGATTAATTTTCTGTGAAATTTTTTATGTTGTTCGTTGAGAAAATAATAATGAGCCTAATCATATAGGAAAGAGAAAATAATGCTATCAAAAACTTTAATTTGCAATTGTTGAATGTAAAATTTAAAATTTTGATTGGAGATAGGTACTTATTATTAGGAAGATTCTACCATAGTTGAAAATATTTTCAACTATAATAGTTGAAATGTATAATTATCCTTAATTTTAATTTTACTTTTAAAAATTAAAATTTATATATATATATATATATATATATATATATATATATATATATATATATTTACCATAGGACTTGTTACCACAAGTAAATTTATATGTTAAGTTATAATTTTTCACAAAATTGAATATTTTAAGGAAATTTTATCATAATTGACTTTTTTTCAACTATCGTAGTTGAAAAGTGAAAATACCATTAATTTTACAATAAAAATTCAAAATCAATGTAGGTTGATCAAAGTAACTTGATACAATAATTAACCATATTTAGGAGAATATAAATCTTTTTAACAAATATGATTTATTTTTCATAAATGAATGGTATAAAATTTTCAACTACCATAATTGAAAACAATAGAATTTTCATATTATTTATGCTTAATTATAGAAATTGTTTTTCTTGGGTAAGATGTTAGCAATAAGCTATAATATATATTTTTCTTTATTTTGTGCTACTGTGTCAAACTATTTTAAAATTTTAATTATAAAATCATGTTTTCGTATAAGTATATTTTAGAAAAAGCTAATAATTATTATTATATATTAGGAAAAATTATTTGCCAATTTTTTTATAATTTTCATACTTAAGCATGATGAATAATTTAGAAAGGAAGGTATACCTTAAATTATGCCTTGAAGCCTTCCCTCCTAGTTTTAGGTTACTTTCATGGAAATGAAAAAGAAAACAAAGATTAAAAAGATATATCGAAAACACAAATTGTGCCTAAAATTTAAAAGGTTTATCATGTCATGCCCCAATGTTGGCGCCTTTTTGTTTTAACTCTTACATTTGATTCACATTAGCTCAACTATTGTGGTTGATATTTGTCAATAATCCAACATTAAGTTAATAATTTAACATTAATAAAACTTGATTCTTTTTTCTGTGATATGATTTTTTTTGAGGTGATGTGTAAATAAAAATATGTATAAACTAGAAAATAACAGTCACATCACACAAAAAACACTGAAGATTAAGGCTCTGTTCTTTTTTGTGGTTGGCAAACTGCGATGCCACAGCCTACCACAGTTTGTCACAACCCACCACAAAATACCATTTTACCACAATTCACCACAACCCACCACAAATTACTTTTTCAAATTTATTACATATCTTTAATATAAATTTTCAACCAATACTTTTTCAACTTACTTTTTCCAATACAATACTATTTCAACTATTTTTTTAATCATTAAAAACCAATACAATATTTCAACTCACTTTATTCAATTACTTTTTCACAATTATCAATACAATATTTATATATATATATAAAAAATCCACCACAACATACCAATAACCCGTCACAATTACACCACAACCCGCCACAATTTCACCACATCATACCGCGTCATATCGCAAAATACCGCATAAAAGAACCGGGCCTAATTTATGTTAACTTGATATTGGTATGCTAACAAACACCGCCCTCCAAAAGTTGAGTTATTATCAATCAAAATAAAATTCGGAATACTATGATTCGCAACTCCTAAAATTGAGATTTCAAAACCTAATAGTAATTTCGTTTTTTAAACCGACATGAATTCTTCATCACATGGATCACAAATTAAACAAAGCTCTAAATCATATGAAACTTGGTTTCAAATATTACTCCAACAAATCCATTAAAAATTTTCCTTTTTTTTATTATTCAAAACCATAACAGGTTAAAGAGACCGAAACAACATTCAGTGGGAAAAATTATATCAAGACAATAAACAACATAAAAACATCACAGCCAAATAGCTAAAAAAACAACAAAATTCATTAAATAAGAACTCTTTCTACTTCGTCAATAGTCACATGTAGCGCGGACAAAAAATTGGGTCTGGGTAAATTCGGGACAAACAAATTCAGATAATGTTAATATTCAAACGAGAAATTCATGTTCAAACCTGGTTTTATTTCAGATCGGACAAATTCGAACAATGTCAAAATTTGGACGTCAAAATTCATGTTCGGACCCGGTTTTATTTCGGGACGGACAATCTGGACGAAATTAAATTTGGGTTGAAATCGGGTTTGAATAATAGAAAAAGAGAACTTTTGCGTCCGAATTAGCGCTAGCAAAATTTCGTCCAACTCGAATTGTCCGACCCGGACAAACCGGGTCTGGACATAGATTTTTCGCCGAATTTTGATATTGACCGAATATTCGGACATAAACTTTCTCTTTTTTCTATTGTCCGAACCCGATTTTTGTTTTGTCCGAATTGTCCGACCCGGTTCGACCCGAAATAAAATCGGGTCCGGACATGAATTTCTTGTCCGAATTTTGACATTGTCCGAATTTGTCCGACCCGAGTTAATCCAGACCCGAATTTTTGTCAGTGCTAGTCCGAATATTTAGTCAATTCGGTCAATATCAAAATATTTGGAGGGACAAAATTTTGATAGCTCTAGTCACATGGATTATCGAATTGAAAACACCATTTTGCCATTGTTAAAAAAAGGTCCAGATACATTATAACATTCCAATTACGAAAACACCCTTCCTTGATCCCCCACAATTATTAGTTCCTCTCCACCATCATTAATCACACCAAAAAAGGTCCAGATACATTATAACATTCCAATTACGAAAAAAAAAACAGCTCGACGTACGGAACCTTTGCCGCCGGAGCAAATGATTCAGCCGGCGAGAACCTCCGATTCCGGCTTGCCTCTACTTCCGACGAAGTGGAAGAGAGAGAAAGACGACGGAGCTTCAGTATCAGGGGCGGTGTTCAATGTGTCGACGAGCATAATAGGCGCCGGAATCATGTCGATTCCGGCGACACTGAAGGTGCTCGGAATGGTGCCGGCGTTCGCTCTGGTGGCCGTCGTAGCTTTTCTGGCGGATTTGTCGGTGGAGTTCCTACTCCGGTACACATTTTCCGGCGAGAAGAGGACTTACGCCGGCGTGATGGGGGAGTCGTTCGGGAGGGCAGGGTCGGTGATGGTACAGGTGTTCATCATGATGCTGAATTGGGGTTGTTTGATTGTCTACTTAATCATCATAGGTACGTCATCACCTTTTTAGCTCAGTCTTCCATTTTCTTCTACTTTTTCTTCAATAAATAGGTTCAACTACGGTATAATTTCAAATATTCAATTTTGTAAAAAATTATAACTTAATATATAAATTAATATATAGATTTAGTTATTATAACAAGTTTTATGATGAATATATATATTAATTTTAATTTTTAATGGTAAAATTAAGGGTAATTATACATTTCAACTACCATAGGAATTAAATTCAACTATGGTAAAATCTCCCGAAAATGAAAATTCTATTGGCCCTATTCTTTTATGCGGTATTCTGCGGTATGACGCGATATGGTGTGGTGAAATTGTGGCGGGTTGTTGTGTAATTGTGGCGGGTTGGTATGCTGTGATGGGTTTTTTGTATTTATATAAATATTGTATTGGTAATTGTGAAAAAGTAATTGGAAAAAGTGAGTTGAAATATTGTATTGTTTTTGAATGATTAAAAAAATGGTTGAAATAGTATTGTATAGGAAAAAGTGAGTTGAAAAAATATTGATTGAAAATCTATATTAAAGATATATAATAAATTTGAAAAAGTAATTTATGGTGGGTTGTGGTGAATTGTGGTAGAATAGTATTTTGTGGTGGATTGTGGTAAATTGCGGTAGGCTGTGGCACCGCAGTTTGCCAACCGCAGAAAAGAACAGGGCCTTAAAATTTCACCTTAAAATTTAATGTTTTTTAATTTCTTCATTTGCAATTTTAAGTTCTCCTGAAGATAATAGTTAATAAATAATCACTACAACAGAACAGACATATGGGCGACCGTTAATATCGGTCGCAATAGGGCTCTATCGGTCGCAAGAAAGGGTGGGCGACCGATATCAGCTACCGATACGTATCGGTCAGATATCCGCTGCCGAACCGCGATCGATATATATCGGTCGCCAAACTTGCGATCGATAACGGCAGGGCGATCGATACGTATCCGTCGCTAATCACCGATCGATAGCGGCCGACCGACAAAGATCGTCGCTATCTATCGGCCCGATTAGCGACGGATACGATCGCCGCAAATTACGCGTCGCAAAATAGTGATCACATGCAAATGACGGATACATATCGGTCGCAGTTTTAATATTTTTTTTAAAAAATAATTCTTAATTGATATCGACTAGGTACTGATCATACTGTATTTGTTGAATTATCGGTTGCTGCTATTATTATATTACTAAACATTATTCAGCTGCGTATTTTTCCACCTGTCAGTTTCATAACATAATTAAACATATATAATACTAAACATTCATGCATATTTTTCATAGATAAACTAAGTTTCATACATACATATGTTTCATACTCTAATATCCACACATATATATAATAACTAAAAGTTCATAAGTTCAAGGTTGGGGAGGGAATTACGGGGATCCTGACAAGTTCAGATATTGAGATGGGGAAGAAGAACTACCGCCTTGTTGTTGATGTTGGAAAACTTGTGTTAGTTGGCTTTGAAGCTGGGAGAGGGCGGATGAGTGGGCAGCAAGTTGATCACGCACAATGGCATCGGTGGACGGAGTTGCGCCCGCATGCCTCGACGAAGAACTACCCTGGGCGGGGGGTGGAGTATCATAGAAGTACGAGGTCGCACTCCCAAGACCATATACAGCTTGGTCTTTGGGTTTGTACCCCCCTGCCAATTGAAGGTACAACTCCCTAGCTTCCGGGGAGTTCTCCATTATGCCACGCTTCTCACACTTTTGGCGAAAGGTTTCCTGCAAGCATGCACGGTCACACGCCGTAGTTCAAATACAATCCAAACACAACTTTAAACATGCACGGCCACACGCCGGAGTTCAAACATAATCCGTAAGACACTTTAAACATGAACAGCCACACGCCGGAGTTCAAATACAATCCAAAACAAACTTTAAACATGCACGGCCACACGCCGTAGTTCAAATACAATCCAAAACACATATACTAAACATGAACGGCCACACACCATTGTTCAAATACAATCCAAATACACATAAAACATGCACGGCCACACGCCGGAGTTCAAATAAGTTCCAAACACGCATAAAACATGTACGGCCAAACGCCGTAGTTCAAATACAATCCAACACAACTTTGAACATGCACGGCCACACGCCGGAGTTCAAATTCAAACGAAAAGAAACTTTAAACATGCACGGCCACACGCCAGAGTTCAAATACAATCCAAAACAAACTTTAAACATGCACGGCCACACGGCGTAGTTCAAATACAATCCAAAACACATATACTAAACATGAACGGCCACACGCCGTAGTTCAAATACAATCCAAATACACATAAAACATGTACGGCCACACGCCGGAGTTCAAATAAGTTCCAAACACGCATAAAACATGTACGGCCAAACGCCGTAGTTCAAATACAATCCAACACAACTTTGAACATGCACGGCCACACGCCGGAGTTCAAATTCAAACGAAAAGAAACTTTAAACATGCACGGCCACACGCCAGAGTTCAAATTCAATCCAAAACACATATATTAAACATGCACGGCCACACGCCGGAGTTCAAACATAATCCAAAAGACACATAATACAAGTACGGCCACACGCCGTAGCTCAAATATAATCTAAAACACAAGTTAAAGTTTATGAATATGTGTAAAGGAAACTTACATCGAGTGTGGCATCATGTGGGTTACTCCACACTGGATTCCCCGCAGGATCTCGCCCACAGTGAATGTGAGCGTGGACTTCAGACAGGGTCATGAATTTCCCCTCAGCCATCTACAAGTTAAAATAGTCAATGCTAGTATACATATAACTTTAATTTATTAATTATGCTAGTATAGGATTCACCTTCTTCTTCATATAACTTGCTGCCGAAACCGAGCCGACGTGCGTAATGCAATTGGCGGAGTTTTCATTGTTCCTATTTGCTTTAGCGGCATTGGACCGCCGAATGAAATCCTCGGTTTGAGATTCCTCCTCTATTGCATCACGGTGTTCATCGCTCATGTGAGGTACAGGGTCCGTCCTCTTCTTGGTCCTGACCTTGTACCTCGTATCAGTAGCCCGATCGCACAATTTGGTGTGCCACCCACTAAACACATCTCTTGTTAGTTCTTCATCTCACACATAATGTCGCTGTATAAAGTAATTTATTGGTGATTAGTTAAACGACTATTCCGTAAAAGAAAATCATAACCCGAATTTGCATAATTACTTACACAGAATTGCCCCCACAAAGTTGGTTTCTCTTCTTTGGACCATGTGGAAGGAGGCTTCGGATTTGGGTGGGAACGAACTTGCCCTCCAACAAACCGTACAAACGGGTATCGCGAACCTATGCAATCGTTATTTAAAAACAAATAAAGTTAATAAAACCAATTCTAAATAAATGTACATAGGATTTTATGTGATCATCTTACCAATCCTCCTCGCTCAAGTCGTATGCGGTTGGGGTATAGAGCAGGTCGATCGAGTCGCTCTTGCCAAATACTATGTGGTCGTCTCCCTAATATAATAGTTAATATCGTGTAAAATCAAAACACAAGTTAGTTCCAAACTTATATATATATATATATATATATATATATATATATATATATATATATATATATATATATATAAAGGCATGCATCTGAGTAGAATGCATTGCTTTCAACCAAGTACATGAAAAATTTGAACCAAGTTGTGAATATAATAAAAGTACAATGACTAGTAATCTACATTGACAAGATAATAGAATTCACTACTCATACTCCTCTTCATCCTCACTACTAATAATCTCGCACAAATAGGGTCTAACATATTATCCTCCTCTATTCCCACTCCCTCTTCCCCATAATGGATTCATTAGCATTAACGTTCATGGCTTCCTCATCACTTAAGTCATCTCGATCTTCAATTTGGTCCTCATCAATGCGGATAGTGTTGGAACATTTTGAGCTATCCTCTTGATATGCGGCATCATCAATGCCGTCAATCGCCGACCTCGGCTTTATGATGAGTGTCGCCACCATTGGTTTCTTTCTCGCCTTACACTAGGATAACGAGTATAAAACACTTGCATTGCTTGGGATGCCAAAGACGAATGGTTCATATACTCGATATTGTTTTGTGTGGTTCACATCCACGAGATTGTAATGCTCATGTTTGTTCAAACCATGGACGGAGTCAAACCAATCAACTTTGAATAAAATAACTTTGTAATTGCCAAATTTTCCTAAGTATTCCAACTGAATCACTTCTTGGAGCGTCCCGTAGAAGTCTACGCCGTGCATTCCTTTGACATATACCCCAGAGTTGGCGTTCGACTTTCCTTGCCGATGAACTTGGAAATTGTAGTTGTTAATGTAGTAATGGTTCCACCAACGCACATTTTTGTTAGGACCGTAGGCTAACGCTCGAATGAAATCATCTGTTTCATTTGAATTGATAGCCTACACAATATAATTTTAGCAAAGTCGTCAACTTTAAGTCGACAACATTTTGATAGTTGAACTAGAATCTTACTAATTCAATCAAACTTGATCGATCACCTTTCGTTTAAACCATTCGGGAAATTGTTTGCCAAATTTGCTCCACAAATCCCCTATTTGTGTGCGTGGATGTGATAGACACATGTCTTCTTCAAATTGCCTTGCAACAAATAATTTAAGGTGTTAACTAGGTAATTAGTTACATTGAGCATGTACATACACATAGCGGCGTGCAATCGTACATACCTTTCATACTTTTCCAACAACTCACTATTTGAAAGAACATATGCATGCGCCGCAACAAACTCTTGTTGGTTGAGGAACCTCTTTCGACCCTCACTAGGCGCATATCCAATGTTTGAGGAAAACACATCAGGGAGTGGTTCGTTAACATCGTTAACGTGCTTCACATCAGGGCATGCGTTTCTTTTAAGTTCCCTAGACTTTGTTTGAACTTCGGGGGCAAAATATGCATCACAGAAGTTTGCTATCTCCTCTGTTAGGTATGCATTGCAGATAGACGATTCTACTCGTGCCTTGTTCCCCACTTTTTTCTTTAAGTGGTGCAAGAATCTACAATATTTTACAAGTAACAAACATTGATGTTTCCTTAAAATACATATAATTCATCTCATAGTAACTATGAAAGATATGTAAGTTTAGTTGTACCTTTCAAAAGGATACATCCACCTATCTCGCATGTGTCCTCCTATCGTTGTTTCATAAGGAATATGTCTTGGAAGGTGTTCCATGACATCAAGAAGGCAGGAAATATCATTTCCAACTTGCATAGAATTTTCGTATGTTTCTCTCTAACCGGATCATGTCACTCACATTTACATTAGAAGCACATAAATCTCTAAAGAACTGGTGAGTTAGTCAATGGTTTCCAAACTTTTGAGGAAGTAGCTCCTGGTTGCAATTGGTAACAACCTCTCCATGAAAACATGACAACCATGGCTCTTCAAACCCCGCAACTTTGAATTTTGGGATCGACACATCCGCTCAAATTACTCGATAGCCATCGGGAGTTTGAGCCCTTTCAACCACTCACACAAGGTCTTAACTTCTTCTTTACCCATTTGATAGGAGCGTCGCATAGTTTCGGTGCTAGTCCCATCTTGGTGATGAGTTTCTTGAATGTTTAGCCGACGACGCTTGCAATGGGTGGCTTGGTCCCTACGCGAGTTCTTATCATCCTTCGTCTTGCCTTTAACACTCATGATTGTATTCAGCACTTGATCAAATACATTCTTCTCAACATGCATGACATCCAAGTTGTGTCGAATTTTAAGATCTTTCCAATACGAACTCCCAAAATATGCTTCTCTTGTTCCAATTGTGAGACTCTAAATACCCATCAACACGGTTATGTTGTTCCGTGGAGCTCGGGAAATTACATACACGATCCCAAATTTGTTCCCCGTTCAATCGAGGGGGTGGAGGTGAATTTTCTTCTTTATTCTTTGAGAAAGCGCTCTTGTTTTTGAAATGGATGGTTCTTTGGGAGAAATTGTCTATGACAATCGAACCAAGAATGTTTCCTACCATGTTGTAACCATCTAGCCTTTGTGTTCTCCATACAGTACGGACAAGACATTTTCCCAGCTGTGGTCCAACCAGAAAGCATTTCGTATGCCGGAAAATCGCTTATGGTCCACAACACGGATGCCTTCATTTTAAAATTTTGCTTCTTGAGACATCATACGTCAATTCCAACCTCCCATAATTGTTTCAACTCATCGATTAATGGTTGCAAGTAGACATCAAGATTGCCTTTAGACTTTTCGCCCAGAATTAACAGTGGTCGAAACAAGTATTGTTTCTTCACGCACAACCAAGGCGGCAAATTATATGGATTTGCAATCACCGCCAACATGAATACGTCGACCAAATCCGAAAGGGGCAAAACCATCTGCGTATAGCCCCAACCGTGACGCTTCGGTTCTAAGCAAATTCCTTATGGAGGGCATCGAAATGCTTCCACGCTTCACTGTCGCACGGATGAACCATAGTTCCATCTTCACGTGCATTCATTGAGTGCCACCTCATGTGCTCCGCAGATGTCTTAGTTGCATACAATCTTTGCAACCTCGGCCCGATTGGGAAGTAAATCAATTGCTTGTGTGCAATGCGTTTCCCACGCGTCGTCGTTTTAGCATACCTATCGGCTCCGCAGTGGTCACACTTATCTAAGTCAGCTTTCGCCTTCCAAAACAACACGCACCCATTGGGACGCGCGTCGATTCTCTCATGTGGAAGTTCTAAAGCACCAAGCAATTTCTTCGCTTGATAGTAGGTGTCTGTCATCTCATTGCCAGGGGGACATACGTCTTTCATTAAGGTTAACAGACTGTCAACGACTTTATTTGGGAGATTGTACTCACATTTTATGTTAATCATCCGTGAGACAATCGACAACAAAGACATGTCGCTACCTTCATAGAGAGGCTTTTTGGAGGCATCGAGCATTTCTAAGAACTTCTTAGTCCCTTCCTCTGGCTCATTTTCCCTATCATCACCGCAGCTCAAAGGCATATGGCCCATGGCATCGGTGATCATTTCTTGCATACTGTTGATACCTCCAAGACTAGAAGACCCATCAACAACAAGGTGTTAATTTGACCACTACCCTCGAGAGTGGCAAAAGTCTCCCCGTGACTTATCCAAACATAATAATTTGGACGAAATCCGTGTTTGTACAAATGTAGCTTCACTGTATCCTCGTCAATGTACTTCAAGTGTTTACATTTGCTACAAGGACACCTAAGTTTCCCCAAACTACTCCATTGTTTTGCAACAGGTATAAATTCTTCATTCACCCTACGTACGAATTCCACACTAAGATATTCACCATCATGTCTTTCATACATCCATTTTCTACTACTCTCCATTATGTATTTAACTGCATACAATTTACATATCATTGTAAGGGATTAAGTCACAATTCTATATTTAAACCCTAAAAATTTAAACCCTAAAAATTATACATTCAAAGCATACACTATTCTATATTTGAATTTCAAACCATAACCACACTAAAATTACTCAAGTAATTACTCAAATTCACCCTAAAAATTTACATTCAAAACACAATTCTAAATCAAATTTCAAACCCTAAACTTGACTAACTCTAAACAATGCCCTAAATTTGAATTTCAAACCATAACCACACTAAAATTACTCAAGTAATTACTCAAATTCACCCTAAAAATTTACATTCAAAACACAATTCTAAATCAAATTTCAAACCCTAAACTTGACTAACTCTAAACAATGCCCTAAATTTGAATTTCAAACCATAACCACACTAAAATTACTCAAGTAATTACTCAAATTCACCCTAAAAATTTACATTTAAAACACAATTCTAAATCGAATTTCAAACCCTAAACTTGACTAACACTAAACACTACCCTAAATTTGAATTCCAAACCATAACCACACTAAAATTACTCAAGTAATTACTCAAATTCACCCTAAAAATTTACATTCAAAACACAATTCTAAATCGAATTTCAAACCCTAAACTTGACTAACACTAAACACTACCCTAAATTTGAATTCCAAACCATAACCACACTAAAATTACTCAAATAAATTACTCAAATACAACAATATATATGAAATTTACAATTAAAAATCAACAATTTAACTACAAAAATAAATTAGGGACTCACATTGGTGGTTGCCGGAGATGTTGGAGTCGGTGGTTGCCGGAAAAGTGCGCACGGTGGTCGTCTGTGGTCGCAGCGTCCGCGGCGTCGATGGTGGTGGCCGGAGTGACGGTGGTTGGGGCGGTGGTTGGGGTCGGCGTGTGAGAGAGACCGAGCGAGATGGAGAGAGAGAAAATGAGAGTGCAACATTATCGAATGAATTCTGTCAGTTGGGCGGTTAAAAATGGTCGGCGACCAATATGCAGCGACCGATACCGTATCGGTCGCTGCTTTAGCGATCGATAGCGAGGCAGATGTATTACATGTTACCGTTGTCGAAATTAATTGGGCTCGGCGACCGATACGCAGCGACCGATATGGTATCGGTCGAAATCTCAGCGACCGATAAATTGGTCACTGCGACCGATACCATATCGCTCGCTAATTAGCGACCGATATCGTATCGGTCGCTAGGTATCGGTCGCCCGTGTCGACCTGAGCGACCGATACATATCGGTCGCCTGAATCGGTCGCCTTAGACATTTCATGTTGTAGTGAATTATAATTATAATTTCCATAAAAAATATAATTTTAAATGTTTTAGATATTATATTATTTATAAATTTACTCTATTTCGATGATAAATAGATAGATAGATAGGTAGTGTGTGGACTTCTAATATTTTTGACAAAGTTATATTTATTGATTTATCAATATTTATTTATGAATATTTTTAACTTTCTTTGGACAGAGTTATATTATGAGCCTAAGATATATAAATCGAGTTTGAGTCGAGTCTAACCTTTGACTTTATAAGTTCGTGAGCTTTGAGCTCACTTTTTTCCAATCGAATTGAGCCCAAGGCATAAATGTATGAATCAAGCTCAAGTCCTATAGCTTTCACTTTTCAAGCTCGATGAGCTAGCTTCAAACTGAGCTTTTCCTAACCAAATTGAGCTCAAACTAAGGCGGCTCGAACTCGGTTGGTTTACACCCCTAGTGTTGACCTGTCACAACACAATACTTGACTTTTTCTTCAACCTTAGCTTCTTCACTTAACCAATGTCCCAAACATCTCAGTCCCAAACATCTAATTTTGTTACATGATGTGTTTTGAACAGGGGATGTGCTATCAGGAAACCAGCAGGGAGAATCAGTACATATGGGCGTGTTACAAGAATGGTTCGGGTCTCATTGGTGGACCGCCCGCCCTTACGCCATCCTCTTCGTTCTCATCTTTGTTCTTCTCCTCTTGTTCTTTATCGCCGTGTTGGTAAGTTTAGTAACTTAAAACCTTTTCAACTTTTCATACTTAAAGTCATCTTCTTTCCTTTGTTAATCACCAACTTAATTTCTAAATCCTTTTTAGATTTACTCGACCTTACGTACCCTATTTGACTAACAGTTACCTAAAACACTTATATTATATTTTCATCATAGTTACAACTTTTTTAATAATTCTTGCAAAATCTTATTTCATTCAATGTTATTTTATCAAGGGAAAGAAAATGGCCCTGCATGCAGTGGCGGATCTCGACTTTCAAATTAGAGGTGTCCAATTAACAGTAAATTCAGTAATGTTAATATTTGAGCTTTTTTAGGAGTGTCCATTTAACACATATTTATATTTTTACTTTCCAAGTAATACAGGCTAGTTAAACTTTTTTCTAGGGCCAAGGGTGTCCATGGACACCCCTACCATAACCCTAGATCCGCCCATGCTTGTATGATCACCAATGTTTTATGCCCACACTAATTGCATTTGTACGTTAATGTACTTTCGGGTGACAGAATCCTTGAGTTTTTCATCGGTCGTGTCAGTCCTCCTAGCCGTGGCATTTGTCGCCATCTGCTCGGGCATGGCAGTATCGGCGTTCTTCCAAGGCAAAACCGAGAGGCCCAGGCTACTCCCTCACTTGAGCGGACGAGCCTCCTTCTTTGAGCTCTTCACTGCTATCCCTGTAATAGTTACTGCATTCACATTTCACTTCAATGGTGAGCACCCTATATCCACTAATATATATGTTGATTAAATGCATTTCATTTTAGAGAACATCTGAAAGGATTGTCATAATAGTTTTTGCATAATTTCAACAAAATATACTCGAATTCCGTTAAATTATTACGTAGCTTTGGATAGATATTATTTTCATTTGTATGAGCCCTAAACAATGTGTATAGGTCTACTTAGATAGGCTGACCCAGATTTACGAAGACTCAAATTTTCTGATCAATAAACAATTACTTAGAGGTAATTTCGTCCGATCAGGAAAAAAAAAAGATGGGTATGCAATGTACTTTTCATCCTGATTTTATGATTAATTGGACCGAAAATTTAGATAATAATATTTCTCTAATTTTTACTGTTAGAATCTAATTATGACCCAAATTTATGTCTGAATAAATTATCCAATTTGGTCCTATCTAAAAAATGCTTGAGCATGAGAGCATCAATAGTAACCTTCACGTCGCAAATTTAACATTGACCAATTTAACTGAGCAGCTAGCAGTCAATTTTAACCAGGGTGCTGATCATTCTACTCATCTTGGTTGCAGTCCATCCCATCACTTCCGAACTAGGAAAGCATTCAAAGATGACAAAGGCCACACGTATCTCCGTCATCCTGTGTGCCGCCATCTACTTTGGGGTGGGCATTTCCGGCTACCTCCTCTTCGGGGACTCCATCGCATCCGACATCCTCGTGAACTTCGACAGGTCCTCGGAGACCCCCTGGCTCAACGACTTGGTCCGAATGAGTTATGCCCTGCACCTCATCCTGGTGTTTCCTTTACTCAACTTCTCGCTGAGGGGGAATGTGGACGAGCTTCTGTTCCCCCGGAGAGGGGCTCTGGCGAGTGACAACACCCGGTTTTTGTCGTTCACCTTCGCCATCCTGGGTTTGACCTATGTGGCTGCGATTTTGATACCGGATATATGGGTGTTCTTTCAGTATGTTGGATCCACGGCTGCTGTGTCCCTGTCGTTGATCTTCCCCGCTGCTATCACCCTGAGGTATGTGCCTATTCATGAGGACATCGCGCGTCTCCTTTCAAATATGAAAATTCTAACTATAAATGATTTGAACCAAACTAGAAAAAAAAAAGGACGGTATCTTACCCTACTCTTGTTCTCGCTGTTCGGGCATGAAATCATTCTTGGACATTCAACCATTAGTTTAGATAAACTCGGTTTAGAATTTGTCTAACATAAGTAGACTTGGAAAACGGTTCATTCAGTTTAGGTGCCGGTCGGCTTAAATTTCAATCGGGTGGTTTTCGAGTCAATTAATGTTTCGGTTCAGTTTGGTTTTGGGTTAGGTGGTTTTTGGTTGTGTAAACTGATGTTTGGGTTAAATATGATTTTCATTGAAATGGAAACCTCTTTTTTTTTTTTAAATAGTAACTTTTGATCAGGTTCAGTTCAACTTGAGTACACTTTTTGAGGGAAGCTGTTTGAATGTCGGTTTGAGTAGTATATGTCCGGTTCATTCGGTTTGTGTTTCGGGTTTCGTCTTAGTTTTGTTAGGTTTAAGTTTAGCTTGTGGTTGAGTTGGTTTTTACATGTTTTTATTAGCGCTTTTCTGAGCACAATATATCAAGCTGAAATTTCAAAAAAAGACTTTCAACTATCAATAGAAGTTTGTGATTAAGTTTGGTTCTTATATGTTTGCGTTATTTTTTTGGTCACGACAAGTGATGTTCTAATACTCCTTGAATGTTCATTCACGACAGAGATGTACATGGTGTATCTTCGACAAAGGATAAAATTATTGCGGCTTTGATGGTGATTTTAGCAATGGCTACCAGTGTTATTGCCATTGGAACCAATATTGTAAATATCAAAGGAGATGGATCATAAGATCCTTGTCTATGCACAGTTTTTGGGGTTCAAGTGTATGTATGATGTAGTAACTTGTAAAGATGTATACGACTGAAGTTTAAAATAGTCTGTAAAGGTCCTAAGGGCCAACTTTCTATAGTAAGTTAGCAACATATAAATAGGCTATTATGTATGTAAGTATGTTATTGATATACTATAATTCTTAAATATGACGATTTTACATTATATCTTAAAATGAAAATAAAAGAATATGCATTTGTATTGCCTACTTTGATTTCACCAAAGAAGAAAGTAGAGAGTGAAATAGTTTGGCTAAATATGAATTTGAATGTAAAATGTCTAGAATTTCAAGGTGTCATATAAATCTTCTTCACGTGATATTTCTTACAAATTAGAACCTCATAATCTTGCTTGAAACTTTATGATTCATTTGTTTCATGGGTCATCCCTTAAAGTCAAAAACCTTAAGGGAGTGTTTGGAAAGAACTCCATTAAAAATTTTCCCGAGGAAATTTTTCATAGAAAGTTTCTCATGGAAGAGGTTCCCCGTGAAACATTTCTCTTAACCCCCTAAGGGAAATATTCCTAAGAAAAATATAGGAAATGATGGTCCACTGTAAAATTTTTCTTAATGTTAACCTACATCCAAATATATAAAAAATAAGTCTACTCGAAAAAATTGATAATTTCCCTAAAGTTTTTGACCAATCAAATGCATAATGCACCCTAAATAAAATTCTTTTTCCCCGTTTTGGGTAATTGGGCTGTGCACATGACCCGGTAATGATGGGCCTAGAAACCGTTCATAATAAGCCTACAGACTAATGCAGCCCACTTCAACAAAAAATAGCAGTTGGGGTTTTAAAGGTGGTAAGCCATGGCAATCCTCCCTTCTTCGTCTTCGTTCCACTTGCCTTGGCTTCACATCTGCCTCCTCAGGTCAGTTCTCTCTCTGTCTCTTCCTCTATCTACACTGATTACTATTCGATTCTTAGCATGACGAAATTCCTGTAAATGAGAATTCTGTGCAACATGATTCATTGTTCTGAAATGCGCTAATTTTTTTCTTCTGTGGTGCTTGAGTATAGTATCTATATCTCTCATGCCGGATTTCTGATGGTTGTGGTTGGTGTGATTTTTGATGTATTATGACTGGAATTTGTGTGGTTAAAGGGCGTAATGTTGAATTAGCATCGATGTTTTGGATTGGACTACACTTACTACATTACTGCACACAAGGTGTTTGTTATTTTGTCTCAATGAATTTCAGTTTTCATATCTACTGTTTTCTACTTTTGAAATGCCATTTTGTTCGATTCTAATCTGAAAGTTTGATTATTGTAGTTGTTTAGTTGACCTTCGCACTCAATTTTTTGCCTTTTTTTTTTTTGTTAAAGTGGAGAATGTGAACCAAGGGATCGTTTTTGTACTACCCAAATGATAAGTTTTGTTGTTAATGGGGTGGAGTAGTCATGGATGCATGCAAGATGTTACTATAATTTAGGATCAGGGAGGATTAATCAAAGTAAGCAATGATGACTGCTGATTGGTGTCTTTTAGCAAGCATATTATTGACTGCGATATTGTAGCCTAAATTGAGCTATCTTTCATATGATCTGAAATACAATTAGGTTTAATAATAGTAATAATGAGAACTTGTTTTTTCCCTTTGGCTTGCAGGTTTTGTTAATATGTCATTAATGGTGATTAGCCAATCTTATGTGTGTTGTTTGGTTGAGTGTCGTTTGGGCATCCTTGCTGCAAAAAGTTGCTGAGTTAATTGACCTTGTACTTAGGATGGCTGCAGTTGACGTTTGGTGACCGATGGTTGATTTTATTTTTTGAATAAAATTTTAATGTAGCTGTTTTTATCGTAACAACTTCGTACACACGTACTGGAATCTTGGTCGAGCCTCGTCTCCCAGTCCCATTGCGAGTGCAATGTTGTCGACAGCGAAATCCCTCCTCCGTTTCTCTCTTTTCCATAGCCGTTCTCCATTGTCATCATTCCGAGCCCCTTCCTCTCTCCTCCCCTTCCAAGCTCTTTTCTCTCCCCTCTCCACCTCCTCCTCCTCGAATGACGCCTACTTCGCCGCCATCCACCACATTTCCAACATTGTCCGCCGTGACATCTACCTCGAACGAACCCTAAACAAGCTCAACATCTCCCTCACCAACGACCTTGTCTACCGCGTTCTTCGCTCCTGCTCTCTCCATGGCATCCAGTCTTTCCGCTTCTTCAATTGGGCCAAATCCCAGTGTGTCTCCTCCTACTCTCCCACCGCCATTGAATACGAAGAGCTTGTCAAAACCCTTGCTAAAACCCGTCACTGGGAGACTATGTGGAAGGTGCTTCACCAGCTGCTTAAGGAATCCTCCTTGACTTTTTCCACTGAGGTGATTGAGTTTGTCATTCGTGAGTACGGTAGGAATGGACTTGTTGATGAGGCTGTTAAGGTTTTCAATTCCTGTACTAAGGTTTTTAAGTGTGAGCAAAATGTTGGGGTTTATAATTCCTTGTTGTTTGCCTTGTGTGAGGTGAAGAATTTTCAAGGGGCTTATGCCTTGGTTCGGAGGATGATCAGGAAGGGGGTGAAACCTGATAAGGAGACGTATTCATTGCTTGTTAATGGGTGGTGTAAGGCTGGAAAAAAAAGGGAGGCTCAGGAGTTTTTAGAGGAGATGAGCAAGAAGGGTTTTAATCCACCTGTTCGAGGTCGGGATTTGTTGATTGAAGGACTGTTGAATGCTGGGTACATTGAATCTGCCAAGGGTTTGGTGAGTAAGATGGCAGAAGAAGGGTTTCTGCCTGATATTAAGACATTTAATGCATTGTTGGAAGCTATTTGCAAGTCTGGGGAGGTTGAGTTTTGTGTTGATTTGTACAAAGATGTCTGTCGATTGGGCCTTTGCCCTGATATTGAGACGTATAAGATTATGATTCCAATTGCTGCTAAGTTGGGTAAGATGGAGGAGGCATTTAGACTCCTGCATTGCTCCATTGAGGAAGGGCATAAGCCCTTCCCGAGTCTGTATGCTCCGATTCTTAAAGCGCTGTGTAGGGCTGGGCAGTTTGATGATGCGTTTAGCTTTTTTAGTGACATGAAGGTCAGAGGCCATGCCCCGAATAGGCCTCTTTATACAATGTTGATCAGGATGTGTGCACGTGGGGGTCGGTTTGTTGAGGCTGCGAATTACTTGGTGGAGATGACTGAAATGAATTTGCCACCTTTGTCCAAGAATTTTGATATGGTAACTGATGGATTGAAGAATTGTGGGAAACATGATCTGGCAAAAAGGATAGAGCAATTGGAGGTTTCACTAAGAGGGGGTTGATGAATAGAGAACTAGGAAGACATTATATATCAGTGATTGAGTGACTCTCTGGGAAGTTTTGCGAAGGTCTTGCGCTCAAGTCCTGCCTACGTTGGCTTTTGCATCTCCATTTGTGGGAAAAGAGTGATCCAAGGATCTGTTATCACGTTCGCTGATGTCCAGAATGGTACCTTGAGACCTGAGTGCAAAAAGGCGATGATTGCGGGGATATTGGTAAGATAATTTTCATTCCCCTGCTATTGTATTATTTGTATTATTGTATACATGTTCTTTAGACTACTTATGTTGATCATGGTTATGCAGACACTTGTAGTTGTCTATATATTGTTTGTCTTCCTAAGCTTCAATAAGATTGCCGATTGTTAGTATCTCCTTGCTACTGGATACACTCTTGAATTTCGCTTGAATGTAATTGAAATCATAGAGTCCAAATAAGGGACACTTATACAAAAAAATTCTATCAAGCACAACTTAATAAACTGATTAGCTCAAGGACCTTGAGTCAGTCAAGGTCAGAATTAAGAGTGTGTGTCTCTGTGTGTGTGTGTGTGTGCGCGCGTATATATGTATATGTATATGTATATGTATATGTATATGTATATGTATATGCAATGAATTTGTCTGCCACAGATGCTGCTTCTCAAGGGGTGCGCTCTGATCAGATTATATTTACAGATGTTGCAGTGAAAAATGAGCACAACAAACGGAGTGCTTTGCCTGATCTATTTTCGGACACGCAAGGGTTGCTATTCTCTGTTTCTGCCGGAATTTGGCCGTCAGCCGTTGCGAAACTTTGGTTCAGTTTGATGTTGTTTGGTTGGGCTTTGGTTATCTTGCAATGGACATACCACTGGCGCTGATATTCTCTGGGCTGGTTTGCCTATGATTAGCCTTCCCTTGGAGAAAATGGCTACTAGGGTTGCTGGCTCCCTCTGTCATGCCACTGGACTCGAAGACGAAATGATAGTTAACAGGTACCCTGAATATGCTGGTTCAGACTTATCTGTAAATATTGCAGTATTAACTCTTCATAATCTACATAAGATTTCAATGTGGTGGTGGGTTCTTTTAATACCTGGCAAATGGGTCATTCGGTTTGGGTACATGGGTTAAGCTTTGGGTCGGGCGCTTTTCGGTTCAATCCATGTTTCGGTTCAGTTCGGTCTCAGGTTGTGGGGGGGGGGGGGTTGAGTTTCTCTTTTGGTGAACCGATTTGAAAAAGAAGTGTCTTTCTAAAAAGTTCTGATCGGGTTTGGTTTAGGTTTTGGGTTCACTTTCGGCTGAAGCTTTTTGGATCTTAGTTCAGGTCGTTTGGTTTGAGTTTTAGTCTTGAGTCAGGTTTGGCAGGTCCTTTATTTAGTGTGTGTTATTGGGGGGGGGGGGGTTGATTTGGCAATATTTGTGCATTGTGATAAGATTTGTGTCCATGCTGCTTTGAACAATTAAACTCTCTACTTTTAGTTGGGCGTTGAGTGAATTAGTACAAATGTGTTTGATCCCTGTGAAAAAAAGCCTAGCTGGTCAAGGAATCCTCAAGCTCGGCTCTTCCTAACCTAGTCGAAGTTTTCCTGACTGAGTCGAGCCAAAGTCGGGGTCGACTCAAGCTCTGCTCGGCTTAGCTTCTTAGTGCATTTGCTTTCCTTCAACCTTAGCTTCTTCACTTCGCTTTGGTCCTGAACATCCCATCTCATTCGTTGCTATCTACTCGGGCATGGCCGCATGGCAATCTCAGCGTTCTTCCAAGGCAAAACTGGGTCTGGACATCAATTTCTCGTCCCAATTTAGCTCGTCTGAATTATCTGACTCGATCTTACCTGAAAGAACACCGTGTCCGAACATCAATTTCTCGTCCAAATTTTGACACTAACCGAACCCGAATTAATCTGAACTCTTAACTTTTGTCAGCACTATGATCTAGTTTGGTGCTTGTATGCTTGCATTATTTTTTTCTTTTTTGGTGACAAGTGATGTCCTAATAGTCTTTGAGTGTTCATTCATGGCAGAGATGTACTGGGTGTGTCTTCAACAACGGATAAAACTGCTGCGGCTTTGATGGTGATTTTGCTGTTGCAACCAGTGTTATTGCCATTGCAACCAATATTGTAAATATCAAAGGAGATGGATCATAAGATCCCTGGTGCTGCGCACAGTTTTTAGGGTTCAAGGGTATGTATGACGTAGTAATTTGTGAAAGTGTATATGGTTGAAGTATCATGTGTCGGAGCATGTACTCCAAATATAACCATTGTTCACCAGCATATCTAGAGCACATTGTTCATTTTCATTATTATAATTGTTCACTTGTAAATATCTGGAGCACATGATCCGGGTGCATGTAGTATATATTGATGGAAGACATCTACTGATCAAACGAATTTTTGTTTCTTATTCTACTAAGCATGTTATTAACAATTGTCATATTATAATTTAATGATAGTATTTTTCATTACGAATCTAATGGTGGTAATTTTATATAGCAACACATTGTATATTTTGCGAAATTTACAGTCAAAATTTTTAAAATTTGACTGCACGATTTCTAAAGACGATAATTAATATGGAACGGAGGGAGTAATAAGTTAGCAACATATATAGAGGCTATTAAGCATGTTATTGATAATATAGTTCTTGATTATGACAGTTTTACATTAATCTTAAAATGGAAATAAAAAAAATATCCATCTTTATTACCTACTTTGATTTAACCACATAAGAATGTAGAGAGTGAAATTGTTTGACCAACCATGAATTTTGAATGTGAAAATTGTTAGAATTTCGAAGTATCATATAAATCTTCCTCAAGCCATTGTCGAACATCTTTCTGGTCATCAAAACATTGTAAGGAATTTTTTATGTATACTTGGAAAAAAACTTATTCAAAAATAAAATCAATATTCTAAAATCAGGTAGGGCGTTTAAGAAAATAGTTGTACCTTCTCATATTTAAACGAGATAATTGCAAGATTATGATATAACTAGGGCCGTTAAAAAGTTGTCTAGTTTTGATGTTGATTGATTTAAATGAAAAGAAGTCCGACCTCAAGTTTTACTTGAATTTTGGATTATCCAAATTTTTTTTTTTTTGAGAAACCAAACATAACGATTTCATTAATAGAAAATCGTACGACATTTACAATGAAAATCGTGATTGAACAATTGTTATATATATGAAATTCAACTTCCAAATAGCTAATACTAATCTTACTGACGTTCGGCTCCGATTTCTTCGATGACTCTGCATCTTTCTTCGATAACTCTACATTTTTATCATTGACAGAGAACCTCACAACCTGTGTTATAGCGATTTGAAGATCGATCTTCATCCAACGTATTAGATCACACCAACTGAACAAAAACTCTAGAAAGAGACTAAAAACCCTAAATAAGGGTACAAAAAACTCTTACAAAAGAAGAGACTAACTTTCTTTGCGTAAACGTAAAACTAAACTAATAATTGGGGTAGAAATCAATCAAATTGGAGCTTACCATTGACAAAAGAATCGATGACAGTTTCTCACAAGGAAAGGGTTGGTGGACCGTGCTCCCGGGAGCACATGGGCATCGTGAGCCCAAGGCTGGCCTCCCTCCCTCTATCAATTTTTTTTTTAAAATTATGTAAATAATTATTTTTAAATTTAACGGATGTAGCTTAAGTTGTGGGACAATACTATACCTTCAGTAAATTCTTTTAGATATATTTTATTTTCAATTTTTTTTTTATTTCCGATTTTCTTAATTTTTTGTTCTAGTTTTTTAAATATTTTTATGATTTAACCATTGTTACATGCTCATAAAAAATATAAACTATGTTCATAATTTCTAATAAAGTTAAATGTTCATAACCTCCAACACGAATGCTCATAAATCAATAGATAAATGTTCATAACCTTCAACACGAATGCTCATGCCCTCCAACACGAATGCTCATAACCGGACATTTTTACTACAATATTCATAAATCAGTATATAAATGCTCATAAACCAGTAAATGAATATTCGTAATCTCCAACATGGCTCATAAATCAATATATAAATGTTTATAAACCAGTAGATAAATGTTTATAACCTCCAATACGAATGATCATAACCTCCAATACAGATGCTCATAACCTACAAGGCCAATGCTCATAAGTCTCAAGATCAATGCTCATATTGTACAACTACTATGCTCATAACTTATAACTATTATGTTCACAAGCTTCTACACCAATGCTCATACTATACAACTACTATGCTCATAACTTATAACTATTATGCTCATTACATAAAACTATAATGCTCATCAAGCTGAATTACAATGCTCATTACCTATTACTACAATGCTCATTACCTATAACTACAATGCTCATTACATAAAACCATAATGCTCATCAAGCAGAACAACAATGCTCATAACCTATAACAACAATGCTCATTACATGAAATCATAATACTCATCAAAGCATAACTACAATGCTCATAAATTAATTATAACGACAATGTTTATTACATGAAACCATAATGCTCATCAAGCTGAACTACAATGCTCATTACCTATAACGACAATGTTCATTACATGAAACCATAATGCTCATCAAGCTGAACTACAATGCTCATTACCTATTACTACAATGCTCATTACCTATAACTACAATGCTCAATGCTCAATGCTCATTACCTATAACTACAATGCTCATTACCTATTACTACAATGCTCATTACATAAAACTATAATGTTCATCAAGCAGAACTATAATGTTCATAACCTATAACAACAATGCTCATAAATTTTAACCACAATGCTCATCGAATCGAGACTAGTATATTCATAACATGTTACAAGCATAATAAAAATGCTCATAATGCTTCCTATTCATGCTCATATTATATCACATATAATGTTCATAATTTGTAATGTGAATTCTCATAGATATATACTACAATGCTCATAAATTTTAACCATAATTTAAACTCAATTTCAATGTACATAAACCCCATAAAAAATGTTTATGAAAATATATTATAATGCTCATAAAAACTTTACAGCATCAAAACATGCTAATAATAACAATAGAAAATTTTTAAAGTCTTGTTCTCTAACAATGTTCATAAATTAAAATGCATATCAAATATTAAAAATAATTAATATTAAATACTCAATATAAATACAAATATAAAAAAATAAAAAGAATGCAATGAAAACTATAAAAAAAATTAAAGCAATAATAAATAAATAAATAAATAAAAGGATTAGTATATTAAATTAGAAACCCAAAATAAACACCATTGAAACATTATTAAAACCAAAAAACGAGAGGAAAAAAAAAGAAATGTGACTGGGCGCACAATGCTTTGTGCACCCGGGAGCATAATCGTATTTGCACAAGGAAATGGAGGCTGGGGTTTTCTAGAGAGAAAAAGAAAAGAGGAGGCTAGGGTTTTATGGGTTTTGGATTATCCAAATTAGTAAACCTAAAATTGAATGATATTATATTATATTATCTTCTAATTTTGATTTCTATATGTCTTTTATTAGTAGGAAAGGGAAAAAGCAGCTCACTCGTTGGTATATCTTACACTTCATGTATCAGCTTATCAAGGTTTTTTTTTAATAGTTGAAATTCACATTAAATATGTTATAAAGATCCATAAAATAGCAAAACGTCAAAAACAACAAGAAAAAACCAAAGTCGCTAAAAGATACACCTAAGAAGCCACAAAAATAAGGGAGATTCTATCAGTTGAATTTTTTTTCAAGTATGATAATTGAAACGTATAATTACCTTTAAGAAAATCGAAATTAATATATACTGCTTAAAGAACTTGTTACAATGAGTAATTATATTTGTTAAGATATCATTTTTTACAAAATTTAATATTTGAAGGACATTCTATTAAAATTGATTTTTTTTAACTATCATAATTGAAAATTGTAAGTACCATTAATTATACCATAAAAAATCAAAATTGAAATGAATTGATGAAAGTAACTTATTATATCAGTTAATCCTATTTAGTGAGATAAAAATCTTTTTAATATATGTGATTTATTTTTTGATAACTTAATCATTATGAAATTTTCAACTATCATAATTGAAAAGTTTTTAACTATGATAGAATTTTCATAAAAATAAATAGTAGCTAAAGATACAAACATCAAATCTCAAAATTCCAAAAAAAAAATCAACTAACTGAGTTTAGCTACAGGACAGGTGGTATTGTATTTTCGATTCGACTTTAATGATTTGTGTAAATTTTTACTTTATTAATTAGTAGAATCTTTTTTCTCATTTTGGGTAATTGGGTTCTGTACATGACCTGGTAATGCTGGGCCTAGGAACTTACATAATAAAGTCCACAGACTAATGCGGCCCACTTTAACAAACAGTACGATGTCGTTAGGATGGACTTGGGCATAGCAATTAGGGTTTTAAAGGTCGTAAGCCCTAACAATCCTTCCATCGTCTTCGTTCTACTTGCTTTCAGGGGTGAATTCAAAAACTAAATTTAGCGTGGTTAAATTTAAAGTCATGAGTACTTGAAAGTTTGCCATCTAATTAGTAACATTCAAAAACTAATATTAAAATTTAAGTATAAATAACTCATAAGCCTTAATATTAAAATGTGTGTTATGTAATATATTGCATTATAATATAGTGTATGATATGTAATATATTGTATTGTATATGTGCATAAATTATTTTTCAATTTTTTTCATTTTATATAAGTACATTTTCGTACAAAAGATTACAATATTGTTATCTCTTTTCCAAAAAGAGGGGTCACATAACCCCACGTGAACCCACCTTAGCTTCGCCCCTATTTGCCTTGTTTTCTCGTTTGCGCTGATCATTCTACTCATCTTGGTTGCAGTCCATCCCATCACATCCGAACTAGGAAATTATGGGCTTGATGGAACAACGTAGCGATAAATAAGCTACCTAAGCAACAGACCAAGGCCAAATGACGAAAGGCATTGCATCTTTAATATTACTTGCATGTTTCTTCAAGCTAAATCTATTCTGAGAGTATTCCATAAGCCTTCCTTGCTTTAACTTAAAAAATTTGAGGTTATCTTGATATTAGCCATGCGATAGTGTTGCAAAAGTGTGTCTAACAGGCCATATAGCCTTGAGAAAGCTTCAATTCTTCAATGCTTTTTGGTGACGACCATACTTGACTAGTCTAACTCATCCATTAGGGCTTTCAGTTGTGCCCAAAAGTGCTTCCGAACCGACACATCACATTCCTTTGACATCAAATGTGTGGCGTTCCTTTGGTTTGAGATAGTAATATGTGTGTCCCACATCAGAGAAACAAAAGTAGATGAAGAGAAAAAGGGTATATAAAATTCATTCCAAACCAACAATGAACCATACTTACCTGGACGATGTCAATGGGTGGTCAAGATGGCCCATGTCCTAGGTTAGTGGCCTCCATTGCACTTCGGAGGTGCACTAGCCTAAGATCTTCCCAAAGTGGGAGAGTACGTCATAATTTGTTGTTGTTTGCAAGCACTCCAAACATCAAAATTATGGGCTTCTTTCAACTTTGAGAGGTGCAAGAATCTGTCAGATCAAGCAAAACTCAGAGACATATTGAGCAAACCCATAGATAATCTCATTAGTGCATATAAGCACTGATTTAGCTGGAAATTCGAAGCTCCCAGCCATATCTTATCTTCTCTGACTTGGGTGAACTATTTGAAGGCTGACTCTCCCTCTGCATCTTGATGGTGATAAACCTCTTGGTGCTGAAAAAAACATCTATCATGAACTCCAGCTCAATCCCCATGGACAAAAGTTATGAATTTGCATATCAAAGTAACAATTAATGCTGATTAAAAACTCTTGACAACATTCACAATGCCATTTATTCATAGTACACTCAAAACATCTGATCAATCCTCAGCAACCACGTTAGAGAAACTGACTTCCTACACTCTGCACTTGTCTAAACCTCATTCCTTGAAATAGATGCTTGTTTTGAACTAACCCAAAATGTCAATTCACTCCTGCCTTATGAGAGGTTTTATAAATTTTCTTTTCCTTCCCACCAATGTCTCCCACAAACCACATACCAACTCTCATTGCAATCGATTTACACCTTACAACGAAGATGATAAGAAAGTCTCTGCTTGTTTCTTCTTACACTCTCCCTGATTTTCTTTTTTTTTTCCTCCTCGTAGAGAGCTTGGCTTCAAAGTGTTTCTTTGGATTGACATTCTTCTTAGGTCTCATAAAACCACTTTCTCTACCAAATTTGATTGCTTTCTCTTCTATTAGGGCTCTGGCATTAACAATTGATTCATAGTCGGAGGAAATTGAGCAATTATCAACCGAGACCTTATCATTTGCCATCACATTTTGATCATTAAGTGACGAATTTCAGCGATCTCAACCATAATGAGATTACCAGACCTAGCAACCACTTCAACTGACTTCTCAAGTCCAGTGTTTGAATCTATTCCCAAGGCAGTTGTAGCCTTAATTAGCCCAGGATCATTACTCACAAGCACAATTTCCAGTGAGTCATTATATTAATGCCATTAGCCAAACCACAACCATTCCCATTCTCAAGCCCAATCATATCATTATTGTGTAGCTTAACCACATCATTCCAAGCTTCAACTTCTATAGCCTTGATCAACTCTTTTTTCAATGCATTGGTTTGTTCATTCAGTCTATTCAATTCCTGAAAACAACCATTACATGAAAGTTGTCTCATGACACTAAGGGAATCAGCCCTTCGGCTGCCATCATTAGTGTTTTGAAGCTGATTCGCCATTTAATCAGATTGAGTATCAGGGGAGTTGCCAATGAGCAGTGGTGATTCTGGAACCTTGTCATTGCTACCTTGAGAACCATTCTCAACTTCTTGATTATGATCTTTACTTTCACTGGAATAGTCTGATGTTTCCACCCTGTCATTGCCAAAATCATGACTCATTGTAGGAGGTATGAGATGAGAACTAACCTCTCTGATGAAGACTCTGAATGCACAATTTTGAATATCTAATAAAATTTCACCATCAATTCTCCTAAAAGCATTAGTTTGAACCAGAGCACGCATGGCCTCAAACTGATTGGTTGAAGAAATACGTCTGGCTAATGATAATAATTTGCCCCAAGGCTGAGTGCACTTATGAAAGTTCTCCCACATCCAACCGCGAGGAGGGACACCTATAATGTCGACCCAATCTCTTCTCGAGTCAGTAGACTCATACACTGACCAGAGCTTGATTTTTGAGAACCAATCTTTTAACTCTCTTGGATTTGCTAATGCATCATTCATTTCCTGAATAGATGCAAAAGTGAGAAGGAACTTTACCGCACTGAAGGCGGTGATTTTCGTCAACGGACCAAAGTTGTCTTTGATTAAGTATGCTAAAGCATCTAGGTCTCTGGGATTGGAAGACGTGCATACAAGGCTTCTAACAAGCCAACCCAAAAAATCTTCATTAACCGCACCTTTTACTTTGACATTCGCTTGCTCTGTTTTGCTAGAACTGGTTGATTTTTGCACCCAGATGCGTTTATCCTTCTTCCCATTTGGTTTTTCCTTTGCCCAGTCTACAATGATTCGTTTCCCTCTGATAAGAGCCCGATGAAGTTGATTGATGCACTTCCTTGCTTCGTGTCTGCTCCAAATTTCCATGAACCCAAAGTTTGAGTTAGCGTTCCTCCTGATGACGATGGTGGTAGATTTGATTTCTACATACCTTCTGAAGATGCCACCTAAGCCAAACTTATCAAGATTTTTAGGTAAGTTGTCGATGAAAAGTTTTGAGGGGAGTCGATGAAAAGTTTTGAGGGGATTACCTCCCTATCTCTCAACCTCAATTCGCCCTCCTCATTTGCCCCTCCATCTCCCTATACTATGATGTTGTTCACTCATTAGCGATGAAAAATTTTGATTTATATACCTTTTCTTTGGCTAGTAGAGAATGGAAAAAAGTAGTTCACTCATTAGCAATTTTAGCATATGTTATTCCTCATGTATCAAGTTATCGAGTTCATCTACGAAATGGGCCATATTTTATTTTCGATCTGACTTGAATGATTTGTACAACTTTTTAATGAAAAAAGAAAATGTAATTCGTCACATTTATGGTGCGTTTGGTTCTTTCTACGAAAAATATTTTATTGGAAATCTAGTGAAAGTTTTTCATTGATAAAAATATTTTAGTGTTTATTGTACATTTGAAATCGTGAAAAAGTTTATCAAAAAAAATTATTTAAAAATGTTCAAACTACCCTTATTTATTTGTAAATAATTTGTAGGAGTATATTGGAAAGTTTGACTAAAGTAGTTTTCCTTTCCCATGGGAAATAAATTTTCCCAACCCCTCTCATGAGAAACATTTTCCCATTTATTATGGGAAAATAATGGGACTCATAAGAAAATTTCCTCATCTATTAGGTATATTAAAACAAAATAAATTGAATGAGATATTGCCATGTATCACACATATAAAAAAGCTCATTGTTGAGTTGGAAAATTTTTATTGGCTAGTTCATTTATTTAATTTATTCATTAGAGGTGTTAAATATTGATAGTTGTTAATTAATAAAATAAGTTACTACTAATAATAACTATCAACCAATAAGTATATAAATGTATCTTCAAGAAAAAATGAAGAGACATTGTCATTTACACATTCACACTTTACTTTTCTTATTTTTCTTTAATAGTAACCTACTATATTTTATTGATTTGTGGTATGTATCAAAACGAATATCTTTATTGAAATTAAATAAAATAAAAATAACTATTATTCATTATTATATGTGTTTAAGAAAAAATTATAACAAATATTTCTTGATCTTTTTATCATATTAATAATAATAATAGTTAATTCACTAAATTGAAGAATAAATTATTCGATAAATATTTTCTAATATATCATCTATATATATGAAAAATAAATATTTCAATTTTAATTAGTTTAAAACACATATTCTTATCAAAAAGAAGTTTAACACATAAGTTTGAATAGCGCTAGTTCTTATTTTACAACCAAATATAAAAAAATTTGATCAACTTATAAAAATTGACAAACTTTCCTAAAAAAGTGTCTCAACCTACACTCCTTATAGTTTGGGTAATCGGGTCGTGTACATGACCAGGTATACTACAAATAGTGGGCCTACAAATTTTCATCATAAGCTCACAGACTATAGCGGACCACTTTAAGAGTCAGTACGACGTCGTAAAGAGGGATTTGGGCATGGCAGTTAGGTTTTAAAGGTCGTAACTCGTAAACCCTAGAAATCCCGTTCTACTTGCTTTGCCTTCCTTTTCGTCTGCCTCCTCAGGTAATCTCTCCCTCTTTCACTCGGTCCTTTATCTACTAGGGTTTCCGTTCGATTGTCAGTACGACGAAATTCCTTGTAAATAAGTATTGTGTAACATGATTCATTGATTGATTTCAACTTGCGCCGTTGTTTTGACTGTAATGGATCTTTCCTTCTGCGTTTTCTTGTAGTGTTTATATGTCTTATTTGGGATGTTTGACGATTGGGATTGGTTTGATTTCTGATGTATTGTGTAATTTATGAATCCTTTCACTGTTTGGAGGAAATATCGATGCCAATTTAGGTGGTTTGTTGGGTGTAGGAATGTGATTTTGTTTTGAATTTTTTATGCTGGGGAACTTAATTGATTGTTGTTGGTCAATGGAAAAAGAAAAATGTTTACTTTGTCGTAAAATCCTTGGAGGTTTTAACTATAGTATATTAGTATGCATGAGATATAGAAGTTGGTAGATTTAATTCATCGATTCTTTTGATTTTAGGGGGTTGGGGTGTTAATTGTTATTTGTTGCTTCTGAGAGAGTGTTTGGGTGATCAAAAATCCCATGGACATTGGTCAACTTTCCCAACTTTCCAAGTTATATTTTCCCCGTGTTATGTTTGCGTTTGGGTCTTGGGAAAAATTTTACAAGGGCCCATTCAGTAATGGAGGGAGGATTGTGGTAATTTTTCTCATGGAAAACTTCCCGGAGAGTGTTTTCCCCTAGGAAATTTTTTCACTTTTTTTTACCAAACGCTCTCTTAAAAGTTTGACGAATCTCTTGGAATTAGTCTCTTAAGTAATGTATGGCCCCATTTTTATGGGGTGGAAGCTTTATTCAATTGGTTATATTGATACATTGCATTGAATGTTATTTTCTATTTTTCCAACCAATTGTTTCTTCAGTTTGTGTAAATCGATTGTAACTCAATCCTTCGTAATGAATAATGGTTAAAAGGAGTGGAAACCCTTGTATGTAGTGAATTGTTATGTGTTGCTAATTCACCTTTTGCTTGATCAGGTAATTGCATTTGTGCGTGTTGTCCTTAAACCCTAGCAAAGATGCAGAACGATGAGGGAGAGATTATGGACCTTTACATCCCCAGGAAATGGTACCTATACCATACTAACCTACTCCCCTTCTATATTGCTTGGAATTGTTTGTCTATTGAATTGACAATTCTCATTCTGTTGTGTGTTATTTCAGTTCGGCCACAAACAGGCTGATCACTGCCAAGGACCACGCCTCGGTGCAGATCAACATCGGACATTTGGATGAGAGGGGTGTCTACACTGGCAGCTTCACCACTGTTGCTCTATCCGGTTTTGTTCGTGCCCAGGTCTGAGACTGACATGCTAATTAATGTTAATCGATGTGTGAATTTTGACGCAGTTTTGCTAAAGATTGGATGCTGAATTTTGCAGGGAGATGCCGACAGTGCTGTGGATCGCCTCTGGCAGAAGAAGAAGGCTCAACTTGGCCAACAATGAGTTGATATTTCGCGACCTAGAATCTAGATAGCATTATTGATGATGGATATCTTTGAAACTTGGTTTTGGATGCTCTAGTTATGGTTGGAGACATCAATATTTTTGAGACTTGGTCAATCAATAGTAATTTGCCTTTTGATGCTTAGAGTTTGTGTGAACTGAGTGATCAATCTATGAAAATCTAGATATTTGATTGAAGATTACTAGTTTGATGAATTGCTATTTGCTTATTAATGTGATTGTTTTAGGTGGTGTTTTGCCTCAAGCAATTTGGCTGGTTCTTGAGTATAATTGTTGAGCACCAACATGTGTGAGAAAGGAGGCAAAACAACTAACTTGCTATTATTATTAGCATATTATATATTTGAAACTTGTGAGGCCTCAACGAGAATGTAAATAAATTTTGGAATATCGACAACCTACGAGAGATTATGATGTTAGGAACAGGGTAAGGCTCTAATTTAGCATTTTGATTCATCTAAGATTCTAAATTATGATCCCTCTTTATTTCTACTTCCTCTAGAGACTAGAGTCCTTCCCTTCTGGTTTTGAGGAATCTATTGCTGAGGGTGCTAAAATACACGTTAGAAGAAAGACAAGAAAGTTTTGGGTGCTAAAATACACATTAGAAGAAAGACGAGAAAGTTTTATTGCAGACTAAATCAAAGGACAAATCAAATAAAGATGAAGTTCCCAAAGGCGGTTGGGAGTGAACAATCACGATATTTGAATCACAAATTCCAGGAATCCATAATGAATTGCTATCTTGAAAGGGGGGGGGGGGTATAATTCTATAACCAGCTACAATTTCTGTGCTAATAGTTATTTTCTCAACTTAAAGACTACATTTGATAGCTGAAATACCAACGAATATACCCATAAATTGGGAGCACATTGCGCTAATGTTCAAGGTAAAAAAACTGCACATAGAAGCAGAGCATCCGTCTCAAAAGACACTCCAACAAGGAAAAGGGCCTGCAGTAATAGCTCTCGATGAAATGTTGTTGACATGGGGAAGTCCGTACTGGTGATTATTGCTACCAGAGATCCGATAAACTAGCAAAAATTTGCTTTTCCAACTTTATCGGATGTGTCACACATCTTGAAATCTTCTTAGTAAATCCGACTTGTATCTTGTAATATCTTGATCGTCTACTGGGTCTGGAACAGACGAGATCGCTGGAACAACTCCAGCATGATGTAGGGCGATCACAGCTTCATCTCTAAACATAGGCAAACTCAGCATTTCTCAACAAGTATATTGTGTATATTTCAAAACAAACCACATTGTTAGAATGTGTATATTTCTTTATGACACAACCCGACAAGTTAGGTCCCTTTTTTTTTGGAACACTTCATCCAAGATAATTGCCAATTGGCTGGGAGCTATTTTATTTTCGCATGGATGATGTCTACCAACCGCGATGTAGATGGCTCTGATCAAATGGTGCGCTACACCATTTGTACTCCTAGTCTGGGTCTTGCTTTTGAAAGCGTTTTGTAAAGACAAAACCTTTTAAAGACATTAGGTAATAGAGGCTTTGAACATAAACAGAATTGGAAGAGACTATACAACCAGCTAGAATTTCAATAAGAGAAATCCAGTTTACCTAATTCCAAAGCTCAACTACAACTGGGCAGCAATCAGTCTTGTGAAAATAGATTATGTTCCTCACAAGATAAAGGTTCAATCTACAGGAATTCTTTTCGTACACCCACCCACCCCAAGAAAATTCTAAGTAGGGAGGTATCATCATAGTGAAAATGAGTGGACAAAACATGAGAACAAGCTCTTCGAGAATGTTCTATCTGAACTATATCTAAGCTATCCTTGTTCGTTCCAAAGTATCAAGATTGTTCGTCCTTCCAAAACCCTTGATGAGATCAAAATCCATTTTGGAAAACTTGTCCACGGTGTTCTAGCAATTGAGAAGGCTTAGGTCCCCTTGCACAATTATGGAAAAAATCATCGAGTTGAGAATCATGAACATAAGGGTGCCCCATGGACTGAAGATGAGCATGAGCAACTTCTTCCTAAAACCCTAGCTAGCTAGCCAAAGCATATAGTATCTTTACATGTTATTATGTATCTTCAAATACTTTATCACAAGTTTTAAGTAAGGATATAGTCATATTCAATCACCCTAGAACATAATTATGCGGCTAATTAATGTATATTTGGTGAATTTGTAAAAACATGTCCTTTCTTGTAGGATAAACGGATATGGAAAAGGGTAGTGGAGGAACATATCAAGGTACTTCGCACCAAACACGACACCATCGCAAGTGGAGCCATGTACAGAAGTACTTAAGGTGAGTAAAGTGCTCGATGCTTAGGTTAACCTCCTCAACTTACACCTACACCATGCTCACTTGTGTTGGAGGAGGAACAAGTTTTTCACCTTGCTTTATCTTCTTTTAAAAGTATCCAGCTTGCTCGTCTCTCTTAAGATTTTAAGTTTATATTTACCGTATAGTAGAGTGTTTGCAGACATTATGCTCATATGATGTTACATTGCCGACTTATCATTTTTTTGACTAGTTGCCGCATTTGATGCAGTTATCATGATAACAATTCTCTTGTTTGAGCGCCCCCCCCCCCCTTGAGCGGGGTGTTTTCATTAGATGTTTCACAATCCATGACCATCAAAAACTATAATTGCAAGTGAATACAAACATCATAAAGAAGCAAATCTGGCCTGACGCTGAAAGCGCAGAAAGAGCTTTCAATGCTTCCTTCCGTGTTTTGTCATCCTTAGCATTGCTCAACATGTTCACAAGTTCTTCAGCTCCTCCCAACTCCAAAATTTTCTTCCTTCTTTCATCTATATCATGTGATGGGTCAATGGACATGAAAACAACAGATTGATAATGTATTTCAACCATTGAAAACAACAGATAAAGAATGTCATCCTTTCAAGACTTGTAGTTCCTTTTTCATGAGAGGAAGAAACTAACAAGAAATTATGACGCAGCCATCAAGAAAGTCAAGCTGCCACATCATTACATGGGACGCCTATCGGCTTCTCTATGATTTACATTAAACATGCACCGGACACCTAATACTCGATATACACATCAATCATTGAGCTATCCATGCCTGAATTCTAGGGACAACCAAGGAAAGGTTTCAATGCCAACCGTTCTTGAAACTGATACTAATAGCTAGCTACCTCACGACTGTAGCAATTTCCAACAGCAATTAAACATCATTAAGATTGTCGTGTTGAAACATCAAGGTAAACTTACACTGAGCACAAGCCGTTCAAAGGGGAAATAAGAAAGAAAGAACAGAAATTACCATCAATGGCAAAACGGGCAAGCCTAGACGCTCCCATTCTTTTGAACAAGGGATCCTTGACTTGCAAAAGTGATACAGACTGTTGTATCAAATTATCTCCTACAAAGTGATACAAAAGAAAACTTATTGTCATACAAAAATAGGCATTTTTTTCTAGCAAAAACTAATCTTGCTGCAAACAATCCACAATACCCATGTATGGGAAAAGCTGGTAGCCAACAGCAGTAGCAGTGCCAGCAAATATAAGCTTAAGCAGCCATCCAACTTTCCTCTCAGCTTCTTCCTCGATAGATAAATCATCTGAAAACCCAAATTCAAACAGCTAACCCTAGATAAATAAAATCTTCAAAATTACGAAAATCACAGGGGCCGAATGATTCTGACCTTTTGGGTTGAGAGACGACGAATTGTTGGGGGGTCGGACATTGCGAGGTTTAGTTCTGCACATGTACTTGATATAAACAAAAACCCCATTACAAACTAAAGCAAGCAAATCACAACTATAATGGCTCGAATCGCAAACCCGAAATTAGGGTTTCAATAAAGAGCGATTGAAGAGGGTGCTTACAGTGTAGAGCTGAGCAGCAAGACCACGCATTTTGGATCAATTGTGTCGTGTCGATGTTGGTTGGTGTGGGAGAAATGAATGAATTCGAAGTATCTTTTACAAGAATCTTAGATTAGAGGTTGGCAATGGCGGTTTGGAAGGATTCTGGGGATGCAAATTGGGGTACTCTGGAAATGTAAACGGTCAGAGTTACAGAATGGAGAAGGGAGCGGAAGTGCAGAAACATGGAGCTTTATGGGTAGTACTTCGTCGATTATTTACTTTTTTTGTTGGAAAATTGTGGAAAAATCATGCTCCAAAAATTATTTATTGTTATAATTTGAATTGTAATTTCAACAATTGAAGGAAGAGATTGAGACAATATAAAATAATAAGGAGAGAAATGGGACAAATAAGAAAGATGAATATCTTTTATTGCTTATATAACATGTGTATTTAGTATTTTACAGGGATACAAGTTTGAGCTTCAAGATATGAATAATAACGTAACATAAACTAATGTAATATAGCACATGAAAATGGGTATTCACAATAACATTTCATAACATTTATTTGCATTTTTGTTGAAAAAATAAGGGGAAATCATACTCCAAAATTATTTAGTCATTTTTATTGGTGAACCTTTAAAATAAAGTTTGTATAAGTTAGTTATAGAATAAGTAGGTGAAAGTTGAAGTTGAACTTAAGGAAATTTTTTTGGACAAAATTTAGCAAAAAATTGTGGTCAAAGCTCTCTTCGAGGAAAGTCTCTTAATGGTACAAATGGATTCCTAAAACTACATAGGATGTTGGGGTTGAATCTTTAATTGGAGCCTAGGATATGATTGATAATTTCGTTGAGGTTTGCAATGGAGTTGTATTTATTGTAGTGAATACTAATGTTATTGCTCTTAATATTTTTCCTTGAACACGATTCTCTTAAATTTGTTGGTCTTGATCAAACCATCTCTAATTCAACCATTAATGGTTTGAATCATTCCAAAGTTTCTAGAAACATTCCTATTTCTCAGGAATTTTATTGCCCTACCAGGAGAACAATAAAAATTGTGATCCAATATTGATTCATATGTAAGCGCTGTGAATACTCTTTTTATGTTCACTCTGAGTTTGATCCTACTCCTTGTCTAGATGATTCTATTTATAAGAGCATTAAAGCGCAACTTTGAAAAAAGAAGGAGAAATCATTATTGAAATCAAAGAGGTAATTGACTAAATAAATAACACACAAGGTTGGATTTAACCCGGAGTATTGTTCTTAGAGAAGACAAACAATATTGTGATCAACAAGACTATACTAATCGTGACGAGAGGTTGAAATGAAACGTAAGTGGCAACTCGAAAGCCGGGAGTCTGGATGATAACACGGAAGATAAGACATGCAGGGTCGTGAAACTCATCATGATCCCTATACATATGTTAATTGTGGAGCACCTTAAGAGAAAAACATAAAGGAAATGAAGTCATGATGGTTAGGTCTTAAAGTGTTTTGTGTTATAGTGGGCTTGGTCAACCGTCGAAACTTTGAGAGCAACTTCATTGACTTTACTTTTGTACCATCCTTATCAAGGTTGCATGTTTTGTTAGTGTTTTGGTACTTTCTTTTATTATTATTGCCCGATTTTTATTTTGTAGAGTTATACTTCTTTTATGATGTGAGCTTTTTTATCTTTTTTAAAGATAAGTACAATAAATAATATAGGATATCATTCTCTCAAAGTATCTACTCGAACAATATGCATATAATGCATTTATAAGCTGCATTTATAAGCTTACAAGAAAGAGATAGAATACAAACTTTGAGAATTGAGAACATAAATTAAAAAAGACACCATTTAGCCAATCAATCAATCTCGATTATCTAATACTCTTTTCACTTCAGTAATTGCAAAAAACAATTGGCAAACCAAAATAAACCGGACTTGTGCCCTATTCACTTCAGCCCTAGGCCGGTCCGATTGACTTTTGTTTCGGCCGCGGGTAATTCGACAACAAAAACAAAACCCTCAACCAAAACCTTCTTCCTTCATTCACTTCACTCGGCGCCTCCATAGTTGTCTGCACAAACAGAGGAGAGAGAAACTAGAGAGAGAAACAGAGATGGGGAAGAAGAAGGCAAAGAGAGTGAAGAAGGCATGGAGGAACATCAGCACTCAAGAAATCGACGACTTCAACGAGAAATCCACTCGCGATGCTAATTCAGGCGGCTCTCTTGCTTCTGCTCCCAGTGATTCCCTCTTTGTCGTCGATAAATCCACCGGTAAAACCCTAAAACCCTAATTTTATCTACTTCTTTTGATTCTGCTGCAATTGTTGCTTAGTTTTGTGCGATTGGTGATGGATATGTTGAATTTGGGGGGATGTAGATGTGCCTGTGAAGCGGAAGATTGAGAAGAAGAGGGAGAAAGTGCTCCGTTATGAAAGTATTATTCAGAGAAACCCGTTTGTTAAACCCTTGCCTACTGAAGTTCACAAGAAAGCTAAGAAGAAAAAGGACAAGGTCATTGCTGCCCAGCCTGAGAGTGTATCCAAAGATAATAAGGTCAGTGGTTTGTTTCTTAATGTTGTTGAAGTTGAGATTAGACTTGCTTGTATTGTTCGACAATGGGTTCAATGTGTAGTCTTCTATTGTGTTTTTATAGGAGGAGGATGGAGGGTCTGACGATGGCATCGTTGATATTTGGAGTCAAGGTAACAAAGATCATTACTGGTTTCTGGGTTTTTATCGTGTTCTTTTTCTTTTTGAAATGTAAGTAATACAATAATTAGGCAGCCCTTTGCTTTCTAACAAGTTTTCTATCAAAAAAATTAGACTTTTTATCAAAACTTTAGGTAGCATCTTCAGAGATTCTTGGATTCGAGGCACGCTTATACTAGTGCTTAAAATCGTTCCCAAACCATTTTTTTATTAAAATGAGTTAGATATGACTTCGAAGAACTGACAAGACTTTATTATAACTATGAAAGATAGAACATACTTAGCATTCTACGGCTCTAGTAGGAAGGGACACAGAGAGGACAAAGGAGATAAAAGAGAGATGGAGAGAAAGGAAGATTATGAAAAATAGAACATACTTAGCATTCTACGGCTCTAGTAGGAAGGGACACAGAGAGGAACAAAGGAGATAAAAGAGAGATGGAGAGAAAGGAAGATAGAAATATTGCAAAAACTGAGAAAAAACATGAAAATATGAGGGGTTGATGTTACTGTGTAAAAAGGTACAACAGTTTTGGCTTCGGGCTTTTCTAAGCCTAGGTGTACATGAGCCACTCTTTTTTGAATGAAGGGTAGCTCTTCTCTCGAGGGTTGAGTTCTGCCAATATTGCCCTCAATAAGGTCCACATAATAGCCTGCCTTGGCCACCAAATGAGATGCATGATTTCTATTGAACTTTGTTGTTTATGAGGTGAATAATGAGTAATGTCTTGTCTATTCTTGCAGGTGGAGATAACCTTAAGGGCAAGAAGAAGGTATGTTGTGACCAACTTCTTATATGTTGTTATGAGCCTGTTGAATGGATATTTTCCAATTAAATGTTCTACCATATGATTGCATTTGTCTTCTGGTGAGCTAGAGAACTACCCAGTGGTAATTTGCTTTTTCCTGTGCACCCATTGGTTGTATTGCAAACTAGGAGAAGCATGCTTAATCTCCTTCAGATTGAGAATACGTCTTTAGTTCCCATAAAACCCCATACCGAATAAGGCACAGAAAAAGATAACAGAGTTGTAAAAGCTGAATTTTTTGTAAAATAATTTTGGAACACTTTTTAAGAAGCATCGATACTACTAGACTTGGAGTAATCCATTATGAAAAACCAGCCATGATTAGACCAATTATATTGATGTAAAAGCAATCATGCTTCAAAATGTGTTGTCTTCTGCGCCTTTGACCTTGGTCATCCTTTTCCTTTTCCGGGTCATGGTTTTTGTGTGCTTGCACTGCGAGTCTGCTGCTCTTCTCTTTTCCCTTTGAAACTTTAGTTGCTGTCTGTTCTTCTTTTATGCCAAAATCAACCCCCGTTCCGTGATTTCTTTACTTTTCCTTTTTTCAAGAAAGACTCCACATCTTATCTGCCGTTACTTGTCTAGGTGGATTTTATAACCTGCTGTTTAATTCTCTTGAGCTACCGTACGATGTAGTCAAATGCAAATGCTCAAATCATGGTTTGGGGCATTTTGAGCTATCTAAATTTGATCTTTTGAGTGAGACAGACTTCAATACTTTCAATGAGTATCTTCCCTAAGTATGAATATTTGTATTTGTTTTTGGTAGTCATTTAATTTGAATTATTGAACATGGTTAATATTTTGAATGTTAAAAAGCTCAAATAAGAATATCTCCCTGGGACTTTATTGTTGTTGGAAGAATATCCCCCTCCCCTTACCTTCAATAATCATGTGAATATGCACTGCTATGAGGCACAGAGTGGTCCGTTTATTTCTAACTGGAAAAATATACATTTCTTAGGAGGGTAAGTGCTTTATTCTTATCTGTTCCCTTTATTTGTATTTCATATTTTTTTTTGGTTTTGTGTGTGTGTGTGTGTTGGGGGGGGGGGGGTGTTAATGATCCTCTACCCTCCCTCATGGATGGTCTTGTTTTCTGGGAAAGTATACTGATTAATTCATATTATAGGTTTTTCTTTTTTGTGTGCTTAATGGTGATATATTGAAGTCTTGTGTTTCTCTATGATGTTGATGTAAATAATAATTCAAAGGCATTTCTTAATCCTAATCTTGTTCTTTATTGTGGTTTTTTTTCCTTCTTTCTAAGCAGAAGACCAAACCTTCACTTATACCAGCAGTTGAAGTTGACCCTCCTGGATGCTCCTTTAATCCAGAAGATGAGAGTCACAAGGTATGATTGAGGGTGGTTCTTGCATTTTTTTTCAGTGACTCACTTTGCATATAGACATTAATGCCTGTTTAATGGCCAATGCAGGACTCTTTGGCCCAAGCTGTTGCCGATGAGATGAAAAAGATTTACAAAGATGAGTTGGGGCCTAAGCCCATTCCTTTAACTGTTCCTGGAGCACCGATTACTGAAGAAGAAGTGAGTTTGTTAAGCTTTCCTGACTTGTGTTCAAAATCATATATAGATGTATTTATCACTTTCTAACAAGAAACTGTATCAATGGAATTTTCATCAGAGATATTTTCTCGACGTTGACAATGGTGATGAGGATGAAGCGGATGAGGAAAATCAAACCCAGGATGCAGATGATGAAGCTGAGAAGAAGTGAGTTTGTTAAACTTTCTTTTTAAATTTTTGCTATGCATGCACTGAAAGTTTGAACCTTGTGTCCTTCTGGTGTCATGATTTATTATAATTGTGGGAATTTCAGTTGGAAATGTTAGTTCAACCTCTTCACTTATTGGATTGGAAGATGATGTAAAATTTATTCTTTCTGTCATTGGGGAGTTGTTTGACCAATTTGCAGCTGTTGGCTATAGTTTTTATGGGCATTTCTCCTCAGAAGTGGTTGTAGCATTGGTTAATAGTTCTCAATCTTATCCTAAGTGGAAGTCTCCTTGATTGTGTAGCTTAGCGTGTATAAGATTATTTTTCTGTATGATTACGACGACAATTGAATATTATTATATGCTAAAAACCTTAATGGATTCTGCTTGCAAACCATCTAAGAGATACTATTGATTTATGGTCTTGTATGTTGCTTACAGTTGAGTTTGCCCTTGGAATTGACATAGTTTGGGGACAAAAAATACTGCAGGAAACCTAAACCGAAGCCAGTAACCAAGGTTGAACGAAACCGAAGAATGAGGCAAAAAGAGCTGCTAAAAGCAGAAGAGGAAGCCAAAAAGAAAGAGGGGATTTCAAAAGAGATTGAAAGGTTTGTCAATTTTGTGGTCTGTGTGTTATTTCTGGTTCTTTTCCTGGTCCTCACTGTTTATTGGTTGCAGTCTGCCGGACATACTTCAGGAAATAGCCCAAGAAGAAGAGGAAAAGCAAAAAAGACATCTGCGTCGCATGATAGCAAAAGAAGAAAGGCTAAAAGCTGGCCCCCCTCGTCTAGGGAAGCGAAAGTACGGCGTGCCCTGTTCTCCTATCTCATGAACATTTATAATTATCAGTTAACTCAATTTACCTTCAATAGATGGACACTGCATTTGTCTGGATGACAGAGACTAGATAATACACACATGTTAGTAGCTTTGGTTTAATTCTTGCCCCCGACATGTAAACCAACAACTGAAACTAAAAAGAATGTAAAATACAGTGGACATCATAGCTTTGGTTTAATTCTTGCCCCCGACATGTAAAGCTTACTAGTGGCTACCTCTGCGATAGTAGCCTAGTGGGCAGGCCTACTTATTGTTTGTAGAAATTAAATCATTAACTTTGAATTTGGATGATGGTTAGGATCTTTGATGTGGCCTTCTTTTTATGTTTGTATATTTCAGATTTGAGCCTGCCCCAGCTCAAGTCCTCCTAACAGAAGAAATTACTGGATCCCTTCGCAAGCTAAAGGTTTGTCCTAAAACCAGAGCTTTGTCTATTGACTGTTTTTTTGCCTGATCACAATTTGTCCTAGTGTCTACATACGTGCTATTCTGCTATGTGGACTAAACTGTGATGTCTTGCCTGATTGTAATGTTGCTGTTGGTGAAGGCGTGTTGCACGCTAGCAAGGGATCGGTTTAAGAGCCTGGAGAAGAGAGGGTTGATTGTCCCTTCAGCTAAAAGTGGCCGGTAAGCCTGAGTTTCCAATCTCATTGTGTTGTATGTTAGCAAGGTAAAATGCTGTCAGCCATAGGCCTAACCATTGTCATTCTGGTCATTGATCTGGGAATCCAAAATAGGAAGTTGCTTGCTTGCAAAAGGGTTGGTCTGTTCTTTTCAATTGCTGGGTAGGGGTAAATTTAGCTAACCATTCCATACTTTTACCCAAACTCTTTTTTACCCAAATTTACCCAAACTCGTTTACCCTATGTTCTTTTACGTGGGTTGGGCGCAGTTGAGTAAAGCGAGATTGAGTAAATTAGGGTAAAAAGCACTAAAGTTGGAAAAAACCGGAAAATTTGAGTGGGTTTACCTCCTTGTCAATTTTCTCCAACCTCTTTTTACCCTATTTTACCGAATCTTGTTTTACCCAACTTATAGGGTTAAGTTTAGATGAAGTTGAAAAGTTGAGGGTTAAAAGAATTGGTAACTTTGGCTTGGGCTGCGTAGGGTAATCGGATCTTTGCCCTAGAATAGATGGATATGGTGCCAGGTCTCCTGCTTGTGATTGTCGGCTGGAAACTGATCTTTTGATGTTTGCGCAAACTTACTGAAACTCATTTATCCTACTCTAAGCCAACCCTACTCCCTCCATGGGAGAAAGTTAATCGAGTTTTAGAGTGAAATAATGTGGAATTTAAGTACATTTTATATTATTTTCTAATTTTCACAAAAAAATTATCAATATTTACCATGAAATACATCATTTTATTTTACCCAACCTTATGTTGCCCATGTAAAAGGTGTGCCAAATCTCCAAATGGTGATTGTTGCAGGAAACCAGCCTATTGATATTTACCCAAACCCATTTACCCCTAAGGCCTAAACCCTAATCAAACCTTGGAGGACTCTTAACCTTGATTAGTGGATATGCTAAATTCACCTAATTGTGATTGTCTGCAGGAAGTAGTCATTACTAAGATTGGATGGAGGTTGATGAACTAGAGAAGGCGATATGATGACACGGGTCTTATTATTTGACTCAATCTGAGTTGCAACCTGAAACTAAAGACTTGTGAGGGGATTCTTCAGCCATCGTCATACTCAAAGACTGTCTGACAGACTGGAATTATGATGGCAAGTACTCTGTAGGTAGAAACGAGCACGATGTATTAAGGGAAAAATGTGCAGATGAAGTGTCTGTAAACTTTTTGATTTACCATGGCTTTCCTTAGATGTAGCTTTTGATCCTTTGCATTGAAATAACAATTTTTTTTTGTTTGTTTCTCACATTGAAAGCTTTTGGCCCAGTTTTTTCTTTTTTCTTTTGTTTATTCATTTTCATTTTTTTTCCCCTGCATTCTTGGGACATCCTATGGGCTATGGGGTGATTGCCCTAGTCCGTCTGCCTAATGATTTTTTCATTTTAGGTTAGGGGTTGGATAATTTGATATGAGACATGTGTCAAATGATGATTCAATATACTAACAGAGTCAGACCCTGTTCTTTAGTTAGGTTGGATATAATTCTCTCAACTTATACAAACCTATCTAACTTTATCTAAACCTAACATAATTCTAGTAAAAATCACCCACTCTAAAAACAACACAATTCCCCAAAGAAAAAAAAAATCATAACTTATCCTAACTCATTCGCACCTATCCAATTCAATCACAACCTAACTGTTCCAACCTGCTCTCAACCGATTCAAAGAAATATTTTTATCTGTTATTTTGATTTATATGTTAGTTAGACTTTAAAAACTTTTACCATTAATTTTTCAGGATATAATATGTTTTATCATACGTAAGTACTATAATTACAATAGTAATGAAAAAAATGATAACATAATAGTATAATATTATAATTTTTAATAAAATATTTCTGAAAAAAAATTACGAGCCATAGATTGTCATTAGACACTATGAAATATTTATGATGAAGTGACAACTAAAATGAAAAGGAGGGAGTATTATTTTGTTTGCAAAACGATAAAAGGCTTTTGATAGAGTTATATTGGTTTATCGTGAAACAAGTTGTATGGTCTGGTTTTCAAGGTTTTTGATATAGATAGGTATATTGGAATATCAATTGTATGGAATCACTACAAGCTATGTTATCCATCTGAGTCCTAACCTCATTTTGTGAAGATCCAAGAAGGAAGAAGCAACCTATTATTGCTAAACCTTTTGGATGCAATATTTACTAGCTAAATAATCGATTGAGGATATACTGTTTCATGGTCCGATAAAGTTTATGTTAAGGTTTGGCGTGAAGTTTCAGTTGATTTGGGTTTGTTTGAGCACGATTAAGGAGAATATAGATGAATTTTGGATCCACACGGATTGTACAAGGGTTTAGAGAGCTAGAAAAGAAAGCAAGCTAGCGACACGAGCAATGTCGTGCTTGACATAGGACATGTCAATGAGGCGGTCGCGGAAAATATTATTTGACGTGTCCTGTTTATTAATTTTCTAATTTGGTTTGGTCTTAGATATCTTTGCTGACTAATGGAGGTGTTTGGCGACCAATGATGACTCTTCAACCCTAGATATACTCTTGTAGCCGTTATTATAAATAGAGGCTTTGGCTGAAAGGTTGTATGGTATGGGGTAAGCTATGAGATACTGTTGGGTTGAATATGGAGACCAATTTTGGGTTGATCTCTGCGTCTTGAGGAGCAAGGTAGAAGAGTTTGAGTCGGAATCAAATTGTTGATTTCTTAGCCGCCTCTTTTTGTAATTCCTTAGCGGCAAGGACTCTATTAACACTAAATAATTGTGTTAGCCTTATACTATAAATAGAGCCTAGGTGTTAGGCTTATTGGAATGCAATTGAGAGTGTTTCATCTAGCTACAAGAGATTGACCTATAATCTTTGTATTTCTGAGGGAGTTGTGTGAGACTTAGTTGTGACTTGTGAGTGTTGAGTTCTCAGGTTGTAACTCTAGGAAGGTTGTGAGAGATTGTGGAGGTATGAAAATTTTTGAAACACTGTTGTAATCCTCTGATAGTGCATCATTCGTGTTTTTTTTTTCCGGTTTGAGTTTTTCCACGTTAATTCCTTGTGTCGAATCTTTATTATTTTTCGCCCTTTATTAATACTTGTCTGCTAACAACGCCCTAAGAATCTTAACAACTGGTATCAGAGCTTTAGTTGGAGCGTTGTTGATCTGCAGACTGAGAACTAATGACGGGCCCAATTGTGAAGATTCTGGAGTTCGATGGGAAAGACTACGCATGGTGGAGGATGCGTGTTGAGGATGTGCTCCTCCAGCAAAAGTTGCATCTTACAATGGGTGAAAAGCCAGAACAGATGGAACCGAAGGATTAGGAAGAGCTTGATGATCAGACCTTCAGTACGGTCTGGCTGATGTTAGCTCAAAACTTGACTTTCAACGTCAAAGATCATAAAATGACGAAAGGTTTGCTGGAGGCCTTGTAAAACACATATGAGAAACCTTCGACGATAAACAAGATATATGTGTTGCGTCGTTTGTTTGAATTTAAGATGCATGAGTCTGGTGATATGAATGAAAGAATAAATGAGTTGAATGTGATACTATCAAAATTGACCTCTGTGAGATTTAACTTTGACGACAAGATAAATGCTAATATACTTTTGGCTACCCTATCTAAGTCTTGGGATAATTCTGTGACTTCTATTACATCTTTAGTTAAGAAAGATGAGAAACTGAATTTTGGAGAAATTAGAGTCTTTGTCCTGAATGAAAGAATCCGTAGGAGAGATTATGATGTGTCTGAGACTTCGGGGAGTGCTTTGGTTGTCAAGGGTAGGAGGAACAGTAGGAGCTCAGGTTGAGGTCAATCTAAATCTAGAGGCCGAAATATGGAGTATGTATTATGTTGGAACTGTGGTGATAGAGGTTATTTTTGTAGGGATTGTCCTAAACATAGGAAGATAAGTTATAATGACCATAACTCGGTAAATTCTATGGAGGATTTGAGTGATGCCCTAACCGTTAGTGTTGACGAGTTAGAAAGGAGTAGGGTGATAGATTCAAGTGCGTAGCTTCACTCTTCGTCTAGCAGGGAGGCTTTAGTAATTTTGTGAGTGAGAGGTTTGACAGGGTTAGGCTTGCAAACGGTCACAACCTAAAGGTGTTAGGAAGAGGAGATATGAACATTAAGACTTCTAAGGGTGGGACTTACAGGTTGAAGAATGTTTGGTATATCCCGGGTGTGACCAAGAACCTTGTATTTGTGGGTCAACTGGATGAGGACAGTTTCACGACAAGATTTGGGGATGGTCATTGTAGGATAACGAAAGGATCTCTAGTAATTGCAAATGGTAGGGAGGAGGGGAGATTGTATACTGCCATTGATAATTCTAACAGGCCTGTTCATGCTCGTCAAAGGCGTGTTAGCTTCTATGATGAGAGAAGGGTACCAGAAATGAGGAGGTTTCCGGTCGAAGCTACGAGAACGGATGGTAAGCCGAAGAATAGATCTAACATGCACGCGAATTTGACAAGTTCAACACGAGGTAAAAATCCAAATCCATTATTTCCCTAAGTTGTTGCCGAAGATGCATATGTCGAAGTTGCAGGGGCGTGATCAGTTCAAGTGGGAGCCTGTTGATAAAAGAGGAGTTGATGAGAGGTCAATTGAGACCTTTGTTGATCTTTCCTGAACAAGATCGAGATGGATGCAGTAGAGGATTCGAGGAGGTGTTAAAGTGGTTATTGATGATGATGATAGACGAAGGCTACATTTACAATTGGTCTCCAAGTGGGAGAATATTGGGTTGAATGTCAAGACCAATTTTGGGTTGATCTCCGTGTCTTGGGAAGCAAGGTAGAAGAGTTTGAGTGAGAATCAAGTTTGTTGATTTGTTAGCCGCCTCTTTTTGTAATTCCTTGGCTGCAAGGACTTTATTACCCTAAATAATTGTGTTAGCCTTGTACTATATATAGAACCAAGGTGTTAAAACTTATTGGAATGCAATTGAGAGTGTTTCATCTGACCACAAGAGATTGACCTGTAATCTTTATATTCCTGAGGGAGTTGTGTGAGACTCAGTTATAAGTGTTGAGTTCTCAGATTGTAATTCTAGGAAGGACGTGAAAGATTGCTGAAGTTTTGGAATCTTCGAAACACTATTGTAATCCTCTGATAGTGCATCGTTCGTGATTTTTTCCCGATTTGGGTTTTCCCACGTTAATTCCTTATTTGTCTACTAACAACGCCCTGCGAATCCTAACAGATATCACTACAGATCATGTCTGAACCTTTGTGTCTCTATCTGAGTTGTAAGGGGCGAGATCAATTGTGAATGTTACCTTTGTTCAACTCATTATGAGGGATCGTGAGAGATTGATAAAGATTCGGCTCACAACAAGAAAAATTATTTTGGGCAACAAAAAAGTTTGTTGTCTTAGTCCAATTTTTGTTGCCCTTTAACATGGGGCTACCAAAAAAAAAAAAAAATCACGATTTGGTAGTTTTATCTTCAAAGCACAAAGTCCGGGCTACAAATTAGTAAATGGTAGCACAATTTAGTTGTTGTTGGAAACAAAATATTTTTGTTGCATTAGTAGCCTTAGACAACCATTTTTCTTTAAATTGTAGCACAAAAAAAGTTTTGTTGGTACATATAGTGTATTTAACTACAAAATTATTTGGTAACCCTATTTTGAATTAATACAAATAATAATTTTTTTGTTGCCCAAAACTACTCTGAATTTGTTGCCCAAACATATTTTTCTTGTTGTGGCTGTCTTTGATTAAACACATTTATGATCCTTAGATAATGCATCATTTTCATGAAGTTTTCTCGATTTGCTTTTTTCCACGTTAAAATTCATGGTTAATCTTTATTTTTTGTTTTAGATTGATTATTGTTTGTGCTTGCTAATATCGTCTTGAGATCCTAACAATTTCTATATGAGATCATTTTCTGCAATCTACTAGAGCTCAATCTTGTTCTCGATGAGTACAATAGTCATGTCAAGGTTGACAATCATTTTGTTTGTGAATGTGCCTCTCACAATGCTTGATCGATCGTTTTCTATGTTCCTACTTGGCTTCAATTTATGAACAATTTTACGAAACCATTACTTATAATTAACTTTGAATTTAATAATCTGGTAAAATATTCAATATATCCGCCCTTACACATTAAGCCCGTTTACCCTTCTTTATCTGCTTCTTTTCCATGGAATAGTAGGTGACGAACGAACTTTTAATTTTGGATAAATTGAAACTAGTCTCCCTAAATTACAAAATTTAGAGGTAGTACTACTATATCAGACGCTTAATACTCGTCGTAAAATGAATTTTTGGTCTATTAATTTTAGTGTTGAAGGCAAGGTCAAGGTCCTTCACCGCGCATCCGCGAAGGACCTTAGGTTTTGATGAAGGCCAAAATCCGGAAAAGGGAAGTTGCCTTATATTATATATTCTGATTATATATTTTGATTATATAATATATATTCGGATATATTTTGATTGTGTTATTTATTTGTAGATATAAATCATAAGGAAAGCATAAGGAAAACAAATCAAGAGGATTGTGCAATCAAATACAAACCCAAAAGGAAAGAATCCGTTGGATGATTGATGATTGAGGAAGCATCAACACAAAAGGGAAGAATCAACAATGAAGGCAAGTTACCGTTGGAATGACTCAAGTTCAAGCATCCAAAGCCCTCTATAAAAAGGACGATTGAAGAACTGAGAACTCATGCAATTCCACGAAAGTAATCGCGGGATAAGAAATCCGGAAAGATTTTTGAATGTGTAGCCAATGGTTCGGTGGTGAAGGTAGCCAGTAAATGACCTCTGGTGAAGGGATAGCCAAGGGCGACCTTGGTGAACATTCGTTGTGTCCACATGTGGTAGTGAGATGGTGTGTAGCATAGCCTTGACGGACTAAGGCTGTGTGAGTGTGTGCTTCAATGTAATCCATCATGTTCCAAATCGCCGCTAGAGTTTTTCCTACGACGATCCTTATCATAGTATCTCGAGGACCTTCTACTTTGTCGTTGAACCTATCGATGCTTGCCTTGGTACATTTCTTATTTATTTGTAAGTGTAACTTGTTCTTTGTTTGTTATAAATATAATGAGGTAATTCAGTTATACTGTGTTTTGATCCTTGGTTTTAAACCAAGAAAGTTTTCTCTAACGTCCTTACCCAGTGTGTTGAACTTAATTTGAAATTCACCCTCCTCAAGGGCCTCAACATTTAGTTTTATTAACCTATCATACCTTGAATAGCTCCTAGTGTGTTGAGCCTATTCTTCTCTATTGCCATCACATAAAGATTTCTTGGAACAAAAGAAATACACTCAATCACAATAATCATACCATAACACTAATTAAATCATCCATCCATAAGTATACATGCTTGTCACCTATTCATTAAACCAACTTGACATATTCCTTTCTCATATGACATCTTGACTTATTTATCAAGTTTAAGTAGGTCTCTAAGTAGGTTGATAGGGAGGACCTCAATCTACTTATCTAGTTATTAAAAAGAGATCAAATTGTGGATATCTTAGTAAAGACAAATGCATAAACCATTGGCTGTAACCACATGTTTTTATGACAGATAATATTCACGTACTTGTCAGTTGTACAGCAGTGAAGTAGAAGAGAACGATAAGATTTGTTATGACATGATGTATATGCATACTGTTAATATATAGTCACGATTCAACTGTTCTCCATGCACACTTTTAATTTAGAGAGCGTTTGGTAGGAACTTCAGGGAAAATTTCCCATGGGAAGTTTTCCATGAAAAATATTTCTCTTAGGTCCCTCTAAGGGAAATTTTCCCTAGGAAAATGGAATGGTGAGCCCACTGTGAAATTTTTCCCATTGTCAAGCCACATCCAAACATGATGAAAATAAGTCAACCCGAAAAAATTGACCATTTCCCGGGGGTTATTGACCAACCAAGCGCACCCTTAATGGACTTCGTGTTTAGCCCAACTATTTGCAAGTTCTATAGACCAGCAGAACAAGTAAAGTATGCATCAAAATATGGAAAATTTGACATATTTTTTTGTCAAGTTTATGAAATTTATAAATGCAATTATAGTATTTTTGAGTTAATATTTGACCCTTCTAGCGTTTTAAAATAATTTAATTTAGAAACTTTTCTAGTGAATTTAACAATTTTCGGTGTAGGTTTGATTTATGAAGAAATTTGTTCGCTAAACTTGTCGTCATTTCAGGAAATAAATTTCATCATAAATCATCATTTCACCGAAAAAATTTGCTAAATTCATCTGCACAGTTGCTAGATTAATTTCATTCAAAAGGTCGGAGGAGATAAATTAAATATTGAAAAGGGTCAGCATTGATTTTATGAATGTCATAAAACCTGAAGAGAGACATATGCAAATTTTCCTCGAAATGTTTATAATAAGTACAGTAATCAATCGATTTGGCCGTACGTACTGATAGAAAATTTAAAAGATTAGATGATAACCGATTGAACTATCACCTCTTTAATAATAGCTGTACATGCACAAAGTGGTACACAACTAGGGTAAAGCTAGGGCATTATATAGCCAGCTAATTAAGTAGCTAGGTATCCTTGTTTTATTTAGGAATTTAAAATACTATGTAAGAATAAGATGACTTTGGTCACGAGTCATTTTCCTGTTTCTTTCTGTACATGATAGCTCTTGTTGTGATTGGATTTATGTTAACATTGGCATCAACTGTGTTTCTTCCCTTTCAACTCATGGTTTTGAGGGATATTTCAACATGCATGCTGCATTTCTGGCCCTTGTTTTATTTATTTATAATTTTTTGAGTTGGTTTAGGTCATGATTCGTGTGGCCCTATGAGAATAGGAAGTTTACGTTGATGCTAATATACTGAACTTTTAGGGTATTGAACAATAATATACTGAACTCTGATCTTAGATAATAATACACTATACTTTAAAGAGTGTTGGACAGTAATACACTCGGAAAAATTCCGACGGTGGCTGATTTGGTGGTAATCCTACGTGGCAAGCGGACCACATAGGATTGCCACCAAGTTAGCTACCGCCGGAATTGCTATAAGTACATTATTGTCCAATACCCCCCAAAGTAAAGTGTATTATTGTCCAAGGTCAAAGTTCAGTATATTAACGTCCAAAAACTTTTTTTTTTTATTAGGTCGGGTTTAAATTATGATGGCTATAATCTTCTTGAGGTTCCATATTTTAGATCGAGTTTATATTCGAATTTGAGGGTTTCATCTTGACAAATGAAAGTGTATTAGACATGCACATAATTTTATTGGTTACTCGCTTAATCTCATTGCTGGTTAATTAGTTTTAGGATAGAATCTCGCTTGACTTGAATGCATTACTCCTACTTGATCCAGTTTATATGTGTAACAATTTGAAGTGGACGCAATTATCCCATCATTCCCACATAATACCGATTGTAATGTATGTTTTTAGAAGTTAAGTTGGAATTTTTGTATATGCCACTTGTTAGTTATTAGTTGCGAATATCTAAGGTGGAAGTTCATGTCAACTAAGGTCTTCAATAATAAGTTATCTAAGTAAAATTCTATTCTAAAATCAATTGTCGCTCGTAGTAGCTTATTTGATATATGAACCTTGAACTCTTTAGATTTTCAATGTGATACATTTGACTCATGGAGTCATGAGCAAACTCGAGCACTTGGAAAGTTATTGCCAAACTTGTCGATTTTAAACTGGTTATGAAATTAAATTTGTGAACTATTATTTCCTTTCCTGGGTTCAGTTTAAATTAATTAAATATAATTTGTTTCCATCAATTGCCATAATCATATTAATAAATAACTGAGAATTATTAGTTCAATAATTGAGGAGTTGGAGATCATATTTGCATAGGTTAGTTTCTAAACACTTATATAAAATTGTCATTAAACAATATATTTTCGTTGATGATATTGTTTCCATCCAACTCCTGTTCTATTTTATAGGCTGATAACTTTGGTAAATTATTAGGTAGATTCGAGTCTATTTAGGTCAATGACACATGAAAAGTGATTCCTCTTCCATGAGGTAATATGACTTAGTAGCAAGTAACTGAGTTTATAAGATCAATATAATTAGAATGCGGATGGATCGGTTGATATTACAAGGATAGACTCTTGAGTCTTGATTGCAACCTACATGCAATCATCTATAGGTGGGTATTTTCATGAAATATTATCTCTTGTTGTTCACCCTGTTAGCCTAGAATTCACTTGATCCTTAATTTCTCTTGCTTCTCTTGTCAATGTCCTATATGTCAGTTGACGTTAAAGAACATTTTGGTTCATGGCATCCTTACTAAGTTTATATATGCCAATCTCTTGGCTTCATTGATTCATCTTGTCCTAATCATATTTGTCGCCTTAAAAAAACTATCCATACATTAAAACAAACTCTTCATGCATACTTATTGACTGTGTAGTTTCTTACTCATGAATTTGATTGCAACCAGTTTGATATATAGCACGTCTTCATACTATCTCTTTATGTGGATGATGTTATCTTGATAGGTCAATCAAATTCTACTATGTTTTCCTTTATTGATCTTCTTTCCCGTCAATTTGCTATGAAGGACCTAGGTAATCTTCGTTATTTCTTTTGACTACAAGTTGTTCTTTCATCATTTGGTCGACTGCTTCTATGATTTATCTCAGCAAAATGCAACACTGATCTTCTTTGTAAATTTCATATGCATACCTGTAAATTTATTCGCACTCTTGTGTAACTAGGACAACCCTTACTCTCCCAGACGGTATTACATGTTGAGTGTTGACCTTAGTGAGTATGAGTATGGTAGGTGCCCGACTTGTAATATTTGACTTTGACTTAATTACCTGATATTACATATGCAGTTTACGTAGTTTTTCTGTTTATGGATCATGCCTCGTGTATTACTCATTTTTCTGTTGTTTCTGTTTATGGATGCATGCCTCGTGTATTACTCATTTTTCTGTTGTCTATTGCATTTTAAGATATTTGTAGGGTATTGTAGCTAATGAGATCACTAACTTGCTAGTGCATCTCAAGTTGTAAAGATTCTTGCCGTTCTACCACTAGCTATGTAGTTGATTTTGAACCCCACCTCATCACTTAGCAATCAAAGAAGCAACCATGTTTATGTTGAACCTAAACATTGGAGTGATGCCTTTAGTATATATCGTTGAAGCAATTCGGCTACGCAAAGTGTTGTGTGACTTGGGTAGTGTGGATAAGGTAAGTAAAAGTAAAAGCAGGCAGAGTAACGTAGGTGAAATTTCAGCTGTACTTCAAAAGAACATGGCTTAACTTAACAGGGTTCTTATGAAAACAATAGTCAATGAGATAGAAGACCATTCAATCTTACTTACAAAAAATTTGATTCGACGAAGGACCTTTCTACCAAAATCTGCTCATCATATAATATGAAATCTTCGATTTCCATTGATTTATCTAAGTCTAAACACCTCCACCATACCAACAAATTATGCAAAATAACAAAAAGATTAATACTAATGTAGGAACATAATTAACAATAAAAATTAACAAGTGATTTAATTATATATGTGATCCTTAATTGTCATGCTCGGCTGTAGTTCTTCTCCAATGCCTGATTGCGCGCAATACAGCTTGCCTTACTACTTGCGCATCAACATTTTCTCCTTGTTCTTCACCCTACAAATTAACAATACTCATATTGTAAAATAATTCCTTCTTTTTTTTATGACATAAATAATTAAACCAATATAAGAAAACACCTTTTTGTAGCTGTGAATTGAAGTGTCAATAATTGGTGGTCCATGAGCATGAAACAAGGAATATTCACATGACTTTATTACGAGAATGGGAATATCACTGTTGCCAAAAGATATCATTAAATATTTTACATACCTTAGGGTAAACATTATAATATTACATATTAATTTAAAAAGATAATATAATTGAATTTTATATATACATATGCCATGTATAAAATTATGTTTTATCTATAATTTTTCTAATTGATAAAAAAAAACGTAAATATGCCTAATAGACAAGGTTGATTCAATTAAAATAACATTTGTATTTGTTGTCATAACTGTAGAACAATTTCAACCAAAAGCTTAAGCTGATAGTTGTAGGCCCAGTAATGGTGTTATATTCTAATAATAACAATGAATGATTACTCCATATAGTTTATAGCTAACCATAGCTATTAAAAAAATTAGGGTCAAGAAAAATTGTAATAGATATTAATTTGATGAAAAGAAAGACACTCAAAATGCCAGAAAATAACACATAGATATCCTACATTTTGAGGTAATAACTTTTCGATCCTTGTAGTTTTGAAAATGAGAGTATGTGATACTTTCATTTTTGTGGTTAGGAATTATTTGATCCATATGTGTCTGGAATCTCGCCAAACACTGATATTTTGCCGATAAAGTGGCGGCTAGCTATTTCTTTCTTTTCATCTCAATTGAATTTGGCAAATGGGTCATTCAATTTGGATACAACTTAGACAAGTTTCACATCAGTTGATGTTTCGGTTTAGTTTAATTTCAGATTGAGTGATTTCTAATTTTGGCAAACCCTTTTTTTGGTTTGATATAACTTTTATTGTAATGGAAACATTCAAAAGAACTTTTGACAAATTCAGTTCAATTTAAGTTTCGGATTCGCCTTTAGGAGAGACTTTTGGAATTAGATACAGGTGTAGATTGATTATTTGGTTTAGTTTCGGGTCTCGGGTCATTGCCGGGTCTAACCTCAACTCATCCCTTACCTTATTTACCATTGGTGGCACTCCTCTCTATCATTCATTTTAGTTGTTAATGGACATGATAGACAAAACAAAGTGGAGTTTGTGGGTTTTGGTAGGGGTTGAAAATGGGGAGAATGTTGGGTTTGAGGAGGTTGTATGTTTCAAAGGTTTGAGAGTGGCTACATAGAGAGAAAGGCACATAGCAAAAGTCATTTCCATATTTTCAGTGAGAATCAGGTCATAAATGTGCAAAGTAAATCCTATCCATGAAAACAAGTACATCATAAGTATTTTTGAAAATATAAGAATAGCCAAAACTTATTACATCAAACTACTCTCTTCGTCCATAATGTCAATTTGACTAAATTTTGACCGTTGATTAATCACAAATTATAACAAATTATAATATAAAATTAACATCATTGTAATTTTTAGTACAATATCTTTCTAACGATGGTAATTTCATATTGTAACTCATTATAATTTGTGAATAATCAACAGTTAAAACTTAATCAAATTGACATTCATTTAAAGATGGAAGTAGTACGTATATAGTACCTCAGTGTAGTTTTTTAGAAAAAGTTTGAAGTGTTTTAATTTGTGTCAAGACATATACCACTTCCTTTTACGTGTGTATATGTTTAACCATCTTAGCAGAGCAATATTATCAAACTAATATTATATCGAAAATTTTTCCAAGAATTAATGCCTAGATATATATTGCTTATACTCAGCTCATAGGATGAGGATCGAAATATGTATGTACACAATACTACTATTCTTATGCTTTTGACATATCCCAAGTTCCAATTTTAACGGATAGGAATTATAACTTTGGTTTGTTTTAATTGCATATGGAGAAGGTACTCGACTCGGAATGCAGATGTTTAATCGTTAGTAATGTTCAACTATTGATCATTTTAATCAAAAGCTAACTTATACCAATAGTTAAAAGGTTTTAAGTGTGGTGTATTATCATTTTGCTAGCTTAAATTTAGTTTGCAAGTTAAGGGACAACACCAGTAAATTTTTGAGAAAAACACGTTTGAGCGGGCGCAATGTGAGAGATTTAAATGTTGACAGATATTTATGAAAATGTTAATTCCTATGAACCCACAAAAATTCTTTTTTTAAAAGAAATCACTTTGAAAATTAGAATGGACACAGAAAGAAACCCAATATGAAAGCATTTGGAAAACTAAGTGAAAGTTCAAGAAATTAAAAAACTTACAGAAATAAATAGACGCATGCCTGCATGCTCCAAGTAGTTGAGGAAGAGTAAAATTTAGTTATCGATCAACCTTAAAGTATTATACTGTTAACAATAATGTCATGGGGATATCCTTTGGATTTAGTACATAAATACTCTAAACGTTGTTCCATAACTTGTTTAACTAAATTTTAGCTAGCAAAATCATAAATGTTTCATTTAAGATGAGTACGTAACATTATTTGTAAATTGTAAAAAATCATACTTTCAAAAATTGTAAATTGTAAAAAAATTATAATTTAAAAATTTTAAATTGTAAAAAAAAATCACATTTCATCAACTTTTGGAAATTATAAAACATACATAAAAATATACATTCAAGAGTGGAATTGATATGATATAAGGGTTCCATTTATATATATTCATCAACATAACCAACAAATTTAGAGCCCCTTGCAATTGACAATTAATTGTAAATAGAAAAAAAAGTTAGTATTAAAAACTATAAAAATATATATTAATTTAAGGGTAAGTTGAGAAACTTAAAGCTCCTTTAATTATGATAGATAAGACACAAATAGGTTTTTAATATATACGATCAAAGATATTTTCATTTATGCACTATATGTCAATTAATTATTTCTCAGCCATATATTTTTATTTATTCATTTAATTTATTTCTATCTCTAATTATTTATCATTTTAAATTTTCAATGTAATTTTTATTAACTTTTTTTATTAATTGATTCCATATTCTTCATCCTTATTTTCAGTATAAATCCTTCTTTCACTAAATTTAAGCAATCAAGCAAGTTTGTTATTTTTCTCCTCAAATTTGTTTTTTTACCTTTGTACTAGTATCTCCCCACTACCTCAAAGTAACAAATATTCCCTCCGTCCATATTAATGGACATATTTCAAAATTTTTTACATACCAAGGTTTAATTCAAAAAATTACCCACATAATTAAATAATACTATTTTTCAAGGTATTTTTTTTCCGAATATCAAGGTGTAAGCCAGGTAACGAGAGAATGTGAGTAGGATAATTTTTATTGATTAACTAAAAAATAAAAAAAGTTAACATAATTATTAAAGTTAAAGTAATTAAATGAGGTATTGAAAAATAGGAAGTGACAATTATTTTGGAACAAAAAAAATTAGTTTTAGAGTCAATTAATATGGAACGGAGAGAGTAAATAGGAAGGGAGGGAGTGAGTAATTTCATCCCATGACCAAACCATTGAATGATGGAAATGGCCAAAAACTCCATGTGTAAGGCCATCAGAATTTCTTGGACTTTTTGTATACAAATTATTTTCAATTATATAATATTATAATGTTATAAGTTAGATAAAATTAAGCTAGTTTTTGATATTATGACCTTTCAAATTATTCAATCTAATTAACACTCATTTTTGATAAATTAGAGGGAGATCATACATGATTAGTGCTGCTGATGGCTTCCAATCTGAAATTCTCATCACAAGAAGCCGTAGCCTCAGAAACATTCAGATTAAGCTCTTCGAAGGCTTCCAACACCGGAACTAACAAACCTGGGCAACTCTTCTCTGATATTACGTTTATCAGAAACCCTTTTTCTAGGGTTTCCACCGTTACCTGCACGGTAAACCGATCATTTCAACTAAAAACTTAAACACACGAAAAAAGAAAAAAAGAAAGAAATATTTGATCTCGATCGATGTATATATACCGTAGGCAATGAATCATGGGTGTTTGAAGAACTCTGTGAACTGCAACCAGCTGTAACAGTCGTTATATCTTGATTAAGAATCTCCACCTTCTCTTTCAGCTCTTCTATATATTTTGAAGCATCTAAAATTATTGAACTTTCATTTACCTATTACCAAACCCAAAAAAATTAATTGTTAGAGTATAAAAAAACCCTAATTCCTGAGTTTTCAACCATCGACATTTCATCGCTATTTTTTTAATAGTTTTTTAAAAAGTTTTTGAGCCTTCAACCATCAACTTAGACTTTCTATGATTAAGTAGATAAAGAAAAATACCGCGGTAGAATGAGTGATGGAACGAAGAATTTGTAGCTTCTCATGCAGACCGCACGGAATATTATCTCTAGGAACCATCGATGAGAACTCGATCGATCTCTTTTCGTATTCTTCCTTGTTTTTGTTCTTCCTCAAGCTCTGTGACAGAGTGATGAGGAGGTTGAAGCTGTTTTAAATGGAGAGGGTGATGATGATGATGATGATGATGATGATGATGATGATGATGATGATGATGTGCTCTCATATCATATCATATATCACATCATATATCATATCAACGTGCTCAACATTTTGTGCAGCTCTTGTTTGGTACGTAGCTTAATTATATTCTTCCAAAAGTTTCATCTAGCTATGTACACCTCATTTTTTTATATTTCAGTATGCCTATTATTATGTTGTTGTACTCGCTTCTGTGCTTACTATATGACATATTCTAGTCACGAGAGTCAAATGGATTAGCCCATTTGCGAATTTTAAAAGGTGCAAACAAAACGCCAACTATAAGGGTTATACTCGATCACTCTGTCCCAAAAAATTTGTCAATGTTTGAATAATGGAGTCAAACTTTATAAATTTTGACCGTTAATTTATTAAATTATATGTCAAGTTATCATGTAAGATCACCGTTATTAATTAGATTTATAATGACAGAAAATATTTTTACTTAAATATAATATTACTAGTCTTGTTAAAATAAAACGTAAAATATTAATAATCAAAGTATGATCTCGAAGAATATGAAAAAGTAAAGTAGATAATTTATTTAGGGCGAAGGGAGTATTTTACTAAGCATATGAGGATTATTTTCGTTATGATTTATAATCAATATTTACTTTCATAAAAATACACTACAACAACAATTCAGCATAGGTTTCGTTTTTGCGAGGTCAAAGGAAATCCAGAAATATATAGCATTGCATTGATGATCGATCATTTATATTTATCGAGAGACTAATTTTAAAAGACTCACAAGAAAATATTATTTTTGAAAATGATTTGGAGTTGTAAAATCTTTGGAGAAACTCTATACCAATATAGTATTTTAATTTTTATGAATATATTAGTTATAATAGTTAAAATGTCATTTTAGAGATCAAGGACAAGAAAAAATGACAATTATTTTAAGAGGGAATATTGGTTTAAAGAAGGTGGTTAATGTTTGTACTGATTTTACTCTACCTTTTCATGTCGAGAAGTTAGGTAGGGTGTATTTTTCTTTTAAACTATCCATGATCAAATCATAGTGAAAATATAATAACTATCCATCTATATTTAGTATAGATGAAAAGAAATTAAACAAACTTGTTATATATATATATATATATATATAGAGATAGATATATATATATATATATATATATATATATATATATATATATATATATATATATATATATGTCCAAATTAAAACTATATTTGATACCTAAAAATAACTTAAAATGTTATTATCTATTTATCTATCATTGACCCTCGTATAGTATATATTCATCTTCTTATAATTCCACTTTGAAATTAACAATCGTTATGATTAATTTTTAAAATACAACAATGATGATGATAATTCTACTTTCTTTGCATTTTTAATTTTAGTAAAATACAATATAATTATGTTATAGAATTTTCATTAATTCAAAATTGATTTTAGTATCTTAAAGTTTATTCTTTTTAATATGTTACTAAATTATGGTGAAAATATTTATTGTCACGTTAATTACAATAATAATATATCTTTGAATTGATATATATTATACACACACATATATAAGAAGATATAACAACAAATTTCAATATTTTTTTTACTCCGGGTAAATTTGATCCGCACAGTGGGTCCCTATCTCAGAGGTAACGGGAATGAGAGGCACCAAAATGCTGTAACAATTATGACCCATCAACCCCATAATCTTTACCTAATGAGAAACTTTTACTTCCACCAATAATTAAATTTTGGGGAAAATGTTAGACGAAGTGACAAAGTGCAACAAATCAATATGATTGTAACACCCCGGATATATGCTTAAATGCGGTTTAAAGAGATTGAAATGACTATTTATATCAACAATGTGCACCTTCTTTTATGGTAGCTCAACCGTCGGGAACTCATTAGTTAAGCGTGTTTGGCTGAGAGTTGGGAGAGGCCGGGGCAATACAATGATCCCATTGACGCGAGAAGCAAATAGAGTAATAGACATCTACAAATGTCGAGAAAATAATGCAAAACTAGCATAAAGAAAATCAATCTAAATAGACATATAATGATACTACTATCTCCGTTCCAAAATATTTGTATTTTGGGACAAATGTAGTAATATATATATATTTTTTTGCATGAAAACAACATAAAAGAATTAAACGCATGTTCTTCTTATACAAGAACCTCACAACAAAAACTAGTTCCATTTTTTCCAATATTTTGTAGTCATTTTTTTTTTTTGGGGTCAAGCTTAATGGTTATCTATCCTATTAATTAATTAGTAGTCTCCAAGAAGGGCGGATTGGAAATCCATGAAAGGTTTATCTTAATGAGAAGGAAGTAGTTCTGTCACACTGCTGTCACTGTCATCGGTCACCGCCCTTGTGTTGTTGTCACAGCTAGAAGTGGTATTGTTTCCATGTTAATATAACAACAAAAAACACTTGGAATTTGTTCAAACTGATTCCCTCTCTTGTCCCAAATAAACTTATCAATACCCATTCCTTTTTTCAATTATTTTCTATCCTTGTCTCCTCACCATTGCATGCTATATCTATTATTCTCTATATTTACTTACATTGGTGAAAACAAAATATACCCACTAATAACATGAATTAGCATTGGCAGATCTCCATGAATTAGCTGCAATCAACTGCTTGGAGACCAAACAGTATTAATCACAAAAGGAGAATAATTATTTATTTTCAAAATTCGAGTCTGAATAGAATTGGAACAATATAGAGATAACGTGGTAAGATCAAGGGATATATAGTATTTATTTTAAAAGATAATGTGATAAGATCAAGGGATATATAGTATAGAGATAATTGGAGTTTAAGGGGGGAAGAATATAGAGAAAGGGAGGCTCGTGAAGCATAAAGGGGTGTCCTAAGCTCAATTGACAAATCGAAAGCAGTGAAGGAAACGTCAAATTGGATAATATGTCCTCATATATTATTAGTTTGCTTTAATTTTGTGCAACTTCACAATATTATATAATGCCTCCAAACATTCCTCACGGGGGCTTTATATACCTCACCTTGCTTAATCAATTTATTCTCTATCTCTCTCTCTCTCTCTTCACAATCATCCTTTTGTCTTCTCCCTCATTAGCTAGCTCCTTCTCTCCACACGGGCCTTTCTTAATTCATCTTGTAGATTAACTTTACGTATGTGCCATTCTTGTTCTAATCGATAAAGCAATGTTCTTTTTGTTGGTAAGATCGATTTGAGTAAATAATGCTATGTAAAAGTTGCAAAATATATGTAATATGATCATGTAAAAGAGTACTAAGTGTGATGGAAATATGATGTAAAAACATTACACAAGCTCCTAGTCAAACATGGTAGATTTCATAAAGTCAATAATTAACAAAGGAAAGAATATATATGACCTTATAGGGGGTATATATCTTTCAAGGTTTCTAGTAGTTTTTTGAAATCAAACTCTCAACGAATAACGTAGCACGTCGGACTCATATTGTATAGGAGTTATTATTAACTTATTATTATCTTTAATTTTGAATGTCTCTATTAATTTCTAGTAGAACTTTGCTTTTCAAGGAGCTAGTATGTTTCCAAGGAGCATAAAACATTGATCTACAAGTAGGAGATTGTTGTATGTGGAGCCAACATAGGCGTAACTCAATTTCTATAGAGTTGGAGGTGTTGAGGAAGCTCATAAAGGTGTCAAGAGACCCTAGCATGGGTTGTGTGACGTACAACACGACAAACAGGGCCAACATGGGTGGTACCTGGCACGAATGGATTGTGTATAACTACAAAAACTTGTTTTGAGCAAGCAGTGACTGACAGGGGTCTTGTCTTGAGTGGCAAAACCGTGTCACCTTCGACACAGACCGTGTCACTCTGACACGAGCATGCCAATCATGGTCGACGAATTTTCAGCGTTGGATTGGTTATTTTGTTGCAGCGAGCTACCCTAAACCTTAGCTATTTTTATACCTTAGTGGGAGTTATTCATTGTATTCTATGCAATCAATTGAGAGAAACATAATAAGAGGGAAAGAGTTTATAATCCTTTAGTGAAAAAGTTGATTGCAAGAGATCTACTATTTCTGACAACCAAAGCATTTCAGACTTAGACACATCATAATCTCTCCTGCGGCTGCTTTCATTCATGATAGAGTCTCTAATTTTTCCAAACTTCAGTTTCTCATCTTTCTTAACCGAAGATGTTCTAGAAGTGACAAAATTATCCTAAAACTTAGGTAGGGTAGCCAATAGTATATATATCTCGTCGAAGGATTCTCTTTTGCCAAACTTCATGCTTTCATTCAGCAATGGTTGGTCTTATCTCAGTTACCATCTTGTACTGTATTAGCATTTATCTCGTCAATACTAAATTCTACAAAGGTCAATTTTGATAGTATCACATTCAACTCATTCATACTATCATTCATATCACCAGACTCATGCATCTTAAATTCAAACAAACGACGCAACACATGTATCTCGTTCATCGTCGAAGGATTCTCATATGTGTTTTGCAAGGCCTCCAGCAGACCTTTCGTCGTTTTCTGATCTTTGACATTGAAAGTCACGTTCGGAGCTAACGTCAGTCTCGTCGTACTGAATGCCTGACCATCAAGCTCTCCTTCGGTTCCATCTGTTCTGGCTTTTCACCCATCGCAAAATGCAACTTTTGTTGGTAGAGCACATCCTCAACGCGCAACCTCCCACCATGTGTAGTCTTTCCCATTGGACTCCATAATCTTCACAATTGCGCCTGCCATTATTTCCCAGTTTGCAGATCAACCACGCTCTAACCAAAGCTCAGATACTAGTTGTTAGGATACTTAGGGCGTTATTAGCAGATAAACAATAATAAGGGCAAAAAAAAATAAAGATTTAACACAAGGAACACAACTAAAAATATGTGTATTACCAACCTAAACTGAAAAAACTACGAACGATGTACTATCAGAGTATTACAATAGTGTTTCAAAGATTCCCAAACCTCCACAATCTCTCAAAACCTCCCGAAAGTTACAATATGAGAATTCAACACTCACATATGAGCCTCACACAACTCCCTCAGGGACACATAGATTACAAATCAGTATCTTCTGGTCAGATGAAACACTCTTAATTACATCTCCATAAAACCTAAACCCAAGGCACTATTTATAATCAAGACTACAATATAATACTAGGATTAATAATTATATATTAACCTTCCAAAAACCATGTGTTTGCTAATAATTTGATACTATATTCCAACATAATATTATATTTCCATTGTGATCAATCAACCTCTATATGATTGCCTCATCACAATTTGGTAACAATATAATATTTTCCACTTTATATAATATCTTTCCTTAATGACAAAATCTTGGAAAAATCTTCAATATTATATGAAACTTGTCCATTAAACACAATTCTACTTTCCCAAATTCATCTCACCAAAATAATAATTTGGGCTCCACACAATCAACTCAACAAGTGTAGTTAAATCTCGTTACTCAAACAAATCATTTGTAACGTATATATCTATATTTCATGGACATACTTCCATCCATACCTGCTCAGCTCCAGTGGGGAGATTAATTATAACGATGGAATGAGCCACTTTATTCCCCCTCTTGACTAATACAAATGTCTGTTTGAATTACATGTTGAATTATAAGCTGTGTCTTATTGACAATTGTTTTTTTTTTTCCTTATGCTTTTATTTTGGTTTTTCAATCTCTTTTGGGTCAAAGTCATTTTAAACATTATAGACGGTGTTCTTTTGCAAGGTAACTAGTATCTTATATTCTTATTTATGTTTTTATTCACTGACCTAATTTTGTATTATCTTCTCTACCTTACTATCCCCGCAGTCTATTTACTTTCTAAAAGAATATGCCCTCACATTATTCCTATACCCACCGATACTTATCCAACCTTACCATCTTTCCTTACTTATTTACCCAACATCTTATTTACCTTTCAAAAACAATATGTCCTATATTGAGGCGAAATTCTTATCAATGTTTACTCTTAAATTGATAAATACTCCCTACATATCAATGCTATTTTTATTCTTTTTATTGCCAAAGAGGAAAATTCCAAAGACATATATAGTAGTATAATTGTCCGCACGTAAACACCAAAAAACAACACTCAATAATACATGCAGACTCGAAGTGATGACTCCTTCCTTCGTAGTATATATATGCAAGCATATAATGCATGATTATGAATTATGATATGCATATATATACATATATAGTTCGTCTCCATATATCACATGGACAAATAACGTTGATACGTACCGTCCAATTCACATGCGATCCCGGCCACTAATCATCACAACACAACAATATACTTCTTTCGACCCATACAAACACACATATACATATATCATATCCCCCTTCTGCTTCTGCCTTGGTTTGTCATCACTCTGCTTGCTTACTGTTGGAGTTTAAGGCTCTGTCCTTTTTATGCCATTTGAAAAAGTATAGTTTGTTTAGATAAATATAGGTAAGTACTATTATAGTATAAAACTATCATTGAGCTTTTTCAACTATCAGTTTAGGTTTTTGGTTGAGATGATTCTGCATGGTATCAGAATCAGACCTGAACAAGAGGTCTCAGCCTCTCAGGTTTAAATCTCAGCACCCTCATATTCATTTGCGTAAGGTGAATGGGCATTTGCAGCATCTAGCCCCCCAAAGGGCATTCGCGTGAGGGAGCGTGTTAGAGTATAAAACCATCATTGAGCTTTCAACTATCAGTTTAAACTTTTGGTTGAGATGATTTCACAAGTACAAGTTAACACAGTTACACATGTAAGTATATATGTCAAAGTAATCGACAGGGTAAATTAAAGTGTAATTGAATGCAGTTAACTGTAGTTCAGCACGAATGAGCGCATATGAGTACGTGTGATGAATGTAGTTTTAATGTAGGAGAGTGCAAGTGCAGTTGCGAAAATGATCCAAATAACAAACCTTAAAGCAGGTAAAAACGACAAGTTTTAGGGCATTGAGCATGTATATAAGTTGGTGAGTAATTTCACCAATTGCTAATTAGTTTCAGGAAGAAACTTTAGCTAAGGTTGTTATATATGTAGTTCATTTAAAGGTCAAGTTTATGCAAAATATAACAATTAGTTTATTAGCTGGCAAATAGGGAAAGAAAAGATCAATATATACCACCGCACACTTGCAAATTGCATTTATCAACAGTATGCATGAGCATGACGTACTGCAACTTGCGACAAAGCTACTTCTTTTTGGTCATTATGAGCGCGACTTCATGCTTATCGATGATTTTATATCTCTTGAAGTATATTATTACGAATTAGGGCAACAAAATTATTTAGTGCCCAGATATTGTTCTCTTACAATATTAGCTGACCTATATCTATGTTTTGAGGTGGTAACTGTGACCTGCAATTAGATATGATAATTTCTGGCCTGACAATACGACCCGAACTCGTCCGAAATTTTTGGGTTTTGAACACGATCTTTTCAACTAAACCTGAAGTACGTCGAACCTGAAAACTAGCGGGTCAAACCCGACCCGCCCGTTTGACTCGAAAATTTAACTTTTTAAGTTGAACTTTATTAAAATTTGTGACGTTTCATTGGAATTTTTAACTATTAAACTATAAGTGCAACTTATTTATTTGTTATTTCTCTTATTTAAGTTAAAATAGTTACAATAATCTATCGTTACTAGAAGATAATCATATTTTATTATGTATATTGTATAAAAAGTAGTATTTAGAGACCATTTTTGAAAAAGAAAAAATAGAAAAAGGTCGCAATCATAACCCATTGGGTTGTCCCGAAACCGAAATACACCGCCCGTATTTACCCGAACCCGAAATACACCTGACCCGCATTTACCCGAACCTGATATACGACCGACCCGAAACTGCCCGCCTGACCGAATTGACAGGCATACTTGCAATACTACTTTCAATGTGTATCATATTTTTGTGCCATTTTGAGAGATATAGATATAGTCAATTGCAAAATGATAAGTGTCTTAATTCAAGATAGTTAATAACCATTTTGATTTTTATCTAAATCACTCAGTAAATTAAATAAAAATTTATTTAAATTATTATAAATATATATTTCATTGCTTTGAGGATTATTACAACTTATAATCTATATAAAAATAATTATTTGTTTATATTTTCCACAAATATAAAACTAAGCATAAAATGTGCATTCTCTGGAGGATAAAATTAGACTATCATTTATATTTGTTGATATAGTTAATAAATGTTATAGCCTATAATTGATAAATATATATAATTACTAGAGAAAATATTATTAAAATTATAAAATATGAATTATCGACAATTCAAACTGAATATTGACCTATCTTAATTCAAGACGTGTATCACTTTGAATTTGCAATAGATGCACACTTTAAGCCCTGTTCTTTTATGCGGTTAGCTAGCTGCGGTGTCACACCGCTCAACAACTTGCCATATACCACCACAGGTCCACAACCCACCACAACCCACCACAATCTACCACAACCCACCACAATCTACTTTTTTTAATTTAATATATCTTTTTATTAAAGTTAAACTTTCCACAACCTACCACAATTTCACATTTTCCAATACATTTACAATTATTAAAACCAAAACCCACCGCAACTTTCCATAACCCACCACAATCCACCACAACTTTTCCAAACCCACCACAATTCACCACAATTCCACCACACCGCACCGCACCACACCGCATCCAGCCGTATAAAAGAACAGAGCCTTACTCTAGAGGCATCATTATTTGTGAAAGTCCAGTTCCAATAGATGCACACTTTTTTTTATAAAAAAATGCATTTTGAATTTGCAAATTAAGGCTGTGTTCGGCAGTAGCGTTTAGGGCAACGTTTAGCGTTTTGACCAAGTCAAAACTCTAATTGCGTAAATATTAGTGTTCGGTAAACTAGCGTTTTGAGTAGTGTTTAGCGTTTTGAGGAGCATTTTGTGAAACACTAATAAAGTTAACAAAGTTAACGTTTAGCGTTTGAAGTATAGCGTTTCATATTTTTCGGCCAAAAAATACCCTTTGAAAATTTTATCTTTCAAAATTATTCATATCCTTTTATGTCAATTCACTATAATCTGTTAATTCAACCGCTAAATTTACCGAACACAATTTTCATTTGAACAGTCATCCGCTATCCACTACTTAAACCGCTATCCGCTGCTTAAACCGCTATCCGCTACATAAACCTCTATCCGCTACCTAAAACACTAATTTTGCCGAACAGGGCCTAAATCATTTGAAAACATAACAAATTACACAAATTTATATGTTGAATAGTTCATGACAAAGAGCAATATTGAATCACTTCAACTACAAAAGTCATCTAATTAATCCTCTATCGTGACTTAATTATTACTTTAACTAATTTTTCTTTTCATCTCTTTACATTTTTAATAATCTATCAATAATCAGTTAACCTATTTACCCTTATTAATTTTTTACTTTTTATCATTTTCTATTTGCCGTTTTCTTTAATAGAGGATAAGTTTAGGCTTTGCATATCAACTAAAATTGTCAATAATGTTATTTTTTTAAGTGGTAATTGTGTATATGTATAGTGATGAATATATATATATATATATATATATATATATATATATATATATATATATATATATATATATATTTATTTATATGGGGTGGGGTCCGAGCTACTAGGTTTGGCTTAGATTTGGTAAGTCTAGTTATAATGATGAACGCATAAAAAGTTGTGATTTCCATTACAAAGGGAGGGTTGTTGCAAAAAAGTTGGAGAAAGAGAGGATTCTTGATGAATCATGGGAATGTATGTTTTTTTCAACTTAGCTAATTAAATCTAACACTAGTTCACATGTTGTACAATGAAGAACGCGTAGGTGCCAGCCGTGCAACCTATGAACATTATTGGCATTAGTTACTATTGTTTAAGCGCAAATTATGACATCTACCGTGGTGTACCTCAGTACCTACGTAGGTACATCACATGTATTAAAATATATATATCAATTTTTTGTCTGATGAATTTTTACACAAATTTGATGAATTTAAAACATATTGATGAAATTATAATAATATTATGAATTTTTTGTATAATAAGATTATGAATTTATAATTAATAGTGATGAATTTTTAAAAATGTTTAATACATGTGGTGTACGAGCTAGGTAAATACACCATGATCGACCATATAACAACTCTTATTTAAGTCTAACCTTGATACTCTTTTACTCTTATAATTAGAGTCATTTACTTTTACTCCCAACTGAAAAAAATAATTCAAAATTATGCTTACTTTTTCAGCAATTCGACATTAAAGTAGATATCTCATGACCAAAAATCTAAGAGAAATGTAATAAATTCATAATGAAAATCATTATCATAGTTAAAGTTGTTAAAATCGGGATCCTAACTCGAAACTATGTGAAAGTCAGGATCGGAATTTAGCTCATATAGGATCGTAGATCGTGTGTAAATTGCGAATCCTATCGACGATTTTGGACCATAAAATCGTAGGATCGTAAATCAAGATCGGAATTTTAATAACTATGATCATAGTATTACTTTTCATCATTCTCACGCCATTGTGTACGCTCACTAATTATGGGACAATATAATCCTTTTATTCTCAACTACAATATATTTTTTTTGTATTACATTGATATTTCTCTAAAAATTTCAAAGTGACTAATAATATAGAAACAAGGGAGTAGTTAGGATTTTTTGTCATTAGCAAGCAATATGTAGTCATGTGAGGTATGAGAAGATGGATCAAGTACATTCACATGGAAAATTTTAAAATGAGTACAAGATTGTATTTGTTTTGCTTGGAGAAAATATGTCGAGAAGCATTATGGTAATTGGAGAATCCAACATCCTATGTGGATATTCATTATCAAAGGGTTGGTTTCGATAGTTGATAAATCAAAAGGTTAGAGTTTAAGACAAATTCAAGACAATTGAACATGAAAATCCACCCACATACAAACATGACAAGCAAAAAACTAGCTACGACATGCATTACATTCACGTAAAGCTTGTCACTCCCAGAAATTTATTTTTGGAAAACTGTTAGTACTAATTCTTAGAACATAAAATTATCATTGAATCTTTAATCATCAGTTTAGTCTTTTAGTTGAGATAACTCCACATGGTATCAGAGCAAAACTAAGGGGTTACAAGTTCAAATCTTAGCACCTCATATTTATTTGCGCAAGGTGAAGGGCTTTTGCAACATTCGCGTGAGGGGGCATACGTGGTAGAATATAAAACCATCATCACGCCTTCAACCACCAATTTAAGTTTTTAATTGAGATGATTCCACAGTAATATTTATATTTTTTTTTAAAAAAGAAAGACCTTTTATACATATTAATTGATAATGTGAGTTATTATTAACAACAAATAAATACATGACATTAACCAATTATGAAATACAATAATATATATAAAAATAAAATGAGCATTTACATTCCATCTAAGACGTTTATTAATAAGAAAAATATTTATGATTAAAAAATAAGAGAAATATTTATTAAAATGATCTTTTCTTGACATAAATATAAAAAATACTTATGTATCATTAAAATGATGGATTAATATTGATAGGATGATCTAATATTGACAATAAATAATTAATATTTATTTTAACTTAATAACAGAGATGTAAATATAAAATGGTACATATATCAATAGAAGGATTATTTATACTTTTCATATATCAATAAGAGATAAATTTAATTTTATGAAGTATGGTGTGAGTGTATGAATTATTAGCATTAGTAAGATCTATAAATTAATTTCACATATTATGGGCTTTCGACCATCAATTTAAGCTTCTAGTTGAGATGATTCCACACTAATATTTATATATATTCTTTTAAAAAATAAATTTTATACATATTATTTGATAATGCTAGTTATTATATACTAACAACAAATAAATAAATGATACTAACTAATTATAAAAATAAAATGACCATTTACATTCCATCTAAGATAGTATTAATAAAATAAGAGAAATATTTATTAAAATGATCTTTTCTTGACATAAATATAAAATGACATATGTATCAATAAAATGGTGAATAATTATGTATAGGATGATCTAATATTGACAATAAATAACTAGTATTGATCTTAATTTAATAAAAGAGATTCAAATATAAAAGGGTTATTTACATATATCAATATAAAAGAGTTATTTACACTTTGTTTATATTATTAAGAGATAAAATAATTATGTATAGGACTTTGCTTGTTCCGGGAACGAAATCCTATAGAAATAAAAATACCCATAAAGTGATATATTATTATGAAATCGGACAGAAATTGTTAAAGAGATGATATTTAGGCTCAATGACGAGCCTAAACAATTTTGAGTCCAATATGCCCCACTCGTACCTTAATAAAATCCATAGTGGCTTGTATAATATCATATGGATTGGGTAGATTGGAGGGTCACTTTCAAGATAGAGGACAAATCAGGCCACTTTCTATTGATCACAAGCCATAAAATTCTACCATATATGAGATTTAGGGTTTCTTTCGACATATATTATTTGAGGTTTATGATATTAATTATTATTTTTTTATTCTCAAAATTTGATATTTATACTACTTTACAAAACCAATCTCCATTATTTTAACCTCTATCGACGATAGCATTTATTTTATTTTATTCCTTTACTTAGCAAAAACGAGTATTTATATACCGTTACTTCAACGAAGAATAGCAAATAATTTGAAAAAAACCTTGTGTATGATTTAGTTTTTCTAAAACTTAATTATATTTTCAAATAAGAAAAGTTATGTTTGATATTTTATCATAGTAATACCAAGCTTTTTTTTTATTAAATTACAAATAATAACAATATCATTAATTATTAATTGTTCAAGGATAAAAGTGAATATATAATATATAAAACTAAAACTTAAATTGATATTAAAATATACTTATTTGGTTATGTTCTAAATGTAATAACCCCTAACTTTAATTACAATTTATTTTAATATATGTAATTTTATCCCAATTATGTTTAATTTTAAGTCTTGAATGATACCACACTTTATGGATTAATTAATTTCATCTCAATTGTGTTCAACTTTATCCTCTATCAAATATAATTAATCTTCTATCAAAAAAAAATCAAATATAATTAATCTCTATAATCTTATCAATATGCTCATTTAAGAGAGTCCCTTTTGTGCTTTGGTAAACATTATACTGTTGAGAGCAACATCATGTCATCATCTTGCTCTTTTTCAAACAGATGATCTTGAAGCTCTTGTAAACTCCTCCCTCCAACTTTTTTTTTTATCTATTATTCATGCTTTCTAAGGTCCATCTTTAATCAATAATTTCTCAATTTTTATTGAAAGAATATAATATTATATTTTTTAATAGTATTTTTTTGTTGTGCATCTAGTAACATCAGTTTTGTATAATAAATGCATTATATAAATTATAATATTAACGATCAAAGTTTTAAAAGGAAACATAGGCAATAGATAAAAAAAGGAAGCCGAAGGAGTAAGATTTTGAAGACCCTTCATCTTGATGTTCATTTCTCAGAGATTCTTCGGGTTTTTCTTTAGTGGATTCAATTTTCTTAACAGAAGGCAATGGAAATTGAGCTTATTTTGTTGATTTTAAAAATAATATTTGTTTGACTGATGAAGACAATGAATTATATGAGAATATGTTGGATAATGAAAATTGGTGGAGGTCAATATATTTGATATACATACTTAATCGCTAATTATAACTAATGAAAATATTGTCACATGACTCTAATACCAAATGAGAGAAGACCGTTAATACTACTAAAAGCATTAATTAATACATGTGGAAATTTTAACTTTTTTGAAAGTAAAGTTTTTATTTTCTTAGGGTTGAAAAGAATTTTTTTAATAGTAAAAAAGGATAAAATATAAATGTTATTTTAAATTAGAGATTTAGAGGGTACTAAACTAATATAAAAATTAGAGGGTAAAGTAATATGATTGACAAAACTCAAGTACTGTAAGTAATCACTTCTTCCCATTATAACTGTCACGTGATAAATGTTACATGGTCTCCGATGTCTTTCTTTGACAATTACTTGCATGATATTTTATTAAAAAGTTACAACGTAATACTAGCGCATAATGGGAAGAGTATTACGTTGTAACTTTTTAATAAAATATTATGCAAGTAATTATTTTTATGATAGTATTTTTTATTGTCAATTTAATGATAGTAATTTTGTATACTAAAAGATTATGTATGTCGAAAAATTTAATGTGTAAAATTTTTAATGTTTGACTGATACATAAACAAAGGATAGAGATAAAATAGAAAGAAGGAAGTATTAAATTTTAAAGATAGCGCATAAAACATTTAATATCACAAACTTCAAGTAAGACCATCTGCAACGACGAGTTTGAGACTGAAATAACGATGATGTGGTGTGGGCGAGGACGAGAAAGACAGTGCAGCAACGAGGTCGAGTGTCGGTGGTGAGAAAAACTCGAACTCGTGCTCGCCGCGCGAAGACGAGATTCTCGACATATTTTTTCATTTTTTTAATTTCTGTTATAGTGTGTTTAAACTATTAAATATGGGGCCTACACATTTTTTTACTTATTTTAATCAAACTCACACTCACTGTTGGAAAGCAAGTTAACATGGAGAGTCTAACTCTAATTTTTTTAGCGGGCCATACTGCTTCCACCTCATACAGTGAACATAACTCATATTCACCATTGCGGGTGCTCTAAGAGCATCTGCAATGGTGAGTTTTAATTCGACTCACTGCTGACGTGGCATGAAACGAGAACGGAATGAGGTTGTATATGACATTTCAGTGGTAAGAATGAGACTCGTCTCGCGAGAATCTCGCTTTCAAACTCGCGAGACGAGTTTGAAAGCGAGTTTAAAATATTAATATTTTAATCATATTTTTTTCTCTTTCCTCCTCCACCTCATTTTTTTATCAAAATAACCAAATTAATTATATTCTTAAGTTGGACTGATTTACTTTTTTTAATTAATATGAGCCAAACTCATACTCACCATTGGAAAGCTAGCTAAATAAAATGCTAAATTTTGACTCTTCCACAGATTCCACGTCATACAATTAGTCAAACTCGAACTCTTAAGATCCACATGTATTTGCCAAAAAAATAGGAAAGAGAAAAACGTTATAGTTCCCTGTTACTAGCGCTGTTGTTGCATGTAAAGCATGCAGACAGAGGACCATACGTCCAAAACATCCTAATTCTTACCCCAAGTCAGATTGGTTTGCCCATAAATAATAGTATCAATTTTATCTTTATGCATATCATTAAAAATATCCATTATAATTCACTTTAGATTTCTAGCTGATCCAACCATAATCTATTATCCCTCTTGTATAATTTAAAAAACCCTATAAGGATATATTATAAAGAAAAGGTCAATATAAGTATAAATTAAGCACACAGTAGAAAATCATTTTATTTTTACAGTCATATCCATTAATATTTTTCAAGTTAATTGATTAATCCAGTTTCTAACTAACATTAACATTGGAAAAAGTAACTCATAGGAGGAATATGATGAGTTAATTATTATATGATACACCTTGAAATATCTATCTACGTCCTTCAAGATGTTAAATTTTATAAATTTTTTTATTAATATTTATTATGAAATTTATCATAAATGTTTCAATATTATTGCAACATTCATCTTTATTTTTTAAATTTATCAATTTTTACACAAATTCATCATATAAAAATTTGACATATCTTAATATATATTGGATTTAAATAAGTCCTTTATGGTGTACAATATAATTTGCGATAATGATGATCAAGTTACCAAACGAATCCCGACATTTTGCCTTAGGCCTCAAAGTTACTTTGCAACCAAAAATCACAAGATGTAGTAGTATATGGGACATGGCATGATCAATCTGGACAGAATGAAATCCATTATAGAAAATAAAAACAAAAGAAAATGCTGGATCGGGAATGTAAGATACAAGAGTAGGGTTTGTCACTTTTCTTCACATGTTGAAATGAAGCAAATGAAAGAACAAGTGGGAACATCTATGGCCACTCATAATTTTAATGAGGGGTCTCTGCCATCTTGTCACTCCTTAACCTTATAGCTTGTAGCTCTCTCTAGCAATAACGCGTTTTGCTTTGTTCAACACTATTCCTGTCTCTCTGTCAAATTTTGGCAAGTTTATATATAAAGTTTATATATATATATATATATATATATATATATATATATATATATATATATATATATACAGATTGTACCAAAGTAATGCTTAAGTAAACCTAATCTTTTTCTTTCGTATATATAAAGTAATATATAGTAAACGTTTTTTAAATCTTAAATCAATTGGAACCAGTCTCTTTAAGTTGTAAAATTTAAAGGTAACATCGTTACATCTAACCCTTTCATACCTTGCTTGGATGAGATTTTGGAGTATTGATTTTGGTTGTGTTTTGGTTTTTTAGAGCATTCAAAATAGAGATGGCTCTTATCTTTGTTATACTTGTAATCCTTCATTATCAAATAGATAGCTTGGTTTGCCCTTCTTCTCATAAAGTCAAAAAAGTATTTGCGGAAACCATAGGGTTCTTCGGTAATATTTTTTATCAACATTTTGATTTTTATCTCTCAACCTATAAAATTTATTTGTGATCCCTCTCAAAATAATGGGCTAATAATAAGCTAGTTTGCTGACCCTTTCTAACCCTCCATTTCTTGCTAGATTTTGAAGAAATTAAATGAAGTGACTCAAGAGAACCATTATTTTGGAATGGTTAAATGGAAAGTGACGACTCAATACTTGTAAGAAAACAAGTTTTTGTGAACAGCTTTGATGTGTAGGGGCCGATAGGGTGATGGTCATGAGTTAGTTTACTTTGGACACCTTTGTAATTTGGAATGATCGTAACGAATTAAAGTAAAGGATTTTAGCATGGATAAATTATAAGAACAATCCAATACATATAGGGGGGCAAATTGTGAGTTATTGATGATATGTAAGGGTAAAAAATATTGGAGTTGGTTTAATGGTGACTTGGTGAGTTAACTTTATCCACCGTTTTTCGTGGTTGTAAAAAGAAAGAATTATTTTTCGTTAGTCCAAAAGATATTATCATTGATTATGATTTTTTTTTTTGTAATTTTTGATAGAAACAACGAGGTATTAATGAAAATTAGTGTCGAGATTGAACAATATAAACATTATCCAAAGCCACATCATAGGGACATTATGTCCCTCCATCCAACTATATAATCTGGACGCCCAAGTTATAAATACGTGAGGTTGAAATATAGGATTATTTCAAGAGTATAAATGGACACTAAACATGTTAGAAACATTTAAGATAAGTTTAAAAATTAAATTTAGTATATACTAATATACTTAAGATGGTCAACACAGACGAATTTTAAGCTAACATGGATTGTTTGGGCATCTAGAGAACAAGGAAGAGGAGAACAAGTACAACACGGACCATGTCATTTTGACATAGGCCATATTGGTGTTGGCAAATGTCGTATCAATCCTGGTAGGTTTGTGTCTATAACACCCTGGGTATATGATTAAATATGGTTTAAGATTATTGAAATGACTACTTATATAACCTGGGTGCACCTTTCTTTTAGAAAGCTTATCCGTTGGGATCGGAACTCTCCAGTTAAGTGTGTCGACTGACTGGGAGTAGTCTCAGCATAGGTGACCTTCTAGGAAGTTGTTTCAAACAACGTGTGAGTAAGGACAAAGCATGTTGGAAGGACTCGTGGTGATTTATGGGGTCAGTCAGCGATCTCCGAAGCGTTTATCAGTAATGTCCGCGTCCCAAGAGGGGCCGGGGGATTACAGTGTCAGTCTCCTGATTGTTAATCTTGATGATTAATTCCTAATCACATGTCATCATGTCATCTTTGGCCCCCAACAAGTATGTTTCTAATGGAGTATCTGGTCAAACACATGATAATGATCCTTGACCCATTTTAAGGGCCCTCAAGTGGTTGACTACTTGACTAACCCTATAGGATGTTTCTCTATGGATAGAGTTGTTCGGGCCATTTGCAAAATGCATTAAGATGTATCAAGAGACATCAAACACATCTTTCTCTAGAGTTGGTGTATAATAACATTCTAGAGAAATATTCTTCATACAAGTGAGAATTTAAAAATGATAAAAATTTAAAAATTATTTGCGATTTTCAATAGTTATTTAAAATTATTGAAAAACTTCAAAACTCCAAGCATACCCAATTTTTTTTTTGCTCTTAAAAGGTACTAAAAAATTGTTAAACCAGAGTTTATTATCTATCAACTGCAATTTTGATCATATCAAAGTATTGAAAAACTTAAAATATGAAGGCAATTATCAACAATTTTCATATGTTTTACTCCTTTTGATTGATTGGTGTTAGGTTTTATGGCCTATTGGATCCTCCTAGGGGTCCGGCATAGCTCAAGGCATTCGTCTCGGCCCGAAGACGTCCAACACGAGTCGTGTGAAGGGTGTCACGGGTGTGGCACGAAAAGTAACTGATTTCTGGGTGTTTCTGGCCAATGCGGTCCGTATCAACCATGTACTTTATTTTTCTGTATCTGTTTGATTCGCGGATGTTAGGGTTTTGATATATTTTCCTTTCCCTTGCCTTTGAGCTGCGAGATTGTTAGTTTCCTCAGAGAAAGAAAAAAGAGAGTTTTCCCCTTGTAATCTTACACTATTGGAGAGCGTTGAGAGTGTTTTGGAGATGTGATTGTAATCTCTACATGAAGTATCGAATCACACATTGTGATTTTGATCACCATTGTACTCCCTTTCCTCATAGTGGATTTTGTCTGGCTATCATCATCTGTGAGATTTTCTTCGAGTACTTCCGTTTCCCATGTAGAGCGTTTCATTGTTTTAGCTTTAATTGATTTTTTGTGACTTGATCTCATACCGAATTTTTGCATATTTCATAACAATTGGCTACCTCCTTCAACACTTTTCCTTTTAAACTTTCTTCACTTATTTCTACTACTTACACTTCAGTTTAAGGTCTGTAGACCCCTTTTATAATTTTGTTACTGCTTCATCTACAACTTTTTTTGCCTCTTAGCTGCTAAGCATTTTGTCCCAACGTCACATTATTTAGCACCTATTGCTACTGATCCTTCTGATCATGCTAATCTTAATGATATTAGCTCTGATACCATATAAATTCCATGAACACAACACGAGAGAAAGGAAAGAATAGAGAGGAAGATGATGAACAGGCATATACATTAGTATATTACTGTCCAATAATCAGGCCAAGATTTATGACATGAGTATATACACATAGATGTGAATTGGGCCCATGAAGAGAATAGATGCCCGACCCAATATAACAATCCTAATAACAATAATAAGCTAAAGTATAACAACTTGATAACTGTATAATATGTCATATGAAATTTTTCATCAACGAATAAATGTTGACGATCACATAACATTTATTAAGCGACAACTAATATGGAAAGGAGAGAATATCATCACAGTGCAATAAAACATCACTAACGCATATACATGTAGAAATTGGGAATCCCTTTTTCCCCTACTCCAATTATATTCAATAGAATAATGTTTTTAAACTTGCATCGATAAATTCCTTCTCTTTTTACGACACTCCATTATGTCTCCTATTCTTAACATCCAACCTAGTAATCTGTACACTTAAATGAGGATTCTTCATCGCAAAGGCCTCAAACTTGGGGGAAAATACGATGTCGTCCAGGTTTTTAACAATGAAATTCAATGCAGTATCTTTCAAAGTAAAGTTGGAACAAACATCAGCAATCTCAAGGACATCAAGTACATTAGAAGAGCTGAGGGAACTCAGCATCTGACGCTCACAAAACTTATGGAGGAAGGGGATGCCGTACTTATCAGCCGCCACTGAGAGGGAGTACACGTGCTTTTCCACCTTGTCGGCTGGTAAGCTCCCGCAGTACAGGAATTCCAGGAGTGATTCTAGTTCCTCATGGTTCATTTCCGGTAGGGTTATAGTGTGTTCCGGCGCCTCTTTGCACCCGTCTGAATCTAGCATGTTCTTAAATATCTCAGATTTTGCTGCCTGAAAAACAATGTCACGAGTAGTCAATCAAAAGCTTAAATTGATAGCTGAAGACGCAATAATAGTCTTATGTTTTAAGATGCTCTCATGTTCGTTGAATTTGAAACATGGATGTTGCCAAAAATTCCCTTTTCCCTTGCCCAAATGAACATGGGATTGTTCATATATGAGGAAATTTCATGACATCGAAGAGTAAGATCCAATTACAACTAGATCCTTACATCCAAGATCATCCAATTAAACATCCTAAAATTATTAATAATAAAAACTTGAACATATGTCACCTTAAACCTAGACTCTAGATTAAATTCCAAGAATCCAAGCACATCCTATGTGAGTTTTTATTTCTCCTTGTGGAAAACCTAATTGGTAAGTGCTCATTTCTCACTTTATTGTGTTTGAACTTTGAAGTTGATAACAAGTAGTTGAGAAATGAAGTATGAACTCTTTATTTCACTCTTGTTATTATAACTTTTGATTTTTCAAATAAATTTGGACAAAGGAGGTATTATGATTTATGTTGAAACAATGTATTTCATTATTGTGATTGTAACATTTTTTTTTTTGAAATAGTGACATTGTGTTTGTTTTTGAAAAAAAAAAAGAAATTGTGCGAGTTTTTCCAACTGCGTACTCGATTGAGGATCCAGTATCCAATGGATCCAGGACTAGATTTAAATTTCAGGATCTAGTTCAAACTATATCTAGGACTCGATTCTGATTTAGAATCCAGTACCAAAATTGTAATAACCCGAAGAAAATTACCCCTAATACGTATTAATTAGTTTAAATAATTAAGGTTAAAGTTAAATCATGATTAATTAAAGCGCGTGTTCCATTTTTTTCTAACCTAGTGTATGTTTTGCAGGACTTGAACAGTGCAACGATCATCAACGATTCAGCTTAATTTTTCTTTTCTTGGAAAAAAATATAATAATCGTTACCGACAATTTTTACGGTGATTCTGATCGCACATGAATTCTTTTACCGAAACCGATGTACCGGATCCTCCTTTATTCGAAGTAATTTAAGATTATAATTATGAGAAATTTTATGAAGGTGTTGGATATATTTATTTGGGTTCCGATAACATTTTACGGTTTAATAAATTTCAGTAATTTGGGAAATTAGGGAGATATAAGTATAAGAGGGGAGAATTAAATTTTGTAAAATTTGCTCTGATACCACAACTGTAACGCCCCCAGGTTACTAATCACTAGACTAAGCTAAAGATACACCTAACCCAATGATTAGCAGCGGATAAACACCTGTGGGAGTATTAGCCTTGTCCACCTCCGTGGACGGCGGTAATACTCCCACAGGTGTTTATCCGCTGTTAATCATTGAATTAGATGTATCTTTAGCTTAATCCGATGATTAGTAACCTGGATGCGTTATAAAAATGAATCCATAACTGAATCCACGAATCTTAACCGGACACCCAATGTGTATACCCAAAAAAAAAAAAAAACCCTTTTTTGAGGCTATTTTACACGATGCCGAATGCAGAAAAAAAATGACAGCAGCAGCCCTATGTTTTATTGGGCTTAATAATGGGCTTCAAATCATTTGGACATGGGTTTACAGGCCCAACATCATAAGTAAAATTGAAACGAAGAAAAAGTAAGAAAAATAGAAGAGAGACAAACCAGCAGAGCCCTATGAGCAGGGATAGGAGGCCCATTGTTTCCAGGCTTAACAAGAATGTCAGTGTGGATCTGATTTCTAAAAGCAGTCTCAAGCCCACCCATAAAACTCAGTTTATCATTCAGCTCTTCCTCCATCACCTTCATTTCCTTCACCCATTTCAACACATTCGAAAATCCCTGCATTTGTACAGTCCATAACTTAGGGCCTTTCTTTAAAAAAAATAGGGGCAAGGGGAGGTTCGATCAAGTAAGAATCGTTAAATTTCGATAATAGTTAAAAAGTTAAGTGTTAAAAATATAAGAAAATGGGGAAATATATTGGGTTACATATAGTACTGGATCTTAACTATGTTACCATACTCAATTTTTTTGTAATAATGTCCGAGTGTTTGCTACGTGTGTAGTGTCAAACTAAAAATTTTGCGAAAGAAAAATTGTATGTTTCTTCTTATTATCTAAAATGAAGGTCTATGACTCTACATCCACATATTTGCAGAAGATTGACCAATTTGAATATATACGTTCGATGTAGAGAAAGTAGTCGAGGAGTGTAAACATTATTTTCTTTTCAAATTGAAATTCATATGTGGTTTGGATTAGCTATAGTTTAGATTCGAATTGTCTAAATTTGCAAGACATTGAAACATTGTCACAAACTTGAATTGGATTTTCTTCGACAGATTGGATTAGCAAATTGTGACCATCAGATAATTGGGTCTACTTAAAACTATACGTAATACGATATTTATGTTTAACTTATTCAATTGTCATACAAGATTGAACTGGACATTTGAATACTTTAGGTTTAGATCCAGGTCTAGATATTATTTACATGCTTGATTTTAAATTTTCGTAGGTCGAAATATACCTAATTTGTCTAGTGATTTGGTTTGTCCGAATTCGAAATGATCTATTCCCAAGCTTTTGCCAGCATTGTCCGATCCATATACTTATGTCAAATTATTCAATGTCACAACGTAAGCTTGAGGACAACTAAAGAGTTGAATTGAAGTAAACATAATACCTAAAATGTTAACTTCATATACTTGAAATAGTGAGTGATGTTAAGGAAGGGATGAAAAAGGTTTAAGATACTTGAAATGTTTAGCATAACCAAACAATGAACAAAGAAAAGACAAAGGATGAACTTGGACATGTCTATGTTTGTTGAATTGAAATGGAAAGAACAACAACTTCTATCAATTCATTCACTTTCAGGTTGGTGCTGATTAAAATTCACATGTTTGGTACAAGTTTCCATGGATGTCAAAATTTTCCTTTTTGGAAGTTACTTAACATTTAATTAAGTGTTGATTTATTGAAAATAATATATGGAACAAGTTAAACATTGCCAAAACAATATCGGACCATTACTTCTTCTTGGGTTACTAATTTACCTTCGAATTTTGTTTAAAATACGTAGCTTTTTCGTGCAAAAACCCTAACATTAAAAAGATAATTTACTCCGTTCTATAATGTTTGTCCTTTAACTAACTTTTGAATGTTAATTACTCATAAATTATAATGAGTTAAAATATGAAATTACCGGCATTCAAAAGATAATTTACTAAAAATTATAATGACGTTAATTTTTCATATTGGAACTCATTGTAATTTGTGAGTAATCAATGGTCAAAATTTAGTCAAAGGATAAATATTTTGGGACGAAGATAATAACCAACTATAAATTACATATGCCAGGAAAATATGACAGTTATTACATTTTATCTTTTTTAATGGAATGAGTTTTCTTATTGATAAAATGTAATTTGAATGCCTGAATGGTGTAGTTCTAAAGGTAGGTTATTGTAAATTGGCCTGATAGTTCAATTTGAAAATTTGAAGAGTATTTCAACTTCTTTAAGAGCAGAAGCAGTGCAGAACTTAAGCCATAGAATTTTGATGATGTGGATTTTCTCTCTGCTCCCCTCACATTTCTCTAAGCAATTTTAGAACTATGCCCCATTCCAAAATGATTTGAAATGCTTTGAAATGGAGAAAAAAATTAAGGAAAAAGATGAGATGGAGGAGAGAGAGAGAGAGGACATCATCAAAATTTCATGACTCAAGTTCTGCACTGCTCCTGCTATGAAGGTTGGGTTCTGTTAGTTGGATAATTGGAGTTGGGTTTAGGTTGGACTCATTTGGTTGGGTCAATTCTGGTGAACGTTCAGGTTGGATTAAGTTTGGGTTAAGTTATGTTTGAATCAGGTTTATTTTGGATCAATTTGTCGTTGGATAAGATTATCTAGAGAAAATGAACATTTTGGTGAAAGGTGATTTCTGGTCAAGTTGAGTCGGGTTGGGATTCGGTTTCGTGTCCATTTTGGGTTACTTTTAGCATTTGCACTACCCTGAAGAATAATATACGGTCAAACTTTTTTGTTTGAGTTTTAATATTGACTGGAAATTTGAGCATAATATATTTGCTTATAATTGAAAAATATAGATATACTTACTAAAAATTTACTGTTTAATTGAAATTATAATGAAATGAACTATAAATAATTCAAGATATATTCATGAAATATCATGATTCAAACACTATCTCATTGTTCCTTTTAGTTCTTTAAAAAGAAAGCTTGATGATCATACATTCGTTTTTCCCAAACCTTGGCGATGGCAAGCCCTACTCTTTCAATGACAAAAAGAAGAAAACCCAGACAACCAAAAACAAAATTTGATGAACAGAGTTTGCTGGAATGCATACCTTAGAACCAGGATTCGATAGCGAAACCACATTAGATTTTTCATTAGATCTACCATTACTATTACCACCATTAACATCGCCATCGAACTTGTTAATCAAGGTGATCAAGCTTCTTGCACCTTCATAGCAAGCTGCACATATTATATTCCTCGGTGGTCGTAGAATGAAGGGCATCGTCGTACATATTGAACAGTCCATTCTTAATTACCTTAAAATTTCTTCCCGGTTTAACAATGGAACGAAGAATTGAAGAAGAAGATGAAGAAGAAGAAGATGAGTTGAAGAAATGTTTTATTCTGTACAAATGAATCCAGTTTATATATGTGAATCACTTATTACTAGGAGGACGTTGTTGTTTGAAGTCAATTACATGACAAGCATATAATATGCACTCCTCCTAAGGGAACTCCCTTGCTTTTATATTGTTTTATTGATTGGTTTAAGTTAAAGTGTTAGTTGCACCATTGTTTGTACAATTAAAGTTGACATACACCTTATTTAACAATTAAGAATTTAGGGACTATTATTGCTTTCATTATGATGAAGTATATGACATAATTAGTCTTAGATGTAAAATGACCCAATTGACCTTGTAAGCAAGCACACAACTAACGTGGCTCACTTAATTAAGTAGTTAAACAACTTTAATTAAACTAAAATTTGTTTTTAATTTTGAATTTGTAAAGACAATTGCATAAAAGATCGGATTTTTTTTATAAAAAAAGATCAAAGTAAAAATTTAAAAAAATTGCGAGGACAGTCTGAATATCTTGAATTTTTTGTCCAAATTTTGACATTGACTGAATTTGACCGACTCGAATTTACCCAGACCTGAATTTTTGCCCTTCCTAATCTTGAAGGATAGAATAGTAATTATGGAGAATAAGAAGTTGGTGAGCAATGAGCATGCATGTATAAACATGATAGGTTTTTAAAAATCTTATAGAGAAGAATGATAAGAATTAGGAGGAAGAAAGGGACTTTCCAACTTTGCAAACAGCAAATATGAGTTAAGGATATCACGTCTAACTGTATAGTGTATAGTATATCACCAGCCCTACCTTCTTTTGTGTACCTTTTGACCTAATCATGCTTCATCATATCATGATTGAATTTAATGATAGCTAGCTAAGCTACTTCAATTAATTAATATTCCTTATCTATATTCTATGTTAATCTGTTCCTTCCATATCATTTATCTTTTTATTGACTATCACGACTTTAATCTCACTTTTAGATTAATAATTTCATATATAATAATTTTATTAATATTTGCAATATTATACTTTTATAATAATATTTTTCGATACAAATTTAATGATAATAATTTTATTTAACAAATCATCACATATATTGAGAAATTTACGGTTAGATTGGCACACAACTTACAAAGAGAACAAATAAAATATGAAACGGAGGTAGTAAGAAATTCTTCAGCAGAAAATAATGAATACACAATTTTTTAAAAAAATACTGCAATTTTTAAGATAAAAAATTTAGATTAGAAAAAAAAAAAAACCATGAATCACATCAGTTTTATGCTAACCATACTTCAATAGTGGGGACTGACTCCTAATAAGCCTTGGTTAAAATTTTATCAACTTGAATCGGAGCTGATAAAATTTTGTCCGACCTGGAATATTTAAATTGTCTGACCCGGAAAAACCGAGTCTTGACATAGATTTTTCATCCTAATTTCGATATTGACCCGATATTCGGACATAAAGTTTATTTTTATCTATTGTCGGAACCCAAATTTTAGCTTCGTCCGAATTGTCCGACCCGAAATAAATAAAATCATCGTTAGACTTTCAACCATTAGCTTCAACTTTAGGTTAGAGAAAATAATAGGCAAGGTAATAGCGGAAGCGAATAATAAAATCGAATTGAGATGACGGAAATTACGACAAAATTCAGGAACAAAATAATAAGAGCGATAAAAGAACACAAGGTTTACGTGGGAAACCGAAGAACTCGGAGAAAAACCCACGGACGGCGACAGCCAGATAACAATCCACAATGAGAAAGGAGGAGTACAACCCGATCATTATCACAGGGTGTGATGCGATCCACAACAGAGGAGATTACAACAACAAATCTCTCTCACTCACAACTCTTAATCTTTCTCTCTCTGGATACACTTGGGAAAATATTGGTAATACTCTTTTCTCTCTCAATATTGCTCCCTCTCTTACTCTCTATAACTCGATCATTGTTCGTTGTGCTCAACGACGCCGTGCGTCGTAATTATGGTAGAGATACATGTATAATATTTATTCAAAAGGTTGAGACAAGGAAACTAGGTTAAAACATAATTAACCTAAAAAAACCCATGAGACAAAACCGCCACAGCCTAAAGACGCCGACATGGAAGGCGCTGGCAGCGCCTGACAAGCGCTAGCCACGTCGAACATATTTTTCCCTCGGTGAAGAGCGCTGGCAGAGGGAAACCAAGGAGGGCAGCGCCTCGTCTCGTCTTCGGTGATGTGAGGCCCTGGTAGCGCCGACAGTGGCGTTGGTAGCGCCTGCTTCCCAATGCCGATTCTTCTCTCGTTCTGGACCCCAGCGAGGATCCAATGGGCCACAAAACCCAACAAACTCCACCTTGGACCATGATCCGAGCTATAGGTCCATATAAACATCTTGACTGTCGCTATCAACACGCCCTCCCACAGGGCGTAGCTCCGCAGGGCTCTCAAGCGGTAAACATCATATACCGCTGCCTGGATGCCTGTTTGAGACCACATGTGCTGTTTGAGACTGCCTCTGCAGTTCTCGTCACTATAGACGCCTGTAGGGTGTATAGGCTGCCCTTCCTGGCTCTCTTCATCCGAACCATGGAACCCCTGCGCGCTTTTGGGACACCATCTTCTCCTTTGTACCTGCAACTGTTAACCTCAAGAGTACCCAAAGACATCAAACTGCAGATTATGTTAGTAATTTCACGAACCTCTTTCAGGGTTCTACCACCATCCTTAACAAAAAACCCCTCTGCATCTGAACCGTACTCAACACAGTTTGCGATTCGAGTTTTGGTGCGGTTTTCCTTACTACCCTGTTTCTGGTCTTTCTAACAGTCACTCTCTACATGGCCCTTCTTGTGCACCCAATCTTCAGTATACCGTGCTAGTCTCCTGATCTCCCTCCTGGGACGATCTCTTGCCATGCTCGGTTCTTCCTCCACCTGAGGAACATCAGGCTCATCAACCTGAACTATTTGAGCAGCAACTTACTCCACCTCGAACTCAGACTGCCCTGGTTCTCTTTCTTTAACCCTTTTGAAGTTCTCATCGCTCATCGTTACATCAGTCTTCGTGTAGGGATACTCAACATCCCTTACCCCGTGCTGAATCAGGACCGCCTTCAACTGCAGTCTCCTTGTTCCCTCGAATTTTGGAATTTCACACTTCATGATTGAAGCCATTTCCCCCTTGCTCTGATACCACTTGTTAGAGAAAATAATAGGCAAAGTAACAGCGTAAGCGAATAATAAAAATCGAATTGAGATGACGGAAATTACGAAAAAATTTAGGAACAAAATAATAAGAGCGATAAAAGAACACAAGGTTTACGTGGGAAACCGAAGAACTCGGAGAAAAACCCACGGACGGCGACAACCAGATAACAATCCACTATGAGAAAGGAGGAGTACAACTCGATCACTATCACAAGGTGTGATGCGATCCACAATAGAGGAGATTACAACAACAAATCTCTCTCACTCACAACTCTCAATCTTTCTCTCTCTGAATACACTTGGGAAAATATTGGTGAGGCTCTTTTCTTTCTCAATATTTTCTCTCTCTCTGATTCTCTATAACTCGATCATTGTTCGCCGTGCTCGACGACGCCGTGCGCTATAATTATGATGGAGATACATGTATAATATTTATACAAAAGGTTGAGAGAAGGAAACTAGGTGAAAACATAATTAACCTAAAAAACCCATGAGACAAAACCGCCGCAGCTTAAGACGCCAACATGGAAGGCGTTAGCCGCGTCGAACATATTTTGCCCTCGGTGAAGAGCGCTGGCAGCGGGAAATCAAGGAGGGCAGCGCCTCGTCTCGTCTTCGGTGATGTGAGGCGCTGGTAGCGCCGACAGTGACGCTGGTAGCGCCTGCTTCTCGATGCCGATTCTTCTCTCGTTTCCTCTTCTTCTCTTGTCCTGGACCCCACCGAGGATCCAATGAGCCACAAAACCTAACATAGATGAAAACTTCAAATGTTTCCACAAATATAATGATAGTTAACCCTATTAAAATGGTAATCAGGTTTACTGAGTACCTGATGCAAGAATAAGGTGGCCTTCTTAAACGAATTTGATTTGATCCTTGAAAATATCTTAGTTTTAATAGTGAATTTTCACTTTGATCCTCATGTTTATGAGGAGGGTCATATAGTTGAGTTCAACACAATGTCACTAGAATTTTGAGTGAAGGGGGTAAGAAAGTATGGGTTGTGGGCCTTGTGGCTTGCCCTATGACTTTTTTTTTTTTTTTTAACAGGGATATTTTGGTTATTGAATAACACCCCTTCCTTTATCTTGGTATAAAAAAAAAAAGGTTGTTATATACATTTCCCATCTTCCAAGTTCACCTTGATGGACTGGATACAAAAAGTTTCCTATGTGCTAATTGCTAAAAAGTGAGGAAAAAATTGTTCAAAACCAAAAAGTTTGAAAAAGAACAAGAACACTCTATACTAAGAACAAACACTAATAAGATATACCCTAAGAGCTAAACAATATCAAAAAAGAAATGCAAGTGACACCACAAAATACCAATATGAGAAAGACTTAAAAGAACATCCAAATAGAAAGATATTTACAGGCTCCCTAAATTAAAAGACATCTAACTAAAACTAAACAAGCATCAGCTCAATCCACCCCTCTCAACAAGCAACGTACACATTGAGTATAACTACTTTCTTTCAACCTTCTCCTTGATCGACTTCTTCTTTAACTCCTTCACAACCTCCTAGTGATTCCCAACAGCTAAAAATTGAATTTCCATACCAACTTATAAAACTTATTGATAATAGTTGACTTAAATATAGGACATCAGTCATCAAAATGTGGGCCCTTGTAATGGACCAAAAGGTTCCTAGATTGTCGACATTGAGCTCGTTGCAAACAATGCAGAGCTTTGGGTCAGTTTAAAAAGTCAAAGTCAACCACCCCGGCCCAAAAGAGGTTCTGGCCACACCATAGTTGGGCTTGGGTTAATAAGGTTCCTTATAGAACCACTTTTTTGGACTTTAAATGCATTTACAATTGGGATTTTGAAAATGAAAGATAGCCTAGAAATCAAATTGGTAGAAAAGTGTCTAGGACAATGAAGTCTTAATTTACATTAAAAAATGGAATCTACATCGTTGAGTTCTCATGACATATTTCAATATTATTATTATTATTATTATTATTTTTGCAGTCTGCTGACTGAGAATTGAAGCTGTCCAAGGAGAGGGAGCAAAGATGGGGTTTTTGAAGAAGAAGAAGAAGAAGAAGAAGAGAAGGAGGTCGTCTAAGCTCTAAATCTATTAACATTAATAATGGACTAATTCTACGGAACCTCCTTCTCCTCCTCATCCTTCTCCTTTTCTTCTTCAATTCCGTCATGCAGGATTTAATATATGTATCTATGCTTCGTTATATATATAATCCATGGATATTAATATAGTGATCTACGGTTGTTTTTGTTCGTTATAGAGTACCCTTATGAATACATCAACAAATTAATAATATGTTACTGGCAACATTGTTGTAACATAATGTAATTTATTTGAATAAATACATATAAAATCAATAAAGCACTAGTTCATAGTTGATGGAAGACCAAACACATATAGTAGCTATGTATAACAGTATGACACAATACCAAAAGCTTCAATCTATAGAAAAAACACTCTAAAAATCCTTAATACATGATAATCCCGATCCACGACAATACACTGACTACATCCATACTATTGTAAAAATGGAAACATAGCACACATGAGTATATGACTGACACCAAGCGCTACGGAACGACAAAGCTTTATTTCCATCGTCAATTGACGGCAAATATATACTTACAAGCTAGATAAGTCCCAACAGAAAAACCATACGCAAACGCAAACATCAATTTTATAACGCTAATTAATACTAAGACCATAATTGATGCCCTGATTAAGTAACAATTAACAGGCAGCGTTGGAATAATAATGCAGTGCAGCAATCGATTTTAACGCTCAGGTTGGTTTTTGTTGGCATCGTAGTAGTGATAAACAGCAGCACCAGAGAGAACAGCCAAAGTCAAGGCTTGTGCATGCATCCTTGCATGAATCAGCTTCAGACTCGGCTTCAGCTGCGATGCTGCTGCTGATCTCGACCGCGAATTGTACGCTAATGATCCTCCTATTGCTGCTGCCCACAATGCTCCTGCATTCATCATCATAATAAGTCATTAAATTTCAGCTTGAAAATTATACGGGTGTGTTTGATGTAAAGAAAAACCATTTTCTTGAGAAATGGTTATCTTTCTAAAATGATTTTCCCAGCAAATGAATTTTCAATTGGTATTTTCAATTGTTTGATGCATTTTCCATTTTTCCGGAAAATAATGAGAAGGAAGATATCTTGTTTGACATCAACGGTGGTTGTGAGGAAGTGGTGGAGGGAGTTTGTAACAGAGAGGTAGCATTAAGGATACTCGAGTAGGGTTAGAGTAGACATGGAATGGGAAAGAAGTGAGTTGCGTAATTAACTTGGGTCGGGAAAATAAGATTTCTTAGAGTTGGATTCATGAAAATCACTACTAAAAATATGTGTATTACCAGCCACTTTTTCAAACCAATTTCAAATGGTTGGAAAATCCAACCATTTTAGCAACTATTTAATATTCCAACTATTTTCTAAAAAATTTTGTGGGAAAAATGGTTGGAAATTCCAACCAATTTTACTAAAATGGTTGGAAAATTTTCCTACCACCCTTTTTCCTACTATTTGAAGATGGTTGGAAAAATGGTTGGATTACTAACCATTTTTCTAACTAATTTCAAATAGTAGGAAAAAGGATGGTAGGAAAATTTTCCAACCAATTTTAGCAAAATTGGTTGGAAATTCCAACCATTTTTTCCACTGAATCTTTTGAAAAATAGTTGGAATATCAAATGGTTGCTAAAATAGTTGGTTTTTCCAACCATTTTAAATTGGTTGGAAAAAAGTGGTCGGTAATATACATATTTTTAGTAGTGAATGATTAAATAAGAAGGGAGGAAAATGATTTTTCTAAAAAATAGGTTTCAACATTTTCTGTTCACCAAACATTGAGAAAATTACTTTCAAGTGTGGAAATTGAAGAGTAAAAGCAACAGATAGAAAGGAATGAGGATGATTTTTACCAATGCTAGTGAGTTTGTGCTCTGAAACCCAGGATTGCAAGGACTCCATAATCTTTCTATCTTTTGGTTTTGGCTGTTTTAATTACTTTCAAGTGTGGAAATTGTAGAGTTGGTTGTTTTGATGATGTTGGTAGTGATTAGCCGAAGCAAAATTAGGGTATATATAGTGATATAGAACCCATGCATGCATTATGGGTGTTTGAATTTGTTGGTTTTAAAAAGTGTTTGGTGTGGCCCATGGATTTGGAATCATGCATGTATGTTTTGTTATTTGTTTTGAGGAGAAAGAGAAGTGCATGAATTTGTTGGTTTTGAGCTAGTTTTCTGGAGACAAACTGGTGGCCTATGGTATTGGTGGTGTGGTTTTCCAATTTAGAGGAGTAATTTAAGTTGAATAGTTGATGATGAGGGTTTAGTGGTTTACCACACCTGATCTATAACAGTGAAAAGATGGAATATTGGGATGGTCAGTGAGTCACGTGCTGTGGGCATGGCCGGTGGTTTTGTTTTGTGCGATTACAGAGACAAGGGTAAACTCGGTACTCATTTTAGTCAGACAGAGTCAGAGATCGCAAAAGAGATGCATGAATTCAAACCTTTTCTCAAAAGGAGGTCGGCCTTGGGATCCCATGTTTCTTTAATCACCTTTGTTAATCATACTATAATAAGATCAATGCACAATTACCATGTCATTATTAGCTTCTAATTAGCTTATCCGAAGAAAATTATATCTAATCCATTATACTCCCTCCATTTTTTATGTAAGTGCCACATAGGTAATTGTGTTAAAAACTTTGATCACTAATATCTTAATTTTTATAACGATTCATCAAACAATATTAATATTATTAGATTCGTCATAAAAAAATACTGTTGAGAAAAATATAATGTCATAATTTTTTTATAAAAGTATTATGCGTGAAATTGTTTATTAAAGACGGACCTCAAAAAACGTGAAAGACAGATAAAAGAAAAGGGAGGGAGTAGCTACTATTAGCTACCTCATATTCGCAAGAGATGTTTTTGCATCCTTTTTTTTTAGGCCATATGATTTTGCATCTCATGATAATGGTAAATGATGATTTTGCTTCTCATGATAATGGTACATTCTTTAATCTTTATAGGAGTATAGCAAGAGATGCAATCCTTTGTTTTGATGTAAAGGATGACTCTTTACAGCATATTTTAGACTGGATAATCAAATAAAAAAAACTTATATATACTTGTGAAGATGAGGCACAAAGTGCTTCTTAATTTTGCTCGGAAAGATCATTATCAAGTAGGTAACTCTTATGCACCTAATTACAAGTCGAGTAAAGTAGCAATTTGTAGCAGATACTGTGATCGTTATATTAACATTGATTCAGGTTTGTACCGTGTTTTTCAAATTTACAGGACAAAGCATAACACTAATCTGCATTCTACAGGGAACTTTTCGGCTGCTGTCCTACTTAATACCCCATTACGAGTAGCTGTACATCAAAATTTCAAGTGACTTCTCTGTAGACTTGGACTGTATTCTTTCCAAGTTAGTCTGAATCTGATGCGACCTCCTCTGGCAGCTCAAACTCATCAATTTCTGCGTAATAAGCTCTCAGCTTTTCAACCTCATCTCGTGGCATCACATGAACTTCATTTTGGTCCTTCCGGGACTTCTGCATCGATACATATCCAAGCAGGAAACAAGTTAAACAGCTAAATGATAAACTAAAACCAGGATTAGTCATATATATATATGTTCATCACTTCAACATTTGGATACATTTTTGAAAGATGACTTTCTACACACCTTATGCATCGGGTCTGTGTATGATCCAGATTTCTTCTTGCCATGGTCATCACCAGCTTCCATCCTGTGGGAAATATAGAAACATCAGATATAGAATCACAGAAAATGGTTACAGAGAAAAGAAAAAAGAGGTCTACTCTTCCGGGTTCCATGAAGTTAATTTTTGCTGAAAAGAAATTTATTCATAGAACTTTCTGCAATGTATCTCCTATGGAATTTAGCCTGTGCAGTGATGGATAGACCTGTGAATCAGGAGAATCGGTTCTTGTTCGGGTTGGTTGAAGATCGGTTCGGGTTGGCATCGGGTCAACCAATTTCAGTTCAGGTTCAGGTTGACTTCAAGGGAGTTTTATTCGGGTGAGGTTCTTTCTGATTGGGTTCTGATTTAATTTGGGGTCACTTGGGTGTGGATCTTAATCGGGTCACTTTTCGGGTTGCAGTTCGATCTGTTTCAATTCAGATTTCAGGTGTCGGTTTGGATTCGGTTTTTTCAGTTTGGGTCTCGGGTTTGTTTTACCCGGTCTTGGCATATAGATAAATTTTGAAATTGCAGATCAGTGAGTATTTGAGTAGAGGGGAAGAGGTTTGAATACCCAATCTTTTTCGCCCTTTTACTGGGTGGACAGCTGAAAGAAGTGCTCTTTCCATCTGCCCGTGTCCTTCTTCGTGGAGTTCTTCCTTGACCATAGACTGTCAAAAAGAGAGACTTCTCTTGAACACGGGTACCTTGAAAGAGGAAGGAGACAAGGTTAATTCAATTCCCTTACTAGTCAAATCCAAGTGGATCACAAGAAAGAATGAAAAAGGAAAAAAAAAATCACAGCCACATGAAGAAAATACTTGCAGATACTCGGGATATCAGATGGAAAAAATGATAATTAACACACAAGATATATAAAGTATTAGAAACTTCACGAACAAGATGAACTGAGAACTGGATCATGTAGTTTTTTCACAAGGCTTCCCCAACTTAAACTCAAATGGCCAAACCTTCCAGATATTTATACTAAAGCTCTTAATTGAGGGTTTTAGGAAGTTGGTGCTTGTGGCCAAATACAGAAGGAGCTATAGTTAGAAATGGTATAAATCATACACGAGACTTCAACATTGCATTTCACAGAAAACGTTGCACACCAGATAAAGCATAGGTTACCGGTCAGCTAACTCAAAGGCATCCCATAACACATCAGAAAACCCCTCAAACCCATGATCAATATCATTGAAATAGTTTAGTTGTGCTGCTATCTGATTCTCACTTTTTATTTATTATTTATCGAACTTTTTTTTTTGGGTTTTTTTTTTTGGGGAGGATTCTATGCTAAATCTGCAGTTAAACTTATTACCAGTACTTAACAGAGATGGCATAGGGGCCTGAGGTGTTGAAGGATCAGTTGCTTCATTGTCTGAAATGTCTTGCACCATCTTTCGCTTGTCATTACTTTTTGCAACATCCTTTTTTCGATACTTAGCCATGGGAGTCTCCAATAAATAACGACTACCAGAGACAGCAATAGATGAACTCAGAGAAGGGTCTTGAAGTGTCCAGGGGTCGGTTGTCTCCAAATTCTGAGTCTCCGCAACACTTTTCCTTTTATCCATCCTTTTCTGAGCATCCGGTTTTTCATTCTGAATGGCAGAGGATAATGCATGGGACTTATGAGGTCTCAAGTGGTCAGCTGTTTCAGTGTTTGAAATCTCTAAGACTGTCTTTCCCTTATCCTTCCATTTTTGCACATCCATCTTTTGAATCTGAACTGCAGGGGACCCTGAGAAATGGCAATCATCAGATGTAGCAGAGAATGATGCCTGAGACATATAAGATGTAAAGAGGTCAGTTGCGTCAATGTTCAAAGTCCCTAAAGCCGTCTTTCCCTTATCCTTACTTGTTTGTGCATCCTGATTCTGATCCAGAACTGCTGAAGACCCTGTGCGCCGCCAATTATCAGAAGCAGCAGATGACGATGCCTGGGAAATATGAGGAATAAATGGGTCAGCTATCTCAATAATTGGCATCTCTAAAACCTCTTTCCCCTTATCTTTCCTTTTTTGTGCATCCGGTTGTTGATCCTGAACTGCAGGAAGCCCTGACAGATGACTCTCGCTAGAAGCAGCAGGAGATGACGCCACAGGCGCATGAGGTCTGCTGAGGCCAGTAGTCTCCAAGACTGGAATTTCTGAACTCACTTTCCCATTATCCTTCATTCTTGCTGACTCAAGTTTTTTATTCTGAACTATAGGAGGATCCGTGAGATGATCATTACCAGAAGAAGATGAAGATGACTTCATTGGGACATGACGGGTGGAACGCTTAGTTGTTTTAACCAGTGTCTCCATACCAGCAGCAGTAGATGATGATTTCAGCGCCGCCAGCTTAGATGCCTGGATGATTGAAGTCCCCAATGACGTATTTCCCTTATCCTTACATGTTTTCTCATCCTTCCGATTCTGAGCTGTAGATGTGGCAATTTTCTCGTGATCTTTGCTAGCTAAAACTTGACATAAAGCAAAAATCCCGGATTTCAGAATAACAAATCTACAATAGCAATAGGACAACTAGAATGACAAGCTAACGCAATCTAAAATCCCCTAGGTTGGAATCACATAGCATAAATGATAGTCATATAACTCTTTCAATTTCATTCTCCAAGCAATTCGTAAACATCAGGAATGCGTAAAATTGAAAGCACAAGCTATCTTCACTAGTATGCATCCAAATTAGGAGAGTAGACTAATTGAATAGTTCAGCTGCACTTGAAGGGAATATGTCGCCACAGACTAAAGGAAACAGAAAATTTCAAAAAAATTATGAGCATTTGGCAATTACTTTCCACAAACTTAAAGAGTCACATTTGTATCAACAAGTAGCTAGCCTTCTATCAAGTGTAAATACTTTCAACAGCTTGTTTGCAATGCATCAGATCCCAATTACGATCAGAATACTTGAGGATTTCACTGGGAAAGGGTGTCAAGGAGATATCAGAAGACAAAAGGGCAGGATAGCTATTTTATTCTTTTTGGAGTTCAAACGCTCGACAAGGTAACATGTAAGAAAATACTATATCTGAAATCAATGGATAGCTCATAGCAGATAATTAACTAAGACCCAGCATTCTTTTAGATGAAATGAGAGACTATTCTCTGCAACTAGAACTAAGAAATTGGTCCTTAACAATCAAGAATGCGATACATAAGCAACTACGTCTTGAGTTCTAACATAATAAATGTCTCACTGAAAGTTACAGAAGCAAGATTATGAGCAATGCCATTATAGAGCTTAGACTATAGCATATCAGCACAAAACATACCAAAACAGCATTATAGGTAGTTAGTTTCAGATGAAGGTTTTCCATGCAACCCATTTCAATGATTTTGTGAGTCCAGTCCACAGAACAAAACAAGGTAATGGACTCGTCAAAACCCTCAGCACTCACTATAAGTTTCCCCTCTTCTTTCATCTGCTCAAAACTCTGTTGCTATGTTTACATCAAAACATGTGTATAAGATCTGCAATGAGTATCAGTAAGACTTAATAACTCATTACTTCATCTCCACAACCCGAATCTGGGGTTGAGACAGCACCATACACATTTCATAACCTTTAACCCATCAATGAAATCATTCATGGAGTTCAACTGACCAAATTCCAATTCGTATATGTTACCCAAACAGCCAAACTCTTCATTAGACATCACCACATCCAAGTAATAAGTGCCCGCTTTCATTGCACAGAACATTCATGCTACTTCATCGCCAACTTCCAACCGACGTTGAATGTTTCGCCACAATACATACGCGCACAAGCACATACCCAGAACAGCTCCATGTAAAGCATAATCAAATCAAACAGAGCAAAACTACCTCCACCTATCTGAAAACTAGCTCCAACAGTAAAGACAAACACAAAACACCTCTCAAACGCAGCATACCCTAAAACCTCCAAAATCAAAATTAGGGTTTCGAGCAAACATCATCAACCCCTCAAATTACCCAAAATTAAGTACAGATAGAAAGAGAACATACCGGAATCAGGTACAATAGCAGGAGGAGCAAGATGATCAGACGAAGGGCGTGGGATAGAGAGAGCACTGTCAACAATCGGGGGAGTGTTCGAACCAGTGCTAGTGTTGGTTTTGACGGAGCCATTAGATGTCAGAGGCTTAGGTTGAGCGTTTCCCTGGGTGGGCTTGAGGGCGGCGGAAGCGGCGGGTTTGGGTGGTCCGGCGGAGGATTTAGCGGCGGACGGTGAGAATTTCCGGCGAGCGGCGGCGATGGTGTTGGTGCAGTCGGCGAGGGCCTTCCTCCTAGACGACGATCTTCGCTGGGTATCCATTGTTGTGAATCTGGAGTTCAATTGGGTTTGGTGATCATCCAGTTAACGAGTTTTAGAGAGAGAGAGAGAGAGAGAGAGAGAGAGAGAGAGTTGAGAATGGCGGGAAACTGTTCTTGCTATAATTTCACAGTTGAGTTGCTTCTCCGACAATTCTCAGTGGGGAGGGAGCTGGACGAGGCTGCTTTTCCTTGTTGGGCTGGGCTTCGGAAAGTAAAAAGAAGAAGTTGGGCTCAGTTAAGAAATTCTCACTTTAAGATTTATTTGGGCTGGACTTAAGGTGACGGAAGTATCAGTCTGCTCACCTGTACCCAAGGTTTCAAACTAGTGGGTGCCTTTGACAATTTTCTGGGAAAAATTTTCTTTGGAAATACTTTCTTTAGTGCTCATTAACAAACAGTTTATTGAGTTAGTGAGGGAAATATTGGGCTCCTTATTAAAACTTTCCTATATGTTAGGGAGGATTAAATGTAGAAAAAAATATCAACTTGAAAAAGCTGACTAACTTTTCCATGAAAGTTTTCCAACCAAATGTTCTCTAGAATTTAAGTTATCTTCTTTCTAATATCAAAAGAATGCGACTCTCAAAATATAAAATTATTATTGGACCTTGAACTATCAGTTCAAAATGGTTTCATGTGGTAGTGTGGTACTAGAACCGACTTAAGTGATAGGCCTCATGTTGTTAATTTGCATCAATTTAAGAGGTCTTTATAGTACCCACATTTAAGTACAAAAAACATTCACATAAGACTAAGAGATACGTTCAAGTATAAAATTATCATTTAAACTTTTAACTGTCAATTCATATTTTTGAGTGAAATGATTCTACATGACATAACTCAAATAAAATTTGAAGTGGTCAAGAAAGCATGAAGCATATATATGATGCCAAAAGGGATAAAAGTGGGCACTAGTGTACTCACTCTACTCCTCTCTTTAATTGAGCTTCTTGGAGACTCCTTCAGTAGTACCAGTACATGTCCACTTCCATTATTGATGAATCACTGGAAGATGGAATAAGATGTCTGCATATACAAGTCTTTATCCAAAATAATAAAAGCTTGTAATAATCCTTTGCAAAAAGCAATATTTTCTTCCCCTTCATTGTTTTCTTTTCCCAGTACAATACACAGATTATTTGGCCATGTTCTTTTTTGCGGTTGGTAAACTGCGGTGTCACAGCCTATCGCAGTTTGCCACAACCTACCACAAAATATCATTTTACCACAATTCACCACAACCCACCACAAATTACTTTTTCACAATTATCAATATATACCAAAAACCCACCACAACATACAAATAACCCGCGCATTCTGATTCTGCATGGCCATACCGCCATACTGTGTATAAAAGAACAGAGCCTTAGATTCTAGCCAGTGGACTTGTATAACTACAACTAGTCAAGCGCTTGCTCACGCCCTCACCAATCTGGCAATCTACGTGTAATTGTCCTTCTCTTTACATCATTTTCATTAGTATTAAAATCAACGTAAAACAATACATCAAATCATATTTTCTAAAAATTTCATTGTCTCGAAGAAATATATGTGTATGATTATCCATCCCAAAATTTAGTGTTCGCAGAAATCCATTCGATCCGAATATTTGAATTTATTTGACTCGATTTAAACTGGATTTGGTCATTAATTTTTTGTCCGAATTTCAATTTTAAAGTCGGATCGGGTTCGGGTTTGGGGTGAGAAATTCGTACTTCCGAATTTTATGTCAAATTCAAGTTCGAACACATTTGGGCAGTGCTCAAACCCTGAAATTCGGTTAAAATACTGAAATTGTGTCTAAACTTAGTGTAATGTCGGGTTCGAGTATATTCGGACGAATCTAGATTTGGACAATTTGAATTTGGGTTTGGACATCACAAAACGTCCAAATTTGAAATTAAGACAGAATTCAAGTTTGAAAATTTTATCCGAATATCCAAATTATCCGAACCCGATTTAACTCGAATCCCAATTTTTTGCCAATGCTACCAAATTTATTGGTGTTTGTCCTACACTTGCGTGACAAATGGGTTAGCGGCCTGACATATCAAGAAAAATGTGTCATGAAAGCCACCGTAGCTGGGTTCATGTACCCTTCCTTAGGGCCCCAACCAATAGTGCACTGTTGATGAGTGATGATTCATGGCCTCATGGATTTTATCACCTAACAAAGCTTGTGTAAGGACATGTTTGGCTCCACCACTATACTTTCCTTCTCCTTTCTCATCTCACATGTCCTTTGGATTTATCAATTTGTAATGGATAACCTAACCCAATTATACATCTAAAGTAAATATCTTGTGAAACTGCGTTATATATCTAAAAGTTATTATTCAATGATCCTTTTTTAGGTGATTTGGTTCGTAAGAATCAATTTCTCTATCAGAGAAGGTTGTCTGATGTATATCTAAACCTTTCAGACAACGCTCTTTTTCAGTAATTTATTATTGTATTCTTATAGTGATTTTTTAAATTATAAAAATATTTATAATTTATTGAAGATGATTCTAATACATTATTAATTAGTTTTATATTAAAGAGTAACTCTACTATAACTTATTAATTGTCTCGATTATGTTAAAATCAATAAATTATATTGATATCTTAAGAAAATTAGTTCTAGAACATTTTGTCATCTTTCCTAAACTCTTGGACATCAATTTTGATTCAATTATTGCATCACATCCTCGTTTACATCATATTAAAAAAAAATACAAAAAATACTATAGGGTGAGCTATGTGAATTCCCTGTTGTTTGATAGATATATATTCGTTTCGACAACATATTAGTAAGAATTTTCTTAGCATTTAGTATCATAAAAAGGTAAAGAAAACAAAAACATGATTGGTAGTCACTAATATTTGAGTGGCTTTTTAGTGAAAAACCAAGCGAATCTGCTTTTAGAAAGTTAAAAGGATGGCTTCTTGTTTCTGGATTTGCTTTCAGCCACCACAAAATTGTTGCGCACCATGTTACTTTGGTGAGCCGATGTCATATCATCAATTATACTCCTACCAATCACCAAAAACTAGCACTTGATCTCGTAAAATTAGGTTAGGTAAAAAATATAAGTAAATTAGTGGAGGTAGATAAATATCATATTATCTATTTTTATTTTTAAATTAATTTTATGAGTTGAAAAGAAATTTAAAGATAAATTATCTAAAAGTAAATTCTATTTTTATGGATAGTAAGATAAGATAAGACAACGTAAAATAAATAAAACAAGGTAAAATAAATTAAAATTTAACTTACCTTGCAAAAGAACAGGGCCTAAGTTCGATAATTCGGTGCATAAAACTAATTCTTTTAGGTTAGTTCGAATGTTGGATACTTGGATTGAACAATTCAGAAATATTTAAATTGGTAGTCAAAATCATATTTAGACAATTGACATTAGAAAAATTTCAATCATGCTGAAATTTTGTCCAAAACTCTATAACATGTTCTGTCTCTCTTGTCCTTGTTTTATGTCACTAAGCTTGTTTGTGAGTGAGCTTGATCCTTACAGCTATATATACCCATTGCCCAATAATGATTGATATTTGTTGACAAAACTTGAATTGATATTTGTTTTATGTCACTAAACTTGAATTGATTAATAAGAAAGACTAATCAACGCTTAAATCCTCAGACAAAAAAGTTTATATCTTTCCCTTTCACAAACAAGGAACAAAATAGCATCCTATTCTATTTTTTTTCTTGACGTATATCATTGCAAATGTAATGTCCCCATAAATTTTCCAACTATTTATTTTCCCTAAATTATTTAGATAGAAAAGTCTGAGAAAAATCAGAAAATAAATTGTACAAATAAACCCACTATGCAAAAGTTTAAACAAATACTCCCTTCATTCCTCAATAATAGTCACATTTGAGTTTTGTGAAAATTTTAAAAAGGTAGTATTAAAAATGATAATTATATTGGAAATGATAAAAGTAATAGATAGATTTCTATTTTGGTTATATTTGTACCGGCAATAATAAGGATAAATTTAAAAAATTGTCATCAATATTATACTGAAATTGTAAAATAATAGATATTATATATGAAAAATAAAAAATTAATTAAAGTAACAAATATTAAGGAATGGAAGGAGTACTAGAAAGTAGAAACTGAGAATCAGAGAGCAATAACAAATAAAATATATTAACAATAACATTGCCCTTCATATATATAATTCAAAATTTAATATTGACAATATTATTGGCCAAACAAATTTAGACAGATATTTGTGAACACTTGATAGGACCACCGTCTGTATATCTCGTATAATCTAGTAAAAGAATATAAAAAGAAATGGGTATAAAATATAAAAAATAAAATCACATAAATGGACAAATATGAGAAAAGAAAACTGAAAAAACATGAAAGTAAGGCTTCTTCTTCTAATTGGCCCGCCGACAGTTGAGCCTAACTTCTCCTTGTGTACCAGTAAGAGGGCTAATATCTCCCATTTTAATCATGGATTTTGCAAATTTTTTGAAAAATTGTGAAGTATCTCGAGAATATCTTCTCACTAAATAATCGGCTTTATTCCCATTGAACAGCTCTTGATCTGAATGAAGCAAACCCTTTTGCACCAGCAAATCTTTGTAGTATAAATTGTCAAAATGTGATGGGGTTTTCAAGTCTAAGCCTTGCAAAACGTTGTCGTTTGTTCCACTGTTTTTAGGGCATTTGCTTTGTAGGAATTTGGCATAGGAAGGGTTGATGTTTTGGTCATTGTAGATTCTTGTTCTGAATGTTGTGCACCTTGCAAATCCAATTGTATGTGCTCCTGAAAATTAACAACCATTCAATTAAAAGCTTATTCGCTTCATAAGTAATTTATTGTTAGTGGGTGTGGAGCAGGAGTTAATTGAACGAAGTGATGGTGTTGATAAGCGCTATTCATAAAAATATTCAGATTTGTCCGAACCAAAAAAATTGGATATCAAATATATACTTTATGTGGGAGGTCCAATTTATCCCGACCCAAAATGACACAAAGCAAACTTGAAAGTTGAAACTATAATGAACCATATTAAAAAAATATAAACTTTTTGCCTAATTGATAACTAATTGATCATGATAAGATAGCAACTTGTGAAAGGTCAACTTCACGGGCAGCTGGGTTACCTTTTTGTTGATTACATAAACAATTCTGAATAGGACTAATTTCAACTTATTAATATACTAGCCAACTTTTTGATCTAAAATCTGTACATAAATATATATTAAATTTCAGTATAATCCCACGAATTTAGATCATTGCAAAGCAGATTATAGTTACATTACATAAAGCTAAGTAGAGGAAACATATAATTACCAGAAAGAGCAACCAAGTCTCTGAAGGATAGTCCAACAGCAGCAAAATTGGCGGTTAATGTGCTGAGATTGGAGAAAGGTGCTGGAATGAAGATATTTGCTGCTGTTTTGTTAGCACCCAAAGAGTCTCTTCTTCCCAGCTTTGCTTCCCATGAAGGCCCTCCTAACTGCAATCAAATTAATCTCAATAATCCCAAAACTAATTGCTTAATCAATTAATTTTTCACACGACCACATTAATTAATCAAGATTTGCACGTAAAACCCGAGCAAAGCGTACATGATAGACGGAGTAACGAGCAGCCAAAGCGAGAAGATCCGCACAGGAGACTACTCCAGGACAAGCACGCTCCAACTTGGCTTTGATTCGGTCCACCACCCCGAATCCTCTTAAGGATCCGGCATTAGGCAACGCGGTTTTCTCCCCTGTAAAGGTCGCATTATCGTCCAACAACACCGATCCGTCACACCCCTTCAAACCAATAATTAAGCTTCTTAATTAGGGCTAATCAAAATCCAAATCCAATATCGATCCTAAGAGGTAAGTTGCATTGCAAAACGAGGTATAAAGATACTTCCTTTGTTCCTCAATATCTATCATTTTGATCAAATTTTTATTTTCATAATATATACTACTCCCTCCTTTCCAAATTATGTGTCACTTTGGACACATTTTAGGCCGTGTTCTTTTCTGCGATTGGCAAACTGCGGTGTCAAAGCCTACCGCAATTTGCCACAACCCACCGCATTTTACCGCAAATCATTACTTTTCTCTCTCCTCACTTTTTTCTTCTACTTTTTACATTTTCTCTCCTCACCTACTTCACATACTAATAACCTACCAAAATTCCACCACACTCCACCACACCATTCCGCAAAATACCACATAAAAGAACACGGTCTTAAAAGACCAAAAAAAACTTCCCATTTGCATTAATTTATGCATTGGAAACGTGAAAATGTTGAATAGAATGGTGAATAAAAAAGGAAAAATGTAAATAAAAAAGAAAATAGAAATAAAAAGATGTAATTAACATAGCAATCTTACCCCTAAACATAGAAAAAAGTTTCAGAAAGACTGGTTCAGATTAAACCAAGATTATCAACTCAATCAAATTAGCTCACTATAGGACTAATCCAAATCCAAATCTAAATTTAAAAAAATGCAAAGACATTGGTTCTAACTTCTAACTGATCTAAGATTTTAAAATCAATATAAAAACTCACATTGACAAAGCAGTCATGAAAATGAAGGCGGAGCAAGGAGGCCCCCATTCGAGTCTCCTCCTTGATGGCTTCCACAACTTCATCCTCGACGATTTTGAGCACATTCGGGCAAGATCTCGAGTAGTAATTCGTCGAAAGCTTGTCTCCAGCTTGAACAGAACAGATAGAGAAGATTAGAAGAAGAAGCATGACAATGCAGGGCATAAAAGAAGGCATTGTTATTGTGTATGTTGTTTTGGACTTAGCTTGGGGAAGAGAAGACAGTAGGGAATAAATGAAGCTTCTTGCATGTATAAGGTTATTATTACTAGGGCCCCCAATAGTGTGTCAGTGGAGAGATTTTAGAGTACAAGTTAGATATATAGAATAAAATGATCAAGTTTTACATATCAAGGTAAAAACCAAATGGAATTCTCTCGAGTGGACCACACTGTACGTCATACCTTAGCCTAGGGGAAAAATGATAACTAAATATTTTAGCATGCACTGTGATCTCATTTGGCATTAAGGTAATAAGGTGTGTTTGAAACTCAATTTTTTCAAATCGGGTAAAGAAATATATATCAATATTTAAGAAATCCTTCTATCAATATATCTTTCTAAATTAATTAAATTTAAACAATTGGTCAATTAAAAGAAAACTGAAGGCATGTTTAAATTTGGAAAAGTAGGCAGTGGGTAAATTAATAATTTTCATGACTTATAAATGTTTCAAGTTTCATTGTAGGTGTCTTAATAATATGTCAAATTATTTTCATATGTTGTTTTTGCTTCAACCTGGAAGACAATAGGGGAAAATGAAGTTTCTTTACTTTCTTGCAATATATATACTCCTCCAGCTCTTATTTAAGTGTCATCACGTTTTTTATATCAAAAATTTTGACCATTAATTTTTTTAATCTATAACTATTCATCATACAAAATTGATATTAAGTCCATTGTAAAAAATATTATTAAAATAGTATAAAATTCAAAATTTTAATAAAATATTATATAAAAAATTATTAAATAAAAATAAATATAAAAAGAGTGTAAGATAATTATTTACAGATAGAGAAAGTATATTACATGGCCCAGTAATATGTCAGCGGTGATATTTTGGAGTACACTTGCTACTTACTAGCTATAGCTAGAACAAGTTAAAATAAATGAAGTTCGACAAATGAGGATAAAAAGTTGGATTCTCTGAAGTGAGGACCAGTGTCAGACCTTAGCCGGCCTGAGGGAACATCTAGTTAATTGTAGCTGATAGATTTTTCTGGATATATACGTGTAATATAGGCATCACTTTTTGATGCCATTTGTGCAAAGAAAAATAAAATTAAGCTAAGCTAATTCAATATTTTTAGCATGCACCTTTATAATTAAAGAGGTGAGGGTTCAAATTTGGAGATAGCAATATGCCAATATTCTCCCCCACCCTAAAAATTAACCTTCCAAACTATCCAAACTTGATTTTTTTACAAAGGTAAGCGATCTAATTTATTGGACCTCTATTTTAGAGGTATAATCTAATAGGTCTGTAGCGAATGGGGAACGGGGATGTCAATGACTCAAAGTTGGACTACACTCCTACCTACAACATTTTCTGAATAGGCAAGGAAGAAATGTCCTACCCAATATTTGAACCCTGGACAACAGGGATAGAAGGTGGACCTCTCAACACTCAGATAAAAGGTGATTGACAAACATAAAAGGTGATTGACAAACAGCATGAGATTAATGATATAAGAATAAAGTAGAAGTCTTAATGAAATTACTGATTTTTCAGGAAATAGCCCTTTTTTTTTCTTTGAATTGTTGTGATTGACTTCATCTCAGTCATGTGTGCAGTGTATGAAGACTATAATAAACTCAATTATTACCAGTAGTGTACAAGAACAAACTTGCATGTTTTGGGACCCTCCAAAAAGTACTTAACAATGTAATAGAAGAGGTAGCAATATAGCCCACCATCACTATTAGAGCCAAATCAAACCAAACCACATGTATACTCATATATGATGTACATACAGTGAATATCAAACTACACATGCATGCCCTCACTTGAAAACTTCATGCATGTTATGTTATATGGTTGGTAGGGTTGTGAGTGAGTTATTGCATCTACATTGCAAAATGTGTGTTTGCAAGTAAGTAATCAAAGCAAGTGGACATTTGTCTCAACATTATTATCTATTGTCTTGTTTCTATTGACGTGTTTCATCATTGTTTTAGAGAACACTAGCAATGAATAAGTACCTATAATTGAGAGAAGAAGGAAAAGAAAGCAGTAAAAGCCACATCGTTGTATTTGTGATTGACCATTTTTGTATTTATAAAGCCATTGAAATTGCACTACTACCAAAATAAATTTTTACGGAGTAACTTACAGTGTGATTGGTTGGAGAAAAATTATGTTTCAGAAAATGATTTTCCTATTTTCAGTGGTTTCGCGGCTTAAAAATTGTGGAAAGTCATTTCAGTAAAAATCATTTCCGCTTTCCCTTTGTAAACTATTTTCAATCTTAAGAAATTCAATTTCCCGGTCCATGTTACTCCTTGTAGTCCAAGTTTTTCACGTTCGCTCCTATCTCTACCGGAAACATTTCATTTTTCATCCATCACTTCGGTTCTCATTCAACTCCTCTTTCTCTATCTTCCTTTCTCTCTCATCCAGCCTAAGAGAGGTAAAGCTTATTGTAGTTATCCCTAAGATAGAGACCCAATGCTGTCCTAGGGTTTTCCTAAGTGAGAGTTTTTTCCTAGGGTTTCTAGGGTTTGTTGACGGCGACGTCTGCGGTCCAGTCCGACACCACCTGTGTTGACGGCAACAACCACCGTGATGGCGGAAGAAGGCACGTTGAATGCGAAAGGGAAGAAGACAGTGATATGGGAGGAGGCAACAACTGATGAGGAGGAGTCGCAAATCTCTCCGTGCCTCATAGGAAGACTTTGGACAAATAGGAAGTTTAATGTATACGCAATGCTGAACACCATTGAGAAAGTGCTGAACCTAGGGCATGGAATGGAAGCCAAGGAGATTGGAGAAAATTTATTTCTTTTCCAGTTCACACACTGGAGGGATAAGGAGAAGGTGTTGGAGGGGGAAAGAGAATATGCATAAAGATGAAATACAAAGGGAGTTGGAGACAGTAACGAACACCTGCCAGGGGAATAAAGAGGATGCAGATAGGGGGGAAGAGAGGGCAGCGGGGGAGAAGTCTGAAGGAACGGAGCAGATCAGACAATCCCCTCCAAGGGGAAAATGGAAGAGAATAACAAGAGACCCACAAAGAGAGGAGGAGGAGGAGTTGTGCATGGTAGGCAAGAAAAGGGGAGGGGGGAATTATGAAGGTGGATCAGAGGGATGAGGGAATTTCGAAGAAGGCAAAAACTACAATGGAGGAGTCAGAATATAGAATGGATGAGCAAGTAGCGGTGGCTGGACCCCAGCCCCACAAACAACAATGAAGACTTTGGTGTGGAACTGTCGTGGGCTTGGGAACCCACGTGCAGTTCGAGGTGTCAAGCGCCTCATTGTATCTAAAGGTCCCAACATTGTCTTCTTATGTGAGACAAAACTGAAGGAGTGGGAGATAGCCCCCCCTACGAACGAGACTTCACATGGATGATGGTGTATACGTCAGTTGTGATGGAGATGGAAAGTCTAGAAGGGGAGGTTTGGCACTTCTGTGGAAAACTGCAGTAGACCTTGAGCTAGCTTCGAAGTCTTAACACCATATTGACATGGCAAGCTCGGGGGGAATCATGGGAAGAAAATGGCGGTTCTCAGGCATATATGGCTATCCGAAAGAAAAAGACAAGGAAAAAACTTGCGCTTTATTAAAGGGTCAGAAGGGTGAAGATGATATACCATGGTTGTGTGGTGGAGATTTCAACCTCATCATTACATAGGATGAGAAGATGGGGGGTGGGACGAAGGCAGAAAGGGAGATTGGGGGTTTCCGGAGGGCGTTAGAGAAGTGTGGCCTCAATGATTTGGGGTGGGAAGGGCACCCTTTCACCTAGAGCAATGGAAGAGTGGATGATGGGAATGTGCAAGAGAGGCTAGACAAATTTGTGGGAAATAGAGCTTGGCAAATGTTCCATACGTGGAACTCTGTGACACATCTGCACAAAAGGCAGTCGGATCATATTCCAATTCTTATCCAAAGCTCACCCCACCATGAGAGAACCCAAAGAAACAAATACAGAAATAAGCCTTGTAGATTTGAGAAATGGTGGACAAAGGAGGAACAATGTGAAGAAGTTGTAAAGGAGGCCTGGGAAAGTGGGCAGAACATGCATATTGGGCCCAAAATGGCGAGCTGCTGCAAGGTGTTAAGGAAGAGGATGGGCCGAAACATTCAAGAAACTAGAGAAAAGGTGAAGAGCCTCAAAAAGCAAATTGAAGAGGCCCAACTCAGAGACCCCACGAGTGAAAATTTGGAAATCTTGAGAGGCCTAGTTGATGAACTGGACCGGGCTGAAGCAATGGAGGAGGATTATTGGGCCCAGAGGAGTAGACAAAATTGGTTGCGGGATGATGATAAAAACACAAGTTTTTTTCACGAGAAGGCAACTCGGCATGATTTCATGCATAAAGGATGAGGGGGGGGGGGTTTGGCAGGAGGAGGAAAATGAGGTTGAAGGGGTGTTTGTGCGCTACTTTGAACATATCTTCACCTCGCAGGAGGTGCTGGACACGGACCCGGTTGTCAACCTGATCAAACCTTTAGTAACTGAGGAAATGAACTCCCAGCTGCGGAAGCCATACACAGGAGATGAGATCATTAGAGCCCTTCATCAAATGCACCCAACCATGGCCCCTGGGCCTGACGGTATGCCAGCTTTATTTTTTCAAAAATATTGGCATGTTGTTGGTCCTGATGTCATGTCTTTTGCTCTGAGTGTGTTAAATGATGGCTGCTCCCCTGACTTAGTTAACCAGACTTTCATTGCTTTAATCCCGAAAATTAAGACCCCCCACCACCACAAAAGATTTCCGACCCATTAGTCTATGCAATGTCCTCTACAAGCTGATAGCAAAAACCATTGCAAATAGACTAAAGCTTGTCATGCCTCATGTAATCCATGACTCCCAGAGTGCGTTTGTCTCTGGGAGGTTGATAACAGATAATGTTCTTGTGGCTTTTGAGCATTTTCACCATCTTAGGAAAAAGCCAAAAAATGTTCGAAAAGGTCATATGACTCTCAAACTTGACATGAGTAAATTCTATGACCGGGTGGTCGAAATGTGAGCGAACACATGAAGAAGACGCTCCAAGTAAGATTGGGTTTTAAGGCGGTGGAAACGCATGAACGTTATCTCGGTCTACCTACCTACATCGGTAGATCCAAGAAAGCAGTTTTTCAGACAATACAAGATCGAGTCTAGAAGAAATTGAAGGGATGGAAAGAATAGCACCTTTCAAAGGCCATGAAAGAAGTCCTTATTAAATCGGTAGCCCAGGCTATACCGACATATGCCATGCAGTGCTTCGAAATCCCGGAAATAGTGTGCAAGATTATGGAAGGTTATTATAGGCGCTTTTGGTGGGGCAAAAACATTGAAGGGAAAGGGATAAATTAGATATCATGGGAGAAACTATGCGATGCGAAAAGAAATGGAGGGATGGGTTTTTAGAATTTACACTGTTTCAATAGAGCCCTTTTGGCCAAACAGTTTTGGAGGTTGGCTCAAAACCCCAATTCCCTTGCCGCTAAAGTCCTGAAAGCTCGTTATTTTCCAAAAGTGGATGTGTGGCAAGCAACCCTGGGTCACCAACCAAGTCATACATGGAGGAGCATTATATGAGCCTGAGAGATTGTGAAACAAGGTGTTGGGTGGTGCATAGGGGACGGAAGGAGGGTGCGTATTTGGGGAGACAGCTGGATTCCATCAGCACATCATGGGAGGATAAGTACAGAACCAGTATTTCTGGAAGAAATTCTGGAAGAAAATGCACATGTTCATGATCTTATAAACCATGAGGAACGTGAATGGAGAACTGATCTGCTGAACCCGTGCTTTACGGAGCATGATCAGAGGGCAATAAAATTAATTCCGCTCAGCAGAAGGCCGATGGAGGATAGACAAATATGGAGACTAACACGCACAGGGGAATTCTCGGTAAGATCGGCATACCAAATAGCAATGAGGCTAAGAAATGCAAGAGCAGTTGGAGGAGCCTCAAGCTCTCGGGACAATGGCGGTGCCGGAAATCTTATCTAGCGCATGGAGGCTATGCCAAGAGTGAAGCACTGTCTATGGAGGGCATGGAGAGATGTGTTGCCAACAAAGGTGAATTTGCTAAAAAGAGGAGTGGATGTTGACCCAATTTGCTATGGATGTGGAGAAAACTATGAGACTCACAGTCACATATTCTTGGACTGTCCCACAACCAAGCTAGCATGGAAATGTAGCATCTTTCGAATTGAGACGGATCGAAGGGAATTGATGGATTTTGGGAGGTGTGCTGAAGAGATGCTGGAAAAAATGGAATCAGAACATCGAGGCTATTTTGTCACGATGATCTGGACGCTGTGGCGGGCTAGAAATAACAGGGTCTTTGAAGGACTCTCAACCGAGCCTATATACATAGCAAATCGAGCTATAGATGCTCAGAATCGCTACACACAGGCACATGAGAGACAAGGGCCGACAGTAGACATAGCACGGGTGGAAAGCAGATGGGAACGGCCGCCGAGAGGATGGTGGAAATTGAATACAGATGCGTCCATCAACAAACAGGGTCAAGGAGGCTGGGGGATAGTTATCAGAGATCATCTAGGAAGGCTCCACAGTGAAGCAATGACTTTCCAGGAGCAAGCATGGTCAATAGAAGCATCGGAAGCGGGAGCAATTCGTCAAGGTCTGCAACTGGCACAAGACTTGGGGTTGATGGAGATTGAAGTGGAGACAGACTGCAAGAGAGTCCATGAAGGCTTGGCAGGGAAGAGAAGCACTGAACCATCAGTGGGGGTGATTCTAGGAGACTTTCTACACTTAGCTGCGAAGTTTGCTTCTGTGCATTTTATACATGTAGGAAGGGAATGTAATAAAGTAGCCCACTCTCTAAGTAGACTAGCAACTGAAAAACTTTGCTCAAACACTTGGATTGGTTTGTGCCCGCCGGAGGTGGCTGATTTAGTAGCCTTTGATGCGGGATTCTCAATTTCCTCTTAATGATATGCTCGTTTGATGTGTTCTTTCAAAAAAAATAAGATAGAGACCTAATGAGCGGACCAAATTTACTTTGAGTAAAAAGAAAAAACAAAAGAATATATAAACCAATCGAGATAGATTTCAAACCAAGATATAAACAACTAATGCATGTTATCTGTAATCCTAATTCTATCTGTTATTAGACTCTTATCTTGAATTATGTCATCCTTAATTACAAGAAACCAATGCTAAGTCACTAATTTTAAAAGGAAAATAGGATTCTAAATAATCTATACTTTGGGCTATTAGATGATAATTATAATCGCAATAGTGAAAATGTATATCAACGTAACAGTCTCTATTTTGAACATGTTGTACTCTTTAGTCTGAACCACCACTACGTGTGAACCTTAATATTGAGGACTTTGGTTTGCATTTGTTCTCAAACTTAGCATAACACTTCCTCATGATTTTTAGTAAATTTACAAGCTTTGTCCCAATGTTTTTTCAATTTTTTCAATTTTTATGATTTTTTCCCTCTTTTACTCCTTTCAAAATCATAATAATTTTTTAGGTTCTAAAAATGATCTAAAAATTCTTAACCTTTCTAGAGCCTAGAGGTAGACAAAGACATGAACACAATTAGAAAATTTCAAAACTTTAAAAATGCCCAAAGTGAAAATATGGAGTAAGATTAGGCACCAAAAAATGCAACATATTATAAGCAGGGATCGGTAGCATATGTACATTTCTAAAGTTAATTTTCCCTAAATATCGTTGATAGGTTCACTACAAGAAAATATGTATCCTTCCACGCATATTTTTCCACGCTTATTTAAATGAGGGGAAAAAAATCGTGCAAATTCCTACTATATGCAATGGTCACGCTTAGTAAGAGTGGTTAAACTGTAAGCACGCATATAAGTGTGCTAGTGCGTTGTAAGAGTTTGGCCACGCTTATTAAGTGAGGTTATGACATTTTCCCACACAAACCTATATTTCCACATATAATATGTGTGGCAGACAACAATTTTACATTATAATTTTTTTTTACAAAAAAGTATAATATTTTAATTAGCCTCCAGGTTTAATTAAGGAATTAATTTAGTCTTAAAAATAATTTCAAAAAAAATGAAAAGAAACATTAAGGAATATTGAATTTTGGGCGCGTTGATATTAGAAGCCTAGTGATATTTGTGTACATATAGTATTATATTAATTTCAAGAATATTTAAAAAATTATAATTTTTTTTTAATATACCCATCTATTAGTTAAAGCTAAAATAGAAGATAAAAAAAGTCAAGTGGTATTTGTGTATATATAGCATTAAATTAGTTATTAGAATCAAATAATCTTTAATACTCAAGCGGTAAGGGTTTGGTTAATCAATCATTCTTGTGCCGTGGTTGGGGGTTCAAATCTACATTCTAAAGAAAAAAAATTATACTAGGTGGAGAGTAGCTCATCCGTGCATGCTTATTATGCGTGGCGAATTTCTTCTTGCCACGCTTAATAAGCGTGGCAAAATTTTCCCCACACATACCCTTTCCACGCTTATTTATTCGTGGCAAGGATTCTTGGCCTCGCTTATAAGCGTGGAATGAGGACTTTTTTTTGGTAGTGGTTATTGAAAACACAAAACAAGGAGGAAGTTGAATTTACAAAGGGGTCAGGTTTTTATTTTGATATTTTAGGTTGAAAGATTCTGGACTATGAGATTTAATCAAAAAGATAATCAATGAGGATTTTAATAATATTTAATTTCATGAATGGTATCTATAATTATCCATAAACAATATATATATGCAATTATCTCAATCCAAAACTTAAATTGATGGGTGAAGGTTCGATAATAATTATATACTCTAACAAAATGTAGTAACAGTGGATATAAATATAATTAAAAAGTTCAATGATTTCCCCTGCGATTTTATGGTCTAAATTAGGTCTAAATTAAGTCTTTCATATTAAAATGACAAAGTGAAAAACTCATTCACAAAACCAGGAGGAAAATTCAACAGTACCTGCCTAATTGTATAGTTTTATGATTGTCATCCCCTCTTAATTGAGCTCAATAATTCATCAGTCACTATGAAAAAGATCGTGTGGGCAAGCTAAAATTAAAGTAAATAGTGACATCTCTTTAGCGGAGGAGTCTTGAACATTATCAAAGTTTATTCCATGCACTCAAGGAATAAATTCAATGGGACCATAAGAAAAGCACCAAAAAGAAAGCTAAAAGGCATTTGGAAAAAGTTTAATAATTTCTTTCTTTTCTTGAAATAAAAGTAGTGTCTTGATTTTAAGTATTTCCTACCTTTTTTTTATCTATTATTTATGCTTTTTAAGATTTATCTTTAATTAATAATTTTTCATATAATATTTTTATAAACATATGATATATATTTCTTTAATAATGTTTTTATATCGAATTTAATGATATTAATTCTATATGATGAATCATTATATAAATTTAGATATTAACAACTAAAAGTTCTAACATAAATATTTAGATTAACACTTAAATAAAAGTGGAGGGAGTAATTTAATTGGCATCTACTATCAAAGTATTACTTGCCTCGCCACAAGTTATTATTGATTTGATTAATTAAATTGTTGGCATAAATTTTTGTTATCTTTAAGAGATCATTTTCATCAAGGTAGAGTAGTTACAAACATTCATATATGTTTAGTTCTCTTTTCCCACTTTCATTCTTTTTTATCTGATTTTTTTAATTAATTTTTGAACACTCATGCATGATGTTTTGTTCAGCAATAGAGTGCTGCGAAAAAAATGTCACTAAAAATTTTTAAAAAGTCAAATTTGTCATTAATATTTCCAAATTGTTAAAACTGCCACTACGATTTCTAAATTTGTCAAATTTGCCACTGTTCCCAAACTTCACCTGCTACAGCCGCTTAACTTGTGAAACAAAAAAAAGAAAAAACCCAACCCATTATTTATACCCTAAAAATTCCATGGATGTTTCCTTAACCTGGTAAATTTCGTCCCTCTCCCACATTTCTGCCAGCCAAAATGGCGATTCACCTTCCTCCTCTGTAATCACTCTTCATCAATCTTCAACGTCTTCCTTCTTTCTCCTTCTTTACTCTTCATCAATCTTCTTCACTCTTCTTCTTCTCGTTCGCCATTTTCGACGCTTTTCACCCAATCTTTTCCTTTGTCTTCGAGCTTCTTCTTCTTCGATCTTCTTCTTTTTCGCTCATATGGGCTTCACTTTCTGCAATTTCTTCGATCTTCTTATACCATCTTCAAAACAATGACCATGGCTTATTTTGGGTCTGGATCTAGAAGTCAAAACTTCCAAACACCTCCAAGAAGCTGTGTAAATTGTCACTGTTTTCCAAAGGAAATCAAGGTGTGTGATTGTGGTCTAACCCCCTTGAGGTCCACCTCGAAGACGTTAGATAACCCTCTCAGACGTTTCTACCAATGTGTGAGGGGTACGGTTCAACAAGGTGGGTGTGGGCTATGGGAATGGGCTTATGGTGACCTTTGCTCAACTTTGAATGGACTGGTTAAGAAGGAGATAGAGGACAAGCTTGATTTTTTTGAGAAGCTGAAACATGAAAGGTTGAATGTGCAATCTGAAAGGAAGAAACTGGAAGAAGAGAAGAAGAAGACGGAGGATTTGAAGATGAAACTGGAAGAAGCGAAGAAGAAGGAGGTGGAGGAAGTGAATGAACTTAAGCTGGAGGTGATGAAACTTAACTTGGAGAACGACAATTTGAAGATGAAGCTGGAAGAAGAGAAGAAGAAGGGGGTGGCAGAAGTGAATGAATTTCAGATGAAGCTGATGATGATGGGGATTATTCTGATCGTATTTGTTGGTGTGTTTGCTCGACTGTTGTTTGGGGGAAGGTACTGAATTCTGATGGTAGGTTTAAGTTGCAATTGTATCTTTTTTTTTTAAAATTTGTGGTTATGCAAATGAAGTAGAAAGGAAGCTGATGATGATGGGGATTATTTTGGTTAAGTTGTCGAAATTTTTTGCTGACAATTGGGGTAATTCTGGCTGGGCTGTGGAAAGTTCTGATGTTTGGTGTAATTAGGGTTATCGATGATGACTGTTGGTGTATTTTGGATAGATGTTGCTGATATTGAGAAATGTATATTGGAATTTAGTTGATGAATGAAAATGGTAGCTTTTGTTCTAGTTCTGGTTATGGAAGCTTGCTTTTCTATACTGTTTTGAGCATTGTGTATAGATGAAAATCAATGAAAATCACAAACATTGGTAGGGCACAAAAATTGGTTGTTGTTTATACATTGTGGCTGTTGTTTATACATTGACAGGGAACAGGGATTGGGTATACTGTTTTGAATAGGGAACAGGGATTGTGGCTGCTGTTTATACATTGGCAGGGCACAAAAATTTGCGTGCAAATTGAAATGGAATAGACGAATAGTAATTCACAAACAACAATAATAGTGCAACTTAAGAAAGGAACCCTTAAGCAAAAACAACAACAATATATATATGATGGTGCTGGCTTTTGTATGAAAGGCAAAGGGTTGCATAATGTATTTGGTGTTTTTTTGGATGATGATGGTGCTGGCTTCTGTGCATAATGAATCTTTGATGGAGGTGCAAAATGACAGTGGCTTCTCCTATGTTGTGCATTTGCTGCACAGGAGCAAACCTGTATTCTGAGACCATTTGATGTGATGACCTCTCAAAATCTTTTTTGTCATGTGTTGGCTCAATAAACATAAATGCAATAAATGAATAACCTGAAATGCTCTCAACCAACAGAAGACAGTATGCACAACCCTAAATGAATAACCTGAACTGTTTGATCACTAACAATCACTTAAGCCCATGCCATGGCAATGCAACAGTATACACATCCCTAAATGAATAACCTGAAATAAATGAAACTAACAGAAGACAGTAAAATGGAGCACCCAGTTATGTTTACCACACACTCCAATCAGCAGCTATAATACCCTGATCAACCAGTTTTTATGGTAAATGTTGAACCCTCACACTCCAATATAGTTGCTGAACAAGCAAATAGATGAAACACAACCTGCACTGAACTGATTTTGATTCAACAAACACCCAATTGGTTTTACCATTCAATAATACATTCAATAAAAAAGATGTTGAACTGTTTCTGATTCTTTCTCCATAAAAGAAACCTGTAAAAGAACAACCTGTAAATAAATGAAACACAACCTACTGCCAACATAAAAGAAAATACCATGACTTGATAAACATTGAGGATATGAATGTGGTACATCAACGTTTGATGCTGCACAATTAAAGTAACCCAAAAATAGAGATTGTAAGATTGTTTGACATCTTTATATCCCTATATATGCACAAAATCAAAGTGCACTATATCAAAATGTACAAAAGTCATATCCCCACCCTGAATATAGCAAAAAGTAACCCAAAAACAGAGAGCACATGTCTACTCGAAGCTAGGACCAACATTGGCAGCAACATTATCAGATTTTGGCAGTAGTAGGGGCTGTAGAAGATGCAACAGATGCAGCAGTTGAATAGTTGGATGAACAAGTAAACCACGACATTGCAGAGGTGGTCCGAGACTTCATTTTTGGGGCTGCTTTAACAGAAAATTTACTTGACCGTGCATTTCCATGTCCAACAGAAGCTGCAGCTGCTGTAGATGGTCCAAAAGCTTGCCTGGCAGCCTCTTTTCTACTTGGTGGGTTGCAACTGACAGGTAGTATGATCTTAGTCCCACTTGGTGTGGTTGTCATACGAGGTTTTTTCTTCAAAAAATTACCTTTCCCACCAATTGCCTATGACAAACCATTCAAGACAACTTAAACATTATAAACAAAAAAAAACTAAACTGTAAAATGAAAAAACAAAATCTCAAGTGAACTTTGAATTAACTCAATACCTGCAACTCGTGTGGTCTTGTTGTCTCAGGTTGTTTAAGTGGTGGTGAGGGGGGAGCTGGTTACGTTGTGTCAGCTGAGTTGGTGGTGGTGATGGTGGTGGAGGTTGTATCTCTGGGGATGGGGGACGGGTGGTTGAATGGTGTGGGGCGGGGACTGTGGTAGTGGTGGTGGTGGTGGTGGTGGTGGTAGAAGGGGTTGTGGGGGTCCTTGTGGTTATGGTATGAGTGGTTCTGGTGGTGGTTGTGGTTGTTGATTTCTTTTCCCCTGTTGAACATTGACATATTTAAGCAAATATTTAATCAAATTTGGTAGTATGAACATTGAAATATTTAATCATGAACCATGATACCATAAACTGCGATGCAGATGATGGAGGTTTATCACAACCTCTCCTGTTGTGACCTTCCTCTCCACAGTTTGAGCAATGCACTTTCGAACCTTGCTTGCTAACTCTACCAGTACTTGGTCTTGGCTTCTCACATGCTTTCGGCCTCCTAAAATACTTGGTAGTTGTCCTCTTCTTAGGCTTAAAGTATGGAGCAAATACTGGTTCACCTTCTGATTTGGCCCACATTCCTTCTCCATTAATGGGATTCAAAGTATGGGGATATGTTTTTTTAAGGTGTGTTACTGAATAGCAGTCATGCACATAATCATCAGGCTTCAGTCTCTCCTCCCTAAAAACAGTTATTGCATGCCTACAAGGCAATCCACTCAGCTCCCAAGACCTACAAGTGCATGTTTTGTTGTTCAAATCAACAACAAACTCCTCTCTTCCATGACTCACACTATATCGGCCTCCACCAGCCCTGACTGCTTCCCAATATCTAACTTCATTGATTCGTTTATCCAATTTCTTCCTTATCCTTGGTGCAATTGGACCCTCAAGTCTGTTTGCCCAAACTTGTTTTTGTGCAATCCTTTTCATCACTAGCTTGTATATGCTCCTAAGCATGGATACAATGGGTTGGTACCTAGCATCGATGATGAATGCATTGAATATCTTAGCTATGTTATTATCTACCGAGTCACAATGAGAAAAAGTCCCAAAGAACTTCCTACTAAAATGCTCAAGTCCCTTCTTTTTCAAAAACTCCAATGCATCTAGATCTAGTTCATTCATCTCATTCAAATACCTCTCCAATTGCACCTCATTTGTTGCCTTAGCTATCTTCCAAAAGACATTTCTAAATGCCTCACCTCTCCAATTTTTCCTCAAGTTGGTGTATACGTGCCTAGCACACATCCTATGTTCAGATCTAGGAAAAGAATCTTTAATGATAGACTCAAGTCCCTACACAGAAAATACAATACCCTTAAACACACATAAAAAAACCCAATAAAATCAACCAAACTATAAAATAAAACAACATCTGCATTATCAACTTTAAAGTTAAGAGATTGTGTACCTTCTGCTGGTCTGAAATGTAGGCCCACTTGAATCCATCCCCCATGTTCAAATCCCTTTGCAATTCCTCCAAGAACCAACCCCATATCTCCTTCCTTTCACTTTGACCAACCCCCCATGCCACAGGGTACATCTGATTGTTGGCATCTCTCCTGACAGCTACAAAGACTTGACCATCCCATGGTCCTTTCAAGAAGCATGCATCCACCGAAACAATTCTCCTACACCCTTCAAGGAACCCCTGTTTTAGTGGTCTAGGACATATGTACAGAAACTTGAAAATATGCTTCTGTTCTTCATTAAGGGTTGTCATCAACCTAACTGTTGTTCCTGGGTTCTTAGATTGAACTTGGAACAGGTAGTCCCTAAGTTGCTCAAACTGTGTCCTATAGTCACCAATGATTGAGGTCAAAGCCATCCTCCTTGTTCTAGCACACATTGAAAGTGTTGCGTTGAAGTTCAAGTCTAACTTTATTTTCTCTTGTAACTGTCTTGCTCTAAATGAAGGTTGGAGTCTAAAAAGATCAGCATAGTGCTCAGCCAGCCACTCACTAGACATGTTCCTCTGCCCTGCTTCGAAACTTTATGGAATGCATGTGTGTGGCTTATCTAGAGTCTTGATTTCAAAAGATATGGCCTTGTTCACTTTTGATGCCCAAAATCTCCATTAACATCCCTCCGCAACACATTTCAATTGTAGTCGCTCCTTATCACTCTTGATCATCCTCAAATTACACCCCTCACTTATCCTATAGTCATCCACTGCCTTCTTGCATGCTTTCTTGTCAGGAAATACCATGTCAACCTCCAACAACTTCACCCTTGGGTTGGACCTACCATATCTTATCCTCTTCTTCCTCTTTCTATTTCTATCAATAATCCTTCTCATCTTTACTTTATCTCCAACAATGTTACATGTCTCATCTCCTTCGTCACTGTCTATGTTGGAGCTTTCTGCATTGTCAGAATCATAATAATTTCCTTCCATCAATTCCCCCTCAACTTGCCCAGCACCATCGTTTTCAATTGCCTCCCTCTCTTCTTCAACAAACTCTTTCAATGTAATTGTCATATTCCTAGCCTCTATTGCCTCCTCATCATCAACATCAGAACCATTGTCACAAGTGAACTCCCAATATCGAAAATCATCACAATCTCTTTCACCAAAATATTCAACATCATCAACCCCACTACCCCCCCTCCACATCAGCATTCTCATAGCCACTATCTATTGCAAGCATCTGATTAGTGGGGGTCTCTTTGCTATGCTCAACATAAACACACATACTCATTGTTAAGTAGTAATTCTGACAGGTTCTTAATGTCATTGTCTTCCTCAATAACAACCAGAGCATCTTCCATAACACATCCAGGTTTCGCATACAACAATTTTGTAATTTTATCTTGTGGATAACCCATCTTCTCAACCATCTCCATAAGGTCACCAATGCTAAGGTAATCCGGGTCACAGTTTACCTCACAACTCTCTCCTTCATTGTAAACCAAATGGGGAACCCTTTGAAATTCACCCCCATGAAACAACATAATTTTGCAACCCATTTCTACAATCTGTGAGAACAAACAAAAAAAAAAAAAAAACTGTCAACATTCGAATTTTCACAAAACTCACCATCAGAGACAACCCTAAACATATGTATGTTAACCAAACCATGTACATCTTCACTAAAACAGAGCTTCACGAATGGAGAACCTAAAATAAAAATAAATAGAGACGACCACATTAAAGAAATCAACATCAAACACACGAACTCATCCAATTCCACTCTACAATGCAATTTCTTTATCAAGTTACCCACAAAATACGAAAAAATTTGAACTTTCATCCACTCAAACACCATTCACATCACCCATAATCATTCACATACCTTGTTCGTTTGTTCACTATTTGATCACAACACTTGATAACCAACTTCAACAGCTTCCTCTTGCTCGCCACTTCGTTGTGACCGCCACACCTCTTTCACTTTCTTCAGCCGCTACCTAAGTCACCTCCTCCATGTTTTAGGGTTAGGGTTTCTGGGTAGTGGTTTGAGGAAGAAGGAAGGAGGTTTATGGAGGAAGAAGGAATGTGCAGTATGGAGGGAAATAACCAAAGCAAGAGCAACGAACTGCTGTCACTGCCCTTTTCATTTTTTAATTTCAAAAACTTTCAAAATAATATGTCAAAGGTAACCGGCAACAGCAGGTCAATTTGAGGAGCAGTGGCAAATTTGACAAACTTAGAAATTGTGATTTCAGTTTTGACAATTTGAAAATATTAATGGCAAATTTGACTTTTTGGAAATTTTTAGTGGCATTTTTTTCGCAGCACTCTTCAGCAATACAATCTGATTTAAACCGGCCGGTTTAAAGACTGACGTCCATCTACTTAATTTAAGGCTAATTTTCTTATTAGGGGATTAGTCAAATCCTAGGGTAGAAACCAAGGCTAAATACAATGTTTGAAGGTATGCTCGCTGACTGAGGTTCAGTAACAACATTGGCTCACCCGAACCTCATTAATGCTCAACAACCCAAATCGGTATATGTAAAATAATGCTCAACAAGCGTACGATTGATATTAGTGCTTGTCAAATATAATGTGCAGTCAAATACGTATATAATTGGGATATTGCTACAAAAGCATGATGATGATAATAATAATAATATAGTAATAATAGCAATAATAACAATAATACAAGAGAAACAATCAAGCATAACAAGTTTATACTCCTTCCATCCCAAATTAATTGACACTTTGACAAAATTTTAACCATTAATTATTTATAAATCACAATGAGTTATAATATGAAATTACTATTAGTAAAAAGTACTTTACTAAAAATTACAATGGAGGTAATTTCATATTGTAACTCATTATAATTTGTAAATGATTAACAGTCAAAATTTAGTAAAAATGTCAATTAATTTGGGACGGAGTGAGTAACATATTAAACAGCCAGAAGTCCAAGTGTAATCTCACCAACAAAAGATATGAGGGAGTCACATGTAGATAACAATTTCCTCATACACGGACATGTATAAAGGGTATGATTCTAGTGATGAACCAAAAAAAGCTTTTGAAAAGCAAAAGCAAAATAAAATCAAAAACCATTTTCGTTGCCAAAAATTGAACCCAGGTCTCTTGGGTGAAAGCTAGATATCCTAACCACTAGACGACAACAGATGTCAATGAAAATTTTATAACACATAAGCAAAATATCTAATATGTTAATTTGATGTATAATAATATCATACTTTAGTGAACGCAACTGTTTGTGCCACCCAATTTTTATTTTTGTGAAATTTCATTTGATAGGCTTCAACTTTTGCTATTTTAAGTTGTCAACCACTTATTAAACTATTTCAAATGATTGGCTTATTTAGAAAATTATTCCATCTCGTGAACTTCTTCTTGTACCGTTGTTAAAATATTGCTCGCAAAATTTTCCTCATCTCTCAATTTCATTTTGCTCTACCTATCAATTTCACAATTGACTCACTTGGAATAATATCTAAATTATTTAACACATAATAATGGTTTTTAAAGTGTTTGAAAATTTGGAATAATTTTTAAAATTTTCAAAATAAGTCTACCATTTGGAATAACTTTTAAACTAAATTTAACACTTGGAATAATTTCAAAAGTGGTTGACAATTTGAAATAAGCAAAAGTTGAAACCTACCAAATGGAATTTCTCTTTATTTTTTTATAAACTTGTCACCTTAACTCTCTTTTTTTTTTTGTCAAAATTGACACTCAACTTTTTAAACTGACTAAAATTGTCGCTCAACATTTTAAATTGATTGAATACTAATCGGCTATTGTAGGTTTTTTAATATATCTTTATTTTTTCTGAGAACTCAAATAAAACTGGGAGTCTCCAATGCAAACACCAGTCAAACAATTCCCACTTTTGATTCACCCTCCTTCTTCTTCGATCTCTTTCAACTTTCTCAAGGATCATATCCTGAATTGCCAAATTTCACTTCCAGTGTACTAAAAACCCCCAAATTAAGTTAGGGGATTTGTTCGACTAGTGATTTTGAGCAAATTTAACACTAAAGTCTTAGGTCTGTTGGAGAAAGTGTGAATAGCATGTACACAATTAGACCATGTTCTTTTGTATGGTGCAGTGCAGTACCACAATTCATCGTACTACTTAATATTATTCCATACTTTACTATACCATACCACAATTTACCACAATCATTAATAATATATCTCATCACTTTTTTCTCTCCTCAATTTTCTCATTTACTTTTCACATTTTCTCTATTCACTTATCATATCAATCATACTTTCCACAAATTTTACCATACCATCACTACAACATGGCAGCCAAAATGTGACCATTTTTAACGGTCGAAAAGGGTCGTGAACAATCGCTCTAGGAGGTGCGCAATTGTTCATTAGCGACCGTTCACTTCGGTCGCCTCTGAATAGTCGTTTGACTAAGTGCGCGACCATTGAACGCTAATTAGCGACCGTTCATGAACGGTCACAGAAATGAACAGTCGCAAATTAGCGACCGTTCAGGAAATTGGATGTCCTAAAATTATGTCCACTTTCTTAAAATAGAAACTTTTGTTTTATTAAAATTACTAAAATACCCTTAATTTGAAATTTAAAAATATTTAAATATGAGAGGGAAAATTTAAATAGTAGTTTTGAATTTAAAACTAAGGGTATTATTAATATTTTATTGCTAATTGAGATTAATTTATTATTTTTCCTTAAAATACGTGTTAAATCAAAGGGGACAAATATTTTGGGACGAGGGGAGTAAATTGGTTGGTTAGATCATAATCAAATTAAACTTAATCCAAGCTTCTGATTAAAACCTGAAATATCTACACTAGATGAAATTATGATAAACATCTTGACTCAAGATGATTAATAATATTTTTTTAACTTTTAATGATATTTTCTCTAATAATTATCAACTATAAAAGTACAATACTTATTAGATAGGTCAAAAAATATAAATAATAGCCTAATTATATCAATCATAGTAGAAAATGCACATTTTATGCATAGTTTTATATTTATGAATAATATAAATACATAAATATTTTTATATTTTTATAAGTTGTAATAACCCTCAAAGTAATGAAACATACCTTTATAATGATTTAAATATACTCATATTTTATTTAGGATTATTGGATTATAATACACTGAACTTTAGGAGTATTGGACAATAATGCACTGAACTTTTTTCTTAGACTCTAATACACTGAACTTTGAGGGTATCGGACAATAACGCACTCAGACCAATTCAGCTGGTGGTTGACGCGATGACTGTCCTACTTTGAGGTGTTGTTTCTCTATTTTTTTTCAGAAAAAACTTTTGTAGTGTAAGAAAGTACACATAAGTAGGAAGACTAATATATTTTTTTTGGAAAAAAAAAAATAGAAAAACGATACCTCAAAGTAGGACAGCCACCACGTCAACCACCAGCTGAATTGGTCTGAGTGCATTATTGTCCAATACCCTTAAAGTTCAGTGTATTAGAGTCCAAGAAAAAAGTTCAGTGCATCATTATCCAATACCCTTAAAGTTCAGTGCATCATTATCATCCAATAATCTTTTTATTTATAAATAATTTAGGTGAATATAAGATGATTATTAACCACCTTACGTCAAGATATTTATCATTTTGCTAGCTTTGAGAAATATAAATTTAGGAATTGAGATTAGATGGCAGAGATGATATATACCCGCGCTGAATATTAGCCCAACGTTGTGGATAGGTCGAAACAGATGTCTCAACGTCATCTTGTTTCCCCTCTTTTCCCTTCATTATTTGTTTGGACTGAGTCCATGTCATAGTTTTAATAGTGATCATGATTCATGACCAATGATGTCACCATGCATGCACACTACACGTTAGACCATTTTTTTTTTGTTAGGTTGGATATAATTCTTCCAACTTATTTTAATTTGTCATAACTTATCAAAATTTATCCAAACCTAACACAATTCTCCAAAAATAATCTACTCTAAAAATACAATTCCCCAAAAAAATATCATAACTTATCCTAATTTATTCATTCATACCTGAAAATAACCTAACCAAAGAACATGACCCATAGTCTTAAGACTGTCTAATGTTATGAATTATGGTTAGTATTAGACTGTTAGTTGTATGCATGGTTCTTCTGTGGTCAATTATGCCACGTTTTTTTGGTGGATTTATCCAAGTTCACTCTATATAATTTAAAAAATTTATTTATTTTCAATGGATATTTTGAGAAATCACTGAATTTGCATGTATTAATAAATTTCGCAATAATATTAATGAACTATGTAATAAATATTGAGCTTTTTATAAAAAATTAATTGTCTTAGAGATCTAGATATAGGTGCTTTAAATAGTATCATATAATTAGGACCGTAAAAAAAATGTTCGACTCGAAAATCCGGTTTAATCCGACTCTCAAAAATCGGATATAGTATTAAAATTTTCATCGAAATTTTAACTTCAACCGATTTGATCAAAAATCGGGACACAACATGTTCCATTTTTTGTATTGATCAAAACTGACATTGACCCAAATTTATGCTTATCCAAGTTATCCGATCCGGAAAATACTCGGAAAAACTGGTATCAGACATCAACTTTTCATCCGATATCTGACTTATCCAGACATGAATGATCCGAATCTGATTTTTTGACAACCCTACGTATAATAATTGGTTTATCTAGTGAACATATTAAACTTTGTGAAATAGTGAATGAAGTTAATACATATATACATCTATACATGTACAACTTGTGTGGCAAAAAAAAAAAAAAATACATGTACAACTTTATGGAAATTAATTGAAAATGTGTAATTGGCATTCCGGACATGGTTTTTTTTTTTATTTTTATATTAGTAAATTAGGCCACCTACTGAGTTTCCTATCTTAAGGAGAATCCAGTAGGTCTACATTAGCCTAAAGGGGAGGGGGGTATACTACTATGAGGCCTATAAGGAATCTCCCACAGCGATCAACAATTCCCACCAAGAAAATTGTGGTCATCAAAAATCGAATCCTGATGAAGAGATAAACCTCTCACCCTTATGCTACTTGAACTACAAGCTGCAAGCTCATTGGCAGCATTCAGGATATGTGTAGGATGTCATAGAGATCACAATTCAATTAATGTGGAAGAACTTTCCACAAGTATCAAGTATGCCTCTAGCCGTCCAGCAGTATCTATCTTATCTTTATAGGTAGCTTGCCATTGGATATCAATATTAAGATTAAAATGGCATAGGACAACAAATTCAAGTCCACAAAAAAAAGAAAAAAAGAAAAAAGAGTAGTATAATTAGCTAGTCCAGTTTGTAGTTTTGTATAGTACTACTATATGCTTTCCCATTGGCAAGTTGGTAACAATTGGAAAATGTGCACAATTACAAGGCAACCACTTACAAAAGAACGATTTTGGACTCTTTTCTTGATTTTTGTATTTGTTTGTCTTTTTTCATGTCTTTCCCCAGGCCCCCTAGCCACTGTATACTCCCTCCAATTCAAAATATTTGTCTTTTTTATTGTAACGCACATTTTAAAGAAAATCAATAAATTAATTTCAATTAGTAATAAAATATTAATAATACCCTTAGTTTTAAATTCAAAACTACTCCCTCCATCCCAAATTAATTGATATTGGGCTAAATATTAATTTATAACAAATTATAATGAATACCAATATGAAATTATGCCATTAGAAATATGTTTTATTAAAAATTACAATAGAGGTAGTTTCATATTGTAACTCATTGTAATTGATAAATAATTAACTGTCAAAGTTTACTCAAAATATCAATTAATTTGGGACGGAGAGAATACTATTTATACTTTTCACTCTCATATATATTTAAATACTTTTAAAATTCAAACTAAGGATATTTTAATAATTTCAATAAAATAAAAAATTCTATTTTAAGAAAGTGGAATAATTTTGGCATATCCAAAAATTTGGGAGTGTATCTTTTCATTAGTTCTTTTTTAGAACACAATTACGAGTGTTTGTAGGGGTGTTCATATTTCGGTCAGGACCGGTTGACCCAAAAAGACCGGATCAAACCCGGACCGAATGGTAACCGGTTCGGTCTTCGGTCCAAGTTTTTTACATTTTCGGGTTCCGGTCCGGATTGGTCTAAACCCGAAAAAAACCCAAACCCGGACCGGAAACCCAATTATTATAAAATTTAAATTTATTCAAAAAAAAATATTCATGATATTGTAGGCGCTAATCATGCATAATAAAATATTATTACCTAAAAAATATTATATCCTAATTCAACAGCCCCTCCCCACAAAATTAGAAAGATAATTATTTTGACATAAATTCATTCTATTTTAACTTTGTATAAATTCACGTTAATGGTAATTAAATTTTAGCCAACTTTGTATGTATTTGTGCGTGACTACAAAATTTTGTCATATTTGTTATGTATTCTACCATATTATTATATCATTTAAATTTGTATAATTCATTACTTTCTAAAATTTCCCACCACAATTTCATAAACAATAACTTACATTACAAAAAAAAAATGTAATTTCTAACAAAATGACATACATTAATTAACTAATCAATCATTTTACAAATTTGAATAGAAAATTTTTAAAAAATCTCAACTGGTCCAAATCGGTCTGGATTGGTGGTCAAGTCTAATTAGGTTGGTGCAGGTTGGGACCAGTTGTTTCCGGTCTGGTCTTTGGTCCAAAGTTTTGGCTGTTTCGGGTTCCGGTCCAGTCCGGTCTGGTCCGGGTTGGTCCGGGTTTGACTCAATGAACACCCCTAAGTGTTTGTATTGATTTTTTTCAAATTTTTTTTTATAGCAAAAGAACAAAGCTTTAATCATTTCATGCCAAATTTTCACCTTTTCGGAGTAATTAAAGATCATAATCTAGTTGTCATCTGCATTTCTAGTGTTTCTATTCAATGATTACCGGGATTAGTCAATTTTATTCAACCGACAATAAGTACTAACGAGCACATAATATTTGTATTTCTGATTAACATGGTTTACTTAAACACTTAATGTCACTGTATTAGTAGGTCCAATACATTGACTAGCGTACAATGTAACTATACACATATATGATTGCTGATTACAACCTTAATAAATTCTCGAGCAAAGGGTTTATTCTGCTTGGATTTCCCGGCTCGATAAATCCAAAATAAAAATAAATATACGTAACGTATAAATAAAAGGCGTCATACAATGGCCGTGTTCTATACTGCGGTATTTTGCGGTGAGATATGGTGGAATTGTGGTGGGGTGTGGTGGAATTGTAGTATGTTATTGGTATGTGGGGTAGGTGAGGAGAGAATGTAAAAAGTAGAGGAGAAAAGTGAGGAGAGAGAAAAGTGAGGAGAGACAAAAGTAATGATTTGCGGTGGAATGTGGTGGGTTGTGTGATATCATAGATCATGGCCAATCAATATTGTAGGTACTAATTAGGCTTATGACAATTAAGCCTAATTTCACCATTATTCCCAGTAAGAGGCTTGATGTTACCCATTTTGATCATGGACTCAGCAAAGTCCTTAAAGAATTGGCATTGATCCGTGGCATACTTTTGGACTAGAGAATCAGACGTGGAATTACCATTGTAAAGTTGTTGATCTGAGTGAAGTAAACCCTTTTTCACCAGCAAGTTCTGGTAATATTTATTGTCGAAACAGAACCTGGTCTGCAGGTCAAGTGGCTGGAGGACCGTGTCGTTGACCCCGGTCGTCCGTGGACACCTCGCCTGGAGTGACTTGGCGAAGTTCGGGTCGATGTTCGAGTCGTTGTAGATGTGGGCCCTATAAGTTACGCACCTCGCAAATCCAACTGTGTGCGCGCCTACACAGGTGTAGACCGGGTAAAGTTTAAGAGCATTTACAATGGATGTATTTAACAGAGATTATAAAGATAATAATTTTACTAAACACTCCTGTAATCCCCTCATCAACTTAGAGTGCGTTTGGTCGGTCAATAGCCCTGGGGAAATGGTTAATTTTCCCGGGTTGACTTATTTTCCTTATGTTTGGGTATGGGTTGACACCGGGAAAAATTTCCCTGGGGTTCCTACCAAACGCTCTCTTAGAGCATTTAGATACTAAGCACTTTAGGGTATAAGAATATGTTTAGAGAGCGTTTGGTAGAAACCTAGGGAAATTTTTCCCGGGGAAAATTTTCCATGGGAAGTCTTCCATGGGAAAGATTTCCCCGGGAAAAATTTCCCTTAAGCCCCCTAAGGGAAATTTTCCCTAGAAAATTGTATGAAATGGTGGGCCCGCCGTAAAATTTTTCCGATGGTCAACCTATTTCCAAACATGGGGAAATTAAGTCAACCCGGGAAAATTGACCATTTCCCCGGGGTTTTTGACCAACCAAACGCACCCTTAGTGAAGTTGATAGTGTCATGTAAATATAATGTGCATGACTGATTGTGTCACTTAACTTTTATTATTGGTTAAAATAGCATCCGTACTCCAGCACTTTTTATGCATAAATGCGTGATATAGATTGATATGGAGGCTGCTCAAATTCAAACTTAATAGTTATCACTAATAAGGGCCAATAATATCATATAGTCTCTATGTCAAGCACTAATTGTAGTTGTATTAATTATAAAGTGTTATGTACAATGAGTCTAATCATAATAGTTTCATATATGAATATCATTCTTTATTTAAAAAGTAAGTTCAAACTTTACAAAATTCGGTTACGTTGCACGTACACGGTTTTGATAATAATGAAAGATAATTTGAGAGTTAGTACAATCAACTCAACTTAGAGTTTAAACTGATATATAATTGAAGGTGAATAATAGATTCATTAGCTAAATGATTGACATCTTGACATAATTGTCTATTATGAAATGTTATGTGAACAGAGATGACAAAGACATTTAAGCAATAATTGTACGGGGACAGGAAAAAAGCAAGGCATATATAGACTAGTAAGATAGTTTTACAATAACTTACGGAAAGAGCAATGACCATTGTTTTTGGGTAAAATATTGTTTAAGTGTTATTTTTTATAAAATTAATATTATTATAGTTTTTGACACCAATTTTTTTAATAAATATTATTAAATATCAAATATAAGAAAAACTTGGAATGTATTGAACCTATTGGTTACGCCAACCTTACAAATGACACTCTAATTAAATGACCTCTGGTTCTGAAAATTATCAAATATAAGAAAAACTTGGAATGTATTGGACCTATTAGGCATTTTTTTGTAAATTTAAAAGATTATGAATAAAAATAAAATTTTATATAATTTATATGTCATTTTATAGTTATAGAAGTCAATTATATAAATATATAGATTTTAAACTACAATAAGATACTTAAAAGATGTCTTGGCAACCCAAAACCTATGTTAACTTAAAGATGGTTAAGCATGAACTAATTAGAGCATACCAGAAAGAACCACCATGTCTTTGAAGGAGAGATTCTGGTTCTGAAAATTTTTCACGAGGCCATCAAGACTCAAAGAAGGTCCTGGGATGAACTGGTTGGCTGCACTTCTGTTTGCTGTCAAAGAGTCTCTTCTTCCTAATCTCACTTCCCATGTTGGTCCTCCATACTACAAATGTTAATTAACCCAATAATTAAGAAGTTAATTAAGAAGTTGACTAACAACACTTGACAGTCTATATTATAGAAGTATGTTGGTAAGATGATGGGGGCTTACATGAACGACAGAGTCGCGAGCCATGATGGCTAGTAAATCAGCACAAGAGACAACTCCAGGACAAGCCTTCTCTACTTTGGCTTTTATATCATCCACCACTCCAAACCCGCGAGCAGATTGGTTATTGGGTCTCGCGGTTTTTTCGCTTGTGATATTCGGACCGTCGTCCAAGAGAATCGATCCATCACAACCCTAGTAGTCCACAAACATAATTTATAGTTAGCACGTATTCAAACTTTATTCCTATACATGGAAGGAATGCTGCCTATATCTGGACCACCTCAAACCCTACATTAGCGGGGCTATAACGAGGTTTGTTGTTGTTGTTTATATTCAAACTTTATACTAGATTCTTCTTTCTTACTTGTCAACACTGATTAATCAGTATGTACTCATTATATCAATCGACATTTAACTATGTTTTCTAACTCCAATCAGTATATACTGATTGACAATCATAAGCTAAAAAGAACAAGCTCGAGTTTAAAAGAAAACGCGTCGATACTTACATTGACAAAGCAGTCATGAAAGTGTAAGCGGAGTAAAGAAGCTCCAACTCGGGTATCGTTCTTAATGGCTTTCTTGATTCCTTTCTTGACAATGGGGAACACTTTGGGGCAAGTAGAGGAATAGAAGTTTGTTGAAAGCTGGCCAAATACGGACACAAGACTTAGAGAAACAACAAGAAGAACGAATAGTAGCTTTGCAAAAGCCATAGTAGTATAAACTAAGACACCAATTATTAGGCTTATTGCCGACAAATAATCCCCCCAAAATTGGGTAATTTATATAGGCATATAGGCAAGACTACATATATATACCACGTCGATCAACTTGATTAAATTGATGAGCAAGTTGTGAACAAAGTTATCAACCAACAACCAATTTTGGCTACTTTTCTTTCGGAAAAGAAGACATTAATTTCTATTAACATACGAATAAGATTTACTAAAGTAGTATAATTGTGTCAAAAGACCCACGTTTTAGGAAGATTTTGTCATGTAATCTGTATGTAAATCCATTTGCTAGCTACTATCACCCTCATTAAAGTTTACGTCGTGGAAACAATGGATGTTATTTAACTAATGTCCTAATCATGCAGGTTAATATATTAATATTGTTTGGTGAATATCACTATAATAATTAATTCAAATTTATCCATTAACAAGTGGTCGATTCACATGTTTCAGAAGAAATTTCAAAGAGAAAAGACGATGTAGGTTTTAATTAGAAGTGTTATAATCTTGAGACCACGTACATTCATGATTTCTGTCGTTTTTTTTTTGTCCTTTATATACTGTCGCATAGATGTTGTAATGTGCAGAAATTTGCATTTAGTTGTGATACAAACGTTACAGTTTACAACTGTTAGAGTATAAAACCATTCTTGGGGCTTCAACCATCACCTTGATTGACAAGATGGTTCACATAAGACGTGATTAAACGCGGCGTGAGCGCTCAACCATCGGCTTAATCTTTTGGTTAAGATGGTTTCACAACAACCTATTTTAAACTTTGAATAATCGAAAAAGAAATTACATATCCATTGACAAGTATGCATATTAATTTATAACCAAGGGATAATTCGAAATAAACACACGAGATTATCAAATACATACGTATATAAACATATACGACAATTTAATGAGAAACAGTTTCAATTAGGTCTATGACAATTAAGCCTAATTTCACCATTCTTTCCCGTAAGAGGCTTGATGTTGCCCATTCTAATCATAGACTCAGCAAAGTCCTTAAAGAACTGGCACTGATCAGAGGCATACTTTTGCACTAGAGAATCAGATGTTGTGTTTCCACTGTAAAGTTGTTGATCCGAGTGAAGTAAACCCTTCTTAACTAACAAGTTTTGGTAGTATTTGTTGTCGAAGCAGAACCGGGTTTGGACGTCCAATGGCTGGAGGACCGAGTCCTTGGTTCCGGCCCCACGCGGACACGTCCCCCGAAGTGAAGTGGCGAAGGTGGGGTCGATGTTCGAGTCATTGTATATGTGGGCCCTGTAGTTTATGCACCTTGCAAATCCAAGTGTGTGTGCACCTATGGCAACAATGTCACAAAAAAGGTTTTTCTTATGAAGACATTTCAGAAGACCATGTCAAAGAAAATGTCCATTATTTCTTTTCAGGAAGTGTTAAAATAACATTTTGTCTTTCTAACGTGAAAGTATGGGTTTATAAAAATTTTCAAAATGCTATTACGTTGAATTCTGAAAAATAATTGAAGAAAAATATAAAATGTATGTTAGAAATTAAAATGAAAGAATATTATCTATGTTCTATTCTTTATGTAATTTTTTTAGTTATTATTTTCAAGAATGCATGGAAAATCAAAGGGTAAATGTACTTACATTTTTAACATCTCCGCATATATAAATGTAACTCACTTAGGCCATGTTCTTTTCTACGGTATATTTTGCGGAATGGTGTGGTGGGGTGTAGTGGAATTGTGGTGGGTGTGGTGGAATTGTAGCAGGTTATTGGTATGTGGGTAAGTGAGTAGAGAGAATGTAAAAAGTAGAAGAGAAAAGTGAGGAGAGAGAAACGTAATGACTTGTGGTAAAGTGTGGTGAGTTAAGTGTATGGCAGATGCGGTATCTTTGTGTCATGATTTCTTTCTGCCAGAAAAGAAAGAATATGACCTTATTTGTTTTTGATGATTGAGCACCATTTTAACTAGCTAACATCAGTTTTTTGATGACTGGCATATTTTGTCTATTGTGTAATGTACAAGAGCAGAAGAAAAAGACCTTGCAACTACTCTTCTTTTGGAAAAAAACAAGAGCAGCAAAAATAATAGGGAAAAAAGACAAAAAAAAAAGAAGATAAATAAATAAATAGGCAAAAAAAAAAAAAAAAACTGCCATGGTATTAGATAGCATACCTGAGAGAACCACCACGTCCTTGAAGGACAGACCCTGCTGTTGAAAGTTCAATATAAGCCCATTGAGGCTTAAAAATGGTGGAGGAAGAAACTGGTTAGCTGCGCTCCGATTTGCTGTCAATGAATCTCTTCTTCCCAATCTCACTTCCCATGTTGGTCCTCCATACTACAAATATACATGAACATTAATATTTCTTCCATTTGTACTAATCCTTGTGTGTGTATAAATATACGAGTTTAAGAAGGTAGATAGCTTGGGGGCTTACATGAACGACAGAGTCACGAGCTATGATGGCAAGTAAATCAGCACAAGAAACGACTCCAGGACAAGCCTTCTCTACGTTGGCTTTGATTTGGTCTACAACACCAAACCCATGAAGGGAATTGTTGTTAGGTATTGCCGTTTTTTCACTAGTAATGTTTGGGCCATCGTCTAGGAGAACTGATCCGTCACAACCCTGATAATTTATGTACATTTATCAGCTTGCACTCAAAACCCTTTACATATGTACATGAGGACATATATATAGTATTTGCAGGTAGTCACGTTTTGAAGACTTTGACCAGTAATTTCATTTATACAGTGATCTATTATCATATGAGATTGTTATACAATCATTAAACTTGTATTAAAAAGTGCTTTCATAAAAGTATAATTATGTCTTCTTGTTGAAAATGTACTAATAAAAAACAATTGTTAAAGTATAGTACTGCAAGCTAGTCGTGAGAAGTCAAGAGTGACAAATGTCAAAAAAATGAAGAGAGTAATTACATTGACAAAGCAGTCATGAAAGTGTAAACGGAGTAAAGAAGCTCCAACACGAGTGTTGCTCAAGATGGCTCTTCGGATTCCATCCTTGACAATGGGGAAGACGCTCGGGCAAGAAGATGAGTAGAAGTTTGGGGAGAGTTGGGCATGGATTGAGACAAGGTTTAGGCAAAGAAGAAGAAGAAAATGGAGGTGGGAGAAGTAGAGCATGGGTTTGGCAAAGGCCATGGTATTAATACTCACTCTAATAATTGAGCTTAATTTCAAGGCACAAATAATTATGTATACAAGATTGCTAATTTATAAGCATCAATGCATGCATGAGGACTACTAGTCAACTTGAGCAATTTGTGAGGAAGAAGTTAACAACAAACTAGCAGCCAACAGTAACAATTGCCTACTTTTCTTATGCGAAAGAAAACTAAATAATAATTTCCATTGCCATACTAATATGATATATACTAATATTAGGTATATAGGATAGGTATATAGGATTATATTATGAGTCATTGGCGCTTGTCTTAGGCCCCGTTCTTTTATACGGCTGGCTACGGTGTGGAGCGGTGCGGTGTGGTGGAATTGTGGGGAGTTGTGTTGGGTTTGGAAAAGTTGTGGTGGAGTGTGGTGGGTTGTGGAAAGTTGTGGTGGATTTTGGTTTTAATAATTGTAAATATATCGGAAAATATGAAATTGTGGTGGATTGTGGAAAGTTTAACTTTAATAAAAAGATAAATTAAATTAGAAAAAATAGATTGTGATTGGCTGTGGTAGATTGCGGTGGATTGTGTGGCTTGTGGTGGAATATGACAAGTTACGGTGAGGTGTGACACCACAGCCAACCAGCCGTAAAAAGGACCGGGCCTTAGTGACAAGTTCCCCATCCTTGTATCCTTTTCCCTCAGGGTTTGATTTCTGGAGGGAACATTCTTGTTTACAGGATGCGGGAATAATAATCAACTACTTTTCTAATGCGGGTCACATTTTTTAATACAAATTAGTAGTTCATGATCCCAAAGAACATTTTCTGTCAATTCAACTTTTGGACCATCCTTCATAGTCAACAACCCATTATTCTATGCAAATACTATTAGAGGCCCAATAACAGAATCCAAGAGCTAAAGCCCAACACTTGCTTCTAAGTCACATGCCCGTCTAAGAGTTTCAACTTTCAATAACGTGTGGGAGTTGTTTGTTGAAAATAGTTGCAAGTAATGGGTCGGGTCAACTCATCAATGGGCTGGACTGGGCTCACACATGAAGCAGCTCGGAAGAGATTGGGCTTCCTGGGTCGATCCACTTTGATCGTTATCGAAGTTGAACTTATTGGTGTGGAAAAACATAATTAGGACAATATTGTTTAGTGTGAAGTATCATTATTAGATTTAACTAAAATTTTGCATGTAAATTTAACATATATCGAAACAGTTTCGAAAAATTTTCATGGACCAACCCACTACTGCCAAGTTAACCATACATTAAAGGTATGTTTAAATGAAACGCAAGGAAGATTATCTACATTTAAAACCTTCTAAATCTCGCATTTACTACAACTATGATGGACTACGTTATTGTTATCGTATGTTTAAGGACGTCTTGCTATAGGCTCCCCTAATTATGAACCTAGCCCGTTATTCAGCTTTTTTAGATTTATAGAACCCACTATAATTCAATAGAGACTCTACTTGTTATCCACCTCTACTCAAAGCGGATAAAGATAAGATTGTACTTGCTTGCGGTGGGATATTTTTATTTTTTATTTTTTTTAGAAGGATAAATATTACAACCTTTGAGTCTCTTTACACGGATCATCATAGTGGGCTAACAAATAAGGAAGGGGGCCACACAAACATAAAGACTATGTTGAACAACAGATAGAAGCATATTCACAAGAAGCTCCTCGAAGTGCAACGATATTCAATAATAAAAATTGTCGTTACTAAGATATGAACTCCTTTCTGAATAAAAAAGATAAACTTTACGTACTAAACAACCATGGCTTTGGTGCACTGACAAATCTCCATGTAGTTCGGGGGTGGCCGCGGTTATTGGTAACACTTTAGAAAAAAAAATTAGTATAAATAGGGATGAAAATAATAAATTTTAAATTTATCATATAAATATAATATTATAATATTTTATTGATTTTCCCTGATCAGAATGGCTGGGTGGGTTCCTATGCCATTCACTGGTACAACAGAGTTAAGTCAACAGTGCGCCCAAATTGTGGCGTTCCCATTGCGCTGACTCTTCACCACTTGCATTATCCAATATCTATGTTTCGCTTTCAAATTTGTCCACGAGAATTTTCTTAGTTGAAATATAATGTATTTTTTCAGCTAATTGTTAGCAAGTGACAAAGATGTTCACAATATTTTTATATTAGAAATTATCAACAAATAAAAAGGCAAATTTTCTTAGTTCAAACTTATTTATGATAATTTTTTGCATAATTTATTATTAGTTTACTGATAGGATAATTTACTCTAAATTTATACTGAACTTATCTGAATTTGTTGGATGATGATATACTATAAATTCAAATTTGAATATTTCGTTTGTTGTGTCTTTGCAAGAACCGAGAAGTCAAGAGTATTATTCTACACTTCTACTCGATCTTTACCTTCACTCTTCTCCAAGTTACCATATGAAGTCCTTAGTGATAGGATCGTAGAGTATTCAAACAAACCACAAACAATTAAAGATAAGAGCGGAAAAGATATTAAAATTGACACCAGAGATTTAACGTGAAAAAAACTCAAAGCGTGAAAAAAATCACGGAATCAAAATGCATTAATAATATGAGGATTACAAATTACAAAAGGTTTCCCTCAATCTCACTTTCTCTCAAATTAGATGAACAATCTCTCTCAAGTGTTGTTTGTGAATACAAGATATTTAATGAAACCCTTCTCCAGGTATAAATAGCATTTAGGAGCAGTTTAGGTGAAACTCACGTCATAATAACTGACCTAAACAACCGTCACATATTGTGCGCCACACGTCCATTCCTAAGGCCTAACTACACTTTTAAAACTTCCTAACACACTTTACTCTATTACACATCGAGTCAGGCCTTCATTTGGCTCCACACACAACACTTAGGTATGGTGTGAACTTCATATTTCTGAATTGCATTTATGTTCAACGTTGTTTGGGTGTTTCCTTTATCATGTCACGTTGAAAAGTGTGGGCATTTTACAACTTCTCCTTGGTGATAATGACAAATTCCAAATGGTCCAATTGGTTAATTTTGTACCTAGTGGGACAACTTGTTAATAGTTGTTCATTGTCATGTATATTTAAAATTTGGATTTGAACATCCCACATTTCATTGTTATGATGTCATGGCCTCATATGGTCTTTAGAAATTAGAACCTTCACAGCAGTCTGCAGACCATTCAATAGGAGGGCCAGGGACGAAACTCACTCTTATTAAATATAGTTGTCATAATTCATAAATTTGTTATGAAAAGTCACGTGAAAATAATTCAACTTGACTTGGGTATCCAACGATATTTTTGATCCCCTATGAATTAATAGGGCGACGATAAGGAATAAGTATTAAGTTATCTTTTGCGTTACTTTTATTACATAATTGATATTATCTTGAAATATTTAAATTAACTTAAAAAGAAGATTACATGAATTTGGATGATGACAGTACATATATGGTTGTTTTCCTTTGCCACATACATTAATCAGGCATGATGTTAAAATTGATTCTTTCTGTATTTCACATAATCATAGTTTGCCTTCCAATGTCAAGATTCAAGGATTATATTATCTAATCAATTTGCTACTAAATATGGTTGCATGTGCATACTTACCAAGGATCAAGACTTGCTTAATGAGGAGTTGATCAACCATTGCTTACACATGAAATTTTATTTGGAAGTTATGGTATCATGTGAAGAATTATATCATGAATTCATATGGATACTAAGATCAAGAGATGTCACATTCTTTTGAGTGTCTCCTCGATAATTCGATCATATTGCTGTATAAATACAAAGAGTTCTTTGCCACTTAAGAATACAAGAACAAGCAAATCTCTCACTTTGAGTATTACATATTTTTCTTACTATTATTGAGTGTGAGATTATAAAGAGTTGTATTAAATCTCTATTCTTTGATTTGTGTGAGACTATATTATTAGGGTTAGGACTTGGAGTTGAGAGGTCAATTCGCAAACATTTAATCGAGAGGTCAATTGAAGTGGTCAGTATCTTGAGAATAGAGGAGACTTTAAGATTATAAAAAGTTCATCCTAATTATAGTTCGAGGTTAAATCCTAGATCTAGAGAACTGTAGACAATACTCTGAAATTTGAATTAAGAAGAACATCGTTAACAATTACCATATCTTGCATTGTCTATATTTTATTTTCTACGGTTTATTTAGCAAGCCTAATTAAACTTTCATCACCCACAAACATGACCCATTAACATTTATAGGGAGCATGGAAGATGGGGATGGTTACAACTTAATTGCCAAATCTTTGGTACAATATTCTCATTATTTAATTTTCACATAGTTCTTGCAAAAATATAGTGCGTATATAGATAAATATATGTGTGTACTTACATATCACAAAGCAAAGGTATGTATTAAAATTTTAAACCAACAAAATGTCATCAGCACAAGTGGGAGGAGGGCGAGGCCTAACCTCCAGAATTGCATATTGCAAACTGTGTCAACAATAGACTTGAACTTTTTATAAAATATTTTTTTTGAATGTTTTTATAAAATATTTCAGCATAAAATTAGTTTCGATGTTTAATATCTTGCTGAAATATCTTTCTATCTATCTATTTATCTTTCTATCTATCTATATCTATCCACCCACCTATAAGATAGAAGTTCACGTTTATGTGTTTAATGTTTGTTAGGTGGAATCCTATTCAATGAAAGGTACATAGAACAAAATCACCCGAACATATAAAAAGTGGAGAAGAAAAAGGCAGTGAGATGATATAATACAATGGGATTCTCTTTTTCTTTGGTAATTTAATTTCTTTTATGAAAGATAAGTATGTTTATTTGTTGGATTTCTATTTTAATCATGATTAAATTTTATAGATGGAAAATAAGAGATAAATATTAAAGTATCTATAATATAATATGTTAGGAATGTGTTCTAAAATCACCGAATCTCTTGATCTCACAATTATTTGTTTCCTAATTGTATTAGAATATTATTTAGGTTTCCTTATTATGTTGGGTTTCCTAATTATATTAGATTTTAAATCTAATTGGAGTGGGAGTCAAGTTAGAAATATGGAGTTTTTCCTATAAATAGTGTTCGATATTCTCCACTTTATTTTACGGCCCGGCGTACGGCACGTGACGCATGACGCACGACGCTCGTCAAGTACGGCGAACAATGATCGAGTTATAGAGAGTCAGAGAGGGAGAAAATATTGAGAGGGAAAAAGGTCTCACCAATATTTTCGATCCCAATTGTATCCCGAGAGAGAAAGATTGTGAGTTGTGAGTGAGAGAGATTGTGATAGTAATCTCCTCTGTTGTAGATCGCATCACACCCTGTGATAGTGATCGGGTTGTACTCCTCCTTTCTCATAGTGGATTGTTTTCTGGCTGTCTCCGTCCGTGGGTTTTTCTCCGAGTTCTTCGGTTTCCCACGTAACCTTGTGGTTGTGTTCTTTTATCGCTCTTATTATTTTGTTCCTGAATTTTATCGTAATTTCCGTCATCTCGTTTTCGATTCTATTTATTTCGCTTCCGCTGTTACCTTGCTACTCACTTTTCTCTAACAAGTGGTATCAGAGCAAGGTGGAGATGGCTTCAATCACGAAGTGCGAAATTCCAAAATTCGAGGGAACAGGGAGACTGCAGTTGAAGGCGGTCCTTGATTCAACACGGTGTAAGGGATGTTGAGTATCCCTATACGGAGACTTATGTAACGATGAGCGATGAGAACTTCAAAAAAGGGCTAAAGAAAGAGAACCAGGGCAGTCTGAGTTCGAGGTGGAGCAGGTTGCTGCTCAAACAGTTCAGGTTGATGAGCCTGATGTTCCTAATGTGGAGGAAGAACCGCGCATGGCAAGGGATCGTCCCAGGAGGGAGATCAGGAGACCAACACGGTATACTGAAGATTGGGTGCACAAGAAGAGCGATGTAGAGAGTGACTGTTGGAGAAATATGAAAGACCAGGAGCAGGGTAGTAAGGATAACCGCACCAAAACTGGTACGGCAAACTGTGTTAAGGTTAACGATTGCAGGTACGAAACAGAAGATGGTGTCCCAAAAGCGCACAGGGGTTCCATGGTTCAAATGAAGAGAGCCAGGAAGGGCAGCCTATACACCCTACAGGGGTCTACAGTGACGAGAACTGCAGAGGTAGTCTCAAACAGGCATCCAGGCAGCGGTATGTGATGTTTACCGCTTGAGTACCCTGCGGGGCTACGCCCTGTGGAGGGGCGTGTTGATGGCGACAGTCAAGATGTTTATCTGGACTGATGATTCTTTGATTTTAGTCCAAGGTGGAGTTTGTTAGGAATGTGTCCTAAAATCACCGAATATCTTGATCTCACAATTATTTGTTTCCTAATTGTATTAGGATATTATTTAGGTTTCTTATTATGTTGGGTTTCCTAATTATATTAGATTTTAAATCTAATTGGAGTGGGAATCAAGTTAGAAATATGGAGTTTTTCCTATAAATAGTGTTCGGTATTCTCCACTTTGTTTTACGGCCCGGCGTACGGCACGTGACGCATGACGCACGGCGCTCGTCGAGTACGGCGAACAATGATCGAGTTATAGAGAGTCAGAGAGGGAGAAAATATTGAGAGGGAAAAAAGTCTCACCAATATTTTCGATCCCAATTGTATCCGAGAGAGAAAGATTGTGAGTTGTGAGTGAGAGAGATTGTGATAGTAATCTCCTCTATTGTAGATCGCATCACACCCTGTGATAGTGATTGGGTTGTACTCCTCCTTTCTCATAGTGGATTGTTTTCTGGCTGTCGCCGTCCGTTGGTTTTTCTCCGAGTTCTTCGGTTTCCCACGTAACCTTGTGGTTGTGTTCTTTTATCGATCTTATTATTTTGTTCCTGAATTTTATCATAATTTCCGTCATCTCAATTCGATTTATTTCGCTTCCGCTGTTACCTTGCTATTATTTCTCTAACATAATATAATATAATCCCATCATCCCACATATTATACACATAAGCAATTTTCATTTCTACCAAAATTTAAACTTTAACGAGAAGCTTGAAAAATGAGATAAAATAAGAGGCTTTAGTTAATACTCCTTCCATTTTTATTTATTTGTTGTTTAGGAAATTGTGTTAAAACTTTGATAGTTAATATTTTAATTTTTGTAATGATTAATTCTATAAAATTGATGTCATTAGATTCGTAATAAAAAATACTATTAAAAAGATATAATATTATTTATTTTATAAAATTATGGAGTATTAATTAAAGATTGATACTAAAAACGACTAAAGGAAATATACAAGGGAATTCTTAGTTTTGGACGTTTATAGCCACAAGTCAAGCCGATTTAGGTGACTTATCTCACTACCTATCTCTCCCCACCTCCACTTACACTTTTATCCTCTCCTCCCACTCTCTTGGTTTGAACCTAGACAAACCACACAAGATTATCTTTGTATTTTTGTCTACAATCTCTTATAAATTGTTCATATTATATATATGTATATATATTTAGACATTTATCAATCTTGAACAGGCAAAATAATAGTAGGGAGACACTAAGTTTATTATATAGTTAGCCCCATGGAGTTGGAAGCTAACACCAACAAAGGCTACACTCAAGATGGCACCGTCGACCTCCGCGGCCGCCCGGTTATTGCTTCCAAAACCGGCAAATGGAAAGCTTGTACTTTTCTTCTTGGTAATCACTATTCTCAATTATCTCTGCAACTATTTAAAAGCTTAAATCGATAACTGAAGTTGGTTTTATACTCTAACTCATCCTTTGTGCAAATATTCTTTAAAAATATAGATACTGCAAAAGTCCCTATAACCTTTTGCCAATAAATATTCATGATGTCTCTCACCAACTTGACTTTGATACCACGTAGAACCATTTTAATCGAATATTCAATTATCAGCTTAAGTTTTTGGTTAATTGACTCTGGTAAAGACAAAATCCACGATATGTAATGCTAATTGTATGTCTTCTAACTTCACTATTGCTTGGGAGTAGTATATGAAGCAGTGGAAAGGATGGCATTCTATGGCATAGCAGCAAACTTGGTAGTGTACTTGACAACCGAGCTCCACGAGGACACCGTGTCATCGGTAAGGAATGTCAACAACTGGACCGGCGTGGTGTGGATGACTCCCATCCTCGGTGCTTACATAGCCGACGCTTACCTCGGCCGCTTCTGGACTTTCACCATCTCCTCCCTCATCTATGCCATGGTAACTCCATCAGTCTTGCCCACTCTCCTATCTTTTTCATGATTCAATAATTTCAATCATATCTTATGGTTTGCTTTTAGAGTGCTAAGGTAAAATTAGGTGAGTACAAGTGAATTTGGATTGAGCTAGATAAATGGCTGTATTTATCCCACTAAAAAACATAGTAATCTTGGAACCAAGATACTCTAAAAATGGGACCCAATATTGAAAGTAATTTATACTAATTGAGTTTTCAATCATTAGCTTGAATAAATGTCCTATTCTTTTATGCGGTTGGTAATCTGTGCTTTCACATTCCACCACACTTTGCCACAACCCACCACAACATACCATTCTACCACAATTCACCACAACCCACCACAAATTACTTTTTCAAATTTATTATGTATCTTTAGTATAAATTTTCAATCAATACTTTTTCAACAATACAATACTTTTTCAACCATTTTTTTAATTATCCAAAAACAATACAATATTTCAACTCACTTTTTCCAATTAATTTTTCACAATTACCAATATAATATTTATTTATATATACAAAAAAACCCACCACAATTCCACCATACCCACCACAATTTCACCACACCATACCGTATTATACCGCAGCACGCCGCATAAAAGAACAGTTAATTAAGATGATTTATGTACATAGTATCTCATTATTCTTTCTGATTGAGTGAAAGGTAATATTTGGGGATATTTGCAGATACTCTTTCCCTAATTATTATCTATGGCCCTGTTTCTTTTTTTTTTTTTTTATCATAGTAAGTTAAATTTATTCTTATCTTACTTTATTAAATTCTTTAAAAAACATTAAAATTAAAATTAAAATTAAAATTTTATTATTACCTTACCAAAGACGGCCATATGTCTGGATTTGTCACAAAGATGATAGGATTTGCTGTCTCCTTTGACCTACTATCAGGTTGTTTGATTGCTAATTAATAATAAGCCAAGTGAAAAACGCAACGCTCTTTTTTTTTTTTTTTTTGTTTTGTTGGTGAAATGGAGGCTTTATCTACTTTGGAACTTAGTTAACATAAAGTAGATGAGCTCTCAAGTCTTACAGAGTTTCCACGTAGTGGCATGGTACTAATCTAAAGAGTGACTATTAATTCTTAAGCACTATTTGTGGACATGCATGCATATATATGACACCGACACTTTTAAATTTCAACACGTATGAAATTATGAAAGTGACTATCACTTCTATCCCAAAATATTTGTCATCTGACTAAATTTTAATTATTAATTATAAATTATAATTAATTAAAATATGAAATTAACGTCTTTAAAAAGATAACTTACTAAGATTTACAATGATGGTAATTTCATAATGTAATTCATTGTAATTTATGTATGATTAATAGTCAAAATTTAGACAGATGATCACAAACATTTTAAGACGAAGGTAGTATTATTTATGTTATCTGACATCTTATACATGGCACCCACCATTTCAGACAGTTTTTGGTTGATTAGATCTAACCACACAGCCTTTATTTAATAGATAATGAGTAATGGCACTATTTAATTAAGGTTCAAATAAATGTCACATTTTTTTCCTCCTTTTTGAAAATGCCAACCTCGTCATGCACATATATTGGAGGCTTGCAATTTTTTTCATGGTGCTTAATGGACGTATTATTCAACTCTTTGACTCATGCCAAAATTCAAAAAAATACTTTTCTCATATTGACAATATACCCTCTTCAGACCAATGAAATCTTAGTTCATTTAGGACCTATTATAGTGTGGTATAGTGGTAAAGTCATCCCAATTATGGATTGTCCCAGTAAGTTCTTTTTGGATGGAGCCTCAATGATTGTCATAATAATAATAATAATAATAATAATAATAATAATTATTATTATTATTATTATTATTATTTATTATTGAAAGTCAACGGTACAAAAATCTCAAATAAAGTCTTTCCAATACAGAGTCTGAAGGGATCAAATAAAACATCAAAATAGCAAAAAGAAAGTAAACATAATCCACATTAAAGATGACATAACTAGACCTATCAATTCAGTCGGGCGGGCGGGTTGCAGGTTGATCGTATACCAGGGTCGGGTAAATACGGGTCGGGTGTATTTCGGGTTCGAGTAAATACGGGCGGTACATTTCGTTTTCGGGTCAACCTAACAGGTTATGATTGCGACATTTTTCCGTTTTTTCTTTTTAAAAAATGGTCTCTAAATGCTACTTTTTGTACAATATACATAATAAAATATGATTATCTTCTAATAACGATATATTATTGTAACTATTTTAACTTAAATTAGAGAAATAGTTTAATAGTTAAAAATTCCAATGAAAAGTCACAAATTTTAATAAAGTTGAACTTAAAAAGTTAATTTTTCAGGTCAAATGGGTGGGTCGGGTTCAACCCACTAATTTTCGGGTTCAGTGTACTTCGAATTAAGTTGAAAAAATTGTGTTCAAAACCCAAAAAATACACCTTCTTTAGAACCCATTTAATGGGAGCCTTCATTATACTCAATTTAGACAGTTTACGGATAAAAAAGTGTCGTATGAAGTACAAACTTTTCACGTATCATCCTTTTATAAAAGCCAACATTTAAATATCAACGAATAATTAATCATATTTCTAGTACATTATGGAAAAAAACATGTAATATATTTTATGAACTTATTTGCAGGGTATGGTGCTCTTAACAATGTTCGTATCCTTCAAGTTCTTCAAACCAACTTGCACAAACGAATCAAGCTGCAACTCAACCTCCCCATCCCAGATCGCATTCTTCTACACTTCTCTCTACATCATCGCAATCGGAGCAGGAGGAACGAAGCCGAACATATCAACCTTCGGTGCTGACCAATTCGACGAGTTCGACCCAAAGGAGAAAAAGCTCAAAGTATCCTTCTTCAACTGGTGGATGTTTGGTGCCTTCCTAGGGGGATTATTTGCATCTTTAGCGCTTGTGTACATACAAGAGAACTTGGGGTGGGGATTAGGGTATGCCATTCCGACTATTGCCCTTGTCTTCGCGTTGATTTCGTTCTACATAGGAACCCCGTTTTACAGGCATAAGATCAAGAACACCAAAAGTCCTACGGTGGATATTCTTAAGGTGGTTGCCACTGCCATGGCCAACTGGAGGCTTAGTGTTGCGAATAAATCCTGGGAATTTCCTATTTTCAGGTGATTTTTTCACTCGCTTTAATATATATAGAAATGCAATTCTTGAATTTATCCGGGTGTTTTAGATTTAGAAATTGGTCATTCGGGTGGTGTTCAAGTTGGATCATGTTTGGATAAAAGAAAGTTTGGGGTGGGTCATAATTTTAGGTTGCTTTATTTTTAGATCCCATAAATTTAAATGGCAAAAATAATAACTTTTGTAAAAAGATAAATTTTGATCAAATCGGAATTGGGTAAAATCAATTTCAAGCTAAAATATAGCTTTTTCGGGTTTGGGTTGGATCAAATTCAAATTGGTCATGATTCAAGCTAGGTCAATATTACTATGTCTATTATTTTTCTTAGGTATATAATAGTGAACAATTATATATATAAAAAAAAATCCATACCTTTGAAAATCCCAGTGGTTATTTAGGTGTTGAGTGTGATGTAACTATCTTTTCCTTGAATTTACATAAAATTTAGAAGGACTATATATATAATTCCTAATATTGATCCAAGATTTTAAAATCGTTTGCCCCAAACTACTGTAATGACACAAAAATAAAAAGATTTGGAGAGCCATTTTACTTGATTGCATTACAATCTAAATTGAAAAAACAAATCATATATATTTCACCTATCCTAATTATGAACAACCTAGACATATAATAATTATAAGATATGCATCTTCGCAGATTTTTGGACAAGGCCACGATAAAAGAAGGAAGCTCACGACCCCCATGCACAGAAGCCCAAGTGACCAAAACCAAGCAAATATGCGGCATGATTCTGGTATGGCTAGTCCTCCTAGTCCCCAGCACCATCTGGGCTCAAACCAACACCCTCTTCGTGAAACAAGGGACCACCATGGACCGCCGCATCGGGGCCCACTTCGAGGTCCCGGCGGCCTCCCTCGGGACCTTCCTCACCCTCTCCATGCTCCTCTCCATCCCCATCTATGACCGCTACTTCATCCCCTTGATGCACAAAAAAACCGGAAACCCTAGAGGGATCACCCTTCTCCAGAGGCTCGGCATCGGGAACCTCATCCAGATCACCTCCATCACAGTCGCCTACGTGGTCGAGGTGCGTAGGATGCACGTCATCAAGGTGCACCATGTCACAGGGAATAATAACGTGGATATTGTTCCGATGAGTATATTTTGGTTGATGCCCCAGTACGCCCTCATGGGGGTGGCCGACGTGTTTAACTCTGTCGGGTTGTTGGAGTTTTTCTACGATCAGTCCCCCGAGGACATGCAGAGTTTGGGGACAACGTTTTTTACGAGCGCAATTGGGGTGGGGAATTTTTTGAATAGTTTTTTGGTGACTATGGTGGATAAGAGTACAGGGAGGAATGGTGGGAAGAAGTGGTTGGGGAAGGATTTGGATGACTCGAGGCTGGATTATTATTACTTGTTTTTGTGCGGATTGGCGGTCGCGAATATGGGGGTGTTTTTGTGGGTGGCGAGTTTGTATGTTTATAAGAGGGAGGGGAAAGAGGGAGAGGTGGTGGTGGTGGTTGTGGAAGAGGTTGGTGGTGTGAAAATGGAGGGCAAGACTACTAATCCCTAGCTAGGGGGGTTGTATACTAAAATTAAAAATTTTGTTCTTGTTTAAACAAACAAGGTAGATGGGGGCCTGTAAATTAAATTGAATGATTTACGAGTCAACTCGATTTTACTCGATTTATAATACTGTGTATTTACTTAGAAAATAGTTTGGATGCTACACTCAGGTATGCTAAAGCTAGTGCATGCTTGGATGCTACACTCAGGTGTATCGAGCATTATGCACCTGGGTTTACCTCTGACATTAATATAAGTTCAAAAAATGGTTTGGACACAAGTAGCTCTATGTTTGAACAAATGATGATCATAAAAACTTAGTAAATGGAGTACAAAATATTATATATAAAATTTACAATAAAGATGAAGATTTCTCAAATATAGATATGAATATACTATAACATTAATTTGCGCTCGTCAAAACAAACCCCTGAATGCAGCATCAAAGATAAAATGTTCACTACGAAATCACTAATTGTTTTGAAAAATCATACATGATGATCATCATAAGAAAAAAAAAAAGCTTCAAGAACTTAAAAAACTAAAATACAAAAATGCTCATGAATCATATAGAAATTGTCATCAATCTAATCTGAAAATGCTTATAGAAAAAGGTTGGGCTGAATATGCGCGAGACAAATTATATTCATTGGTACTAAATATTTCTTTGACAATTTTAGTATATATAACACAAATCGCCATCTAGCTAGGACAACAAATATGATAATTAACAGTCATAAATATATCATTAAAATTAGTATAAGCTAGAAATATTATAAAATATAAAAAAATCTAACTTGACATATATTGATCTCTATATAAAGTAACCTGTAGGCCAACCCTACTTCAAGATTTTTACACTTTAGATATGAGACAGCAATTACTTTGGACATTACTGAGCGGTTCAGGGTATAGTACAGACTCAATTTGGATAGCCTGGGCTTACCTGGGCCTGGGGGAAACGTCACAGGCCGCTGCTACTTGGGCTTAGAAAGCCTAGTTGGCCCATTTATATGAATCAACGTTATTTCCTCAATAATTTTGTCTCCCTGGTAATATTTTTCATAATGTAATTATCAAAAGTAAAATGACAAATATCTTGATGCAAGAAGATTAATAACCATTTTGTGTTTCACCTAAATCACTCATAAAGTTAAATATAAGTATATTTAATCATTATAAAGATATGTTTAATTACTGTGAGGGTTATTAAAACTTATAAATAATATAAAAATAATTATTTATTTAGATTTTTTCATAAATATAAAATTATCCATAACATGTGCATTTTCTACTATGATTGATAAAATTAGGCGATTATTTATATTTTTTGACCTAGTTAATGAGTATTATAGTCTTAGAAAAATATTATGAAAAGTTACAAAAATGTGAAATATGGACAATTCAAAATGTTTATTAACTATCTTGAGTTAAGATGTGTATCATTTTCCTTATCAGAGTTAGCGTAACTCAAAAAATTGAGAAGGATTATATATATATATATATATATATATATATATATATATATATATATATTTGAACTTTAACTTTGATCGAAAGTTTGGACATTTAACTTTGATCGAAAGTTTGGACACACACGGTCTTATTTCTGTTGTCTAAAGCTAATTTTGAACCAATTACAAATAATTCAGAATGCTCCGGCCCAATAAATTTGGTATGAGACACTGATTTCTCATCGGTGATTAACATCCACCGATTTGATTGATCTAAATCTTAAGTTAGACTGAGTTTTCTAGTGCTAGAATTTTGTGACAATTCAATCGAGTTGGTTGGGTTATCTTATCCAAATCAAAATTAAAATGCCTATTATAAATTTACTCTATCTCTTATTTTTCATAATGATTTCGTAAGAGTAGACCTTCTGTTAGAGCTGGTCAAAAAGGCGTTCAGTGGTTCAGATTTCAAATGAGCTGGCAACATCAATATAATTGCAAGCTCGTGAACATTTCAAAGTTTATATGTCATTATTTTTTTAGTAAAAAAGATAACGTAGCAATTGCGAGTGTAGTTCTGCAGATAATGTGGACAGAATATATATTAGAAGTTTCTGTTGACAGATCATGTTATCACTAGAGAAGAAATTAATGATCACAATTCTACTCCTATGTACCTAAGAAATTAATGATCACAATTCTACTCCTATGTACCTAATCGCACATTAACAAATGCAAAATTGAAACAATCTCCACCGTCGGTAACCTTAATCGCTGGCAAAAATTCGGGTTCGGGTAAATTCGGATCGATAAATTTATGTCCGGACCCGGTTTTATTTTGGGTCCGACCGGGTCGGACAATTCAGACGAAGCTAAAATTGGGTTCGGACAATAGAAAAAAGAGGGATTTTATGTCCGAATATTCGGTCGATATCGAAATTCGGACGAAGAATCTATGTCCAAACCCGGTTTTTTCCGAGTCGGACAATTCGAGTAATCCAAGTCGGAGAATTTTTGCCACTGCTACTTATTTGGATTTTCAGAGGCATCTCTCTCGAGTGGATAAAATTTTATACGACCCGAAATATTCGAATTATCCAATCTGAAAAAATCGGGTTTGGACATATTTTTCCGTTCGAATTTTGATATTAACTGAATTGACTAAATATTCGGACATAAAATTTCTCCTTTTTCTATTATCCGAACCCGATTTTAGCTTCGTCCGAATTGTCCGACCGGTCCAACCCGAAATAAAACTAGATCTGGACATGAATTTCTCGTCTAAATTTTTACGTTTACCAAATTTATCCGACCCGAATTTACCTGGACCCAAATTTTTACCTGTCGTATCTCTCTCACTAATGCGAAAGTGCCTGAACATGGCTGACTTGCAAGCCCTTTACTTATTTGTTTAATTATGTGCTTAATCTTAATTAATCTTAAAGCAACAGATCGACTTTATGGCATACATATATTAGGCAGTCAATGTGAACCGGAGTAGCTAACAACTTCTAGGGAGTACATATATTGATGAGGTATGATGACCCCCTTTTATGAGTAACTTTTTGCAAGACATAATAGCTGCACTGACAAATTATATTAAAATAGGTTTTCAATATAAATGTGATTAATAATTTATTAAATGATATTTTTATTAATTATGATAAAGTTTAGGTGGATAGGGCGCATGTTTACAACAATAATGCCATCATATAGAAATTACACTGATTAATTGAAATCAAGGAGACAAAATAATCAATCCATAAATATATGTATTCATTATATGTTAAATTGAAATAAAATAATTTGGTGAAATTTTAAAATTAAAATATCACATATACATTGCATAAAATTATATTTTTATTCCTTATTTTTATATTTTAAAAAAACGCCTAAAAATATCTAACGAATGTGGTTGATTCGATTAGGGTATCATTTGTGTTCATTGCTATAGTCATTCCATCCAAAGCTTCTTATAATTGATAACTAATATTTATTATCAAAACTTTAGTGTCAAAAATCACAAGGGATTCTACTTGATGAAGGATAATACATGTATAACAACTGTTTTGTGATAAGACGATTATCATCACCCTAAAAATATATATTTCATTCATTTGAAAAAAAAAATATTATCACTCATTAATGATATAGTAATTATTGTTCAAACCTCAACTATTTTATCATACTCTCATGAGAACAATTGTACTATCATTCACCCAATTATGTTGTACTTCACCCTTATCTTTTCCTTGAAAGTCTGGAGACTAATCACCTCAAACTGAATCAAAAACTTATATAATTACATTTGGAAATGGGAAGTGAAAACTGCTGGAGGACAATCAAAGTAACTACTCGCACTTCCATCTTGAAGGAGACTAAGTCAAGTAGCAACCTAGAAGACGTAAAAACATATTTATGAAAAGAATCGGTCGACCAAATAAAAAAAAATGCAAAAGTGGACGCACTAAGCTATGCTTTTTGACGAATTTGCAGTACCTCAACTGTACAGTGCTACTCATGCAACCAAATAATAATTAATTAACCTTAAACCCTTTAAAATAACAAAGGCACATACAAACCACGCTATTACAAAGTCTCATTAGTAGGTAAACATACTTTAATTTATACATAATAATATTATTATACATCTTGTTTAATAACACCTTCAGAGGGAAGTCACCTCTGATGCACCACTATAAATAAGACCCCATATCCATGCCATGCTCAAACCACAAGCTAGCCTGAGTCATAGATTGTATCCTCAACAATATACTCAAAAAAATGGCTAAGCTTCCTTCTTTCCTTGCTGTTCTAGCATTGGTTTTCGTCGCGGTTTCTGCTAGAAGTTCTTATGGTCAGCTTTCGCCCGGTTTCTATGCCAGGTCTTGTCCACAACTGTTTGAAGTTGTGAGTTCTGTGGTACAATCTGCTGTGAGGAAAGAGCCTAGGATGGGGGCTTCTCTCCTTCGTCTACACTTCCATGATTGCTTCGTCAATGTAAGTACTAAAAGTTACAAAACTTTGATTTTTTAACGTATTATATCAATGTGGGTCCTGCTTTTATAGGGTTTAAGAAGTTTTGTGTTTTAGTTTCGTTAATGTATTATTGAGGAGATTTGCATGGATGTAGGGATGTGATGGGTCTAATCTACTTGATGATACATCGTCCTTCAAAGGCGAGAAGACCGCCTCTCCGAATTTCCAATCAGCAAGAGGTTTTGAAGTGGTGGACCAGATAAAGTCCGCAGTAGAGAAAGCATGTCCTGGTGTAGTCTCTTGTGCAGATATTTTAGCTATTACGGCCAGAGACTCTGTTGTTTCTGTAAGTCCAAATCAATTTCAATCTTATTTCTTATATCTAAGCTACTTTTTTTTTTTTTTTGCTCCAATGATCATTTGATTCTAAACACATAAGTTCGTTTAATCTTAGTTCGTGGCCGATTTTTGATTCTACGCAGCTTGGAGGGCCTGGATGGGAAGTGAAGTTAGGAAGAAGAGACGTTAGAACAGCGAATCAAGCTGCTGCGAATTCGAGCATCCCTCCAGCCAGTTCTAGCCTTAATCGTCTCGTCTCCAGCTTCAAGAAACAAGGCCTTACCACCAAGGATTTGGTTGCTCTATATGGTATGCATTCTCCAAAAGATAAAATCCTTTCATCTAATAAATATAAGCAATCTATTGTCTATGTTATGGTTCCCTAGCTGCATGCATGCATGCACGTAGCTACTAAACTCTCTTATCAAAGTTCAATACACCCACTTTCCCATTTTATCTTTTATTTATAGACTTTTTATCGTCTTTGTCTTTCTTTTTAAAATGACAATTTCTCACATCATAATCTACTAAAAATTACAACATTATACTCGAATGACAATATAACATTTTCACTACGAATCGGAATATTGATTGGTTTGATTTGATTGAATAGGTGCACACACGATTGGGCAAGGAAGGTGTACAAACTTCAGGCCTCACATATACAAAGACAATGACATCGATAGCTCATTTGCAAGATCACTACAAGCAAAATGCCCAAGCAGAAATGGGACTGGTGACAACAATTTGGCCCCCTTGGATTACCAAACTCCTTACGTATTCGACAACGTTTACTACAAGGGCATGATGAACAAGAAGTCTCTCCTCCACTCGGACCAGGAACTGTTCAACGGTCGAACAACTTCCTCATGGATTCGAACCTACAGCTCGAACCCAGACTTATTCATCAAGGATTTCGTGGCGTCTATGATCAAGATGGGTGACATCAAACCGCTCACTGGATCGCAAGGTGAAGTCAGGAAAGATTGCCGAAGGGTGAATTGATTATATCTATCGATCGCTAGATCGGTGTATGGTTTGGTTTGATTTAGTTCTTGGCATTGATAATCTATGGTTTTGTAGTATTTGTGTTTTGCTTTCTTGTTGACTTTGGGGATGTTCTTGGTTTGCTATCGTTTTGTACTCAGTTCTGGCTTTGAACAATTTGAAAAATAAAAAAAATATGCATGCGTTGGTGAATCACTTTTGTTGAGGCCCTTGAGGGGGGTGAATTTCACAATTAAACTCTACACATTAGGTGAGGACGTTAGAGCAAACTTCTTTGGTTTCAAACCAAGGATCAAAAAACACAGTGTAACTGAAATACCTCATTATATTTATAACAATCAAAGAACAAGTTACACTTACTAAACAAAACAAGAAGTAACAGCCCGAAGACAGTTACTGATAGATTCACTTACCAAGACCAAAGTCTTTGAGACAGCTACAAATAAGGATCGTCGTAGGAAAAACCCTAGCGGCGATTTGGAACATGATGGATTACATTAAAGTACACACTCACACAGCCTTAGTCTGTCAAGGCTGTGCTACACATCATCTCACCACCACATGTGGACACAACGAATGCTCACCAAGGTCCTTGGCTATCCCTTCGCCAGAGGTCCTTTACTGGCTACCTTCACCACCAAACCATTGGCCACACATTCAGAAATCCCACCGGATTTCTTACTCCGCGATTAATTCCGTGGAATCGCCTAAGTTCTCAATTCTTCAATCGTCCTTTTTATAGAGGGATTTGGATGCTTGAACTTGAGTCATTCCAACGGTAAACTTGCCTTCATTGTTGATTCTTCCATTTTGTGTTGATGCTTCCTCAATCATCAATCATCCAACAGATTCTTTCCTTTTGGTGTTGTATTTGATTGCACAATCCTCCTTATTTGTTTTTCTTATGCTTTCCTTATGATTTATATCTACAAATAAATCAATCAGAATATATCCGAATATATATTATATAATCAGAATATATAATATAAAGAAATTTCCCTTTTTCGGATTTTGGCTTTCATTAAAACCTAAGGTCCTTTGTGGATGCACAGGCGAAGGACCCTGACCCTGTCTTCAACAACGTACTTTGATGCCTCATTTGACATGTTTGATGATCTTCTCACTGTTTTGGGTGATGCCAAATGACACAGTATGTACGTTAACTAGCCCTTGGAGTGTTGTTTTGGTCATGCTTGCTTAACTTGGTACCACCTCTAGCTTGTTTTGATTTGAATAGGTGTCGTAGCACTGTAGGATTGTTAGCACGAACAATATTGAGACAGAGAATAAACAATAGAGAAATAAAGATACAAAGATTTTCACATGGAGAAACTCAAAATCGAAAAAAAAAAAAACATGTATGATGCGCTAGAGTATTTCGAGGATTACATCAATGGTTATTTTGTGTTCGTACGAGGAAGATAATCTAGCCATGAATATATAAGTTCAACTTCATCAGTGTGGACAACTCAAGCATCATGAAAACTGTCGGGTAAATAAATATAATTGACAATCAAAAAAAGCCACGATCAGACAGAAAAACACTAAGACCACATGCAGCAGTAGGATTGTATGTCTTGGCAAATGTGCATGGAGTTGAGTTTTTGTAGGCCAAGGAACTAAAATCTCTTCCACGCGTTCAGGGAACACCACAGAGTTCCTAATTTTTTTTTCTTTTTTAACAAATTAAAAGGTGACATGTGACATTAATATAGGTAAAAGGAAAAAAGTAAACAGGCCAAACAAATATTTTATAGTAAGTATAAGAATGAGTTCCTATTGTTGTAGAATAAATGGAATGAAGTTCCAAAAAAAAGGAATTATGGGTAATGTGGAAGGAGGGGACTACCAATTTCATTCCAAAAACAGGATCACCGTTGTATTTATCAAACAACACAACCCGTGTTGTCTCAACATTGTCGGTGTTGATCCTCTTCGACCCGAAACTCTATGCTTTTATACTTAGGGTCTGTAAAGTTCATTGGTAAATGATATATATGATGAATGTTATTTTTGTTACGTTTTAGTAAGTTTCGGTAAGTTTCAGTAACTTTCGGTTTGTATGCTGATGTTATTTTTTATAGATACGGTAAATTTTAATAAGTTTTGGTAATTTTTGGTAACTTTCAACAAATTACGATAACTTTTGGTAAATTTTTACTATCACCTACTTACCATCCAACTTTACAGTTCCTTAGTCACAGTTGCAATGACCCGAGCTTCACAAAGTTGATAACCTTGAGCCCAACTACGTACACTGGGCTCCATGTAACTAATATGGATGAGATGTCGCAAATCCTACTTGGATTTTGATATCTTACTGGATATACAGCATATACATATCCTAATATTTGGATTGCTATGGAGATCTTTTATCCCCCCAAGCAGTGTTACTAGGACCTAGGATCTAATTAATATTCTTTATTTCCTTGCCCCTAGCTTGAAAAAGCTAGGTCTAGTAAGATCTAAAGAATAATAAGAGAGAATGATGTCCGCTATCTAGCTACAGTGTTTGCCTGGCCTTTCTTAGCTCATAACGGTCGGTTTTGTACAAATTCTTGTGATTTTCTTTGCATATGATCCGGTCCCCTTCCGAGCTCTCTTCAATCTTGATGTGGAGTTTCCGGTCGCCTTGGAAGAACATTGAGTGAAGACTTGAACGGGAGACCTACACACCATCATATCCGCAAATTCGTTCAAGTCTTCGATGAGGGTCCTTTCCGGGCTTCCATGGTCTCTTGGGTCTTCCTCAAAGACACTTGAAGGCCTCGGGTTGATATTGGCACTAATAATCCTAGTTCGAGCTCTGGTCCGTTTTCATCTAAAGAGCTCGGGTATTGGGCATGAAAGAAAGTTAGGAGAAGAAATCCCAAGGAAAAAAAGAGTGAAAATGGGAGAGGTATTGGCTGCGCCAAAGGGGGCGCAGGCCGCACCTCCCGTCTTTTCCTCTCCGTAGAAGCTACTGAGTTAAGTATTGGTCGCGCCTAACCCTGTTTTCACAACTGTCTGGGTTTTTCAGCCGTTTTTCTTTCTCCCTACCCTTTTATATTTGTATTGGCTTTCAATAGAGCACAACTTAGACATTTTGAATGAAAATTTTGAGTATTTGCAAACCATATTCCTCAAATCTCTCTCTCTCTCTCTCTCTCTCTCTCTCTCTCTCTCTATCCTTGAATGTTCTTGGTGGTGAGTTGGAGTACCCTTTTTAAAGCTTGCAAGTGTGGAATACCTTCTTCAAGTTTGGTGATGTTTTTTATGGAGTCTCAATGGGAGTTTGTGGCCTAGCCTTTATGCATCTCTTGAACCTTTAGTTCAATCTTGGTGACTATTCTTTATAGATTGTTCATATCTTGCTAAGCTTTTGTTGATTTTGGTGTGTTGAGATATAAATCTATTCCATTGTTAGAGTTTGGATTGTGTTGTGTTTTCTACTTATGGTCGTGGTTGATGTTACCATTTGGTGTGTCTTGGGTTGTTTTTCTTGCATTTATTAAGTTCCTAATCTCTCATAGATCAACATATTAAGCTTGCCTGCCATGATCTCCATAAAATATAAATGAAAGCCCTCTTCTAGAGAGAGATGTGATCAGTCTAGATATGATTTTCTTGGAGGTTCTTGACCAGGGGCAGGATCGATGGTGTTCTTCATTGTGACAGCCATAGTGTCATTCAGCTGACAAAGAATCCAATATTGCACTCAAGGACAAAACATATTAGAAGGAGATATCACTTCATTCGAAACTTGGTGGAAAGTGGTGAAGTGAAGCTCGAGAACATTGCAGGCAGTAAGAATCCAGCCGACATGCTGACCAAACCAGTGGATGTTGGGAAACTGAGGCTTTGTATGACCTCAGTAGGCCTCTCTGACTGATAAAGAGGTCGGTTAATGCACTAGGGGAACTCGTGCTGAAAGTGAGGATTCTAGAAGGCTTGGTCTCCAGGTGGGAGATTGTTGTGTGTTGAGACCAAGGGGGAAATAAAGGGAAAGAAGGAAAGCACACCACCCAAGGCCCATATTTCTTTTTTGCAGATGTTTCCCTTTTGCATATGTTTCCTTTCTGCGACTTTTTTTTTTATTATTATAACCTAGTTTCTTTTGTACCACTAATATATATAGGGGTCAAATCTTCCCCCTAAATCATCAAGTGAGATAGAGATAAACACAACCTGTGTAATTGTAATACTCTTATTACTAGTGCATCAATTCCGTGGTTTTTTTCCCGCTTTAAGTTTTTTCCACGTTAAACCTCTGGTATCAATTTCTGATTTCTTTTCCGCTATTATTTCCTATTGTTTGTGGTTGCTTAAGTGCTCTTCGATCCTAAGATAAAATGAGTACACAAGAGATAGAGTGAGATTAAAATGGGATGAAAGAGATAAATAGAGAGATATGAGACAAGTTAGTGAGTCATTTTTTACTTGAAGATGATGTGTCACTCATTCTATGTTTGGTTGGAATTAGATTTCATTGTTTTGGCTTTCTTCATTGGTTTATAACAGCTTGGGCCTGGCTCTATTTTCCCATTTTGGGCTGATGGCTTCTGTTGTAACTCGGCCTTTAGCCTTGAATAATCGAAAAAAAAAAGATAATATGTCACACATTGATTGAAGGTTTAATTGAGCGAATTTACAAATCCCTCAATAATTGAATCACTTGATCAACTTATCAATTTCTTTTTTTTGTGTCTATCTCTCCCTTCATTCTCTTCTCCTAGTCCTTACCTTACTTTTTGTTTTTTCTCCCTCCTTAATCAATCTCTTATCTTGGGGATTTATTCATTTCAAGTAATTTTCACTACCTCACTATTGCAAGTGACCTTAAAATGGATGGTTGATAGAAAAAAAGGGAAGTACAATGAGAAATTGAGGAGAGAAATATCCGATTCTTTATCCAAATTTTATCGCATCCTTGGATTCCTTGATCCAAATTTTATCTTGAACTTCCCATTCGTTTTTTATAAAATCTTTATTCTTTCTTATCCGTAACTTTCAATCCATTTCTCTATTTTTTTTTTCTTTCCTTTAAATCCAAATAAAAGAAATATTTTTACTTTTCATCCATTCTTTCACGGTCCAAACACACCCTAAACAATTAAAGAAAGGTGGATAGAGATTTGAGTTGTTGAAATTTGACAACTGCTTGAAAGACTTTATGGGTTTAATTCACTAATTAATTGACGCCTTTCCATGGACTTTCTGTGCTAAAGTACACTTCAATTCCTATATATATACTGACCAGAGAATATACGAGATGGTGTGGATCATAACTCATACATATATAATACCCAAACTTAGTGGGGTTAGCTACTACTGAGCAATATATACCAATCATTAAGGAGTTAATTAAGCCACGTTTGGCGCCTTACTCTTTGACTACTGGTCATATTGTAGTGGGCTTAGTTAGAACATTTAAAATGCAAGTATTTAAGAGAGATTATAAAAATAATAATCTTCCTAAACACCTATATAATCTTCTCAATTTAACAAAATTCATATATATATATATATATCATACATAATAACACTCCCAAAGTATTACTAAAATTCAACCCTTTGTAGGTACCCATTATACAGGTTTTTTTGTATTTTGGACCCTAAACTGTAGGGATATTTATTTTCTGAACCCTTGGTTTTCAACATTAACTTTTTATACCCTAAAATTTGTAAGATGAATAAAAAATGACCTTAAAGTTTGTGGGCTGAAGAAAAAGGCCCCTGTCTCGTTATTTGTTTTCCTTCTCCCATGTTTGAATTTATCTCCCGATTGACATCAAACTTCACGACTATCGTTAAGACTGATATTGAAGTTATAATACACTTCTCTTATACATGTTGAGGCTACTTAGACCCCTGAGTATAATGGTACGTTTAAGTAACTTCAACATGAATAAGAGAGGTTTATTATAACTTTATATCAGTTTTAACCTTAATCTTGATGTTTGATGTCAATCGGGAAAGAAATTCAAACATGGAAAGAAAAAGAAAAAGAGGAAACAAACTTTTTTTCAGTCCACAAACTTTAGGGTCCTTTTTTTCAGTCTACAAACTTTAGGATCCAAAAAGTTAAAGTTGAAAACCAAGGGTTCAGAAAATAAATAACCCTAAAGTTTGGGGTCCAAAATGCAAAAGACCCCACATTATACTAGTGTGTATTTATCGAAATTCGTATCATACATAATAACATTCCGAAAGTGTTCCTAAAATTCAACCTTTTTAAGATACACATTACATGTGTGGGGCTAGGCTTATTTATCAAAAATGCATCACTTAAGCCAATTGTATCTGGAAATCAGTATACATATGGTCATTTTACTTTTCTATTTCTATTTTTATTTTTTAATTAAAAAGAGTTCTCTACTTTTGTAGTGTACTTATTTTGAAAAGAAAAATTAAGAAACATTACTCAAATATTTGTATTGTATAAGTGATTTTTAAGAGACTGAGATTTAGTATTTTTATAATGGTTAAATCCCCAAACTTCCAAACTAACACGATAAATGGCCTTAGCCGATGTCTTTGATCATCACAAATAATCATGAGGAAGCTGCAGGAGGATCAGAGTCTATTCGGGGGAGCTCATGTGCCTCTAAAGAAGCGGCTCAACCGAGGAGACCAGCAAGTTTTTTGGAAGCCACCAGATGATTGTCACAAGTTAGTTAGGAGTTTCTTCCAAAAGGGGCCTGTAAAGCGTAGACGGCTCATCAATAAGTTTTCTATCCTTTGTGTTATTTTAGTTTCGGTTATTTAGTTTATTTGTATGTGTATGATTCTGCTGTCTTTGTGGCAATAAAAAAAAAACAAATAGTCACGAGTAGTACAATATTATTTTAAAGCGATAATATAACTACTGTAAAATGGAGGGAAAGTATTTTTGCTGCAGTACAGCATTATTCATTTAGGAGAGAAAGTCAAATTTGATCGATTTGAGTTGAAATGGTCAGAAAGCATATAGCAAGAATTGGTCTCTTTTAATTTGCCAGTTACTTAGCATGCAATAATGTGATTAACGTCACTTACAATTCCTATTTCCTACCGAATCTCCTAAATTATTCTCAAACCATTTCTTTTGAAAATTTGTACTACAGACTGGAGTGCCACTCTTTTGGGCTTCCCCTCTAGTCTTTGAGAGCAATTTGCCGTGATATTGACTTTCTGTCTTAGATTTTAAGTTCCACTAAATTAAAAAATTCCGGATGTTGACTTTCTATATATGTATTTGTAATTTTGTGTTGTGTTACTGACTCCGTTGAAAAAAAAATATAAAAAAGTTCCTCTATGGTACATTATATTTTGGGAAATTTATTTACCGGAGATAAATTTTTCGAATATACTACAAAGTATCCTATTAAATTTATAGTGGTTGTCATGGCAACCACCAGAATCAAAACAATATTTATCCATACATGTGTCAATTATTATATTTTTCATTCATTTTTTTTATTTAGTACAACATTATAAAATATGTTTTCTTAATTTTAAAAAAATTTACAAAATTTTTTAAAATTTAAATATGTTAACTATAAATTTTTGCCTAGTAAACAAGCATATTTTGAAAAATATTTATTTTAAATTTTTTAAATTTTTTTAAATAAACTAAAATTTTAAAAAATATATTTTACAATTTATACTAAACTAAAAAGCTAACGGTCAAGATAAAATTTTTTTGACACATATATGAATAAAATTTATTTTATTTACAGTGATTTTCCTATATGGTTGACAACTACTATAAGTACATCCTTATTAATATTTATTATTGAAAGAGATTAATAGAATAGTATTTCTTAAAACGCACAAGTGAAAATTGACAATTATTGTTTGAACGGAGGAAGTGTGTTCATCTTAACTTTGCCGTTGTTGGAAGAAATATTAGGTATTGTAGGAGAACAAAATAATTACTTACAAACTAAGTATATGATCGAGCTGACATAATCAAAATAATTCAAACTCTATTTTTGACAAACAAAATTTAATTTGGACTTAAATGTATTTTGTTTAAAAATTATCGATCAATTGAAACATGAATATTTAAATTACTCTGAAAATAATTGTGTAATATGACTCGGTCACTTTTCTATGCAAACAAATAAACAAGTTTAGGTTTGAGATATGGACCAAACTCATGTATGTTTTGGCTCAATTGTATAATTCAGTGAAAATGATATATGATCGAGTCTTGCAACATGATATTTTTTACTATTAGGTTTCTTGTTTATGGTAGAAACCATATACTTATACTTTGAATTGAAAATATATATATATATATATATATATATATATATAATTGGATTTTATATGTGTAATATCACATGCATGTAAATTATATGAAATATATTTTTATAAATAATTTTTTAAATTACCGATAGACAGTAAACTATGCCTAATAAATAGGGTAGATTCAGTGGTCATGAGTCATTTATATTTATTATTATAACCAACGAATATCAAGCTTTTCATAATCGATTATTGAATATAAATTTGAGTGATATTTATATATGAAACGAACATTACCTTCAATAGAATCAATGTGTTGTGTAGTAAGATCTTTCCTTCATAAAGTGGTTGGTCCATTAGGTCTCTATAAGATAAATGGCTAAGTATATGGTCCAACAACAACAGTAATAATAGTAATAATAAATCATTTAAAACTTAAGTACCCAATGGTTCAGCAGGTAAATTTATATAGAGCCATTGAACCGGCCCAACCAGCAATCAGAGCTGTATGTATTATATGGACAGAAATTAATCGGTCGAGATCATTCAATAATGACGGTATGAACACGATACCAAGGCAAACCCATGAAAATACCCCTTTACCAAAAGATAAATAATACTATGTAACTTTAGGGTTTTTTAGAACCTCAAAATAATTAAAATTTCTCATAGCTTTAGAGGGTAAACTAGGAGGCAAATTTTCGATTGAGAAAACAAATGAATGTAATGGGATAACAAAATCACGAAACTCGTTAGAATTTGTTAATTGTTTTCGACACCAACTAAACTTTGGTTGTAACTTGTAATACACTTTTCACACGTACATGCCACCATTTAACTACTGGAGTACTTATAATCTAACTGAAAAAAAACATGCAGAAAAATCTATGGAGGAGCTATCATTTATCATTCATGTTAGTGGTAAGCCCAGTTGGATTGATTATATTCTAATTATTACTTTGGTTTTAGATTTATATAAAGAAATTTTATTTCTTTATACGTAAGAGTTTTATTTTATTTTTATATTATATTAGATTTTTATCTCTTTTTAGAGTTCTATTCAATTGGCGTGGTTAATATATTGGGTGAAGATCAATTTTCAAACCTCTATATTACATATAATTAGGTTCTCTATTAGTAGTAAAAACACAAAATCATTAAAAATGATTTACAACAAAATTGTCATAATCTGAGAGTCGGACATCAATAAAATTAATATTGATAATTTACAAGTTAAATTTTATATTTATGGTTTAGGACCTCAAAAAAATACTAAAAATTCTCATAGATTTACTGGGTAAACTAGGAGATAAATTTTCGATTGAAAAATAATAAATGAATGTAGTGGGATAACAAAATCACGAAACTCACCTAGAATTTGTTAATTGTTTTCAGCACCCCAACTAAACTTTGGTTGTAATACACTTTTCAGACATACCACTGCCTGCATTAAACTACTACTTTAATTATGGTCTAATAAAAACATGTCGAAAATCCCAGCCTCCTAGCATTCCCTCTTTTTTTCTCTAAAAAAACCCTGACCATCATGTTTTTGGAGGGACTGTGATTAATCATTCATATCGATGATAAGCTCTAATCTGATTAATTTATATTCTAATGTTTAGTTTGCTTTTAAGTTCATATAAATAAAAGTTTGTCTCTTCATGTATAAGGGTTTTATTTTATCCTTCTATACAATTTTTAGCTTCATTTTAGAGTTTTGTATAACTAATTGGTATATATTGGATTAAGATTGATTTTCACATCGTTGTAGCATGGATTGTGAAGTTATCCATCAATAATAAACATGCATACTCATTAAAAGAATATATGTCATAATTGTCATAATTTCTAAACTGGAAGTCAGTAAAATTATTATTAATTGTTTAACAGTTGAATTTCATATTTATGATTTAAATATACAACTCTAGTCACCATTTTCATGTTAAATATATTTGACATTTTATTGATGGAATAAATATAATTTGACATTTTATTAATGGAATTCTTTTATTTCAATTTAAGTAAAAGAAAAAAAAAACTATATGCACTAGCGCGTGCATAAGATTAAATATTCATTTTGGTATGGTATTTGGTATTTGGTATTTGGTAACCATGAGAGACCTTTTCCAAATGCCTGATCACTATAAATACCATGCATTTCCTACAAGCTTTCTCTAACCTGCAAACGTTCCAAGTCCTGCGTTCTTCACCAACCCTTTTGCTAACATAACACTAAAATGGCCTCTTTTTCCTCCATTGTTGTGTTGGGTTTGATTTATGTTCTTGTGGTATCTACCCAGAACTCAAATGCCCAGCTCACAACAAACTTCTATTCGAGCTCGTGTCCTCAACTATTCTCCACTGTGAAATCTGTGGTCGATTCCGCCATCCAAAAGGAGGCCCGGATGGGTGGGTGCTTCTCTCCTTCGTTTGTTCTTTCATGATTGCTTCGTCAATGTATGCTTCTTAATTTACTATTTTCGCCTTTCTTATTAGTACATTATAATGATACATGCCTTGATTTATTGAGATGTTTAATAAACATATTTAATCGTCTATAATTCATATTTTTTAAATTTTTAGTATTATTTTCTCTAGTAATTATATATTATTTATCAATTATAAGAGTATAACACTTATGAGAAATATCGACAAATATAAATGATAATCTAATCATATCAACCATAATATACATTACACATTTTATGCATAATTCTATATTTATGAAAAATATAAATAAAATATTATTTATTTATAGTTTATAAGCGACAATAATGCTCAAAAATAGCAAAATATACATTTATATATAATAACGTAAATATGTATTATATAGATTTATTTAGAGTATATAACTTAAATACAAGATGGTAAATCACCATATCGATTCAAGACGCTTCCCATTTTTATTTTCTAGAATATATATATTGGGACACTGGAAAGCTAATCAACATAATTAACGTACATAAATGGTAATTAGGGATGTGATGGATCGATTTTACTGGATGATACACCGAGTTTCACTGGTGAGAAGACTGCAAGGGCCAATAACAACTCTGCTCGGGGTTTCGAAGTGATTGACCAGATCAAGACTGCTGTTGAGAGCGTTTGTCCAGGCGTTGTTTCATGTGCTGATATTTTGGCCATTTCCGCTAGGGATTCTGTTACATGTGTAAGTTTTAATTTACTCAATTCCTTAATATTTGAATATCATAATTGAACTCTTTGATCGAATATGATTAGTATTTGTTAGGGTTTTGCTAATTATATATGGGTGATGATAAGTGTCTTGTCCCAAGACACTCCTTAAATGTCTTCTCACTTATAAAATCAATACTTATTATCGTTTTTAACCCCATTTTTTTTGACAGATACTATTAATTATCAATTATAAGAAGCTTGAAATGTGTTGGCTACGCCAACAATTAAAATTGACACCCTAACGAATGAACCTCATCCGTTGGGCATATTTTAGACGATTTTTTGTAAATTTTTAAAAATATGGATAAAAGTGTGATTTTATACAATTTATATATATTATTATAGTTATAGAAGTCAATCATGTAACTTTTTTCCAATTTAATTCACAAATATATAGATTTTCTATAATGACAAGACACAAAATATGTGTCTTGCACAAGACTTTTATCATTTCCCATTATATATACTTGTGCATGTATTCGTGATGTAGCTAGGAGGCTCAACATGGGACGTGAAATTAGGAAGAAGAGACGCAAAGACAGCTAGTTTATCAGCTGCTAATAACAACATTCCGGCACCAAATTTCAACCTCAGTAATCTCATATCTAACTTCCAAAATCACGGCCTTTCCACCACAGATCTCGTTGCTTTATCCGGTTTGCTTCCTTTCCTCTCCCACTATATATTCACCATGCATTAATAATTAAATTAAATGTTCTTATACTTGATAAACATGTGTAATTACTTCACAAATATTATTTAAAAGCATAAAATATAAATTTTAGACAATTTAAGATAATTATAGTAAATTTTTAAGTATATTTGAACTAACATTATCACAATCTAATGTGGATTGGGTTGATGAAATGAATGAACAAACAGGAGCCCACACAATAGGACAAGCAAGATGCACAAGTTTCAGGACACGCATATACAACGAGAACAACATTGACAACTCGTTCGCCCAAACACTTCAGTCAAATTGTCCAAGCACCAATGGCTCAGGGGGCAACAACTTGGCTCCATTGGATGTCCAAACTCCGACTTCATTTGATAACGACTACTTCAAGAATCTCATAAATCAAAAGGGACTCCTCTACTCTGACCAACAATTGTTTAGCGGTGGGTCCACCAATGCTCTAGTTCAAACCTACAACAACAACCCTAGCCAGTTTAACTCAGACTTTGTGGCTGCCATGATTAAGATGGGTGATATTAGCCCCCTCACTGGTTCCAATGGCGAGATTAGAAACAATTGCAGGAAGATTAACTAGTTACTACATATGTACCCATATGTGGCGATTCTTCATCAATGGTATTTTGTGTAATCGATCACATGGTTTGGTTTAGTTTGGTTTGGTTGGGTTTGGTTTGTTTATTTTTAAGTGATTAAGCAAGCAAGCAAGCTTTGTATATTTTTTTTTCTCTCTCTTGTAAAATTTTGTCAAGTGTACAAGAATTTCGCAATGAAAGCTATGTTGGATATTAATTAACTCGCTAATCTTATCATATAAAGTTGCATTTTCCCACCTTTTCAAATGAAAGTACTTGTTCAAATTTTATTAGATTCATAAAATAGAGGCTACTTTTAGCGGGCTGAGTACTTAACAATTCCATACAACAAAACAATTCATAATTGGCTCACATATATTACCTATGCATTGGTGTACATAATATATATTTTCATCTATCTACGTACCTATGATTTGACAATTAAGCCCAATCTAAAACTTTGCATCCTTGGTATCTCCACTCCAACCCTGGTAACACCTTCTATGTCATACTCTAAAACATCTCTCCGTATCCCCAAATGATGTTATAACTTATAGCCAGTCTTTTGTCCTTTTTAACTTGAAACCTTTTACACTCTAAGACATCTCTCTGTTTCTCCATTGTTAGGATCTCACGATGTTATTAACAACACAAACAATAATAATTAAAGAAAAAAAATTGAATAAAGATTGACAAAAGGACTAACTTGGAAAAACCTCATGATCAACTGGGAAAAGAAAACCATGAACGATACGCTATATTAGAGGATTACAACGACGTTTATTAGAGATTCCCAAATCTATACAATATCCTCAATCTCTAGCTTTACAACCCAATAACTCAACACTCATAGTTGATTCACCTAACACAACTCCCTTACAGACACAAAAATTACAAATCAGTCTCTTGTAGTACATATGAAATACTCAATTATAGTACAATAAAACCTTATAGCTAAAGGTGTCTCTACTAATAGTCAAGAGACTACAATATAATATTAGGGTTAATAATAGTATTGCCCTTCCTAAAATGATATGTTCCCACTAATTTGATATTGTATTACCACTGGTGGATCTCAGGGCAACCCAAGGTGGCTGTGTGATCCATAATTCCTAGGGGTCCCTCACATCGGAGATAATAATAACGAAGGGGCGGACTCATTTTTTGCCAAACCGAGTTCGGTCACTTTTTGGGTCTCAAAACGACCGTGTAGTAAGGTAGGAAGAAGCTAAGATGGGGTCAAAGCCAAGTTGGAGGAGCAAAGTTGAAGAAAATGCAAGTATGGGGCAAAATTGGGCATGAGAAAAATACATACCTTTATTCTTTTGATCATAACTCCTTCAATAAAACTTCGATGACCACCAAACTTGGTGATCTTATAGTACACACCGAGAGTATTGGGGAGATCTAAGGAGGGAGCCCACTTCAACTAAGGCCCATGGTACACAAGTTAAGTGAGGTTCCATCTTAAAACCAGTTGGTGTTAAGAGGAATAGCTCACTTGACTTATATACCATGTGCTTTCTCTTTATTTTTCCGATGTGGGACATATTACTCATGGGTGAATCCCAACAATCTCCCCCTTCACACATGAGTCTCTCCCCCTTGATCGGAAGCCTCTTTTTGTCCAAGGTTTCCAGTCACCATCAGGAGCCCATCATAGTCGCACCTTACTCTACAGAGTTGCACCCTACTCCACCTGTGTCTCATGCCACCACTCTGTCTCAAGAGTCCCAGCAGCACCTTACTCCACAGAGCCGCACCCTACTCCACCCGAGTCTCATGCACCACTCTGAGCATTCAGGAGACCCAGCCGCGCACGCGCTATGGTCCCTGCTCCTGTCCATGGTGATCTTCCCGCACCTTGCATGCGCCCAGCCGAACGAACCATCGGCTCTGATACCACTTGTTGGGGAGATCTAAGGAGGGAACTCACTTGAACCAAGGCCCATGGTACACAAGTTAAGTGAGGTTCCATCTTAAAACCAATTGGTGTTAAGAGGAGTAGCCCACTTGACTTATATACCATGTGCTTTCTCTGTGTTTTTCCAATGTGAGACATATTACTCATGGGTTAATCCCAACAGAGAGCTTTCCGTCGACATACTGTATACCCAAATCAAAGTTGAAACTAAGAAGTTATGCACGTTGGAAGTTGACAGAAATTAGAAGGCACGTTGGTTGCGCCAGGTTGACACCAGTTGTGCCTCACCTTTTCCTTCCGTCCCAACTCTTTGGGTTAGGCGCTAGCTGCGCGCCTCATGAGACGCCAGTCGTGCCTAACCCTGTCCCGCAATTTTTTCTCAGTTTTTGGTTGGTTTTCTTTCTCGCCACCCCCTTATATTGTATTGGCTCTCAACAGAACCAAGTTAGACATTTTGAGTGAACATTTGTTAACAATTTGAAGATGAATTCTTCTTGGGTATTTGAAAACCCTCCCCAAATCTCTTCTCTTTTAATCCATTAAATTCCAGTGGTGGTGGTGGTTAAGAGTATTCAATTTAGGGCTTGATTAGTAGGGAACCTTTCCATCAAGTTTGGTGTGGATTTTCATGGTGGTTCAAGAGAGAGTGGGAGGATCTATCCTTTAAGCCTTCACTTGGATATCAAGGTTAATCTTGGTGAGCTTTATTTAGAAATTAATCCTATCTTAGTTGTTTTTTTGGTGTTCTTGTTTAACCATCCAAAACCATAAAAAATGGTGGAAGTTTATGAGTTCTAAGTTGGGGTTTTCTTAAACCCTAAGTTGATTGTTGGTCATTGGGTATTTAATCTATCTTCCCTAGCCGATTCCTATTCACCATGGCCACTGGTAACTAAAAAAATTAATGATTTGATATATTTGGGATAAAAATTATGGATTTTATGTATACTTGATGAATATAATAGTGTATTAGTCACCCCTAATCAGAAGACTTAGATCTGCCGCTATTACAAAGTAATATTATATTATTTGATCAATCGACCTGATGTCTTATAGGGGTTCCCATAGGCCCAAATCCAATCTTAGCCCTAAGGATGGTAGGCCCAATCTAATTGGGCCCACCCGACTAGGGGTAGAAGAAGTCCTAACACTTAGGACTTCACCTAATCTACCCTAACCCAAAAAAATAAATAATAGGAAAGAAACAGATAGTAGAGGCTGAGCTATTTACCTGGCAGTCTCTCGAACAGACAAGTCTCGACTGGCCTTGAACTCTTGAACGTGTCTTTTCAACTCTTGAACGTGTCACTCCGAGACTCTGAGTGGGAAGTCTCCAAAATATGAGACCTCCACAGCAGTCCATGCAGCACTTGAGACACCGACTGCTCTCGATCAAATCGAGACCGGCTGAGTATGTGGTCCGTATCAAAAATACGACCCGTCTTTCCTACTCCAGGACCTCGAGGAATCACCCTCGTAGTCCTAAACCGGAAGCTATCAATTTAGACAGTTTTCCCGATTTCCCAAAATCTCGAAAGGGAGACTACCCATAAGGGCCTCATGGGATGGAAATACCACCCTTCACATCCCATGCGTCACATATATATAGGGGAGAGAAAGGGGGAGGAAGAGTTTCTCTTCCGATGTGGGACGCGCGCCTGGGCTTCATCACGGACCGTGGTGGACAACAGAACAAATTCTGCACTACCCATGTCCACCACGGACCGTGGTGAGCCACCATGGGTCGTGGTGGCCTAGCCACCAGCCGTCGTGGCTTGGTTCTTATCCGTGGTGTTCAATTTTCTCCAAAACCGGCTTCCGCGCTTCCCCCAGTTCAATCTCGTATTGCCCCCAACCTTTTCACATACACATTGCCTTAAACTCGGATGCGATCGAACCTATTCGATCACTAATTAAGGGGACTTCTAGCAAAGTCATTAACCAAATTAACTTGGCTAGAATACGGATGAAATTGAACATTGTCGGGACATCCCAACACAACCATCATATGATTGTCCCATCACAATTCGATAATCATATAATATTTTTTTACTTTATATAATATTTTTCTTTAATGAACACAATCTTTGAAGAATCTTCAATATTAATACAACAATATCTCACTTGGAGACCAAATTGTAGCCTTCATAAGTCATCGATCACCGCTAAACACTTCCTCAAATTCTCTAGTGCATCCACCTCGATCTTGTTCAACGAAGATAAACGGAGGTCTCAGTTGACCTCTCATCAATTCTTCATCCATCTCAAACACGTTCCCACTTGATCTGATCACGCCCCTTCAACTTCGCCATAGACACCCTCGTCAACAACTTAGGGGGATTTTCGATTGGAATCTTACGTCGTGTTGAAAATGTTGAATTCTTGTGTAAGATAGGTGCATTTCTCCACCGACCATTCGTTCTCAGAGTATCGACCAGAACCCTCCTCATTTTTTTTGATCCCATGTATCATCAGAGAAGCCAATACGACTTTGATGAGCATGCACAAGAATGTAGAGTAATCAATAACAGTATACAACTCCCCCTCTTCCCCGCCATTAGTAATTATCATAGATCTTTTCGTAACCTTCCAACGAACATCCCCAAACTTCATTGTGAAGCCCTCCTCATCCAGTAAGTTGTTGACCATAGATATAAGGTTCTTGGACAAACCCGAGATGCACCGAACATTCTTAAACCTCCAAGTCCCACCATTAGAAATTTTAATGTCTACATCACCTCTTCCTAGAATTTCTAGCATGTGGTTGTTTGCAAGCATGTCTTGCCAAACCTCTCACCCATAAAGTTGTTAAAGAACTCATAGATTGAGATCGACTTCAACTTGTGCTCTCATTGTTCCTCCAATCCAACCCTAACAGCCAAAGTACTCCTCGAAGACCAACACTCATCAGAATCTTTCCTACGAATGCTTTAACTAGGACTCTATAACTCATTAAACTTCAGCTTCTCCTTCCTACTAGAAGAACTAACAAATATTGCAAAGTTATTCCAAGTTTTAGGTAGTGTAGCCAACATAATACAAGCACTAGCCTTATCGTCAAAACTCAAAAGTAAATCCCACATAAGCCAATTTAGATAAGATCATATTCAACTCATTAATATGATCATGCATATCACTAGATTCATGCATCTTGAGTTCATACAAACTACGCAGTATATGTACCTTGTACCGTCAAAGGTTTCTTATATATGTTGTTCAAGGCATCAAGTATGCCTTTTGCCGGTTTGTCATCCTTTTGGTTGAAAGTCACGTTCCTTATTAACATCGGCCTCACCGAACTGAGGGCTATACGATTAGGAAGCTCTTGGTCCTTTTATTCCATCTCTTTCGGCTTTACATCCAACAGTTTCTGCTAATAGAGTTCATCCTCAATTTGCAACCTCCACCAAATATAGTACTTTCCATCAATTTCACAATCTTTACATTTCTGTCTTCCATTGTTTCTCAAACTATGGATTCAACAACACACCAAAACAAAGCTTTGATACCAGTTGTTAGGATCTCAAGGGGTTGTTAACAACACAAACAATAATAAAGTCAAAAATTGAAATAAAGATTGGCACAAGAAATTAACGTGGAAAAACCCAAACTGGAGAAAAAATCACAAGCAATGCACTATATCAAAGGATTAAAATGGGGTTTATCAGACATCTCAAATCTCTACGATCTCTGTCTATCTCTCTAGAGTTGCATTTGAGGACTCAACTTCCACAATTGATTCGCCTCATACAACTCCGTCAAAGATACATAGATTGCATATCGATCTCTTGTCATATAGATGAAACACTCAATTGTACTACAATAAAACCTTATACCCCAAAGCTCTATTTATAGATTAGGAATACAATATAATATAGGTTAATAATAATATTAGCCTTCCTAAAATAATATGTTTCTTACCAATATGATACTATATTCCAAAGTAATATATTTTCATGTAACTAATCAAATTTCATGTCATTGCGCCATCACAATTTGATAACAATATAATATTCCCTTTATACAATAATTTTTTCCTTATGAATACAATCTTTCCCAATAAACAATTTGGGCTTCACACATGATTACCCAAACACCGATCTCCACTTTATTACTAGACCCATCCTTAGTGTCACCAAATAGACCAAAACTAATGGGCCTAACCTCTTGTAGATCAAGCATATATGTAGAGATTCAAATTTGGCTTGAAACTTTTAGAACTACCTAAATAGCTAGTTTTAAAACTTTTGTTGTATAAGAGTTTGTTTTAATTAATTAATGTATTAATTTATTTGTGCATGATTCGTGTATATGTTTAAATTTGATAAATTAATCCATAAATTAAATGAGAATTTAAATCAATAACTAAATTTTATAATAAATCTTTTTACTAAACTATACTACAATGCAAGGTAGCTTGGCTCATTCCCCAGCTAGTTCAACCACCCCTAAAGGATAAAACAAGAAAACAAGAAAAATGAGGAGAACTGTAGAGCTGATTGACCTGTTCAATAAAACTATATCTCCTTTGCCAAAAAACAAAAAGGAAAAAAAAATGTAGGCTTGTGCATGGCGCATGCCTGCGATTAGTCTACCCATATTTGACTTGTACGTTGGAATGAGTTTAACGTTGAATATTCACTAGTCATTTGTCATGCACTTCCAATTTTCAACTATCATGTGATCTAGAGTTAGGTAATTAGCTAGTTACCTGCTCAAAGCCCACTAGCTAGTATCTAGCTAAGCCATAGTTTATATTAATCGCCCGTTCTGTTATGCGACTGGTTGGTTGCGGTTTCACACCACATCATAACTTTCCATATTACACCGCAACCTACTACAATCTACCACAATCTACCATTTCAATTTTAATTAATCTCTTTATTATTAAAAATTATACTTTATAATATACCTACCCACTTACAATTATTTACACCACAACATTTCACAATCCACCACAATCTTCCACATTCTACAACTTTCCTCAATCCATCACAATTTTCAAATTTTCACCACACATCGACCAACTATATAAAAGAACGGGTGGCAACAAGGTAAATAAGGTAAGTTCAATCTTGGATAGAGTAAAGTATTCAAGTTATCATCATATATATCAATTAATGATAAGAATTTTGTTACCTAAATTTGATCATTGAGCTATATATTGATACTTTTCATCCAATGGGACATGTTCCTCACCAGCCTATATAGTATAGGTATTATAAATTTCAAAAACTTGTAATCTTTTCTGAGTGAGCCCTCCCCTAGAAAACTAAAAAGCAATTAATTTTTCAGCTTATGCATCCACCATCGTAGACTTTTTCCAGGGTGAGTTAATTGTAACTTATGCTTTTCTAATCAATCGGGCGATTAAAGTAACACAACTTTTTCATATATACTGACCGGGGAGTATACTGCCACATAGTATGTTAGTATGTATGTGACCTAATTTTTAAAAATGTTTTTGGGGTTAAAAGTTAGTAAAAGTTAATTGAAATAGCCAAATAGGATGATCTGATTCAAAGTTAGTAAAAAGAGAAAAATGTAAACTTCAAAAAATATATGATAATTTTGAAAAGTTAGGTTAAACCAATAAAATTTTATAAAAGCACTTATATTATAAGTTAAGCAAAATACTCTAACAGTCTAACTTGATAAAATCATTCATGCATGTCATAAGGTATGTCAAATATTTCAATACTTCTCCAAAAATAGCTTTTGTAAAAATTATTTTAAAAAATTATTTTTTTAGAAATAATTAGAGTAAACAGGCACTAAGTATCACTAATCATCTTTTAGAAAACAGTCCATGAACTTGAGACCATGGTGCTTTGTGTCCTAATTTACTTGCACAGTTCTACTATATTGTTCAAAACTTATTTTTTTAACATTTTATTTTTTATGTTTAATTATCTTTTATTTTGATAATTTAACCTGCTAGACTTAACTTTGTCAACATATTACATTCAGTGCTTAATTATTTTATGTTTGTATATTTTGAACATGACACATATAAGTTTTTGAATTGAAATAAATACTTTTTTCAAGTTTAAGCAGGAAGTGGATTATAAAATTAAAAAAAAACCGTATTACAATTATAAATAAACATTTTTTTGAAAAAAAAAAATTAGTATTGCAAGATTCTAGCTCATATAAAATTCTAATAAAATAGAAATGATAGAAGGTTTTCAAATTCTAAAATTTAGATCAAGATTTTAAAGTCATTAAGGCAACGTTTTTTTGTGCGTTGTGTTTGCCTTGCGTTGCGGTTAGTTGCATTTGATTGCGGTAAGTTGCGGTGAAAATAGTAAAAAAGTAATGGTAATTTGCGGTATGTTGCGGTAGGTTGCGGTAACTTACGTTGCGGTTAGTTGCGTTAACGCACAAAAGAATGTGGCCTAAATATAACTACATCTTTTGTTCCATATTAATTCCACATTGAAAATCGTATCAGTCAAATTATAAAATTAATTTCTCAGCATAGTCAACAATTTATTATACAAAAATTATCACCATCTGATTGACAACAAAAAAATAATAAAAATATAATATTATAATTATTAATAAATTATTAAATGAAAAAATGACATTAAAAATCATAAAAATAAAGTAAAAATAATGTGGAAGTCAGCTTAATTAGTGGAGTTGAATTAGTTTAGAAGTTGCATGATTGGTGTTTTACTTTTAGACCAGTGCTATATATTGACTATTGTCCACACTCCACAAGCCATTGAATATTCTTTGAAAATCACTGTACTGGGTTTAGTTAGCCGATCTATTTGAATTATTTCCTTATTATATACAGCAGTTAGGTGCGTGGTGGGCATGCTTGGTCGAGGGTCTTCTTTTTCAATCCTAGCTAAACATGCAACGTAAATAAGATTACAATTATATACTAGTACTATTCTTTTTTTTTCAAAAAAAAATATTCTTTGTTTTTTTTAAAAAAAATGATCTTTAATATGGCAATTTGATCATTATTTTTAAGTTTTTAATTATATTCTCAAATATCATAAGATTATAGTTGTTGAAATTAAATAAATTTCACTACAAAATCTACTAGATAGTACTCGATCTATTCCATATTAATTGTCATTTTGTTGATTATCACAGTTTCTAGTGTTACTTTTTGACTGATAATTTCTTATATAATATTATTAATAGTTGTAACATTATGCTTTTAGGATAATACTTTTCGTTACGAATATAATGGTAGTACTTTTATATTACAAGTCATTGTATATATAGTGAAATTTATGGTCAAAATTTTTAAAGTTTGAGTGTACAATTTCCAAAGACAACAATTAATATGGAATGAAGAAAGTAATAATGTTGAGATTCAACAATGAGTAAAAATGTCCCACATCGAAAAAGTAAAAAGAAAGGACATGGTATATAAGTCAAGTGGGTTACTCTTCTTAACACCAATTGTTTTAAGATGGAACCTCACTTAACTTGTGTATCATGGGCCTTGTTTGAAGTGGGCTCCCCCCTTGAATCTCCCCAACCAGTGGTATCAAAGTCGATGGTTCGTTCGGTTGGGCGCGCGCAAGGTGCGGGAAGATCATCATGGACAGGAGCAGAGACCATAGCGCGTGCGCGGTTGGGTCTCCTGAATGCTCAGAGTGGTGACGTGAGATTCAGGAGGAGTAGGATGCGGCTCTGTGGAGTAAGGTGCGGCTGGGACTCTTGGCAGAGTGGTGACATGAGACTCAAGTGGAGTAGGGTGTGGCTATGTAGAGTAAGGTGCCCCTATGATGGGATCCTGATGGTGACTTGAAACCTTGGTAAAAAATAAGCTTCCGATCAAGGGGGAGAGACTCATGTGTGATGGGGGAGATTGTTGAGATTCACCCATGAGTAAAAATGTTCCACATCGGAAATGTAAAGAGAAAGGACATGGTATGTAAGTCAAGTGGGCTACTCCTCTTAACACCAATTGGTTTTAAGAGAAAACCTCACTTAATTTGTATACAATGGGCTTTGGTTGAAGTGGGCTCCCCCTTGGATCTCCCAAACATATAATATTATTAAAAGTTGCAACATTATACTTTTAGGATAATAATTTTCGTTACGAATATAATGGTAGTACTTTTATATTACAAGTCATTTTATAATTTATATATAGTGAAATTTATGGTCAAAATTTTTAAAGTTTGAGTGTACAATTTCCAAAGATGAAAATGAATATGGAATGAAGAAAGTAATAATTTTACATGAAATATTATTATCTACATTAAAATAATAGTTAAAATTTTCAAACATTAATTATACATCATGGATAATTTGAAACAGATATAATATTTGTATATATGCTAATTCCAATATGCATGTTTTCCTATTTATTAATGTCTTCTATTATTATTCTTTTCAAATCTGAGTATATAGAATGAATTTTTTTGACAATTAGAAGCTGGCTAAAATTTGCGTCAAAAATGCAACACAGATCCACAAAACAACAAAAAAATATTAAAAAAACAGCAAAAAGATAAAACCAATAATCCTAAAAATAAATAGTACTAAACAACAGCTACAAGATGTAAACATCAAATCAAACTACTCCAAAAAGTCTTAAATTCTTCTTAGCTTATATACCCTGCAAACTACAAATGTTTCTCACCAAAGCCCTTTTACAGTCTTACGTGCAAGTATTATTTCAGTATCCTTGAAATCTTTTGAATTGCGAGGAACTTCATTGGTACCTGACTTCGTCTTTCGTGTAGCTTCCATAGCCAACCTGCACTAAGATTACAACACGACCTTTTGTCTCCTCTTACTTCTAGAGCCAACCCTCAAATGAACTAAGATGGAATCCTCAAAATCAGGAGAGGCATCAAATACAAATTGGACCGACAATGTGTCATCATTGTCATTTGGATCTTGACTAGACAACACAACCTAGTTCAAACGCGGAGCTGCACAAATAGTGTCTGAAATAGTTTGATCTGAGTCCGAAGAAACAAAATAATCACCACCAAGGAGATCGAAAAGTTTAATCTGTGAACTCGGAACACTGTCACCAACCACATCACAATACCGATCACATACCACATGTGGAGATTTGGTCAGCTTACTTTGCTTAGCTTTAGATTTTAGAGACTCAAATCCACTTAACAGAATGAGACCTCTATTTCTTGCTTAATTTTTCCCAAGAGACATTCAAAACAGATCCATTAAAATGTCAACCATTAAGGCATTGGATAACATTCAAATCCACTTGCTTCAATCTAAGCCGCACAAAAACCAAATATTTTACCATTCCTCCCCACTTTATGAGGGATGTATGCATCCAAAACACTACCAAAATCAACAAATAATTTCACTACTGCAATCTAAGTGGATATCTACTCAAGCTATTGTACCGTGTCGGGACCGGGTCCAAGCTTTCACGTTCGAGGTTAAGCCAACGGTTCAGCAAGCATCGGTAGTTGCACTCTCTTGTGATGCTTATATCGGGGATTTCGACGAGAACATGGATAGAGGAGCTAACCGGCAACACCGTGCTAAGTACGTTCACCCGCCTGTTTTCAAGAGTCGTTACACCTTTAAGAAGAGCGGGGTGGTGAGCGTCAATTTAGCTTGGCTAACGCGAGACGTCCATTGTCGAGGTCCAAACTTCTCCACGGATGTTTCGAATGGCCGGGAAGAGATTCAAGACTTGTCGATAACCATAAGGGCCTATGGAATGATGGGTCATCCCGAGATGTCATGAATATCTGGCATCATGGTTCGGTTGTGAGCCGGGTGAATAAACACAAGCTAATAATGGCGATCAAAGGTTCGAAATACGCGTGCCTTCACACTTTGAGTCATAACTTCTTCAATATAATTTCAATGGGTCTCAAATTTTGGGAGCATAAAGTGTACACTGAGAGCTTTCCAACGATATCTTACGGGCCTAAAACGGAGTGTGGATGAAGAAGTTATGCGTGTTTGAAGTGGGCAGAAAAACTGCCCAGATCGTCACGCCCGTGACGACCCATCGTAGCGCCGCTACGATCACGCACATACCAAATCGCCTGGAGTTTCGCTCTGGTAACGCCCGCGACCAACCGGCGTCACGCCCATGACGAAACTGATTTGGCATGTTTTGTTTGGCTTAAAACACTGAGATCTATTTATTTTCTTTAATTAATACTTGTTTAGCACATTTTCCAAGGAAGCTTATGTTTATGAATGATATGCTAATGCATTGTTAGGGTTTGTCCCTTTTCTCTCTCAAAAATCTTGTTCTTACTTTATCCATTGTTAATGGTGGTGTTAGCAAGTCATTCCTTTATTGATAATTTGGTGGAGTTCTCCTTTAGGATAGTCATGGTGGGGTGTTAGGTTTTGGTAGTGGATTCTCCTTTATCCAAAATCATATCCACTCCCTTTGGTGTGCAAGCTTAATGTTGGTTGATTTTGATTGTAATTCAAGTTCTTGGTTAATATGGTGATGATTCAAGCATGGGTGTTTCAGAGTGGCTTCATTCTCTCTCCCTTCTATTGATTATGGATGCTCAAGAGGTCTTCCCTCTTCTTCTCTTCAAGAACCACTCAAGCTAAGTTTATTATTCAATCCACCGCGCATCGGGAACCGCTCCATTTGGTATCAGAGCTTTTCCCATCCGCTCCAGTTGGTACCAGAGCTCAAGGTTTGCATTAGCTTGAGTTTTGTGTTCATTTTTCATTGTTCTTGCTACTTTGTTCTCTATTGTTGGATTTTGGTATTTTGGATGCAAATATTGGTGTTCCCCATCCCTAGTGCCTCCAAGTGTATTGGAGAATCTTTTGTTGCATTGTGTTTGTGATTTTTGATGCATATTGGAGCTTTGGGGTGAAGTTGGAAATTTGTGCCCACAAGGTGTTCGATAAAATGCCCAAGTGAGAAAAACACAAAGAACCCTTGACCAAACACAATCCAACTACAAGAAAACCTCCAAACTCCACAAAATATCCCAAACACATATCGTCCCATACCCTTCCTTCGGTATAGATGATGTATTTAATTCCAATCGAAAGGAATCAAGCCGCCACCGAAGTCCTCGGGTTCAAGCTATTGAGAACCGACTATCCGTCTACGAGAACCGACTCTCCGCCTACGAGAACCGATTCTCCACTCTCGATTGCAACATGGAAGCACTTATGGCGCGGATGGACAATCTCGCCCAAGATCGTCAAGTTCCACCCCGAGACGAACGAAGGAGATCCACTCGTGTCCCTATCCGTCCTCCTCCCTCATACGAGTCGAGTGACGATGATAGAGATTCACCTCAACGCCATCGTCGACGGGAAATGTTTGAGAAGTCATTCTACCATTCCCCGCTAATGATCGTCACGTCCCAGAAGTGTGTCAAATGTCGGCGTGTGGGACACGATGCTTTGCAAGTCCGACAATGGCTATGGTTACGGCTTGGATTGAAGAATCCTTTGGTGTGGAAGAGCAAACATGTGGTATGAAGAAGGAAGTTGATGAACAAAACCTTCCTTCCCCACTTGAAAAGTTTGAGGAGGTTTAGAAAAAGAAAGAACAAGAGGTGATGGAAGAAGTCCATCTCATGGCAAGTGAAGGAGAGCTCCTTGAGCTTGAAGAGATCCAAGGAGAGTTCTTAAAGGAGGAGGTGCCAATTCAAGAGCTTCCACAAGAGGAGGTCATGCACTATCAACCTAGCAAGGAAATCCTTGCGTCAAGATTGATTGAAAGTAAGGTCCATTATGATTACCTCAACAACAATCTTTCTTGTGATAAATATCTTGTGGTGTTCAACAAGATAATTAATGCTAGGATTAAAAAAAGAAGCTACCATGAAGAAGAGACAACCCCGGCCCTCTTCAAGAATCGTTACTCATTCAAAAAAGGAGGAGTTCTTAGTGTAGCCGGGTGAATAAACACAAGGTAATAATGGCGACCAAAGGTTCGAAATATGCGTGCCTTAACACTTTGTGTCATAACTCCTTCAATATAACTTGAATGGGTCTCAAATTTTGGGAGCTTAAAGTATACACTGAGAGCTTTCCAACGATATCTTACAGGCCTAAAACGGAGTTTGGATGAAGAAGTTATGCGTGTTTGAAGTGGGCAGAAAAACTGCCCAAATCGTCACGCCCGTGACGACCCATCGTAGCGCCCGTGACCACGCTCGGCATTTTGGCGGAAATTGGGACAGAAATTCATCATGCCCGTGACGACCCATCGTAGCGCCCGCTACAATCGCGCACATACCAAATCGCCTGGAGTTTCGCTCTGGTAACGCACGCGACCAACCGTTGTCACGCCCGTGACGAAACTGATTTGGCATGTTTTGTTTGACTTAAAACGCTGAGTTTTGTTTATATTCTTTAATTAGTATAAATACTTTTTTAGGACATTTTCCAAGGAAGCTTATGTTTATGAATGATATGCTAATGCATTGTTAGGGTTTGTGTAGGGCCCGCCGCCCCCCGGGAGGGGCGCGGTCCCCCGCGGAGTGTCGAGTCGACGTAGGGTTGCTTATTGAACCTAGGGTGTACTTTTTCTCTTTTAAAGAAGATTTTCGGATGATGGTACTTCACTTTAACTTGACCTTTATAATCTTAAACACACATGCAGATTTTAAAAAAAACCCAAAAAAAACAAGCAAAAAAACGGCCGAACATACCGATCCGCGGATCCCATCCACCGCCAAAATTTTAGGGTTTTCTGTTTCAGTTCATTCGAGCCAGAGGCGAGAATCACCGACGTCCACTGGCGGATCCGCGCGGATCCGAGGCTCCCCAATAGCGCCGCAGTGATCTTCGTCCCAAAGCTCTTTTGATGCTGATAATCTTGCATGTATCGAAAAGAAAATAAAAGTCAATTTTTAGGTGAATATAAAAAAAAAGGAGGAGTCGCCAGTTAATTTTACACAAAATTAACAAAAGGGAAAGTGACTCCGGTCTCGAACCAAAATTCGGATCCGGGGGTAAAGGTATCGATGTAGGGGGGTGCCCTTGCATCGTCCGCCAAAGCGGCCCTTACTAGGTTGGGTTTAAAAAAAGAACTAAAAAAAAGGTTGTCACAAAGAATTAAAAGGAACATGCATAAACTTAACTAATGTTTAAACAAGTACAAAAATAAAAAAAGTACAACGGGCGGGGTTATCGATCTACATTGTTACAACCGAAAGAGAAAACTGAAAAAGAAAAAAACTAAGGTAGAAACCTACCAAATCCGCGCAGATTTGGCAAGCCTCGAGAGATTCCCGACGTCTTCACCCAAATTGTTTTGAACTGTGGTAGTATTACACGGAAATCCGCGCGGATTTCCTGCAGTCGACCCTCGAAGGTGTTTCTCTCAATTTTTGTCAGAATCCTTTCCGTAAACTCTTTTTTTTCGTCCTCTCCCCCTAAAGGATCCGCGCGGATCCTTTTATAGGCAGTGGTAGGGTTAGGTTTAGGGAAATCCGCGCTCACGATTTCCAAGATTAGGGCCTGTGAAGCTGCAAAATCCGCGCGGATTTTCCAAATTCCAGTACTAGGGCCGGCAGTACTAGGTCAAGAAATCCGCGCGGATTTCCTGATGTTTTCGGGTCAAGTTACCAAATCCGCGCGGTTCCCGTCTTGGATCCGCGTGAGTCTTTTTGCTGGGTTTGGCCCGGATCCGCCAAGATCCGCGCGGATTTCATCTGAAATGGGGCCCCAGAATCCGCGCCATCCCACCTGAGTCTGGGCTTGGATCCGTGCGACTTCCATCCGAATTTGGGGTCCAAAAATCCGCGCCATCCTTTCCGAAATTGGGCTTAAAATTCTGCTGGGCCCGTATGAGCTTGGGACTACTGGTGCGGTCTGTTCCGCTCGACTGAATTTTGTGTCTACAGTTAGCCTCCACTTTGACTGAGTCTGGATAAGACGAAAGTCAAAGTATATATCTTGAGAAGCGTCGTAGTTAACTAGAGGTAGTCCGAATGTTAACTTTAATTGCTGGATGTTGTCCAGGCTTGAGCGATCCGAGGGTAGCTTGGATTTCTTGACCGGAGGTAATCCGATGCTGATTAAATTGCTGGATGTTGTCCAGGCTTCAGATTTCTTGACCGGAGGTAGTCCGATGCTGATTAGATTGCTGGATGTTGTCCAGGCTTCAGCTTCCAAGGGTAGCTTGGATTTCTTGACCGGAGGTAGTCCGATGCTGGTTGAATTGCTGGATGTTGTCTGTGCTTCGCCTTCAAGGGTAGCTTGGATTTCTTGACCTGATGTAGTCAGATGTTGGTTGACTTGCTGGTTGTTGTCCAGGCTTCTGCTTAATAGGGTAGCTTGGATTTCTTGACCGGAGGTAGTCCGATGTTGGTTGAATTGCTGGATGTTGTCCAGGCTTCGTAGATTTTTCCTGAAAAAGAAAGAATTTGTAAGTATCTGATTTGTAACAGATAAAATGGAAGTAAAATAAAATGAAGTAGGATAAGATAGGGGAAGAGAGAGGATATGATACATCGCGCCGTGCTCATCTCGGAGTTTCACCCAATTTCAGGTAAATCCTGCGTGGTTCTCGATGATTTTGAGCCATTTTGTTGAAATTTCTGCTGAAATTGTGTACAAATCCGCGCAGCTCTCTGTGGTTTTGAGCCTTTTCTTTTGCATTTCTTCTTGCTTGAGAATATGTGTTGGGTGACAAAGCTTGTTCTAGGATAGTCAAACCCATGCACACATTACCGAGTCTTGAACTTAAATGAAATCCTGAATTTTGAATTGTCAGGCCAAAAATCCGCGTGACGATAATTGGAGTTTAACGCCGGTCTTGTGGGCTCCCGCCTTGCAAGAACATTATCCGGGTTTCCTTTCATGTTGATGAGGTCGGGCGAGTTCATACATATGATGCTCCCAGCCTCTTGAACAAGGAACCCAACACCGGAGGGTACCCACCGATTGATCTTACGCCTCTTGGGCGGTGATGGATGGGATTTCTTCACTGGCAAGATCCCGCTCGCCGCCGACGCTTTGGTTTCTCGTGCCCGAATATATAGACTGGTTTCGATTGGCGATTAAATGATTTTACATGTATAATGCTTAGACAAAAACTGTTTCGTTTATTATTTGACTCATGCAGACCATGATGCAAATGCTAACCTATTATGACTACATGCAATGCATGCATACAATAATCGAGGCAGACGAGCCGTGGTCAAAACAAAAGTTGATTTGATAAACTTTGCTAAGCAAATAATTCTTGAGTACATAACAAGCCCGCCGCAAATAAACAACTCGGGCCTTTAATTAGCCCAAAGAATTTGACAAAATCATGGAACTCGGATGGCTCCACTCGACCCATATCTCGCGAAACCGACATCGTCCAAATCGCCACGTGGACCTAAAAAAGATGTTGGAGGGTGAAAGGGTAAACTTTCTGCCCTTGATTTCCTTATTCAGGAGAAGCGAACATATTGAGAAAAAAGTTAGGGTCTTAGCCCTATGCTTATTAAGTGGGTTCTGTTTTTACCGTGGTGGCACCAATAGTGGTCCGGCTTCGTTAATCAATAATAGTGAAAGCCTCCGTGGTGATCAAAATCTAGCGCCAATGATACTATCATGGGCTTGGATCGAATTTGTGAAGAATCTGAAAGCGAATTTTCAAGAAGCCCCCTGCTGCTTTAGGTGGACCCTCTTTTCTTCCTTTGTAGATATGGTTGATGGAGCACACCTGCTTCTTAACGCCTTCTAAGAACGAAGCCACATTCCGAATGGTCAACGTGCCTGGTGGAGAATACGAGAAGTGGTCATCGTCGATCGTCGATGTCCTTTTGTGAGACTTATGGGTCTGACATATACCACCTACTACTTCGAGCCAGACGTCAAATCAGGAGAAAACAATGTATCCCTCCATCGATCGCATTCAGCCTAATCCTAAGAGACTTCCAAGGTTCGATCTTGGCAGGACTATTGGAAGAAGGACTACCCTCGCTGTTCCTATGACAGGAGGAAGCACTTATGTATCTATGGCCTATCGCCAATGGATTACGGAGAAAGATCCTGCTATTAGGAAGCAGTTAAAAGAACAGGAAGAGAAAATTAAACCCATTGGCCACCGGATCTCGCCCTCCTAGTACAACGCGTTTCGGGGAAAAATCTATTGGGAAGAGCAAAGAGGAAGCCCCCAGTGATTCAACCATTAAGGAGAGATCCCGAAGTGTATCTTTACGGGAGGAAGGATCCGAACCTAAGAAAAGACTGATGGACTGAAGCTGCTTTGCCCCCTTTTTTTATTTTTTTTTTTTTTTTTTTGAGCGTTTTTTTTTGTTTTTTTTAGAGCGTTTTTTTTTTTTTGAGATGCTGATGAACGTTCGAGTAGCAAATCGTAAATTTGCATGCTCTTTCTTTCTTTTAGATTAATAACATTTCACGATATTCCAGCATTTTCCATTACATATGTGAAATCCCATGGACTTCTGCACATAGAAAATTTATTTCCAATCGAAATGCAAAATCCACGAGGATTTTTGCATCAAGAAAGTAACCCATAAGAATTAAGGTTAGGCCTGGGAAAACAAAATCTGCGAGGATCCGACGAATCGCTCCGACAAAATCAAGTGAGTATCCGGTCGTTAAGTAGATCCGTGAGATTTTCAAAACGAATGAGCCTAGGAAAGTCGGGATCCGTGCGGATCGCCTGCACTGCTCTAAAAATGAGTATTTTGGGTCGGATTGATAATCAATCCGTGGATCCTAAGATGTTGGGTCCTAAAAGATCTGTGCGGACTTGCCCCAAAACTGCTCCGAAAATATCGTGAGTATTCTGGGCTAAAGGTTCGCAAAAATCCGCGTAGATCTAATGGGGAAAACGGGCCGAATATGGTTTGAAATCCGCGTGGATTTGCCCCAAAACTGCTCCGAAAATATCGTGAGTATTTCGGGCTAAGAGTTCGCAAAATCCGCATGGATGTAATAGGGAAAACGGGCCGAATATGGTTTGAAATCCGCGTGGATTTGCCCCAAAACTGCTCCGAAAATATCGTGAGTATTTCGGGCTAAAGGTTCGCAAAATCCACTTGGATTTACCTAGGGAACTGGGTCGAGCAAGGTCTGAAATCCGCGTGGATTTGCCTCAAAACTGCTCCGAAAATATCGTGAGTATTTCGGGCTAAAGGTTCGCAAAATCCACTTGGACTTACCTAGGGAACTGGGTCGAGCAAGGTCTAAATCCGCGTGGATTTGCCCCAAAACTGCTCCGAAAATATCGTGAGTATTTCGGGCTTAAAGGTTCGCAAAATCCACTTGGACTCACCTTGGCCCGGATACTATTAAAGCCCTATAAAGGTCTTAAGCTGCATGAATCGCGAAGAGCTCATGTTGCTTCAAGGACTAAAAACGGATAACCAAAATTATCGGGAAATTTTTATTTATTTGGGCCGGACTTTAGAAAAGCTTCCTACGTATCCACATTACATGGAATCAGGCCATCGTAGTTCAAGCGATAGTATTTAGTTGCTGACTTAATAAGTCAGTGGCTAATAACTTGGGGATAGTTGCTGGTTCTGATCACCAGTTGCTATATCCACTTTTACCCTTATGCATAAAACTTCTTTAGCTGATCTAAATTAGTCAGCTGAGCATACTCTTCACCCTCCAGATCAACTAACTTCACAGCCTCTCCTGGAAGGACCTCTTTTATGATGTATGGACCCATCCAATTGGGCCTAAACTTTCCTCTCGGGTCCTGAATAGGTGCCCTTATCTCCTTCAGAACCATGTCACCCTCTCCAAGGTCTTTTGGTTTGACCTTCCTGTTAAATGCCCCGACACACGATTCTCGTATATCCGACATTGTGCATGGCTCTGAGTCTCCTTTCGTCGATGTTAACCAATTCCTCATACCTAGCTTTAGCCCAATCCGCTTCTGGAATCTGACTTTCCACTACAATTCGCAGTGAAGGTATTGCCACCTCTACTGGCAACACCGCTTCTATTCCATATACCAAAGAGTAAGGAGTTGCTCCAGTGGATGTACGAATAGAAGTTCGATAGCCCCACAAGGCGAAAGGTAACTTATCTGGCCAATCCTTATAAGTCGTGGCCATTTTCTCTATTATCCTGGTAATGTTCTTGTTAGCTGCCTCAACCGCTCCATTGGTCTGAGGCCGATATACCGAAGATCTATGATGTTGGATCTTGTATTTTGCTAACAATTCTGCTGTCTCCTTTTTAAAGTGAACTCCATTATCACTTATCAACTCATGTGGAACTCCATAACGACATATTATGTTTCTAAGTATGAACTTAGTGACGTGCTTAGAGGTCAATTTTGCATAAGATGCCGCCTCCACCCATTTTGTGAAGTAGTCAATGGCTACAAGCACATATTCATGTCCTCCTGTTCCTTTAGGAGTGATCTTCCCTATGATATCAATGCCCCATACCGAAAATGGCCAAGGCGAGGTTAAAGTCGTCAAGAATGAAGGGGGTTGGTGTTGCAAGTTCGCATAAATTTGACACTTGTAGCACTTCTTCACGTAATCGTGACAATCAGCTTCCATAGTTGACCAGTAGTGCCCCATTCTTTGAATCTTTTTGGACAACATCCGTCCATTCATATGCGGACCACATTCTCCTCCATGAACTTCTCCCATCAAGTTCTGGGCCTCATCTTGTCCCAGACAAAGCAAATTGATGCCCATGTCGGTTTTCTTGTACAGTTGACCTTGAATCAGGCAATACTGTGAAGCCAAGAGTCTAATTGCTCTTTGTGACCTCGTAGTAGAACCTCCAGGGTAAGCCCCTTTGGTGAGGTACTGGTATATATCATAATACCAACAGGTTGAGTCCACCTCACAAACCTCCAAAGAGTACACATAAGCCGGTTGATCCCTTCGTTCTACGCATATAGGCATAGACACAGCTCCTCTCGGGATATTAAGCAAGGATGATAGCTTGGCCAAAGCGTCCGCTAATTCATTATGCTCCCGAGGCAAATAAGTGAACACTATCTGATCGAAGTGTTCGCTAGATCTCTCACATAAGCTTGTAAGGTGCCAAAGCTTCATTCTTCACTTTCCATTTATTGGAAACTTGATTTATTATGAGACTTGAATCACCGAATATTCTTATGCTCTTTATGCCCATCTCTACCACAGCTTGCATACCAATGATACATCCTTCATATTCAGCCACATTGTTGGTGGCTTCAAAATCCAATTTCACCGAAATTGAGTATGTGCTCCTTCGGTGAGATCGAATGATTCCTACTCCATATCCACTTTGATTAGAGGCGCCATCAAAATACATTTCCCAAGTTTCTTCTGCGTTTGAAATATTTCCTCATCAGAAATTCGAGTTCTTCCTCACAAGCTTCCTCTACGGGTAGTTCAAGGAAAATCCGCCACCACTCTTCCTTTTATGGCCTTCTGGAACAAATCAGAAATCAAACTCCGACAGCATGACCATCCATCGAGCTACCCTGCTATTGACCAATGGTTGCTCCATCAAATACTTGAGAGGGTTCATGAAAAGCAGTCACATGCACTGTATGAGCAAGCATGTAGTGACGTAGTTTCCTTGTTGCCCAAACAAGAGCTAAGGACAACCTCTCAATGTTGGAGTACCGAGTCTCATATTCCAAGAACTTCTTACTTAAATAGTAGATTGCTCGTTCTTCACCTTCGTATCTTTGAGCTAACATAGCCCCCATTGTTGTCCCTGTGATAGTTAGGTACAACAGTAAGGGCTTTTCTGGCATGGGTGGAACTAAAACAGGCGGATTAACCAAGTACTCTTTAATCTTGTCAAAAGCTGCTTGGCATTTTTCGTCCCACTGTGCTTGACTTCTCTTTAGCTTCTTAAATATAGGTCACGATCATGGTTAACTTTGCTATGAATCGACTTATGCATCAGAGTCGCCTAGAAACCTCTTATCTCCTTTTACGCCTTAGGCGGTGGCATTTCTTGTATCGCCTTGATTTTTGCGGGATCGACCTCGATACCCGAGCTTACGACAAAACCTAACAGCTACCCGACGTCACCCGAAGGCACATTTACGTGGATTTAATCTCATTCCGTACTTACGAGCCTAAGGAAAACTTTCTAAGGCTATCTAAATGTGTTTCGCGATCGACGGATTTAATAATCATATCATCCACGTAAACCTCTCGCTTCCCTATGCATCATATCATGCAACAATGTGGTGGCGATCCTTTGATAGGTTGCGCTGCATTCTTTAACCCAAATGGCATCACTACGTAGCAGAATGTACCCCAAATGAGTGATGAATGTTGTCTTCTCCATATCCTCCTCGACATCTTGACTTGATTATAACCCGAGTACCCATCCATGAAGGAGAAGGGCGTGGCCACAAGTATTGTCTACTAAGATATCAATATGGGGTAAAGGAAAGTCATCTTTCGGACTTGCTTTGTTCAAATCCCTAAAATCTACACACATTCGAACTCTCCCATCCTTCTTTGGAACTGGAACTACATTTGCTACCCATTGTGGATATTCTGACACCCTAATGAACCCTGCACTTAACTGCTTCTCAACCTCTTCCTTGATCTTCAAGGCCCACTCTGGTTTCATTCTCCGAAGCTTCTGTTTGACTGGTTTAGCATCAGGGTAAAGTGGTATTCTATGCTCAGCTATTTCCCTGTTTATGCCGGGCATATCTTGGTACGACCAGGCAAAGACATCCACAAATTCTCGTAAGAGTAGAGTAAATCGCTCTTGCTCTTTCAGAGTTAAAGATTTCCCGATTTTGGTTATCTTAGGTTCCTCCTGGGTACCCAGATTTACAGTTATGGTTTCTTCAATTACAGACATTCGATTCTCGTGTTCCTCTACAGCTTTTAAAAGATCTTTAGGAACTTCGGGTTCGTTTACAGCATCATTATTATTTTCTTTGAGGCAAAGCAGCTCAGGGATGGGGAATGAGAAGAGTCGTAAGCGAAAGAGTTCGTTTCATTGAATTGAGAAACAAGGACATCAACAGATGACTCAACAGACCCTCCAGAAGTAGATGCAACAGACTTAGTGGGCTTAAGGCCCGACTCTAAGACAGACTCAGAAAATGGAACATGAACAGAATGAGGACTAGACCCAGATCTATGCACAGACTCTCCTATAGCTAGAGTGAACTCCTTATCTCCATCAGCTGATATCCAGGTGATTTGTTTGTTCTCCTGGCCCCATGTTGCAATGAGCTCAGTAGGATCGAAATCCATGCTTGATAGGGCGAGGGAAAGTGCTTCCACATATTTCTCTTCTCTCCGCGCCTCCTGACCGAACAAAATCCCAAAGATGTTGCTCCCGGCTAGATGAGTCCAATCTAGTGGGGTCTTGCTCTCCGTCTTTGGTGTGAAAAGTTCTTCTTCAAGCAAAGATGCACATCGAACATTTCGATCCTGGAACCAAAATCCTCGCTTTCAAGTAGTATGGCTCGAAAGCCAAAGTAAGGGAAACAATCTCCTTCTTTTATAAACTGACCATTAAGCGTGAGTGGATACGGCTTTATATTATAAAGCGGTATTGGCTCGCTCTTCTTGACAATCACAGCCTTCTTGCCGATTGTTCTTCCTTCGCGGAGTGTACCCCAATCCAAAACGATAGTTTCCTTTTTGAGTCAAGGGAACGGATGTGGGCCCTTGTGCTCTCCTTCCTAAAGGTAAACCAGGAAAGTAACCTTGTCTTTTGAGTATAGCGTTGACCTTCCGATTCGAGTAAGGATCAAGTCCAAAGGTGCTTCGTCCTCATCCAAGGCAAAGAATAATGTCAAAATGATGGAATTCCTCATCCTTAGAGTTATGTTCTACTTCCAACCTCGACTTCTTAGAAGTAATCATCATGGATAACTCCTCCCTCGATAGTTACCACCGACTGACCGACAACTTCACCTTCCGATGCAAGGTAGACGACACCGCTCGTTGTTCATGCAAGGGCGCCCTAGCAAAAGGTTGAAGGATGCTGGGATATCCAGTACCAAGAACTCAACGTTGCTAGAAATCGTATCCATGGTGACAGGCAAGAGGATTGACCCCAAAACTCGCCTAGGAGTATTGTCATAAGCCCTAAGCTGGATAGCTTGTTGAGTAAGCTGATGAGGTTGAATACCCAGCTTTTGAGCTGTCCTCCATGGGCAAATATTTACAGCGGATCCATTGTCAACCAATACCAATGGTATCACCTTATTAGAACAACCCACAGTTAAGTATAAGGCCTTGTTGTGTGCAAAACCTTCTTTGGGCAAATCCTTGTCACTAAAGGTTATAGTACTCTGGCCAGAAGTGACAAAAGATACTACTTCCTCGGGTGTGGTCTCTGGCGACACTTCGAGTTTACTTAAAGCCTCGATTAACGCCTGTCTGTGCTTTTGTGAAGCTGCCAACAGTTGCCAAACCGTCACATCCATCTTCAATTTCTTTAATTGCTTCAGCACTAGATCTTCCTCAGGAGTAAAAACCTCCGTCTCCCCTACTTTCTCCTTCCCTTTGTCTTGAGATTGGACTTGGGAGGGACCTCCTGGATGATTATGGCGTCCAGATCGCGTTAGGAAAGTGACATCCGGGGTTTTGGTTTCCCCAGATTCTGCTGTTCCCCAAAAGTCGTCATCACCATCAGAACCCCAGAAATTATCAGTGACATCCTTAGCATGAGGTTCGCCATAGACGTCTTCTTCATCACTAACCCATAAACCGTTGACCTCATAGTCCTCCGTAAAGTAACGTGTGATGTAAGTTGGTTTCTTCGCATCTGTAACGAAATCCGAAGGATCCCATTCGCATTCTTCAAATACAGCATGTATATGAAATGAGCCTAATGGATTGTTGGTGTTGCTAGGCTTTTGTGCCGCTTTTGGTAGAGGCAGCTGCTTGGACCTAAACATCTCCTCCATTCTGTTCTTCAAGGTGAAACATTGCTCAGTATCATGTCCTCGAGCCCTGTGATACTTGCAAAATTTACCGGCATCCCAACCCCGTGGCTTCTCCTTCTCAGTTTTAAGTCGGGAAGGGTAATCATTCCTCGCTAATGACGCTCCAAGGCTTGAGCATATGAAGTGTCTATCGGGTATATTCGTGTAGCGTTGTAAAGCATTCACCTCATTCCTTTGCTAGCCGACGCGATGGGCCAACCGACTTCTTATTGGTGTAAGTGTTCTTCCAAATTTCATCAGAGCCCCTTTAGCGAACTCGCTCTCAATCTTTGTTCCGGCCAATCTCAATGAAACAAAGTCTTTCAGAGGTTGGAACCTTAAATGAGTATTGTATGAAGGCTGCAAACTACGGATGAGCATGTCAACTTGGTGCTCTTCCGATGGTCGGTCCACCACTTGGGCTGCCTTTGATCTCCACCGAGAAAAGTAATTCGAGAAAGTCTCCCTTTCCTCTTGCCTCATCAGTTCCATGTCCCTCAAGGTGACAGGCATGTCGACATTGTAGGAGTATTGGTGTAAAAACTCCTTGCAAAGCATGCTCCATTGTGAGGTTTTGGCAGGACTGAGAGTATTATACCATTTCATAACATCTGTGCCCAGAGTCCAAGGAAAGATGATGTGATAGATGTCCTCTTCAACCCCCTTCAGCGTCATAGCCCCCAGAAAATTCCGTATATGTTGATGCGGACTCTCGACACCATAGAATTTGATGTCAGGCATGTTGAATTTAGGGGGAAGTCTCCCCCGGGGGACAGGTGTGAAACCTACATCATCCATGAATTGATTGTTAAAGAGTGTGGACTCTTTCAACATTTGTTCAATGCGATCAAGTCTCGAGTTCGAAATCCCGTGGACTGATCCATCTTTCTCTCTTCAGTTGTTCTACTTCACTCGTAGGAGTGTTTTTCACATTCGAATTTTTCGCCTCCTCCATAGCGTGAATGGCGTCAATTCTTTGATTTTGTGCCTCAGGTTGAGCATTCATAGACTTGCATATTCGAATTATGTTGGTCAATTGCTCAATATCATTACGTGGAGGTGGTGGAGGAGGCTCCTCTTGAGAATCACTATGAGGATGGTCACCGTTAGGATTCGACAATGTCTCAGATGGATCGATAACCAAAGATTCAACCCCTCTTGGATGCTTCTTCGGTCATACGGATGAGTCGCCTCAGATGATGCCCGATCTTCGTTGCTGTCGTAGTGGACGTCAAAAGTTTCCAATCGTCCAGTCTCGTCCCGCTGGTAGACCCGAAACCAACCTATCTTGTTCCCCCTGAAAGGTGGAGGAATTTGAAGACTCAGCTCAACATCGCCCCAAAACTTATGCACGATGGATGAAGAATCCTATTTGAACCGAATGATCGAGCTAAAGCTCAAAATCATGCGAAGCCCAAATAAAACTCTTATGCAGACTCTAGCTCGAAATAATACGTCTAGGCCTTATCGGGCCGTGTCCGAAAACGAACTCAAGCCTCACATAAGGGCTAAACATACCGTTTCTAGCTGACTAAACAGACCAAGGAGCCCATTTGGATCACACCGGAGTGGGCCCGCTCACAAAATCCGCGAGGATCCGTGAGGCCCAACATCTCTGTGCCACCCGAATGTTCTGCCGACACAAAACAGACTCAAACTCATGCATGTAAATGCAAGCTAAAGACCTTAAAGGCCAAAATTTAGGCGGCGGTGGCCGAGCTCGCCAGATCGCGGATTTCACGGGCTTAGGCCCGATGGTCTGCAAGGATTTTCAGGCTCGGGCTCACCATCGAGCCTAAATCCAGTCGGACCAAGAGACGAAGAAAAACAAGAATTTGGACCATACATGGTTCGGCCCGTCCTGGAATCCGCGCGGATTCTCTGGGTTTGAACAGCGTATGGGCCAAATTCCAAAAAACGACACGACACAAAGAGGCGGAAATCCGACTTGGACCATATGGGCTTATTTGGATCGTAGCGGATTTCATGGGCTTAAGCCCGGTGAAATCTGCGTGGATTTCGAGCTTAAACTCCATATGGGCCAAGTCACCTCTGACACAAAACCCTAGAAGACACTTTGGCTTAGGCGCGGTAGTACCCGAGCACACCAAAATCCGCGCGGATTTCAGGCTCAAAAGCGCTACAAGGCCTAAACCGAGACTGGCGACCAAAAGCCTGAACATTAATTTGGGCTATACAAGGCCGACCTGCTCATGGGATCCGCGCGGATTTGTTGGGTAACCCAACCTCCGAATCCGCGTGAACCTCCCGGGTCTGAACTTGTATAGACCAAAGTAATTATCTTGGCCCACAACGACTCTACTTGATTTTTTTTTTATATTTTTTTTGTCTAAGCATTAAGGCATGGTTTAGGGTTCGAGAGGCTACACAAAGCACATAGCATACAAGTGAGTTCCAACCTAGCCAAGGGTCTAAGTTTGTGGATTCAAGGTTGGTTTATCCTAACCTCTAGCTCGTGTCCTGGGTGTTGTGCCTTCCATGGGGTGCATGGTAAGGTTAATGTACCCAGGTTGCTCCCTTTTATCATATGGATTAGGGAGTGGTGCACGAGTGGGAAAACAACCACCGGCTCGGTGAAGGTCTAAGTGGACCCACCTGAGTTGAATGGTTAATGTTTTCCCGGAATGGTAAACGTAAGGGACAACCTAAACGGTGCCTTGTGTGCCCAACAAAGGGGAAGGCCCGTGAATGCAATTATGCCTAAAAAAGAAAAAAGGGTGACAACTTTTTTTTTAAAAAAAAAAACAAACCCGACTTTTCAAGTCTTACCCACTAATAAGTCCCCAGTGGAGTCGCCACTGTAGGGCCCGCCGCCCCCCGGGAGGGGCGCGGTCCCCCGCGGAGTGTCGAGTCGACGTAGGGTTGCTTATTGAACCTAGGGTGTACTTTTTCTCTTTTAAAGAAGATTTTCGGATGATGGTACTTCACTTTAACTTGACCTTTATAATCTTAAACACACATGCAGATTTTTTAAAAAAAACCCAAAAAACAAGCAAAAAACGGTCGAACATACTGGGATCCGCGCGGATCCCAGTCCACCGTGGGCCAAAATTTTAGGGTTTTCTGTTTGATTCATTCGAGCCAGAGGCGAGAATCACCGACGGTCCACGAGCGGATCCGCGGATCCGAGGCTCCCAAGAGCGCAGTTGATGATCTTCGTCCCAAAGCTCTTTTGATCGATAATCTTGCATGTATCGAAAAGAAAATAAAAGTCAATTTTTAGGTGAATATAAAAAAAAGGAGGAGTCGCCAGTTAATTTTACACAAAATTAACAAAAGGGAAAGTGACTCCGGTCTCGAACCAAAATTCGGATCCGGGGGTAAAGGTATCGATGTAGGGGGGTGCCCTTGCATCGTCCGCCAAAGCGGCCCTTACTAGGTTGGGTTTAAAAAAAGAACTAAAAAAAAGGTTGTCACAAAGAATTAAAAGGAACATGCATAAACTTAACTAATGTTTAAACAAGTACAAAAATAAAAAAAGTACAACGGGCGGGGTTATCGATCTACATTGTTACAACCGAAAGAGAAAACTGAAAAAGAAAAAAACTAAGGTAGAAACCTACCAAATCCGCGCAGATTTGGCAAGCCTCGAGAGATTCCCGACGTCTTCACCCAAATTGTTTTGAACTGTGGTAGTAGTACGGAAATCGCGGATTTCCTGCAGTCGACCCTCGAAGGTGTTTCTCTCAATTTTTGTCAGAATCCTTTCCGTAAACTCTTTTTTTTCGTCCACTCCCCCTAAAGGATCCGCGCGGATCCTATTATAGGCAGTGGTAGGGTTAGGTTTAGGGAAATCCGCGGCTCCCCGATTTCCCGATCTAGGGCCCGGTTTGGCCCAGAAGCTGCAAAATCCGCGCGGATTTTCCAAATTCCAGTACTAGGGCCGGCAGTACTAGGTCAAGAAATCCGCGCGGATTTCCTGATGTTTTCGGGTCAAGTTACCAAATCCGCGCGGTTCCCGTCTTGGATCCGCGTGAGTCTTTTCTTTGGTTTGGCGGATCCGCCAAGATCCGCGCGGATTTCATCTGAAATGGGGCCCCAGAATCCGCGCCATCCCACCTAAGTCTGGGCTTGGATCCGTGCGACTTCCATCCGAATTTGGGGTCCAAAAATCCGCGCCATCCTTTCCGAAATTGGGCTTAAAATTCTGCTGGGCCCGTATGAGCTTGGGACTACTGGTGCGGTCTGTTCCGCTCGACTGAATTTTGTGTCTACAGTTTGTCCCTTTTCTCTCTCAAAAATCTTGTTCTTACTTTATCCATTGTTAATGGTGGTGTTAGCAAGTCATTCCTTTATTGATCATTTGGTGGAGTTTTGATAAGTGCTTCTTGTATATATGAAGACTTGGTTGTTTTGGTGCGAGTTTGGGGAGTATTTGACATGATTATATTACTTTATACCCAAATTTCCCATATTGCGCTTGGTTTGGAGTTTGGTGAGTTTTGTAGGTACTTTGTGAAGAATCGATGTAAACCGAGCTAAAAATAAAGTGTAGATCCAAGTTATGAGCTTAAAGGACCAAGAAGTGAGATGTTGGATCACCCAAGGCCCAAACAATGACCCAAAGGACTCCTAGGCCTGAAAAAGCAGCGGCACGGGTGGTGCCAGAGGAGGCACGGGTAGTGCCTATGACCAGAACATGAGAAAAATTGAAGCAGTGCACTGACACGGGTAGTGCCTAGGAGGCACGGTCCGTGTCGGTAGGGGCACGGTCCGTGTCACCTGTGTCTCTTCATTTTCGGCGGTTTTGAGTTTTCGGCGGTTTTGAGTTGCTATTTGCCTATATTATGCTTGTTTCCGGTTGTTCATAGGAATCATCATTCTACCATCTTACATTCCATAACCTAACCCTAATCCATATCCTTCCATACCATCCATCTCCATCTCTACCATCATCCATCCCTTCCTCCACACATCCATCCACATTCATCCTTAGTTGAAGATTGAGGGTTTATTGGAGTTTGAAGATCGCTTCTCAAGAAATCCATTGAAGTGGAGGAGCAAAAGTCCCCACCGATCATCATTCAAGCGAGGAACGATTTCCATATCGGTTTACTTCTCTTTCTTTTAGATTTCATGCTTTCTAGAATAGATTTTGATATGTTTTATGTTTTGAACATGAGTAGTGAGTAGTTAATTTAGTTTGGGGGATAAACTCTAATTAGTTGCTTTCATGGATTGAATTTTGTTGGATTGAACAAGTTGTTATCTAGTTTGAATGCATTTCATTTATCCTTTGATTATGTATGTCATTGTTTTTGACTGGCCATCAAGAATATGGAATTAGATTGTTGAATGAAGTACCGAACGGAGAAATTCGATAATCGGAACCCTTAGGATTAAACTAGTTATGAAGTGAACTAGACATAGAAGACTTTATAATTAGGGGTCATTGGATAATTTGATCTTTAACTTAGTTAAAATTGAAATAACCACGACAGTAGGTGATTGATTTTGCTAAGCAATCCGTTTCATTGCCAAAAGCTCGCTACGGAATAATTTATGCGATTATCGACCCTAAAATGTACCAAATTGGTGACATACATGTTCAATCCACTTGTTTGATTCATAGAGTTACTTAGATTTTATCCCCTGAACGCCTTTTTCATATTGATTTTATCTTGTGAATTGTGTGAATATTTGTTGGTTTTTCCCTTTTTAGCGAATAGAAATAGAATTAGATTGATCTCATTCAAAAACCCGACTGATTTAGCAATCACATAGGAAGCTAGTTTGGTGCGTAGTTAGCAAAGTCCCTGTGGGATCGACCTTGATACTTGCTACACGAGCACCCGTGCACTTGCGGCTTATCAAGTTCTCCTTTAGGATGGTCATGGTGGAGTGTTAGGTTTTGGTAATAGATTCTCCTTTATCCAAAACCATATCCAATCCCTTTGGTGTGCAAGCTTAATGTTGGTTGATTTTGATTGTTATGCAAGTTCTTGGTTATTATGGTGATGATTCAAGCATGGGTGTTTCAGAGTGGCCTCATTCTCTCTCTATTCTATTGATTATGGATGCTCAAGAGGTCTTCTCTCTTCTTCTCTTCAAGAACCACTCAAGCTAAGTTTATTATTCAATCCACCGCGCATCGGGAACCGTTCCATTTGGTATCAGAGCTTTTCCCATCCGCTCCAGCTATAAAAAAAAATCTAAGTTTCGAATTTTAATTAACGAAACTAACAAATGAAAGATAAGGTCTAAGTTAAAACAAAAAGGGAAATAACAAGGTCACAGAAGTAGCTTGATAGGACCTGCATGTTACCAAGATGACCCTTTGTGCTCAAGAGTGGGGTTTTGCGACCTTATCCTCGTCTTCCAGTTTAACATCTAAAGACTCTAGATCAATAATAATAGAATCTAAGTCATTAAGATATTTCTTAACAAGGAAACCTAGCTTTTAACCATACTGAGAATATACAATTTCTCCTTCAAACAGATCTTATTGGGTGGCTCTTCATCATGCAGAGTTCCTCCGAACGAACGCAAAGATCTGTACTTGTTGTCTTGTGAAGCATCAATCTACTCACATGCGATGCCAAACACAACTGCATGCCCCACAGGGCTTTATGTCCAAGTCTCCCATTTGTCCTTCGTCAAATGTCCACGTATCATCTTCTGTAATGCCTTCCCTTCATCATCTTTCACCGTGTCTGGCTTTGTGGTAGATACCCTGGAAACCTTCCAAAGCTTGTGCTGAATGAGAATAAGTCTCATCTGCACTCTCTAAAGTACGAACTTTATCTCTCCAACGAACTTTTGAATATCACACTTCATTATTGCAACCATATATGCTTGAACCAAAGCTTTGATTGCCACCATGCTTCGTGGTAGGTACCCTCGAAACCTTCCAAAGCTCGTGCTGAATGAGAATAACTCTCATCCACACTCTTTAAAGTACTCATCTCTCCCACGAACTTTTGAATATTAAAGTACTAGCATTCATTAACTAATATTAACTAGCGGTATGTTTAGTTGGGATGAAAATGATTTTTTGGAAAATGAGTTTCTCATTTTCTGATGTTTGATGATCGGAAAATGGAGAAAAACATTTTCTGAGAAAATGATTTTCCCCCACAGTTTTGTAAATTATTTTCTGGGCTCCAATCTATTAAAAGTTATTTTCTCCCTCTTTCCCCGACTCTCTCTCACTCTCTCACTCTCTCTTCTTTCTTTCACTCTCTATTATTTTCTCTCACGCGCCGATTTGAATATTTTGTTCTCTCTGTCTCTCTCTCTCTCTCTTATATATATATATATATATATATATATATATATATATATATATGATAATTGGATTCTAATAATCCCTACTTTCACCAATTGGACAATGGTAGACCGTACTTTCACTTTGTATTCTGGTGGTCCAAAAAAAAATAAAATTGGATTGTAGTGGGATATTTTCGAGGGAATCATAGATTTTGTATTGCATTTGATTCAAAACTTAGTATAACACTTTACAATGATTTTTAATGAATTTACAGCGTTTCTCCCAATTTTTTTCATTTTTTTACTATTTTTTACGATTTTTTCACTTTTATTATTTTTAAAAAATCATAATAATTATTCGGAGTCTCAAAAAAATAATTTAAAAAATGTTTTAGAAACTTCAATTCATTAACTTTCTAGGGGCAGGAACGAAAAAAACAAAAATAATATAGTGTAGGAATGAAAAAAACAAGAAGAATGTGGAGGTGGATTTGGTACCACTACAATCCAATTTTATTTTTTTTTGGACCACCAGAATACAAAGTGAAAGTACGGTCCACTATTGTCCAATTGGTAAAAGTGGGGATTATTAGAATCCAATTATCCTATATATATATATATATATATATATATATATATATATATATATATATTTATTTATTTATTGCACAAAGCACAGGCTATATTACCAACCAAATGAAAGAGATTACAACAGGATCCACCAGGCAGGGTGGGATTACATATTCAGCACAAGGTCCACAATCTTCATGGACTTTTTCCTATTTCTAGCTAGGGCTAGGCACCTGGTTTGAACTTCAATTTTAATTCTTTAAGCAATGGCATTTGCAGTGGAGGCTTTGTGCTTGTGAACCCTTATATTTCGCTCCATCCAGATATTGTAGATATAGGTAGAGAAGATAGTTGCTTGGAGCTGCCTCTTACAGCTAGGGATTGTTGTGTCCGTGAGAGCCTGAGCCCAGTGGGGGATGGACGGGTGAGCACATTGCCCCAAGCTTGGAGGTGATGTCGCACTTATGTTCCCAGTGGGCAGTCCAAAAAGAGGTGTGTGATCGTCTCTTCACAGTCAGTGCAGATTGGGCAGGTTGTCTCGTGCTCGGTCCATCTACAAGTCCTTGATTTGACCGGGAGGTGCTCTTGCAGGCAAACCCAAGTTATAAAGGCATGGCGTGGGGCTATAAGCTTTCCCCAAGGAAGTTGTTGCCAGTTAGGACATTGTTGGCTATTCATTAACCACCGGTATCCGTGCTTGACGGAGTATGATCCATCCTCCGTTGTGGGCCATTTCCATTTGATTCCTGGTTCCGACCCCCATTTAAAAGTCTCCTTAATATCACAGAGATGCTTAAGTAGGGGCAAACATCATATGGGGGTTTATAGTGCCACCATGAGGCATTCTTGATATATTTCGTGTGAATCCATTTGACCCAAAGGAGCTCCTTGTTGTTTTGGATGTCCCAGACGAGCTTTGCAACCGATGCTTTGTTCCATGCTTCTAAGTGTCGGAGGCCTATTCCACCCATTTCCTTTGGCTTGCATGTTTTTTCCCAGCTCATCGGGGGGGGGGGGGTTCCCATAGATGTGTGAAGCGCCCCAAAGGAAATTCCGGCAGTATCTGTTTATCTGGGTGATGGCATATTGTGGTAGGACGAGGATTCGCGCCCAGAAAGTGTATACTCCCATCAAAACCGTGTTAACCAGTGTAGCTCTCCCTGCATAGGAGATATTCCGAGTTTCCCAAGTTTTGATGAGACTAAGAATCTTCTCAACCAAGATGTTGTTATATATATATATATATATATATATATATATATATATATATATATATATATATATATATATAGATATATAGAGAGAGGGAATTGATATAATGAGAAGAATGATTTTGTGAGAAGAAAAGCACAACAAATCATAACCATTGGTTCCAAGATCAAGGGTGGATATTAATCTTGCTTTTTTCTTTTTTTTTTTTTTGTTGGGAAAATGTGACTAATAAATGTTGTAACCTTTTTTTTTTTTTTTGTTGGCTGGGAAAAAGAGAACAATTAATGTAGTGTGATTTCCAATAACATGCTAATTAATTCGCAGCTCTAGAAACTTAGAATGAACATCAAATATACCCAGAGTGAACATCAACTTTACCATAAATGAACGTCAACTATACCATAAATGAACACCACATATACCCAAAATGAACATCAACTACATTAATTGTTAGTGACGTTCGTTTATGGTATAGTTGATGTTCATTCTGGGTATATGTGGTGTTCATTTATGGTAAAGTTGATGTTCATTCTGAGTATAGTTGATGTTTATTCTGAGTTATCTAGAGCTGCGAATTAATTAGCATGTCATTGGAAATCACACTACATTAATTGTTCTCTTTTTCCCAGCCAACAAAAAAAAAAGAAAGAAAAAGGTTGTAGCATTTATTATTCACATTTTTCCAACAAAAAAAAAAGAAAAAAGCAAGATTAATACCATCCTTGATCTTGGAACCAATGGTTATGATTTGCTATGTTTTTCTTCTCACAAAATCTTTCTTCTCATTGTATCAATTCCCATATATATATATATATATATATATATATATATATATATATATATATATATATATATATATATATATATATATATATATATATATAGGGATGTGATATAATGAGAAGGGAATTTTTGTGAGAAGAGAAGAAGGAGCAATCCTAGCCATTTATTCACAAATCAAGGGTGAGTCTAATTAGTTCTTTCACCTTTATTTCTTATTTCTGATGCTAAAAAGGGATTGGTTGTTTTTTTTTCTTATTGTCTTTTTGAGTAGGTCACGTGATAGAGGGAGATGAAGGCGATCGATATCAAAGCGATTTACATCGATGGAGAGTTTATTGCGTCAGTTTCCAACACAAACACCATCATTGTAACCAATTTTGAAAAACACAGAAGAAGGAAGCCATATCCATTAGAAGTCTTTGAACGACGTCTGTGTTTTCCGTGAAGTTTCCGCGCCATCGAAAAGGGCACGAGTTTCTAATTCCGACGGCCACTGAGACGATGAAACCCAGGAACGACAATTTCTCAGGTAAAGCGAATTTCGAGTTTTCTAGGGTTTTTCGGTGCTTTTTTTGATGTTCAGAATTGGGGGTATCCGATGGGATTTTGAGGTTCAGAAATGGGGGGCTGGCTTTTCCATTTTCTGGGTAAATTTCGATTGAAGATGCATTTCTGGGTTGATTTCTGAGCTTGTAGTGAATTCCTTCATCCAGTTGCCTCTCAATCATTTCTCCTCATTTCAGTTTTTCATTTCTTCAGGAGCAATTGCAAAATAAAGAACATTTTCCAAGAGTAAAGAAGCTTTTCCAAGAGCTGGAGGTGTGAAATTCAGTTGCCCATATCGTGCAATTCCATATGTGACGAGGATTTTCTGCAAATCAAGAATCAACAATGGAGAGTGGGGATGAAGGAATGAGTTAATCTCAATCTTATTATGTGATTTGAATACATGAATGTTTAGGGGGGAAGGAAAAGTGATTGATGATGCTAATTCTAATATATAGAAAGAATAGTATATTTTGATGGGTGTTTGAGTGGGAAAATGATGATGAGAGAAGGTTTCATGTTGAATGTTGCAAATCAGGTCAGTTTGACGCAAATCGTCAACACATGTGATGATCATTTTTTTTTTGTTATTGTTGTTCATATGCGTCAAAAATAGAGTTTTGTAGGTGGAATACGATATATTTATGATCATATTGATCTTTTTGATAATGTTTTGGTGGTTTTATTTTAATTTTTCCTTTTTTTTTTACTGATGTTCATCACATAATGTTTGATGTTCATTCTAGAATTATTTGTTGTTCATTGTTAGTGTGACTTGATGATCATTGTAATTGTGAATTGATGATCATTACAGTTGGTGTTCATTGTGAGTTGATGATCATGACACAATCACCAAATGTTCATTTTCATTGTAAGTGTGCAGATGTTCACCCCTCATAATGCTTGATGTTCATCCAAGGACTACTTGTTGTTCATATTGTTTCAACTTAATGTTCGTTTGTATTTGTTCACTAAACAGTGACGTGGTGGTCATTTTTCAGTGTATGTATGTGCATGATAGAATACTTGGGGTTCATCTTGGTACAACTTGTTGTTCGGGCCATCCCCCCTCGATGTTCATTTTCATTTTTTCGTTGTGCACTGATGTTCATCCTATAATGTTTGATATTCATTTCAGGACTACTTATCATTAATGTCATTTTCATTTGTTGTTCATTGTAAGTGTGACTTGATGTTCATTTGTATTTTCTTCATCCAACAGTCACGTGGTGGTCATTTTCAGTGTCTATGTATGTTCTTGCCAAAATACTTGATGTTCGTCTTAGTACAACTTATTGTTCACTGATGGTCATTTCATTGTCACTTGGTGATCATCTCATAAAGCATTGATGTTCATTTACACAACACCTTTATGTTCATTTCAATGTCACTTGATGATCATCTCATAAACTTGATGTTCATTTTTCACTACCTATATGTTCATTTCAGTTAAACTTGATGTTCACTTCATGGTCGCTCGATGTTCAATAAACACTTGATGTTCATTTTCACAATACTTGGTGTCAATTACATGCTCATTTTACTATACCTACATGCTCATTTAATAAACACTTGATGTTCATTTTCATAATACTTGATGTCCATTACACAGTAACACCATTATATGTTCAAAGTGACTTAAGGACAATGACTTGGTGCATTTTTCAGTTCAACACAACTTGATGTTAATTTCACTTCATCAATAAATCATACAGGCTGATGTTCATTTGAGGAACCCTTAATGTTCATTTTAAGTAGACTTCATATGACAAAGACCATTATATGCTCAAATGTCTTACGGACAATGAGCGGATGTCCATTACACATACTGATGTTCATTTGAAACTGAAAATTAACGTTTACTACAATATCCCAAACTTTTCCAAACAAAAGGGACCAAAGTAAACTTTTACTACAATATCCATATAAACACAACATGATGGACCAAAATGAAGTATCTCCAAGTCAAACGGGTGCAAGGGTGCTCGCCCTGTTCCAATGAAGTATTTCCAAGTCAAACTTTTCCAATGATGGACCAAAGAAGATGTTCATGACGTTGGCTGATATGTGACACCCCGGAGTCAGTGTGTCCATCTTGGACCTAATCGCGACTGCAACGTCTGATTCATATAGTTTTTCACTGGAAAACTAACAAACAAAAAAAGAACATCCATAAAAAAAATTAACACCAAACCTAAAATGAACACCACCTATTTTTGAAATAAACATTAGCTACACCTCAAATAAACATCCATTATTCCTTGAAATGAGCATCAACTATGCAAAAACTGACACCCCAAAGCAAACTCCAAAGTGGACATCAACTATATCTGATATGAACATCAACCATACTTCAAAAATGAACATCAACATCCTAGAAATGACCCCACATGATTGGCATCTGATTCATATAGTATTTCACTGGAAAACCAACAAACAAGAAAAGACCATCCATAGTAAACTTAACACCAATTGTATCCTAAAATGAACATCAACAATATTTGAAATGAACATCAGCTGCACCTCAAATGAACATCCACTACGCCTCGAATGAACATCAATTATACACAAATTGACCCCCCAAAGTAAACTCAAAAATGAATATCACCTATATATGATATGAACATCAACTATACCTCAAAGATGAACATGAACATACCCCGAAATGAACATCAACTATACACATGATTACGCCCCCCCCCAAAATAAACCCCAAAATGACCATCAAAACAAAGTAATATCAATTGTACCACATATAAACAACACATATACCACCAATAAGCATCCATGTCAAATGAGGTAAACATCAAGCATACCACAAACAAGTGAGCATATTTGAAATGAACATCAGCTACACCTCGAATGAACATCCACTATGCCTCGAATAAACATCTACTATACGCAGACACCCTAAAATAAACTCCATAATGAGCATCACCTATATATAATATGAACATCAACTATACCTAAAAAATGAACATCAACATACCCCGAAATGAACATCAACTATACACATGATTGGCCACACCCAAAATAAATCCCAAAATGACCACCAATGAGCATCCATGTCAAATGAGATAAACATCAAGCATACCATAAACAAGTGAGCATCACGTATAATTTGACTTACGTATGGTCCAATCGTATCCTAAAATGAACATCAACCCTATTTGAAATGAACATCAGCTACACCTCAAATGAACAAACACCACGCCTCGAATGAACATCAATTATACACAAATTGACCCCCCAAAGAAAACTCCAAAATGAACATCACCTATATGTGATATGAACATCAACTATACCTCAAAGATGAACATGAACATACCCCGAAATGATCATTACTTATTATATTATGCACAACAAGTACTGCCTGAATGCTATATTATGCACAACAAGTACTGTCTGGATGCCAATTAACTTGTACCAAAATTCACATTACATAAACAAAGTTCAAATTATCTCATTACTTCACCCCCGATCTCCATAGTTGGTTCCATTTCTGCAGAAACCCTTCCTCACGTTCTGATTCGGTATTTGTTGGGCAACTAAATTGCACTCCTTAAGCTCTTGGATAATATTCTTTAACCAAAAACTGGAAAAACCAAAAAATTAGGGTTTCTACTATTTGATATTGAGGAGAACTGAGGAGAATTGAAGAGAAACAAAAAAACCCAGCTGCTCTAATAAAAACCACACTCAATTGTAAGAATGAACATCAAACCCTCACCGGAAACCCCCAATTTCACCTAAAAAAAAAGAAATAAACCTCAGAAAACGCATGGACTCACCCGCCGGAAAAATCCTCCTGGGTTCCACTTTCTCTTGAATTTGGTCGGAAAACTCAGCCACCGGAACTCGTCAATGTCTTGCGGGAAAATCGCACCACAATAGCTATTGCAATTCACTATGGAGATCGTTTAGGGTTTTATTGGCTCAAAGCTTCCTCAAGCAGCAGTTTGAGTTTTCGGCTATGGCTTCCTCGAGCAGCAGTTGCACTCTGATTGCAGGGGGAAGAAGAAAGAGTAGGCGTTCTGGGGGGGCATTTGAGGAGACGTTTTCATTCACTGTGGAAAAGGAGAAACGTGCGTGAATATAGCTGCAATTGATTGACATTGGGGTACTCACTCACGTGATACCTCTCAATACAAAAAAAAAAGAAAAAGGAAACTCAGCCCATTAAATAAAGATAAAATGAAAAATTTCACCCACCTTTGATTTGGGAATCAATGGCTAGGATTGCTCCTTCTTCTCTTCTCACAAAAATTCCCTTCTTATTATATCACATCCCATATATATATATATATATATATATATATATCGTCTTTCTCTTTCTCTCCGCTACTCTCTCTCATACACCTGTTTTAATATCTTCTCCCTTTCTCTCGTTTTTTTTTATCTTCCACCACTCTCTCTCTTGCACCTGTTTTAATTATAATATTTCTCTCTCTTGTTCTCTCTTATGCACGTATTTTAATATATATATATATATATATATATATATCGTTTTTCTCTCTCTACCATCTGCACCCTTTTTAATATTTCTGTCTCTCTTTCTCTGTTTCTCTTTCTCCGCCATTCTATTTTACACTTGTTTTAATCTCTCTCTCTCTCTCTCTCTCTATCTATCTATCTATCTATCTATCTATCTATCTATCTATCTATCTATCTATCTATCTATCTATCTATCTATCTATCTATCTATCTATCTATCTATCTATCTATCTATCTATCTATCTATCTTTTCTTTCTCTCTCTCTCTCCCTCTCCACCACTCTCTATCACACACACATTTTAATCTTTGCCTCCTTATTGTTAAGCAGGTGAAAATCGTTTTTCAGGAAAACCATTTTCCTGTGTACCAAACACGAGAATATATCAAATGAAAATTCATTTTCTAAGAAAAACATTTTATAAGGAAAACTATTTTCCTAGAAAACAATTTTCTTTTACACTAAACACACCTCTAACATTCATAATTAGGAAGCATTACACGGGATAATATTAAAGTGGTAGGTAAGGTTTACCCATTATCATACCTCACCTTACCTCAACCCCTAAAAAGCACTCAAACTACAACTTTATTTCTTACTTTAGCTTATCTAACCTAACTTGATCCTACGTATCTAACGTGTTAGAGAAAAGTGAGTAGCAAGGTAACAGCGGAAGCGAATAATAGAATCGAAAACGAGATGACGGATATTACGACAAAATTTAGGAACGAAAAATAAGCGATAAAATCAAACACCAGAATTACGTGGGAAACCGAAGAACTCGGAGAAAAACCCACGGACGGCGACAGCCAGAAAATAATCCACTATGAGAAAAGAGGAGTACAACCTGATCACTATCACAGGGTGTGATGCGATCCACAAAGGAGATTATAATAACAATCTCTCAACACTCAACTCACAATCTCTCAGGATACACTGGGGAAAATATTGGTGAGACCCCTTTCTCTCTCAATATTTTCTCTCTCTCTAGCTCTCTATGTTTTCTGATGTGTTTTTGGTGGAGAAACATGCACCCTATTTATTGGGAGAACTCCCTATAACCTAACTTGACTCCCACTCCAAATAGATTTAGAATCTAATACAATTAGGAAACCCAATACAATAAGGAAACCTAAATAATATCCTAATACAATTAGGAAACAAATAATTGTGAGATCAAGAGATGTGGTGATTTTAGGACACTTTCCTAACAAATTCCACCTTGGACTAAAATCAACGAATCATCGGTCCAGATAAACATCTTAACTGTCGCCATCAACACGCCCCTCCGCAGGGCGTGGCCCCGCAGGGCTCTCACATGCTTAGAACACCAACTAAGTCCAAACAATGTTCGAACTTAGCTATAGATAGAGGCTTGGTTAACATGTCTACAGGATTATCAGAAGTATGAACCTTCTTTACCACGATCTCTCCTACAACAACTATATCTCTGATGAAGTGATACCTGACGCTTATATGCTTGGTCTTCGAATGATAAATGTCATTCTTTGTCAGATGTATAGCACTCTGACTGTCTGAATAAACCACAGTCTCGCCCTGTGGTACTCCAAGCTCCATGACCAATCCCCTCAACCAGATGGCCTCCTTCACTCCTTCCGTAAAGAATATATTCAGCCAGTAGTAGACAGGTGCTATAGATTGAAGTGAAGCTTTCCAAGATATTGCTCCTCCACACAGCGACGAACACATACCACAAATTGGCGTCTCCTATCCAGATCTCCACCATAATCAAGATCAACATAACTGCAACATCGACGTTGCAAAGACTACTCTATCATACAGGATGCCCTTCTCCAAAGTACCCTTCACATAGCGAAGGATCCACTTCACTCCTTCCCAATGCTCCTTCCCTGGATTCTGCATATATCTACTCACCACACTAACTGCGTGGGACAGGTCAGGTTTAGTACACACCATAGCATACATCAAACTACCAATTGCACTAGCATAGGGAATATTAGACATCCTCCTTACCTCCAAATCAGATTTAGGACAGTTCTCACCAGACAACTTGAAGTGTGCAACTAAAGGGGTTGAAACTGCTTTACAGTTTCTCATGTTGAATCTGTCCAACACCTTCTCCAGATATTTCTTCTGAGACAGGAACAACTTCCCTGCCTTTCTATCCCTTTGGATCTCCATACCCAAAATCTTCTTCGACGCTCCGAGGTCTTTCATCTCAAACTCCTGATTAAGTTGAGATTTCAGCTTCTTTATTAGTGACATGTCCATGGAGGCAATCAACATATCATCCACATACAATAATAAATAAATGAAAGACCTTTCTTCAAATTGCCTGTAGTACACACAATTATCATAGTGACTTCTTGTGTACCGCTCTACCATAAAGGTATCAAACCTTTGTACCACTTGGGTGCTGTTTAAGTCCATACAAGGACTTCCTTAATCTGCATACTGCCTCTGTTTACCAGAACGATGAAACCTCTCGCCTCATGCCTCATATATTTCCTCCTCCAACTCGCCATGGAGGAAAGTCGTCTTGACATCAAGTTGCTCCAACTCCAAATCAAATAGAGCAACAAAGGCAAGCAAGGTGCGGATCGACGTATGCCTCACGATTGGCGAGAATACCGTTGTAGTCGATTCCTTCTTTCCGTTGCAACCCCTTACCACTAATCGGCCTTCCACCTTGCACTTTCTACACCAGGATACCTTCCTTTCTCTTGTACACCCACTTCGGTAAGAGCTCGTCGCCCTTTAGGCAACTCACGTAGCTCCATGTATGATTTTTCTGCGGACTCTCCATCTCCTCTTGCATAGCTCCTATCCAATTTGAGGCATTCGGACAAGAGATGGCCTCGATAGGTAGAAGGTTCAGCACCTTCAGAGTCTCCTCTGCAACACTCGGTAGCATAAGCAATCATAGCATCATCTTCTTCAGATATCGCGCTCGTCTCGATCTCCCTCTGGGGACGATCCCTAGCAATGCATGGTTGTTCCTCCACCGAGGAACATTCGTCTCAATCTCGTGCTCATCAACTGAGTTGGTTCAGAGCATCGATGGTTGCTCCACGATTGCAGGTGCCAGACTCCACTCGAGCCTGCTCCACTCGAACACCATTCTTCCTACATCCTTCTCTGATTTCTGCATCATCAAGTACCGGTAGATTCCATTCCGGATAACATAGCGCTTTCATTAAAGGTTACATCTCTAGATCGAATAACTTTCATCAAATCAGACACCACATTCTATATCCCTTAGACTCGGACAGTAACCTAGAAACATGCATTTAATGTACTGGGAGACGGCTTCCATCATTCACATGGACATATACAGACATCCAAAAATTCTCAAATTAGAATAATTAATCTGGATTACTGCTCATATTTCCTCCGAATCTGGTATTCGATAGAGGCATGAGGTGATCTGCTCAGTAGTGAGCGATAGATATCACCTCTGCCCGAACGATTTGTTCTTCTAAAGCCCGCATTCGAGCATGCGTGGGCTTTCTCCAGAGTGTCTGTTGATTCTCGGCTACCCGTTTCTTGAGGCTTACCCACCAAGGTTCGATGCCTCGCAATCCCATGCTCCTCACAAAATTCAGTAAATTCAGAATCAACAAACTCCAACCCATTGTCAGTCCTGAGTTTCTTGATTTTCCTGCCTGTCTGGTTCTCCACCAAAGCTTTGAACTTCTTGAAATATGAGAATGTCTCATTCTTGTGCCGCAGGAAATAAACCCAAGTCTTCCTCGAGAAGTCATCCACGAATGTCAACATGTAGCGCTTGCCACCCAGTGATGGCACTCTAACAGGACCCCATAAATCTGAATGAATATAATCAAGGATCCCTGTTGTATGTTTAGCCCTTGAAAAGCTAACCCTCTTCTGTTTCCCGTAGACACAGTGATCGCAAAACTCCAACTTGCCGATCTTTGCGCCTTCAAGGTATCCCTTCTTGCTCAACATTGACATTCTCTTCTCGCCCATGTGGCCTAGTCTCATGTGCCACAGTTTTGTGCTGTCGGACTCATCAAGATTTAGGACTGCCGCTGCAGATCCTGTCACTGTAGACCTCTGTAGGATGTATAGACTCCCCTTCCTGATTCCCTTCATAAGAACCATGGAACCCCTGCACACTTTCAAAACACCATCTTCTCCTTTGTACCTGCAGCCGTTAGCTTCAAGAGTACCCAAAGAAATTAAATTTCGAGTCATGTTAGGGATATGACGAACCTCCTTGAGAGTTCTAACGATGCCATCATGAGTCTTGATTTTGATGCTACCGATTCATGCAACCTTGCAGGCTGTGTCGTTACCCATGACTACGACCCCTGTGTCAACACTCTCATAAGACTCGAACCAGTCCTTATGAGGACACATATGATAGGTGCACCCCGTGTCAAGAACCCACTCATCTCTAGCTATCCTACTCGATGTGGTAGCCAAGGCATCATCCGTAACTACAAACCCATCACCATCTGACTCGGACTCGGACTCTACGCAGTTTGAGGTACCAGGTTTGGTGTGATTATCCTTACCCTCCTGCTTCTGGTCTCTCTGTTTTGCCCAACAGTCTCTCTCTATATGCCCCATCTTACTACAGTAGTTACACTTCTTATTCTTGTAGGATTCCTAGACTTTGAACGGTGTTTAGACCTCCCTCTAGACCCGTTTCCCTTACGTTCAGTATTTCTACCCCTTACAACCATAGCATCATCACCCTGGTCATCACCATCGGTATCAAGTTTCTCCTTAGACAGTAAACTAGCCTTTACTTCACTAAGGTTAAGGTCACCACGATTCCCATACAACATGATTTCCTTAAATTGTTTATGTGATACAGGTAGGGACATAATTAAATGAAAAGCCTTATCCCCATCAGTGTGTTTTATATCCATTGATTCCAATTCAGTAATAATAGAATCAAATTCACTAAGATGTGCCTGAATAGAAGTACCTTGGGGCATCTTCAACCTGTAGAATTTCTCCTTCATTCGGTACTTGTTTGCACGACTCTTCAACATGTACAACTTTTCCAGTTTGGTCCAGAGCACCCGAGGTTTCTCGATATGCATCACCTCTCTCTGAATGTGCTCTGCCAAACACAGCTGAATCCCTGCCAGAGTCTTATCTTCAAGCTTCTTCCACTCCCGAGTCGATTCCCCTTGATATCCTTCGAGTTTTGGAATTCATCATCGCCATCGTCGCATCAGTCTTCGTGTCGGGATACTCAATTACATCCCATAACCCGTGCTGAATCAGGACCGCCTTCATCTGCAGTCTCCACATAGTAAAACTCCTCGTTCCATCAAATTTTGGAATATCGCACTTCATGATTGAAGCCATCTCCACCTTGCTCTGATACTACTTGTTAGAGAAAAGTGAGTAGCAAGGTAACAGCGGAAGCGAATAATAGAATCGAAAACGAGATGACGGATATTACGACAAAATTTAGGAACGAAAAATAAGCGATAAAATCAAACACCAGAATTACGTGGGAAACCGAAGAACTCGGAGAAAAACCACGGACGCGCACCAGAAAATAATCCACTATGAGAAAAGAGGAGTACAACCCGATCACTGTCACAGGGTATGATGCGATCCACAAAGGAGATTAGAATAACAATCTCTCAACACTCAACTCACAATCTCTCAGGATACACTGGGGAAAATATTGGTGAGACCCCTTTCTCTCTCAATATTTTCTCTCTCTCTAGCTCTCTATGTTTTCTGATGTGTTTTTGGTGGAGAAACATGCACCCTATTTATTGGGAGAACTCCCTATAACCTAACTTGACTCCCACTCCAAATAGATTTAGAATCTAATACAATTAGGAAACCCAATACAATAAGGAAACCTAAATAATATCCTAATACAATTAGGAAACAAATAATTGTGAGATCAAGAGATTTGGTGATTTTAGGACACTTTCCTAACATAACGGATAGCCATAGTATCATTTTAAGGTACTCAATTTTGTCAATTGGATTGTCCAATAACCATTTCTTAAATCTACGTGGTCATTTTCAAACCTGTTATCAGAAATCTTCATACTTATTACCAACACCAAATTGTCAAAGACTAACAAGCCAATAAGCTCCAAATTTGATTCTCTATGACTGCATATGTATTTCAATTCTACATTTCATTAGTCATGGCATAATCATATCCTTAACTTTTAGACTAGAAAGCCTTGAATCGACACCGCATGGCAAAGAATTGGACGCATGCATGTTTACGCAAAGTTTAAAGTCATAACTCTATCATAATTGTGGCTTCTTAGCAATTTCTTTATCACCCAAATTTGGTGTGAAGTCAAAAAGTGCGTAAATTCTGATTCAATGGGTCGGCAGACTACCTAAATGGGTGTCTCTTAGTTTGCATTCGATAACTATATGATGCTCAAGTCGTACCGAATATCTTTGAGTTCCCACCCACCTAAACCACCCATGATAATTGCTAAGTGTTCTATTTTCTACTTTCCCTTAAAAACCTTGAGAGCAATTTGCCTCGAGTTTGACATCCTACACATTTTAAATTCATGAAGTATATGAATTCAATACATATAAACTGATCCACCAATATGCTTATATTTTATTTCGTTGTAGCATATGCTTGACATTTTAGAGGTAAAGCATTCAAATGATAATATGATTAATATTTCACTTCTTTTGACTTAGTATATATATGTAATATAATATAATTACGAGTTTAGAATAATTGTGCCCTACTTTTTTTAAAGTATTTGGCTTACTTCAAGACATAAAATAGTTACATCACTTACATTATCCTATGCTACGCAGCTACTTCTTGAAATTTCTCTCTATTTAAATAGATACTCTAAAGTCTAAATATTAGGGCACATTTTACTAATTCAAGCCTAAATGACCACCTATTAGCAATGATAATAACATTTAGTATAGGTCCTAGGTGATATCTTATAAGATCTGAATATAAATAATCTTACCTATGACTATTATAAAATTGTATGATCATCTAAATAATTGGTTCAATTTAACATAAAAAAAATGTGGTATAATCATGTAATTTCTCAACTCGTTTGAATTGAATTGTGACTTTAACTTATTTTTCCAAGTATGGACACAAAATTTTCTTACTTCTCATGTTGATATCTAATTTTAATTGGTCCATATTTAGATTTATCAGATTGTCTTACTTGGGAAAATAAAGTATTGGGCAAGGATTTTTCGTCCAAACTATAATTTATCCAATCTCAAAATAACCCAAATCTATACTTGAGAGTTAAGAGTTAAGAGCCTTATTTTAGCTCACTTGAATTGACAATTCTACTTGCCGGCAGATTGATTCTAGAACAAAACATATATCACAATTAAGTTTCAATTAAATAATACCCCTATGTGAAATTTGATGTTATAAGGGACATTGAACCCGTATAGTAATGAACCATCATTGCAATTCGCAAGCATCTTCTTTTAGCTATAAACAAGTGATTAACTTTAGGTAAATCTCATATCATTGTCTGTTAATTATTTGAGGGCCAGCCAACTTGTGGCTGTATTACACTGATATATAATTCTACCGCCCCTTAATAGCATGGTCAAACTAGAAAAAAGTAGAATTGCGCGTACATAGAATATTCACACAGTATCCCTACACTACCAACCTTGTCTCTTTTTTTTTTTTTTTTTTCGTTACAAAAGTTTAATTTGATGATCACCTATAAATAGCATGCATTTCCTGCAAGTTTTCATCAACCAAACAACCTCTTCATAGTATTTGTTTCCAACATATACACAAGAAAACTTCAATGGCTTCCTCTGGCACTTCTTCAACCTCCATTGTTGTCCTCTTGGCTGTGACTTGTTTACTTGCAGTCTCCAATGCCCAGCTCAGTACTAACTTCTATTCGAGCACGTGCCCTAAGCTTTTGCCCACCGTTAGATCTGCTGTCCAAGCCGCTGTCAAAAAGGAAGCTCGCATGGGCGCTTCTCTTCTTCGTCTGTTCTTCCATGACTGTTTCGTCAATGTAAACTTACTACCTTCATTCCTTAGTATATTTTTTCAAAAAAGTTATTAGATTTTACACCTTGTATGTGTTATATATGTTTTTAAGCTTGGATGATTTTTAGTACCTATTTTGATTGTTACGCTCTGTTAATATGTTTTCAAGAAAATTATAAGATTATATTTTTAAGAATATTTTCCATACATATATAATTGCATATCTTGAACTTGTACGTGTTATATGCATGGTAGGGATGTGACGGGTCAATTCTTCTGGATGATACATCAAGCTTCACAGGAGAGAAGACAGCAAGGGCCAACAACAACTCGGCAAGGGGATTTGACGTGGTTGACCAAATAAAGACGGCAGTTGAAAATGCTTGTCCCGGTGTAGTGTCATGCGCTGACATTTTGGCCATTTCGGCTAGAGATTCCGTTGTTCTTGTAAGTGATTAAATGGATGAAATGAGAGATAAGTAGAAATATACCGTACTAATACTTAGACCCGGTGTTGCAAAGGCATTGCACGGGACAATGATAAAACACACGTATTCTTGAAAACATATCCCATTATAATGGATCTAAAACGATTATATATATAATATTCTAATATATTTAAAAAAATACAAAGATTTAATTTAACTCATATACATACACTTATGTATGTACGTGGTTGTGATGCAGCTTGGGGGACCAACTTGGAATGTGAAACTCGGAAGAAGAGATGCAACGACAGCTAGTTTGTCAGCTGCCAACAATAACATTCCGGCACCAAACTTGAACCTCACCAATCTCATCTCTAACTTCAAAAATCAAGGCCTTTCCACTACGGATCTTGTCGCTTTATCAGGTTCGCTTCTTTTCTCTTCAATCTGCCATTTTTAATTATCCTCCAATATGGATCATGTTGCTCAGTTTTTGGATAAGGCTGCTACTTAAGAACTAGTGCTGGAACCAATTCAAGTCGGCCAAATCTTAGTGTGAAAATTCAGATGAAACATTGATGCCTGTTACCCAGTTCTTTTCGAGTCAGACAATTCAAACAAATTTAAATTTGTGTGGTCTATGTCAAAATTTGGATTGAAAAAAATGGTCTATGTTCACACCTGTTTTTTTCGAGTCAAACAAGTTGGATAAAGTTTTGTCAACTTTAATCAGAATCCTCCAAATCTCACCTAAGACAAAATTTAAGAGTATAAATTAATAATTTGGACTATATAGCAAGTGACATATGATCATGCATGGCATAATCTAACTTGGATTGGTATGAATGAACAAAATAACAGGAGCACACACAATAGGACAAGCAAGGTGCACGAGTTTCAGGTCACGCATATACAATGAGAGCAGCATCAACAGCGCATTTGCCCAAACAAGGCAGTCAAATTGCCCTAGCACCTCTGGCTCGGGGGATGACAACTTGGCTCCATTGGACGTACAAACTCCAACTACATTCGACAATGACTACTTCAAGAACCTCATCAACCAAAAGGGTCTCCTCCACTCCGACCAACAATTATTTAGCGGTGGGTCCACCAATTCTCTTGTTCAAACCTATAGCAAAAACCCTAGCAAGTTTAAGTCGGACTTTGTGGCTGCCATGATTAAGATGGGAGACATTAGCCCCCTTACTGGCTCCAATGGTGAGATTAGGAAGAACTGTAGGAAGACTAACTAATGAGTACCCTTACCGGCTCCAATGGTGAGATTAGGAAGAACTGTAGGAAGACTAACTAATTAGTACTTCTACAGTGATTCATCATTGGTTAATGTTGCTTCAATTTGTGTAATTGTGAAATTTGGTTTGGTTTGAATGTTTTTATTATAGTGATCATGAGGATGAAAGGAAGGAAGTAAGTTGTGTTTTTATTTTCGGCAAAATTTTGTGAAGTGTACAATAATTTTGCAATAAGAGTTATGATAATGGTTTACGTATGTATTTTGTGTTTGATAAGAGTTATAACGGTTTACGTATATAGTTTTCGTATGCATGCTGAAAAAACCCTAGAAGGGGGGTGAATAAGGTTATTGAAATTTTGTAGACTCAATGAGAACGCTAGTAACAAACCTTAACTTACTGTTAAGGCTTTAAACACAGTGTAACTAAAATACTTATATTATTGAATGCAAACCAGAAAACGTTTCACTAAGGTGGTCATAAATAGTCTCACTATCTTAGAGATGATGTTCTCGGGACAGTTACAATGGAGCTAGCTAGTGTCTCAACTAAATTGGCTAGTATCCTAACTAAGTTGTCCTAATAGCGATTTTAGAGGAAAGATTCCACCAACCACTTTGGTGATTATCGCTCACAGAAACTACAACACTTAGTTTCTGTTACACTACTCGCCGAAGATCTCGGCTACAATCGACCAGAGGTCCTTTACTGGTTACACTCTCACCAATATCAATTGGTTACACACTCGAAAGTCACTCACTGATTTCCTACTGCTTTTCTCTCTATTTCTTCACATGGAATCGAATTCTTGTTTCTGCTTGAGGTCATGAGGTTATTTCTAGCCTTCTTGTGGATTTCCTTCCTTGTTGGTGGTCAACGACTATATGGCTTGATTTGTTGTCCTCTATTTCTTGATTGGAAATTCTCCAGATTCTTTCCTTCTTGACACATTCATTTCTACCGGATATGTACGCTTTCCATACTTCTTCTTGTGAAATATTCTGCAATCATATCTGGGTCTAGGATTAGTATATCAAGCATATATTAAGGATTTTGGATACAATGGAATACAAGATAGTTCCCTTTCTTGGTTTCATAATTTTCTCTTTCATATCAAAACTCCGTGTGAGGTCGTTGTCAAAGCTCCATGTGAGGTCCTTGGTGAATGTAGATTGATGTAATGTCCTTGAGCCTAATCCCAACACATGCATATGTTATTCATAAAGAGGGAAGTGGAAGAACAATGGTAGCAGTTAATTAATTACTCGAGTTTTTTTTGGCGATATCCATGGGTTTTTTGCTTTTTGGACCCGAACTTTGGAGGTATTTATTATCTAGTCCCTCATATTTGAAAGTTTATTTTTTGGACCCTATACTTTGGGTACCCAAAAGATATGGCCCAAAGTTAAGTTTGCCTCCGGGTGAGACCCAACTGATACATAAACTTCCTGATATGCCCTTCTATCAATTTTTAAAGGTTTTTGACGACTCTGGCAATGGAGATTCAATCGGGTGGTTACAGATTCGAAGGTGGTTGGAGATTCCGACCTTGCCCTTTAATTATTCATGACATTGGGTTCCAAGTTGGTGTTTCAAGAGGGGGGGGGGGAAGAGTGAGAGGGGGTGGAAGAAAAATCAGGATGGCAATTAGCAGAAGATAGAAAGGGAGATGGTAATGGAGATGGTCTGGGGGAGTCGAGTAGTGAGGGAGAAGGAGATGAGGGAGAGTGTAAATTAAAATGTGAGAATTTTGGTAGTAATAAGTAAGTGAAGGGAAATTAAGAATGAATAAATGAAGGGCAAACTTGGAAGTTCATCAATAATTAAAGGGCAAGGTCGGAAGGAAAAAACACTGAAACGTCAATAAGGGCTTCTTTGGGCCGGACTCATCTAACAATCTCCACATTGTTGCCGAAGACAAAGTATAGGGTTCAAAAAATAAACTTTCAAATATGTGGGACCAGATAATAAATACCTCCTAAGTTCGGGGTCCAAAAAGTAAAAAACCCCGATATCCATGCATCCCAAAAAAGAAAGGGAACTTGGATTCTAATAATATGAACTTTTGGCCATATAAGACTTAATAATACGAACTTTCGATTTAGTGATGAATAATATGAACTTTGACCCCCTAATGCCCCCAGTAACATGCCACCGAGTTAAGATAATCTTAACTCGGTGGCGATCCTAGCTGGCGGTGGAGGGATGAATATAGTCAATCTTAATTCGGTGACGTGTTACTAGGGGCAACAGGGGGTCAAAGTTCATATTATTCATCACTAAATCGAAAGTTCGTATTATTAAATCTTATATGACCAAAAGTTCGTATTATTAGAATCCAATTTCCCAAAAAAGAAAAGTCAACTTTAGACTATTTACCTTACCTTAGCTCCTTGTTTTAAACAATAATGAAAAAGAAGTGATATATAGTTGAAGTAGTTATACAACTATTTTGCAAGTTTTCCACCATTGGTCAAAGCTCAGTAGAAGGTAAAAATTTTGAGTGTGCAGATATTGATGGGTTGATCAGCCATGATTAATAGTCATGTCAATTCCTTTTCTTACTCTTAATTTATAAATTTATTTACTGGCTATCCATAAGAGAGTGATTACCAAATAGACTTGGTCTACCTTAGGTAGGAAACCTATACATATTCTTTTTATAAATCATACAAATGAGACTTGGAATTAGGAAAATTTTCGGAAAAGTAAAAGAAAAAAAATCATATATATTAGACGTACCTAAGTACCTAACTATGTGAAACTACATATAATTTATCCCCTTAAAATGAGAACGGGTGTGCTTACCATTGAAAAATGATATTATTAGACTTTGTCGAATAACCTCTACTTCCAAGTAAAACTTCCAAATACAAGTAGTTTGTCACTAACTAATATATGTTGAATTATTTCATGAATTTATGAGGAAAATAAGTCTGTTAGAGGTATATAATACAAGGTTAAGGACCAACTTAAGCGTTACCACACTTAAAATGATCAACACAAATAAAATCCAGACCAATACAAGTCATGTGGACATCCAAAAAGTAAGGAAAGGGAGAGCAAGTCTAACACAGACTGTGCCATGGTCGAGTTAGCTTTATGGTATATGAGTTAATTATATTTCTCCAACGGCTGGCTACTTTGGTCTGAGTGATTAATTTTTGTCACATTTCATTATGTGATCTTTGACCTTATAACTATATTTCTAATATTTCTAACATAGCATATAGTCATATCCATAATTATAATGTAGACTCTTTTTAATTAAGGACCTTCATTAAGTGCATTTAAATGAGGATAAATTACGAGTTTGTCACTACTGTCATGTTTTTCTGTAAATCAAGATATTCTAGGCATTTGCAAGACAAGCCAAGTTGCATCATGACACATCAAATGCATCTTTATCTATCATTGCTGTACAACAACACTCTAGAGAAATATTGTATAGAAAGTGATAAACAAGTCCAAGTTATGCTTAAGTTAGGTTAAGTTTTATCTCTTTAAACATTTATTGTATAGTAAATAGTTCGTAAGGAAAAATGAGTTTGTCTTCAACTCTTTAGTAGTATCCCTAAATGAATCATTTGATTTCTATGTCTATTTCTATCTTGTCGATCATATATACCATAAGAAAAACAAAACGACCAAACAAAGATGATGAATATTCAAATCACCGCTCAAACATCATTTTTCCAACCATATGCTTTTGAAATAAAAACTATATTTTTCTGGGATTTTTCTCAAACCCTCGAAAGAAAATAATCCTCCTAACCACTACACACATATAATTATGGTGACTAATACTGTAGCTTTACAAACTCTCTAGTCTAGAAGACTAGAACATATATTCTTTTCAGGGTAGGACTTTTTCCATTGAATGTTGTGAGAAGTTTGAGTTGAATCTTTCAGTTTGAGTTTAAAAAACAAAAAGATATTATGGAATGGTTCTTGATCGAAAGTCAAAACGAACTTTTAGTCAGACAGCATGCAATAACGAAGCAAAAGTACAGAAAAGATATATTATGCCAACATGATTATAGTAAATATGGGCCTCCAATTTCAAGATGGTGGGCTTATTAGAGACTTATTAAGCACCCGAATTTAATTATCACCAAATGCCGAAGCTGTATATCAGTTTACCTTTTCTCCAAGTTACTAAGGATTTCATCAGTATATTTGTCATAAGAGTTAATGCCTCTTTGCCTTACAAGACTATTTTTGCTTTTTTATTATTATTATTAAAAGCCAATAAAAGGCAAAAAAGATTGCATCAAATACCCTGCGAAATTATGTCGAAAACAGCACAACAGTTAAAATAGTACAAAAGCCGCAAGGAAAACAAAAACACACTACCTACAAAAATAGAAACAATAACCCAACACAAGGGGAAAAGAAACCTACAAGAAAATAAACTGATCACATACAAGTTTTGCTTCTTAAACTTAAGCTTTGTGAAAATTGTAAAGTTTGCTGGAATTTCTTGTTGAATGTTGGCAGAATTAACTCTATACTTATGGGGTGAGTGGATCAATAGGTACTCATTATTGTAGAACCCACATAATTTTAAATAGAACATTGTCAATATTTATTATTTCCTCCATTCTTTTATATTTGTATTTCTTGAATTTTCATGATCTCCAATAGTCTAATGTAAGACTTTGAGTATCATTTTTTAATAATATACTTTCAAATAAATTATAAAATTATATTTTTAGAAAAGTATTTTTTTGTTATGAATATTTATATAATGATACTAGTTTCACTTAATAAATCATAACATATATTGAGAAATTTTTAGTTAGTTTTTTATAAATTGACTGTGCGCATAATTTTTAATGTGCAAATATATTAAGAAATGGAGGGAGTATAACTTAAGGTATATATGAGTGGTCCAATCTTATTCACCATACGTAGCCAAAAATTTAGCCTGATTGAAACTTACTAGAACTATAATATGCTTCCTAAATTATATATATATTGAAAAAAAAGATATAATGGGTCCTTTACTTTTTGACCACAGTCATTTCCAACTATTTAATATTCGTTGAAAATTCACCCTATAACTTTTATTTTTATAGTTGGCCGATTTATTTGAATTTTTTCCTCCATGTTTGGTAGGTTGGGTTCTTATCGAATAAAAGTGCACTGGAAAGCATGCAAAAAGGGCGTATATTATACTATGCAAATTATATAGGATAATGATGCACATCTTGACTTAAGATGGTTAATAATCATCTTGAATTGTCCATATTTCATATTTTATTAATTTTTAATAACAATTTCTCTAATAACTATGTATATTTATCAACTACAAGAATATAATACTTATTAGCTAGGTCAAATAATATAAATAATCCATCATAATAGATAATGAACATTTTAAGCATAATTTTATATTTATGAAAAATAAAAATAAAAAATTATTTTTATATTGTTTATAGATAGTAATAATCCTCATAGTAATGACACATATCTTTATAATGATTTAAATGTACATATATTTAACTTAATGAGTGATTTAGGCGAGATACAAGATGCTTATGAAACATCTTGCATCAAGATATTTATCATTTTGCTTATATGATATATCATGGATGATATATATAGATACATCATATATAGATTGAAATTGATGAAGTTTTTATTTAATGAGTTTGTATAAGAAATTGATAAAATTTTAAAATATCAATAAATTTTGCTATAATCTTAATAACTTATAATGAAATTTATAATAAATATTGATGAATTTTTTAATAAAATATAACACTTTTGAGCACTTAGGTAAAAATACTCGAGGTATATCGTTAATTAAACTGCTCGAGTGTTCAGAGAACCAATCATGCATGCAATACTTGACGTTCTGTTTTGTTGCTAATACTAAACTCGAATCTTCACTAAAGTCAATAACGTAATCGAAAAATCATCCTCTTTTTGAAATCTTACTTTTCACAATAGTTTGTTTGATGCATGCATGCTTAATATCCATTTTCAAGCCAAAGAGCAAGTAACTCAATGATATTAGGGTGGTCTTTTAATTATTATATCGGTCTCATTATATTTGTTTATCTACCTAACTTGAAAAGATCAATGCATATTGGGAATTGAGGTGAAAATTTTGTCATTTACCTAAATTCCCCCTACTTTAATTGAAGATAATAGTTGTTGAAATTATAAAAAGTGATAAGTGAGTTTATTAATTAGGGGTAAAAAAAAAATTACAGTTGTTGACATTGTAAATGGGACAAATATTTTGGGACAAAAAAATGAGGTAAAAGCACAAAAATTTTGGGACGGAAGTTATATATTAGAAGTTATGAGATCAATTATATTATTTACAAGTCTCTTTGTGCGGGGCTGAGTAATTCCGATTGGTTAATTACCACTACGATGTCTAGCTAATTTGGACGAGGCCAACTTTCCATTATATAAAAAATTTCAAGATGTTCATTTTGTTTTCTAGAAAATTATATCGCTATAATACTACCTGCATTTTTATCTCTGACTGTTTAACATGTTCATTTCAAAATTCTTATCATTTTACAATCCTGATAATCAATTAATCGCTATTTTTTCTATTTTATCGTTAATATTCATTGAATTAACCCCTTTAATTTTAATTAAATATATTTAATTAATTTTTTCACTGACCATAATATAAATTTTTATGATAATAATTTTCCAACGCTGCTAAGACAGATAAAAAGAAATGAAGGAAGTGATTGAATAAACTGAAAATCAAGCTCTTTTATTACTATGAAACCTGTTCGATGAGATTTGTCTCATAAAGCATAATTGTATATAATTCGACTTTTAATTAAGATATACAAAATCTAGTGGATTATGCATAAATATATTGAGTAAAGCATGCAGCATGGTCTTAGGGGCCGCCATGGCCACTTTAATCTAAGAAAAAAAAATCATATAATTTGGAAAAGAAAAATTATGAATTATATGTTAAATATGAGTATTGTAATATACTAATCACCTTTTAATCTCAATATCTAGATCTATCACTCTTCTAACATGTCCGCGCATGTAGTAGCTACCAAGTCATGAACCTTGTCCTAAGTTAGTCTCACATATAGCTTTTTTCCTTTTTCCCTTTTTTAATGATAGAATAGGGACCTAACAATTCGTTAGAGTAATTGCACTAGCGAGTCATTTTTAGTTTGAAAATGATGTGACATTCATTAATTGGAGTTTGATTGGGTAAATTTATCAATTCCTCAATAATTGAGTTACTTGATAAATCCCTCAATTATGTTTTATATTTTTCTCGTCACTGCGCCTTCTTCTTCCTCTCCCTCTCCCTACCCTACTCTTTCTCTTTCTCCGTCCTCAATCAATCAATCACCATTGTGGAGTTTACTCATTCCAATCTGCCTTCACCGCCTCACCATTGCAAATTGTGTTATAAGGAAATTAAAATTGAACTTGTTGGGAATATATCTCATTCTATCCTCCATAGTGAGAATCGTCCACCAAGCCTTTCCATATTGTTTTATCAACAATTCTTTTCATATTCATCATCATCTTTGAAGTTGTGAATAGATGTTAATTGTTACCATGAGATTTCTAACACACATCAATAGAGAGTTTAGCATATATATTGTGGAGTTTGTGAGAGCTATTTGTATTCACTATAGAGCTTTGTTGGAGTTTCTTCTCTAACTATTCCATTTTTGTATTCTATAGAGAGGTTTTGTCCTCTAATCTTAACCAAATCATACATTATGATTGTGATTGCCTTTGTACTCATTTTTTTTCTTATAGTGGAATTTTTTTCCGGTTGTCGTCGTCTGTGGATTTTTCTCCAAGTTCTTCGATTTTCCCACATAAATTGTTTCTCCTTTATTTTACCTTTCATTGGTTTCTTTTAACTCGATCTTATATCAAATTTCTACATATTTCCTAACAGAACTTGTCTTGTTTAAATTACAGGTAACCCAACTTTGCCAGTTAGTACAACACTTAGTTTGACTCGCAATGTACATGTTATTGTTAAAATACAAAACTATCATTGGCCATTCAACCATAAGTTTAAGTTTTTGGTTGAGATGGTATTAAATTATATCAAAATTTGTTAGTTAAAATTGCATGGAACCGAGGAAGTACAACTACATGCATACACTCCATGTTAGTAAAAAGTAAGGTGTGTGAATTGAATGTATAAAATACAACGCTGTTTTATTTGGCAATATTATTTAAAAATACAGTCAATTGTTCGTCCACATATACATTGACTTTTATAAATCAGCGATGCATGAAATTCCGTGATTATTACGGTACCTTTTAATTTATTCAATAATCTTGATAAATTCTTGGTTAATTGTACAAATTTTACACCAAAGATTCTTACCTTCTTCCTTTTAAAATGAACAGTTTATGTATTAAATGTTTATTTAATTTTATAATTTGGTGAGATAAGAAAAAAGTCATTATTATGTGGTAATCTCTATAGAAAACAAATTTACTTTTTTAAATATTCTATTCATTTATACATGTTAAAAATATGCTTATTATACGTGTTTGAACTTTTAATTAACATAGCATACGCCAATCACCTCTTGCCGAGTGACAAGATTCCTCCTCTTATCCTATGCCTCCAGGGATTGAATCTTGAGGGAATATTCTCTCTTATCATTTCAGAGAATGATACGAGTAGGATAGAGGCCTAATTTTGTGCTATTGACATCCTTGTTCCCTATCCTTATAGGTCAGTTGGGTTATTCCCCTAAAATAGGGATACGATGGATTGGATCATTTACTTATTTTATAAAAAATAAATAAAAATTAACATGGTAAATACTTTGTGGGTAAAGGATCTTCTAAATACGGGTGCCTTCTATGCATTAGAATTAATTCTGTAATCCTACCAAATCTGAGCAGTCGAAAGTCACAACTATTAATCTACGAATTAAATTCCTCATTTGAAAAGTTATGCACAAAAAGACCCAAATCATAGCATGAAACACGTCTTTCTCCAGTTAATCCACCCACACTCCTATTAAACCTTGAGAACAACTAGGCACGATTTGACGGCACACTTTTGCTCTTTTTTCTTAAGAAAACCTACCTTTACCTAAAAGTGAAAAGAAAAAAAAAGGAAAATGGAAAGAAAGAGAAACTAGTCAATGTGGGGGCATTGCACTGATTAAAAGTCAATTACTCCTTTATTTGCCGGTCTGTTTTTTTTTTCCCCTTTGGGTCTGTCTTATTTTGGTTGGAAAAATAGAGTTAAAAGTTAATTAGAAAAAGTTCGTCAAAACTGCAAATTAAAAAGAGTTGGAAAATTTAGAAAAAATTGAAAATAATCAAAACTGTTCGAAAGAGTTGGAAGGCTTACACAAAAGAGTTCAAATTTATTTTAACAGATTTGTAATTTGTTTTCATAAAGGATTTTTTCTCGTGTTTTTCTTGTAAACTAAAATTGAAAAACTAAAAGTAAAAGTAAAGGTAAAAATTAAAACTAAAATTGAAATACAAGTAAAATTAAACTTAAAACTAAAAGGATAATTGAAATTATAATTAAATGTGAAACTAAAATCATAAAAGTTATGATATGTCTAAGTAGCCAACAAAAACAAATAGTGACAACCTAATATGAACGAAGTTACAAAAGTTCTGATAACTATTATCACAAATGAGAGTGACATATATCATATGTTGTATAATCTCTAAATTGTTTCATCGCATGTTTAGTCTACTCATTAAATAAAAAAAAACTTCAAGTCTGCCTAGGGTAGACGATTTCCCTGGTGTAAATTGTATGCCCTTTTGATAAAGATGACTAAAATTGTGCAGTATATATGTTAAAATAATAACTTCAATTTCTTGCTCCGATCCAATTTCATTTGAGATATCATATCATCGAATATCTTCTATGTTGCCTTTACAACTCCAAATGTTTGATCCAGGGTTGTTCTTAAAGAGGAATGATGATAGTTACACTTTTCTTGACCTAATGAACCTAATCTAACTTAACTTAACTTAACTTATCATTACCCAACCTAACTCAGCTCTCTAAAAAACACCTCAACCAAAAACAACTTTTTAAATAAAAAAGAAATTCAAATAATATTATTTTAACCTCAGTTTTGTCCACTTTTATCAACACCTACAACTTTTTTATTTATTTTCCCCAAAGTATTCAAATTTTATTAATAAAATATTTTTACCCAATAACTAACTTAACTCAAACCAATCTTATCATTTTCTATTGTATCCTATCTTATCATAATCCTTTTCTTTCCTAACCAACCTAACATGACCAAAGAACAACACCTATGGCTAATAACCTCTTTTATGACATCTTTTAAATTCTGAAATATTATATTGAACACCCTTATATCTTTATAATTAAGGTCCTAGATATATACAGTTGTACAAGGGTAGTCAAAGTTGGTCATATAGTATTTTCCTAACCATGTATAACAAATTACATAATAATTTAATAAATTGTAGGTGTTGGAAGGAGTTGGAAGAAACTGTTAGCAGTTGAAAGGAGTTGGAAGAAATTAGTTTGTCAAAGTTGAAAGAAGTTGCAAAGAGTTGAAAATAGTTGAAAGTTAATTATTCCAACCCAAAAAGAACATGCCCTATATACTCTGTTTTAGTTACCATTTGCCTACTAAAATATTTTTAAAAAATTAAAAAATATTTTGTTTGATAACATATTTTTTTATAAAAATATTGTAATAGTAATAATCACATCATTGATCATACTGTTGGTATTTATAATAACACATTGTTATTTCTTTTTATATACTCCGTACCACCCGACTACTTTTCTTTAAATTAAACTAATATTTTCTACCATCATTTAATTAGGGTGGACTATAGAAATTAAGCACATGCATTTACGTCTTGATGGAATAAATCATACGTTTAGGTATTTGTGTAGGGCCACCAATACCATGCATAAACCTTGAGATTACCTTATGATCACTATAAATACCATGCATCTCGCCCATAATTTCTCCAACCACACGTCCAATTTCCTTAGCTAAGAGATAATAATGAAAATGGCTTCTTCTTCTATTTCTACTTCTTTGACCGTTCTCTTGGTTGTGGTTTACCTCCTATCTTTCACTAACACATCAAATGCTCAACTCAACACAAACTTTTAATCGAGCAAGTGTCCTCAACTATTCTCCACTGTGAAATCCGTTGTCCAATCTGCCATTAGAAAAGAAGCTCGAATGGGCGCCTCACTTCTTCGACTCCATTTTCATGATTGCTTCGTTAACGTAAATTTTCATACTCAATGTTTCCCACTTTCCCTTGTTATTTTTTTGAATTTGTCTATATCGTTAAAAAATGATTTATAAAGCAAAATGTCTCTCTAAACCTTTCCTATTTCTTTTTCATGGTGTAATAAGTAATGGATGATTTTAAACACTCTTGTTATAAAAGTAATTTTATATCAACCCCTCTTAGACTCTGTCTTGCAACAGGATTTTTGGGGCATTGAAGTTGGATTTGGATTTTAGCTTTGATCAATGAAAACTTGATTCACTAACTAATTGCGCATGCTAGGGATGTGATGGTTCAATTCTACTTGATGACACACCGACCTTCAAGGGTGAGAAAACAGCAAACGCCAACAATAACTCAGCACGAGGGTTCGACGTGATTGATCAAATTAAGGCAGCGGTTGAGAAAGTGTGTCCTGGTGTGGTTTCTTGTGCTGACATTTTAGCCATTACAGCCAGAGATTCCGTCGTTGCTGTGAGTTAAATGATCATTCCCTTCCTTTCAAAGCATATGCATGTACTAACTCTATGGTGTCAACTTGTCAAAAGATTTTATCATTAATTTCTCAATAAATATGATATTTATAGTAAAGATACTGTCATTAAAACATAATATTATAATCTTTTTAAAACTATATTAACAAAAAGAAAGGATGGTTAAAGTATGTAATGTATTAAAAACTCTACAAGTGAAGTTAAAAGTAACAATATAATAAACAAACCTTTTTGGAGGAATTTTGATTAATTAATCATCAATAATTCAAACGAAAATATATATTAATTTGACAATTTTGGTGCAGCTTGGTGGCCCAACTTGGAATGTGAAGCTAGGAAGAAAAGACTCAAAGACAGCAAGTCTATCAGCTGCCAACAACAACATTCCACAACCAACCTTCAGCCTCAGTTCTCTCATCTCCAATTTCAGAAACCATGGCCTTTCCACCACAGATCTCGTTGCTTTATCCGGTTCGTAATATAAAACTATTATCTTATGATCATTAATTTCTCAACATATCATATAAAACTGCTACCTTATATAAATTTTGTACAAATTTAGGTGCTCATACGATAGGACAAGCAAGGTGCACGAGCTTCAGGGCACGGATATACAACGAGAGCAACATCGACGCCTCCTTTGCACAAACAAGGAGGTCAACGTGCCCCAGCAAGAGCGGCTCAGGGGACAACAATTTGGCACCGTTGGACGTCCAAACTCCGACTTGTTTCGACAACAACTACTTCAAGAACCTTGTTGGACAAAAGGGTCTCCTCCACTCGGACCAATAGTTGTTCAGTGGTGGGTCCACCAACACTCTGGTTCAAACCTATAGTAGGAACCCGAGTAAGTTTAACTCGGACTTTGTGGCCGCCATTATTAAGATGGGAGATATTAGTCCCCTCACTGGGTCCAATGGCGAGATTAGGAAGAACTGCAGGAGGGCTAACTAAATAACAAATATATACATGTATGTCTCAACAAATTACACTGATTATAGAGCTATTGTTCAAGCTGGACGAGCTTGCAAGTAAGGTGTATTTTTGGAGTGTTTTTGTGTGTTTTTCTCAAAGGAAGAAATTGAAATATTGTAATAAGAGGTTGTTTGGATCTGTTGTTGCCAATCAACCTGAATTGAAATCATTGAAAGTTGAAACGATGCTATAGCTAATGTATTTTGTTCTCCATCGTTGTTTTGCTTCATACTGCTTTGTTGCATATTAATTGTCATATTTGGAAATTGTTAAATTTCAAAATTTTTGATTATAAATTTCAAAATATAGACAATGAATTGTTATATAAAGTTACCACCATTAAATTTATAACGAAAAATACTATCATAGAAATATGAGTAATATTGCAATTGTTAATAACATATTACTCCCTCCGTTCCATATTAATTGTTATAATTTTGACTTTCACGGTCTCTAATATCACTTCTTTGATTGATTATTCCTTATATAATATGTTATTAACAATTGCAATAAATTATACTTTTATGATAGTATTTTTCATTATGAATCTAATGGTGATAATTTTATATAGCAACTCAATGTATATATATATCAAGAAATTTATGATCAAAATTTTCAAAATTTGACTGCATAATTTCCAAAGATATGATGATAGTTAATATGGAACGGAGGGAGTATGTAAGACATTATCAATCAAAGTGTGATATTAAATATCGTGAAAGTCAAAATAATGACAATTAATATGGAACGGAGGAAGTATTAATTAATGGAGATGGATTTTAATTTGATTCGTGTTTAAGTCAACAAAGTTCTTCCTCAGTTACGTAAGTCAAGCTCTGTTAGGTTCTATTTAATTTTACTTTTTCGACGCATTTTCTCATAAATCTTTAAAAGTCCAAAAAAAAATTAAATAGTTAGGTGCATTAGTTCAAAGTTCAAACCATATATGGATTTGGAAAGATTCCAAAAGAAGCAATTTAGAAGATAATATGATTTCAGAAAAGCATTGACCCTACAAAATATTATGTATGAATGATGTATCTTTTACACCTTTTATTTAAGTTCTATCTTTTTTGTCTTTAAACTTCTTATTTGAAGTTTTCAACCAACAAAAGTGATTAAACTTTTTTCAAAAAATTTCAGTCATTCGTATAAGGTTCTTCGTAAATGCGCAGGTAACGGATCTTGACCCTAGTCCCAACATTTACGATATATATGATATTATAATTTAGTAAAGAATAAAATATAATAACGCATACAATTTATACGTGGTATATATTATACTTATACAATTCCATATGTAAATTTCTTAATTTCAAATTTAATGAAAAATCTATAAGATATCTTTTAAATGAGCTTTTTGCATTTTGGACCTGGTAAGATATCATGAACAGTAATTTTGGACTCTTGGTTTTAATGTTTATTTTTTTGGATTTAAAGGTTTGTGGGTTAAATTAAAAAGGCCCAAACTCTCTAGAAAATAGATATAAGACCTGGGAGCATAGTTATTCATGGTCCCGATTCATTTTGACGCAAGCCCATTTATTTACCAAGTCCAAAATAACATTCAGCCCAATACCCATGATTAAAATAATGAGTTTGGGAGCATGTGGCACTGTAGTCCTAGGTCCACAGTCCAACTGTTGCAAATTCTCTTATTCCATTTACAATTTGGGTTGCCTTTGCCCATTATATATTTCATATCTACTGATCGTCTTTTTCATACAATGGTTATGGTTATGGACATATATTTCGTAATGGTCAATGTAATGGACATCTTACCTATTACTCTTTTTGTAATTGATCTATATTTGACTCTTGGACCTAAAATTTTGGGCTACTCTCAAGCAGTCGTAGGGCACATAGGGGTCTAAGTAGTTTCATCATGAATAAGAGAGGTAAATTATAACTTAATATCAGTTTTAAGCTTAGTCATGAAGCTCGGCGCCAATCGGGGGAGAAATTCAAACGCAGGAAGAAAATGAAGCGCGTGACAAATATTCTTTAGCAACCTACATATCTACTAACCAACCTTTAGCAACCTGTCATTCACTTCCATTCAATTTATGAAAATGATACGAGTCTTGAGGCAAGACACCTTTTATGTGTATTGCACTATCGTTAAAATCATATTTATAATATATTAAAATGAAATTAAATGATGTAATTGAAATCTATAACTATAATATCACATATAAATTACGTAAATTTATATTTTATCCATTATTTCTATATTTAAAAAACACTTGAAATATGCTTAACGGAAAGGGTTGATTTGATTGAGGTATTATTTGTACTCATTGACGCAACCTATGCAATACTCATTATTAAAAAAAATAATGTCAACAATCATAAGAAATACTAATTTGATGAATGTTAAGATACTTAATGAAATAACCCTAGAGGGGGGTGAATAGGGTTGTATAAAAATTCTGCACTTAATCAACACAAGAACGTTAATAGCACTTATATATTTGAATAATACTTCTTTATTCATAAACTTAAAGTGCTAGAAAATAAAGGAGGTTACAAACTCGGCACTGTCAAGGACTGTGAGGTCCTCAACAGATGCTTACAAAGGCAGAAGATTCAGGATGAACTTCTGCAACAGTGGCCTCACAATTGAGGCAGGAAGAATGGCTTGAACTCACTAAAGTGAGGTCACTTCACTTTAGTTACACGACTCTGAGTTCCTCACCAGAACACACCTTCTGGTTACACAACTCACTACTCACAACCAAGTAGCTACACTCGAAATTTTTTATCACAAAATTCCTACACACGATTTATCTTGCTTGGAATCGTTATTTTGAGAGAGGAGGACAACCAAGCTTTATATAGATGCTTGAGGTTCCAATATAATGGCTACTTTGAAGTTTCCTTAACTCTTGATCATTTCCATCTTTGTGTTGATCTTCTAATCTTGATTCTTTAGGATCTTTAAGCTTGCCATTTTGTAATGATCTTCTGCAAAGATATATATCACAATTAGTAGATATTATTACGACATATCTGAAATATTTTAGAGATATTCAGGATACTTCCCTAAATTTGCTCTTTCAAATAAAATCTTCGCACTGGAACTGGAGGTCCTCACTGCCGGATATGGTGAGGTCCTCAGAGTAGCGTTGAGATTCTTCGGATTCTTTCCTTCTTTGTTTGATCCTCAATCTTCATTTATTCGGCAACTACATCTTTCCTCTGATTTGGATCTTTGCAATAATATAAAATCAGTTATGGCTCATGTAAGATATATAAATACTAGAGTAGATATGGAATATTCATATTATGGAAACTTCCCTGATTTTATATCTTCAAGGTTTGTCTTTCAATCAAAATCACGTCAGCAGCTGTGGAGGTCCTCAGAACAGTGGAGGTCCTTGGAATGGAGTAGGGGTTTCTTCACTTAAGAAAAATCTTATTGTAAGACAGGTATCATACACTTGCATACATTTATATGATTCACAATGAGATCGATTACATATATCCAAAGAGGAACCAACTATTATTACAAACATTATTCTTTATTTCACACAATTCTCATTATACATAGATCGATACAGCTTACCTGATCGACATGAGTTAATTTTATTTCACAAAGCATAATACCATGCCAATGTAAAGTGTTACAATAGTATAACAACTGCCTCCCATGCCAGTGTGGATTCTGATTACGAGAAGTTGGGTATAAAATCACAATCCTGGTTAGTTAATCTTCCTGCAATTCTTCCTAATCTCACCATTAGTTCCAGTGAGGGGGCTAATGTCTCCCATCTTAATCATCGCGGTCACAAAGTCCGCATTGAACATGGCTGGGTTATTGCTATAGGTTTGAACGAGAGCATTGGTGGAGCCACCACTGAACAACTGTTGGTCCGAGTGGAGGAGACCCTTTTGGTTTATGAGATTCGTGAAGTAGGCGTTGTCGAATGCGGTTGGGGTTTGGACGTCCAAGGGTGCCAAATTGTCATCTCCTGAGCCACTTGTGCTAGGGCAATTTCCCTGCCTTGTTTGTGCAAATGAGGTGTCTATGTTGCTCTCGTTGTATATGCGAGTCCTAAAGGTTGTGCACCTAGCTTGCCCGATCGTGTGGGCTCCTGTAAGTTCATATTTTAACAATAACAACATCCAGTATGAGTTTCATTGATGTAGGGTACGGTTATCAATTAACATTAGTGAATTATTCATATTTATAAAGAGATTGATTGTATAGGACCCGTCAAATAAAACACGGAGAAAAAGGAGCTAGGCATACCGGATAGAGCAACAAGATCAGTAGAATTAAGACCATGGTTTTGGAAACTAGAGATGAGACCGGAGAGGTTCAAAGTTGGTGCTGGAAGATTGTTGTTGGCATCTGATAAGCTAGCTGTTTTTGCGTCTCTTCTTCCCAACTTCACATTCCATGTTGGTCCACCAAGCTTTTGGAAAACATATACAAATGTTCGTGTTATATGACATTAATTAGATATACTTGTACTCTATCAGAAAAAAACTCAACAAAACTAACTAATACATGAATCAATGTTGTAATATATATTGAATAGTGACAGATCTAAAGTCCTTACAATGGCAACAGAATCTCTAGCTGCAATGGCCAAAATGTCAGCACATGAAACGACCCCAGGGCATGCATTTTCGACGGCAGTCTTTATTTTGTCAACTTCGTCGAATCCTCTGAGTGAGTTATTGTTGGGGATTGCTGTCTTTTCACCGGTGAAGGTTGATGTATCATCCAGTAGAACTGATCCGTCACATCCCTAATGCATTTGATAATAAAACAAGTAATTAGATATCATAGCCGTTCATAGAACATGCAATCAAGTTAGGTCATGTTCGGCAACAGCGTTTAGATTAGCGTTTAGCGTTTTGATTTGTCCAAACGCTATTTTATTCAATTTTGAGCGTTTGGTAAAATAGCGTTTTGTATTAGCTTATAGTATTTAATGGAGCATTTGAAGTTGATTTACTTGACGTTACTCCTACTAACGTCAAACAAATTGAAGTAGCATTTGATAGTTGATATTTAATATACACCCCTCATTTTCCCTTAAATTAAATGCATGCCATCATTATTACTTGCTGAGTTACCATCATGCACTTGATAAACACATCATTTCCTTATTGTTATTTGTTGCCCATTACCACCCAAATTTGTTGATGACTCTCCTCAATGTTTGTACTAACTACTAATTAAGCACCCATTCTTTAATTCTATTTTTTAGTTATATTTTGTGAATTATTGTGGAGAAATTTTATTAATTCATTGATCATTTGTGTATGTGCTATTCAGTAGTAGTAGCGGTGGTGGTGGTGGTGGTAATAATAATAATAATAATAATAATAATAATAATAATAATAATAATAATAATAATAATGTCCTTTTTGGTCAATTTTTTTTTATCAGCTACTCCAACCTTTAAGTTTACCGAACACATTATTTACGAACAGCTAGTTTAACAGTTATCTGTTATCCACTAATACGTAACAGCTATCCGCTACCACAACAGCTATCCGCTCACCAAACAACTATCTGCTACCAAATCAGCTCTTTTTGCCGAACATGGCCTTAACTATCATATTTATGGGTGTTATGCTCTTGATGTCATTGTCTGATCATGTGTTAAGTTGATAATGGATGCAAATAATCGAGTTATTATTTGCCAATGTTGTCTCTTTTCATAAATAGGTGTTCGGTGGAATTGATAAATCACATCGAATCCCTAAAACATTTTTAAGTGAAGGTTAAGAGAAAAAGCTTTTCGGGGTTCTGATGATCTAAATATATAAAAGCATCATTAGTTCCTTACATAAACAAACATAATTATTCAGAGATAGATAATCTATTATCTATTAATTATATTAGAACATAACTCAAATCAACTCCTTCTAAAATTATATGTAAAATATTAATCTTAAACCTACATATAAAATATAGTTTAAGATTCAAAATTTACAATCATAGAAATGATTGACAGTAAAATATAACAATGAAAAAAACTAATGACAATATATTTGATACGATTTCAGGAAAAATAAGAAAGGCTATTTAGAGATTACTAAAACCAAAATTCTTATAAATTGATCGTCAGTGAAGAAAGACAGAGAAAATATACTTATAATTAAATCAAAATTCAACAAATAAAACATAACAACTCATACAACGCATGGGAATAAAAACTAGTTATATCATAAAGACCAAAGAGGAAAACACACGATAATGCAAGAAGCAAAATGAAAGCATGCACGAAATTGAGTAAGAAAGTTTACGTTGACGAAGCAGTCATGGAAGAACAAGCGAAGTAAGGAAGCACCCATCCGGGGCTCGACTTGGGTGGCATTTTGGACAACAGTTAGGACAGTGGAAAATAACGATGGACACGAGCTCGAATAGAAGTTTGTCGTAAGCTGCGCATTCGAGCTTCCATTAAAAGCTCCAAGAAAGTAAATGATCATAGCAAACAGGGTTATGGGGGATGAACAAATAAAACGAGAAGCCATTTTTTATGATGTTAAGTTATATATATATATGTTAGAATGTATAGGATGTAAGAGGATTTGAAGGTAGAAGGTTGATGAAAACATGCAGAAACATGCATGGTATTTATAGGGCAAGAGTTTTCAGTTACTATTAGTTAATGGCTCCACAAAATTCCAAAAAATATATCCTATAACTAAGTCTACTGCACGTTGTTGCCTGGATCGTATTAATTAAATGGTTGAAGATCGAATGTTAGTGTACAACAAGCACAAGTTAATCAGTTGACGCCGCAAAAACAAGGATAATTAATCAGTACTATAGATCCTGTTCATTCAAATTCAATTATAGAAATAATAACAAGTGTGAATTCTGTTTACACAGTTATACGAGATAATTAAGAAGTTTCTATCTTTATCTTTACAAGTGTTACTGCCCATAAGGATAGGGGTGTCCAAAAAGGGTTAACCGTATCGCGGTTTTAAGTTTTTCCAAACCTAAACCGTAACCGCCTAAAGCGGTTAACCGCTTTTGAAAATCGGAAACCTAAACCAAACCTAAACCGGCGGTTAACCATGGTTTGCTCCAATTTCTGAATTTTTTTAGGTTAGGGTTTAGGTCTTTTTAGGTTTTTTTGGGTTTTTTTTAAAAAATTATATATAACCGGTTAACCGCGGTTAATCGATTTTCCAAAATTCAAAACCGAAACCTAAACCGCATATACCGGTTTGGTTAACCGAAACCATAAAAATATAAAATGCCAACCGGTTAACCGGTTTAATCGGTTTGATTTTACCGGTTTACGGTTTCGGTTTGCGGTTTAGGTTAACCATGGACACCCCTACATAAGGATACCTAGTTTAAATAGAGTTGACTAGAACTTTTGTCCAACGTGAACCATTGAAGACGTTGGATCAGGACAAATTTGCAATGATCATTATTATTTGTTTCAATTTTAATATTTATGTAGTCGACTAAAAATTTAGACGTAAAATTTTTCTTTAGGTCATTCTTAATTTCCTTGTTCAAACTTGATTTTAACCTGTTTATGTTTATTCAAAATATTTGACATCCTGTAACAGTCATCAATCCTACAAAATTTGATATAACAGATAAACTCGACTAGAAGTTGTGCCAAATACTAATTTTAAGAGATCTTTATGAAAATTTCGGCAACTTAATTAGTATAAGAAGCATAATTTTTCTTATTTGTGAATAAAATAAATGTTTATCCCGTTCTCTTTCTATATATAGACGTAATTAAATGGTATTAAACTTTATGAAATATCAATCTATCTGCCCAATAATATATAGTGCATGCAAATTGAAAATATATGATGGTTGTTGTAAAGTCATCTTTATCAAAAGTTCAAGTTGATGGTTGATGATCCAATGATAGTTTTCCATTCTAACATATTCTATCAGGTACATGTCATTAAAATTTGAAGTGTAGATGATGCAAAGGCATGTTTAACCTTGCACATATATAGGGGTGTGCAGCTTCAGGTACCCTATGCTAAAATTAAGAACTAATAACTCTTACCCGTTATGACAGGTTCCTTAATCTTTGGAGTCATACCCTTACATGCTGTTTCGATTCTGGTTCCAGGATATCCGCCAACTATAAACTTATATTTTCTAACATAATTTTTTAAAATGAAAAACATTGAACTTTCACTTGAGTGCTAAATACACCATACTGTCTAGTTGTAATGGTCACAATACCACATTTAGGCACCGTTCTTTTGTGTGTTAACGCAACTAACCACAACGTACCGCAACATACTGCAAATTTAGCATATGCAACATACCGTTATTTTACTATTTCCACCGCAACTTACCGCAACTAACCGCAACGCAACACAAACGTAACGCATGCAATGAAATTTGTTGGGTTTTGTGGCCCATTGGATCCTCGGTCGGGTCCAGAATGAGAGAAGAACGAGCAACAAGGGAGACTCTACCAGCGCCAAAGTCGACGCTGCCAACGTCTCGGGACGGAGTCGAAGACAAAGAGGCGCTGCCCCCCTTGGTTTGCACACTGCCAGCGCCCAAAACAGTGAGCGTGACTTGGTTGATGCGGCCAGCGGTACGGTTCTTGACGCAGCCAGCGTCTATGCTCCAGTGTTGTTGCGGCGGCGGGTCTTTCCTTTTTTGTTATTTTAGGTTATTTGTAGTTTAACCTAGTTTCCTTCTCTCACCATTAGTATAAATATTATACATGTACCTCCATCATGATCACGGCGACGTCGAGCACGGCGAACGGCGAAGGGAGTCACAGAGGTCACCGAGTGACAGAGAGTTAGAGAGGGAGAAAATATTGAGAGAGAAAAGGGCCTCACCAATATTTTCCCAAGTGTATCCTAAGAGAGAAAGATTGAGAGTTGTGAGTGAGAGAGATTGTTACTGTAATCTCCTCTGTTGTAAAATCGCATGAGTCCCTGTGATAGTGATCGAGTTGTACTCCTCCTTTCTCATAGTGGATCGTTTTTATGGTTGTTGTCGTCCGTGGGTTTTTATCCGAGTTCTTCGGTTTCCCGCGTAAACATGGTGTTGTCTCATCGCTTATTTTTGGTTCCTGAATTTTGTCGTAATTTCTGTCATCTCAATTATTTATATTCGCTTCCGTTGTTACCTTGCTATTTTTCTCTAACAAAATTCAAGAATTTCAACCAGAGTTTTTAATAATATATACACTTTAATAATTTTATTTATTTGTTTATATTAAAATTAGGTTCCACGTTCCAATACTCATCGATTCCAGGTTTCTAGTTCCAATTAAGTATTCGAAACTTAAACATGTCTGACAAGTTCCAGGTTCTGATTCATTTTAGTAGTTTAGAACCTTACCCTTACCCGTTAGGACAAGTTCCTGAATTTTAGAAACCTTATTCTTACCCGTTGACAAGTATCGATTAGGTTCCAAGTTCCCAGTTCCAAGTACACGAAACTTAAACCTGTCTGACGGGTTCCTGTTCACGGTAGCAGTTTAAGAAATCCTAACTTGTTAGGATAGGTTCCTGAATTTTAGGAACCTTACCTTACCCATTGACAAGTTCCAGTCAAGTTTCAAGTTTCGATTTTGGAATCGTTCACCCCTTCTTGCACAAATATACATGAGGGTTGTTAATAATCGAACATGAGACTTGCCACTAAATTTAGCTTTGAAACCATGTAGAATCTCAAACAAAAACTTACGTTGATAGTTGAAGGCGTAATGATGGTTTTCTACTCTAACAACGCTAAAGTACAAAACTAGGGCCCTGAAGAATCTCAACCTTGAGGACCTCATCACAATAAGCCCCGAGGACCTCCCTGCAGCACACTCCGAGGACCTCCAGCGACAGCATTACGGTTTTGTTTGAAAGACAGAAATTTACGGAAGTATCTTCCACAAACCCTAAAATATACTTTCTATTATTCTGCATGATTTGATACAATAACCGCTACCTTCTTTATTTCCAGATATCATCCGAATGGAAAGCAAATCAAGGAAATCAAGAAGATTTTGAAGAGAGCTCAAGAATGGAAATTATCCCTTGGAGAATCAAGAAGTCGTTGCTGCCTTCAACTCCCAAATATATATACGGCTGCATACCTACATTGTTATTGATCGATTTCCAAGGAAGAAAATCAGTTGTAGGAGTTTTGTGAAAGAAAACTCTGAGTGTCGTAGGAATATTAAGTATTCTGAGTGTAACCACATTTGTGTTGTGGTGAGTTTTGTAACCAGTGGTATAACTGGTGAGGACCTCCTGAGGTCCTAAGTTTGTTTGTGTCCAGTGAACCTCTGGTCAGTGAGGTCACTGTTTGTAATCGCTTCTTCTGTGAGGCCTCAAGAACAGAAGACGTCTGCAAGGTCTTCTGTCCTAGTAAGCTGCTTTGAGTACCTCACAGTCTTCTTATCAGCTGAGTTATTTTTTACATAACCCTAATCACCCCCCTCTAGGGTTATTTCAGGCCCCATGTTGAACAATTTAAGAAGTCTCATGTTTGTTTACGCAATGTTAATTAAGTGAACTCATGTAACATCCACATTTCAAGTTGCGTTCACATGTGAGAACATTTAAGTAAATCATCATTACCCCTTCAATTATAGACTTAAACGTTGGATTGAGATGTTTTCACAATTACAGCTTACTTCAACTTCATTTTCGTAATAAAATGTCAACCAGGGCCGTGATAAGACCAATTCCTACTGCAGTAATCACAAGCTGTATAACTTAACAAGTTATAGGCTTATAGCCGTAATGCCGTAATGTGTAGAATAAAATACGAGCTAGTTGTCGATTTTATTGCATTGATAGTACGTGTGTTTAAATTAAAATAGGAAGTCAATTATTATTAACTTAAAATATGCCTCAAAACATGCGTGCTTTTCATATTTTTTGTAAAAAAATATGCACTTCGGTGTCATTACTTTTTTTTGTCTTAAAAAATAGCAGATAATAACAAAGGATAAATTGAATTTAACAAAAAATTAATATTATCAATTAGCTTATAACCTTGTACATTTTATTTACTTTCACCCTATATCCTAAATATACTTTTGAATAGTTGTAAAAGAAGATATATAGACATATATACCCAAGGCTTGGATATGTTTGGGGGATTACTGTATTTACCCATGTTGGGTTTTCGACATTGATTTGCTGGCCTTTCATTTCTCGCATAAACTTAATTTCACTGCTATCGAGTTAGAAAGGATGCATTATTCTTTACTCCCTTCATTTTTTTTATCTGTCACCTAGAAAATTGTGTTAAAAATTTTAACCGTTAATATCTTAATTTGTATAATGATTTATCATACAAAATTAATGTCATTAGATTTGTAATAAAAATACTATTATAAAAGTATAATATTATATTTTTCTATAAAGGTTTTATATTAGAAATTATTAATTAAAAATTGACACTGAAAATCGTAAATGACAAATAAAAAAGAACGGAGGGAGTAGTTGATTTACTGGCCTTTCATTTCTCACTGTTAAGAAAAATGCAGAAATTTAGTATGAGATTGAGTCATAAGGAAATAATAATAGCTAAAATAAGGAGAAATGATTTATGTGGCAAACCGAAAAACTTGGAGGAAAATCCATGGACGGCGACAATCAGAAAAACTTCACGGATCAAGATTAGAGGACAAAAGTGGTTTGAGTTTGATATTTATTTGTTTCAAAAATGATGTGTTCTGAACTATAAACTTACTAATCAAGTTAAATTTTACTTAAATTATTTTAAATGTTATATTTAAATATATTTAAATTGTTATAAATGTGTTTAAAGGTTATTACTACTTATAAATTATATAAAATTTATTTTTTTTTATTTGTATCTTTTTGTAAATAGCGGTGACAAAAAATCGAGTTCCGGTCAAATCGGGTTCGGACAAAATCTCCAAACTTAGACTCTTATCAAAATACAAATTTGGATATTTTGTGATGTCTGAACCCGGACCCGAATTATCCGAATTTGTATGAACTCAGATTTTTCGGAATATACGCAAACCTGAGATTACAGTAAACTCAGACACAATTTCAATATTTTGCCCGAATTTTAAGGTTGGAACATTGTCTGAATGTGTCCAAATCTGAATCTGAAACAAAATTCGGATGTCCAAATTTCTTACCCTAGACCCAGACTCGACTTTAGAATCGGACATGAACGGATTGTCCGAATTCAAAATTCGGATAAAAATTTGATGACCAAGCCCCGTTTAAAATCAAGTCAGAAAATTTGGGTATTCGGGACGGATGGATTTTTGCTGGCGCTATTTATAAATATAGTATTCTACATAAAATGCACATTCTCTATTAACATTGATGTGATTATGTTATAATTTACATTTGTAGATATAGCTAATGAACTAATTAATAACTATGTTCACTGGCGGATATCGGTCTTCTGATTAAAGGTGACTAATATAATATACTGTTATTTTATATGATCAACATAAAATTCATAATCTTTATTTCAAATTATACTAATTTATTAATTTTTTCCGACATTAACGGAGTCCGTGGCCACTGTCGACTTACCTACATATCCGCCAGTGAGGTTATTATTTGAAAAATATTATTTAAAATCATGAAAACTGAAATTATGAATAATTTATAATGGTTATTAACTATTTTCATTTAAGACCCTTATGATTGACCTGCTAATTTTAGTTTTGTTAGTGGACATACGATTGTATATTACTGGCTAGCACAACAATTTGACTTTAACAAACTGTACTTAACTTCTCTATAACGTCAATGTGTCTCAAATAATATATTTAAACTATAAATTTTTTAAACATATTTATAAAAACTATACCATTATAATTTAAAGAAATAAATTGAATAATAATACTTATGTTTACATATACAACCAAATATATTTGGACAATAAATTTAGAGTAGTTCGGGCAAGCATAAATATATTTTAGATTTATGTAATTGAAGTTTAAAATGGTTAATAATTATTGGGGTTAAAAAATATTGATGCATACATTGAACAAAAACCTCGCTCATATTTGTAAATTATTTCGATCCGGGGTCAACTAATTAGCTTGTGCTTGTGGTACACCAACAATATTCTTCCAACCATTTTAATAACTAACAGTGAACGTGCAATATATAGTCGACTCATAGAATATATTACATTTTACGGCGTCACATTATAACCTTGAGAAACCATTATAAATATGGTGCATTTTCCATCAATTTTGCACCACCCAAATCCTCAAATTCTTTAGAAGTTTGTTTCTCAGTAACTTTACAACTATAGTCTATACACACCATAGACATTAAAATGGCCAGCTTATTATCTCTTTCTTCTTCCTCCATGACCCTGTTGGCTATGTTTTACCTTCTTGCATCTTCCATGGGAACCTCGAATGCCCAGCTCACACCGGACTTCTATGCTACTACTTGCCCAAACTTATTCTCTGCCGTTGGATCGGTTGTTCAAAATGCCATCAGTAATGAACCTCGGATGGGGGCGTCCCTCCTTCGCTTGTTTTTCCATGACTGCTTTGTCAATGTACGTATACTTAGCTTCTCAAATTAGGGTTTGCCATTTAGGTATCTTGAAATTAATGATGTTTATTTTTTTAATTTCAATCTTTATATTCCAAAATGGAACACATGAGTATACGACTAACCTTATGGTTTTAATTTTAAAAGACTCGAAACAACGACATTTATTCTTTTAGCTTCACCTACGTCACATACAAACTATAAGATAAAAAATATATATTTTTAGAAAAGTGCTTGGGCTGAAAAGTAAAACTTAGAATACCTAGGTGCCTAATGAAAAAAAAAAAAAAACGATCAATTGGTCACGTACTTGCTAAATTGGTCACGTACTTGCATGCCATGAAATCCTAGCTATAGGCTAGGGTAGAGGTTTATTTTAATTTAACTTTTTCCTTTTTATATTTAAAATAAAATAAGAAATTGCTTTTCATATCCTAAAGGATTAGGTAAAATAAATTTTCAACTGGTACTTACCGTTTATCCCAAGCTAATTTTATTACACTGTGTTAGGGATGCGATGGATCGGTTTTACTTGATGACACATCAAGCTTCACAGGTGAGAAGACTGCAGTGCCTAACAATGGCTCACTAAGGGGGTTTGATGTTGTGGATCAAATAAAGACGGCGGTTGAGAATTCGTGTCCTGGCATAGTCTCATGTGCTGACATCTTAGCCATTGCTGCTAGAGATTCAGTCGTCATGGTATGATTATCACTCAATAGACTGCTAAAATCGACTACTTGCATACCACTAGTAATTTCATTACTGTTCGCCCATGTAATACAAGGCATATACATACATGTTTTAAATATTTGTACTTTTGTGAGAAGAATTGCCTAATTAATAATAATAATAATAATAATAATAATAATAATAATAATAATAATTTGAAGAAATGTTTGTGATGTAGCTTGGAGGACCAGGATGGAATGTGAAGTTGGGAAGAAGAGACGCAACCACTGCAAGTATATCAGCAGCCAACAACAACCTCCCAGCACCAACTTTGAACCTTAGCTCTCTCATCTCTAATTTCCAAAGCAAGGGACTTAATACCACTGATCTTGTTGCCTTATCCGGTTTGTTTTACTACATTGATATTTGTTGTTACTTTTCACATTTTTTTTCCAGTAATTCGTATATGCGATTGTTTAATCATAAATTTATTACAAGATGTATAATTTTTTTGGCGATTTTCTTTTACGTATATAAGGGTGTCTGACAATTTATTTGAGTTAGGGTGGACTCTGAGCGAGATTATATGTTAATAAATCATTAGTCACATTTGAATGAATGTGGCTCATTAGTTATGATAAAATATTGGAAAGGCTAACATGAAAAATATTTGTTCTAGGCGAAGTTTACTTAAAATGGTTTCATCCTAAAATTTGTGATTTTTTAATACTTAGTAGTAATTTTCTATATAAGAAGCTTAGTATGCATTGACCGCTTCGATAAATACGAATGACGCACGAATCAAGTAAACCTCCTATATCAGACATATAACATATTCTAGACGCCTTTTTTGAGAATGTTTGAATAATTATGGGTGCATCGTTTGTAGGAGCGCACACAATCGCGCAAGCGAGATGCACAACCTTCAGGACACGCATATACAACGAGAGCAACATCGACACCACGTTTGCCCAAGAACGGCAGGCAACTTGCCCAAGCGCCAGTGGCTCGGGGGACAACAATTTGGCACCCTTGGATGTCCAAACCGCGAACTTTTTCGACAACAACTACTTCAAGAATCTAGTCAATCAAAAGGGTCTCCTCCACTCTGATCAGCAGTTGTTCAGCGGTGGGTCCACCAATGCTCTCGTTCAAACCTACAGCAATAACCCTGCATTATTCGGTGCGGACTTTGTGACTGCAATGATAAAAATGGGGGACATTAGCCCCCTCACTGGGAGCAATGGCGAGATTAGGACCAATTGCAGAAGGATTAATTAATTAACCATGGCTGTTAATTAACTCGTATCAGTTTGAGTTGTTTAATTGTGTGTAATGGCTTCATTTCTACTTTGTGGTGTTGTCAAATGCAGAAGAAAGTGTGCTTGTGATAGTATTAAGCTCAGCTTCTTGTTAAATACAGAAGATTGTATGTATAATTAGAACTTGGAATGTTGTCCCGAGTCTATCTTGTTTATCTACTTTTCCTTTTCTTTTAGTTTAGCTTTCTATCAAATGCCTGATGAAATTTTACTATTAGAAGCACACGCTAATGATTTAGGTAATACCGTGATACGAGTACTACCTCCGTCTTCAAATGAGGGTCAAATTTTCTAACTAACTCGTCCATTTTTATTTATCAATTTTACAATTTTAATGATTAAAATACACATGTTACCCTTATTAATGATGCATTGAAAGTCTAAAAGAAAACTTAAGAAGTGAAAAGTTTATACTAAGTCAAAAGAATATACTTGTCCAAGTAGTATAATTTTTTCAGTCAATTTTTTAGAAATATTATACTTATAAAATTAGTTAGCATGACACTTAATAAGGGACAGAGATATCTTAGAAGTTAACCCACCCTTAATCAGAAAAGCCCAGCCCATAATCATATAACGGGCTTGGAAAAGGGGAAGTGGGCCAACCAGGCCCACACACATGACATTAATGAAGCAGACAAGTCAAATATTATGCACTTGATTGATTGGAAATAAAGAAATAATCTACGCAAAATCGGCGCCTTCCATCAGCAACTTAATTGCATTCAATCCTACCAAATGTAATGTTAATTTACTTCAAAACAACAGTATAAGCTTGACATAAATGGACCAAGTCTTTGTCGTTTATTATCAGTGCACATATTCCTTCAAACAGCCTTTTTTGATCTTCAATTTTTTTCTTTTTTTTTTTTTTTTGTGGCTGACACTGACAGGCCACGAAAATTCTTATTAGCATAACTGAATCCACAAATGTGGGAGAATACAAAATCTTGTTTAGCTGGACTTTACTTGGTATAATATACATCTTAGAGAGATGGATTGCTGATATATCAAGGTTATAATGTTATTTCGGCTCTGTTCTTTAGCTAGGTTGGATATAATTCTCCCAATTTAACTTAACTTATCCAAACTTATCAAAATCTAACATAATTCCCCAAAAAAACATCATAACTTATCATGACTTATTCCAATTTATCCATACAAACCTGAAAATAATCTAACCAAAGAACAGAGCCTTCACTTTTAAATGTCATCAGCCTCGTCCCTTACGTGCAATTTCCTTTTGGTTGTTGTTGCTGAAGTTTTTGAGTCATTATGGCTTCAACTTTGTCAAGTGCAAACACAATGATAACAAGAATAAGTCATTTAAAATTATATACGCAGTTTTCATTGTCGTGTAAAATAAAATCAACAATAACAAGAATAACAGCAACACAGTAGAGATTATTGACATATATAAATGGGAAATTACCCTTCTATAACTATAGGATCATATAATTATAAATTGCATAAATTTATACTTTTATCCATTATTTTTTATATTTCAAAAAATCGCCTAAAATAAGCTTAACGAAAGGGGTTGGTTCAATTAGGGTGTCATTTGTGCTCATCGACGTAATCTTTACATATTAAGCTTCTTGTAATTGAAAATTAATACTTAATATTAAAATAACAGTGTCAAAATTTATAAAAAAATATCAATTTGTTAAAAGGAAAAATACATAAATAATATTTTGAAATAAGACTCGTATCATCACCCTAATCTCAATAATTATATCTGCACATAAAATGAAACATGCGAAGTCACAATCATTTTAGTGCACTAATTAATACTAGCTAGTAACGCCGTTTGAATTGTCTTATTTAGAGAGTATTCAAAAGGAGAATGCAAGAAAATGTCTTACACATTTATTTTGATGGGACCCTATAATATCACCTTGAGTAGGCTTTTTCAAATACACTACTACTATAAAATCCCATGCATTATCATGAAGTTTGATACAAGCACACCTTCAAGTTCTTTAGTTAATATTTACTTGTCTTCTCTGACAAGTATTTGTTAACTAACAACAATTTTTGAAGAGCTAATTAACTATGGCTTCCTCTAATAAATTTTCCTCTTCCTTCATTTTCTTCTTGCCCATGGTTTACCTTCTAGTGTGTTCCGTTGGTAGATCGAATGCCCAACTGTCGACGGATTTTTATTCGAGCTCATGCCCACAAGTCTTCTCCACGGTGCTACCTGTGGTGCAGGCTGCCATCAAGCAAGAGGCTCGGATGGGCGCTTCTCTCCTTCGCCTTCATTTTCATGATTGCATTGTTAATGTACGTTAGTAAACTTTATCTTTGTTTAATTTTTCACCTTAAGTACTTTTTCATGACTAAATGAAGCCTTTGTTTCTCCTTTCTTAACAATGTATCTTCATTGCAATTTTTTGTTTTCACTTGTTCTAAAAACATATATTATGATTTCAATTAGGGTTGTGATGGATCAGTTTTACTTGACGATACAGCAACCTTCACTGGTGAGAAGACTGCAATTGCTAACAATAATTCACTTAGGGGCTTCGACGTTATAGACCAAATAAAGACAGCAGTTGAAAACGCATGTCCTGGGAAAGTTTCTTGTGCTGATATTCTAGCCATTACAGCGAGGGACTCTGTTGTCACAGTAAGTGAAATAGTAATATATAACTAATGAGAATCAAAATGTGTTGGTTAATGCGCACTCCATCATAAGTTTAAGAGCCATTTTCTACAAAACATAAATAAATATTCCTCAGTCTAAGATGGATTACAATTTTCAGTACACAGTTTTACATGCAAATGCTTGACATACCAATTGTTCATCTATTTGTGTTATTCTAGCTCGGGGGCCCAACATGGAACGTGACACTAGGAAGAAGAGATGCAACGACGGCTAGCTTAACAGATGCCAACAATGACATTCCAAACCCCAGGTCCAATCTCAGTCAGCTCATCGCAAACTTTACAAATGTTGGCCTTTCCACCACCGATCTTGTTGCTTTATCCGATATGTCTCACTAATCTTCACATACAAACTTCAACAATAAACTTAAACTTTTGGTTGATTTGATTTTCAATTTGAACAATAAGCAACATAATAACTATATTGTATGTAGTTACATTTTCAATCTAATTAAGGTTTTGGAATGAATGAATCAACATAGGAGCTCACACAATAGGGCAAGCAAGGTGTCTCAATTTCAGGACACGCATATACAATGAGAGCAACATCGATGCTTTATTCGCAGCAACAACGCAATCGAACTGCCCATTGGCTAGTTCAGGGGACAACAATTTGGCTCCTTTAGATATCCAAACCTCTACTACTTTTGACAACGACTACTTCAACAACCTCATAAATCAAAAGGGACTTCTACATTCTGATCAACAGTTATTCAGCGGTGGGTCCACCAACAATCTCGTTCAAACCTACAACTCCAACCCTAGCCAGTTTAACACCGACTTTGCAGCTAGCATGATCAACATGGGAAACATCAAGCCCCTTACTGGTTCCAATGGCGAGATTCGGACCAACTGTAGGAAGATTAACTAAATTAAGGACGTGATTTGATCATGATCAAACTTTTGTTGGGGTGTTGGGTATTTTAGTAAATAATAAGCAAACACGCAGCCAAGATGTTTGTTTGAAATTTCTTTTTCCATTTTTTAGAGTTTAATATTTGTTTTACTGGTGTAGACTATGGATGATCAATGTAAGGAAGTAAGTCAAATGAATTTACAAGTTTGTTTTATTGAGAAATCTGTGTCATTTATGTGCATGCATTGCTGTATTTAAGATAATCTTTTGTACATATAATAATAATGTATAAATTTCTCATGGAAAGAAAAAAAAAAGTTGCAACCAAACTAACAAGAGGTGATAACCTTAGCAATGAAGATCTTCCAAATTATCCACCAAGGTTTAATATTTATGGAAACAAAAAAAAATCACGTGTAAAATTTACAAGGTTGATAAGTTATAGTTATCGTTATGTCATGGATAATTTGGTACTTAACTTTTATCCCCCAACTTTGGCACTGCCGCCGCCCGTAAGGCTACCATAGAGCATGTGTTTAGTAATAGCCTATTGAATGGCTTTTTGGGTATAAATGACTGTTTGAGGTTCATTGGTCGTTTTGACTTTATTAAACAACCATTTAAAGACTTAGATAAACGGTCTTTTGTAATAATTATTTTGTTCCTGTTGGAGCCCAAGAGGGGGGTGAAGTTCACAATTAAGATGTACATATCAGGTAGGACGTTAGAGCAAACTTCCTTGGTTTCAAACCAAGGATCAAAACACAGTGTAACTGAAATACCTCATTAGATTTATAACAATCAAAGAACAAGTTACACTTACAAAACAAAACAAGAAGTAACAGCCCGAAGGCAGTTATTGATAGGATCACTGACCAAGACTGAATGTCCTAGACTTAGGCGATTTGGAACATGATGGATTACATTGAAGCACAAACTCACACAACCTTAGTCCGTCAAGGCTCTGCTACACATCATCTCTCCACCACATGTGGACACAACGAATGCTCACCAAAGTCCTTGGCTATCCCTTCACCAGAGGTCCTTTACTGGCTACCTTCACCACCGATCCATTAACTACACATTCAGAAAACCCACCAGATTTCTCACTCCGCGATTACTTTCGTGGAATCGCCTAAGTCTTCAATCTTCAAGTCTCCTATTTATATTAGAGGCTTGATAGTTGTTTAGGATGGTAGCCGTTGAAAACAAGATTTCCTTCTTTGCTCACTACTTCACCTTCCTTCTTTGCTGCTGATTTTCTTTCGTTCTTCTTGGAGATTTCCCAATCTTCTCTTCCTTCTATTTTTCTTGTTGATTTGTTTCCTTATGTCTTCCTTATGATTTATATATGCAAATAAATCACACAATCAGAATATATATTATATAATTAGAATATATAATCAGACTATATAATATAAGGCAACTTCCCTTTTCCGGATTTTGGCTTTCATCAAAATTTAAGGTCCTTCACGGATGCGCGGTGAAAGGCCTTGACCCTGTCTTCAACAGTTCCAAAAAGTCATTCGTCGATCAACTGAACTTTTACCTATTGCAAATTGCTATTTGGCTTAAACATAGATGTAAACATAGTTATTAAAATTCTGATCCGGATCAACGATTCTACAAGTTTACGATCCAAAAATCCTCCATCGATCTAACTCTTACTAGGATCTTAAAGTAGTGAGAATCGTACGATCCAGATTTTTTCTAAATATTATCTATTAGAATCGCAATACGATTCTACGATCATGCGATTTGATCCACGATCCTACCTGATCAATTTGATAATGTTTACGCACAATATAATCTTTAAAATTTTGTCATAACAATTTAAATTTTGTATTGAAATTATCAGTTGATATACAATTTAACGTATTGTTTCACTACTAGTGAATAAAATGTTAAGATTTTAACTATCATAGAACGGGTTTTTTTGCATTTTGGACCTTGAAGTAAAGGAGTATTTAATTTCTGAGCCCTTGATTTTCATTGTTTATTTTTGGGACCCCAAAGTTTATGGTTGAATAAAAAGGGACCTTAAAGTTTGTAGTTTGAAAAAAAAAGTTTGTGTATTGTTTTTCTTTTTCTTTCCATGTTTGAATTTATCTTCTGATTAACGTCAAACTTCAGGACTAAGGTTAAAACTGATATTAAAGTTGTAATGCACCTCTCTTATTCATGACGGAACTAATTAGACCCTGCTGTAATACACATCTCTCATTCATGTCGTAAATACTTAGACCCTGGGTACTTCAGGGTCTAATCGAGATATAAATTCAAACATGAGAAGAAATAGAAAAACAGTACACAGACCTTTTTTTTCAAATTACAAACTTTAAGATCATTTTTTATTAAAACATAAACTTTAGGGTCCCAAAAAATAAACAATGAAACCAAGGGTCCAGAAATTAAATACTCCTATACTTCGGGGTCCAAAATACAAATAACTCATCATAGAACTTTACTTGATATTTTCTTATTGTATTAAAATCTTACGATCCTCGATCCGATTCTACGATTCTAATCCTAACTACGCCCATCGATCCTAACTAAGATCCTGATTCTAACAACATTGCATGTAAACGACAAAAACGACCCAACTTTAGCAATAGAATGCTATTTAATTATTATGACATGTACATATCCTTATTCTACTATACGTACCTTCACCTATTAAGACTAGTTTAATAGCTTTTTTTATATATTGAAAACACGAATTACAATTTATGAAACGTAAGAAAATAGGAATTTTTGTATTAATTTTATTTTTCTAAAAAAATACTTAGAAATATAAACATAATTACAACTTAGAAATAAAATCATACAAAAATAAATAACATAATATGGTCATGAGCGTAAAAGAAATTTTATCAACTTTCATAAAATATGAAATATATTTTTTATTATAAAGTATAATTAAAATTTAAAAAATTATAATTTTCGCTAGCATCTTACTCCTATTTGTTAAGAGTGAACAAAGTTTAATCTTTAATCCATAAATCTAACTAATTTATAAAAAAAAAAAAATCATAACTTATCCAATCCATCCACACCTATCCAATCCAATCCCAACCTAACTATCCCAACCTGATCTCAGCCAATCCAAAGAACATATAGAATTCTTGTTCGCATGATAAAAAAAATTATAACTTCTGGTTGCAGAAACATCATGGAATGAGCATTGAAATTCCGCTCAAACAATTTCTCCTTCTTTTACGTGTTCTTAATAGCCAATATCTAGTTATTTGCACAAAAATGTAAGAGCCCTTTTAGATTACCCTTATTAAAGGCCATATTCTTTTTGAGTGTAGGGAAGGCGTCGGTAAGGTAATGAAAGGTAAGTAAAGTAACGACAAATATTACATCACTTATTTCTTTTTTATTTTTAAATAAATTATCTGAGTTGAGTAAAAAAAAATTTAAATATAAATTCTCTAAAAGTGTAACTCTGTTCTTTTGGATGATAATGTAAGGTAAGACAGTGTACAATTTTACTTACCTTGCAAAAGACAGTATCCTAAAATCCAAAAAAAAAGTTGAATTAGGTTACATACTTCAACTAGCGTTGGCAAAATTTTGTCAGATTTGAACAGTCAAACTTGTCCAACCTGAAAAATCTCAATTTAATTGGTCTAAACTCGATTTGACATTGACCGAATATTCGGGTGTATTTTATTTTTTTCTATGGTCCATATCAAACATGGACTCAAATTTAGTTTCATCTGAATTGTCTCACTTGGACCAACCCCAAAAAACCGGATTCAAAGACCAATTACTCATTCTAATTCTGACGTTGGCTTAATTTGACCAACCTAAATTTACTCGAATTCAAATTTTTGTCAGTGCCACTTTCAATCTCCATAACTCAAAATAATGAGTACAAAAGAAAAAGAAAGAAAAACCCACACAATTGTCCATATGGCCTTTACTTAGGTTGATTACTTCCTGCCCAAACTGAGAAAAGCCGACTATGATTCTAGGGTTTATGACCAAGAAGGACGGCCCATGAAGTAAAATGACCAGTTGGTCTTGGGCAGACACTTAAGTCCCAATTTACCATTAATGATGGACCCCACGAAGCTGACTCAGCTCCCCATTTCACTCCTCAATCTCTCTCTACGAAAAACAGAGCACAAAACTTGATTGCATTAGGTTGATTATTTCCAGCCAAAACTGAGAAAAGTCTACTATGAAACACATCCAATATTGGGTTCAGCTATGAACCCCAACAAAAAGGGATTTTGGACATCAATAATACCAACTTTTGGGGTATTGGATATTAATAATACAAACTATTTTCTTGGACACTAGCAGTACGAACTTTTGACGTATTTTCCTCTAACAGTACACCGTCGAATCATTATGGCTTTAACTCATCGAAAAGATGACGTGGCTCCATAATATGTGACATGGAAGGCATGTTAGTGTGCACGTCAACATTTTCTACCCAACCTCCGCCTTCCACGTCACACATCATGGAGCCACGTCATCTTTCCGATGAGTTAAAACTATAACAACTCGGTCGTGTACTGTAGGAGGAAAATAGGTCGATATTTGGTACTATTAATATCCAAGAAAATAGTTTGTATTATTAGTCTCCAATACCCCAAAGTTGATATTATTAACATCCAATAATCCCAACAAAAAAGAACACCCAATAGGCCCATACATGTGGGTACTATACCAGGTAAGTGTAGATTTTAAATTGGAATTAGACACCCCATTTATATTTTTATTCTTAATTATATTGCATAAGTATAATATTATATATAAATTATATAAATTTATTTTTTTTATTTATAAAAAAAGAGGTAATATATTAATGGATGGACTGATTTGATGAGGGTTTTTACTATTATCACTGTCATGTCGCATTGTCGCCTTTCTAGTGAATCATTATCATCTAAAAATAATAAGGGTCAAAGTTGCTCACCATTAACAAAATTGTAAAATTCAAATTATTTTTTTTCCATTATCTTTAATTTTTATTCACATTCTCTCACTACTCACATCTTGGTATATAAAAAACTACCTTGAAAAATAATGTTAATTAATTGTATGGATAATTTGTTTTCAAAAAACGACTAACAGGTCCCTATATTTTGATTTAATTATTTTAAGGGCTCTATATTTTAAAAATTATTGTGGGGTGACATTACTTTTGTTGTAATAATTTATTGGTGATATTCATACCAATTTTCCAGTCTAAAAAATAAAAATGCGTGAAACAATGATTTTTGTATTTAAAGTTGTTTTAAGTGAAGTCAACTATCATTTTAGGCCTTAATGTTTAGGGTTAGTCAAAGATACATAAACCTAATCAACAATAAATACTGCAATTAATGCTTTGTTCGCCAGAAAATCGATCGGAATGTTCCTCAGAAATAATTACAGTAAAGATAATGTCACATCACAATTATTTATCAAACTACATGGCTCTTAAAATAATTACATCAAAATATGAACATCATTTAGTCACTTTTTGTAGTAATTTTTTTAGTTTAACTTTGATTCGGAACAGAGGAAGTAATTAAGGTTGAACCACCCCGATTAGAACAGCCCATCCTTAACATCAGATAACGGGCTTCGAGGTGGACCAACCCGGCCCACACACAACACCTCCTTAATTAATTAATTAAGCTGACAAGTCAAATATTATGCACTTCCTTGATTGGAAAGAATCAATTATTAATCCTCTCGCAAAAGCAAAATCATCGACGGCTTTCATTTGCAAGTAGCACCTTTTGGTTGTATTCAATAATTCAAATTACTAGTATTTGGAAACAAGAGCATAAGTTTGACCTAAATGGACGAAGTCTTTTGTCGTTTATTATCATGCACAAACACAAATCCCTTCAAACGGCCTCCTTTGAACTTTTCTTTATTTTTATCAGGATCATAGACCAAGAACATTCTTATTATCATTATTAAATCCATGAAATGTTAGAAAAATAAAAAGTCACGTTTGGCTGGACTCTAACCCTATTCTTTTTGAATGTACGGAACATGTAGGTAAGGTAAAATGAAGTTAAATAAAAAAACGGTAAATAAAATGATAAAGGTACATAAATGTTACAACACTTATTTTTATTCAATTTTAAATAAATTATGCGAATTGAATAAAAAATTTTTAATATAAATTATTTAATAGTATATATAATTCTATTTTTTTCAATAATCTGATAAAGTAAATTAAAATTAGGTAAAATAAGATAAGGCAAAATACAATTTTACTTAGGATATAATGTTATCTTACTTATCATTGCAATTTGCAAACAGTCTCACTCCTTGTGAGTTTATCTGGTGTAATTTATGTATGCTCAATATTACAGTGGTGACTTATTTGAGTATCAAATCATGATATCAAGCTATATATGATCAATCATCTTACTTGTGATGATTATAGAGTAGGACTAACAATGAGCCAAATCGAACCGGAGCTTGGCAGGTTCAAAGTTCGACTTGTGAATTATATTGTAAGTTTCTAGCTTCGTTCGTCAAGGCGCATGAGCCCAGACTTTAATGAGCATATACGTTATTCATAGTTATTCATTCTATTAACCTACAAAGTGATCAAATAAAATATTGACTTTTAGAATAGAAAATAGTTTTAAAAAAAACATGATTTGTAACAAAGTCAAATAATGACATAATATTAAAAATTAATTAAAACAAAAAAAACAACTATGGGATGAAAGATAAAGTAACTTTATAACAATAATGACAATAATTTATGATTATAGATGTACAATATATAAAAATGGTCAATCAAAATTATAAGTTCCATGAACACGGTAATTTAACTTTTCAAATTGTACCATGCATCAACCCTAACATATGTCCTCTAATTTTCTCTGCTCATTAACCTTACGAGATTCATGACCCGAACTTTCCTGGGCTCGGCTTGGCTCGCTTATATGACGAGCTCGAGCCCGACCTTATTTTGAGTTGAGCCCCAAAAACATCCAAGACAAAATGGGATAGTCGTTTTCACAATCCACATACGACATGATCTGAGAAAGTTCTTAGATAAATTAACAAAATAAATCTAACAACTATAATTTTCATTTTTTTTTAAAAATTTCTAACCTTTATATATTTTCTTTATACACGATCTCAGGATACCCTATTATCTTCTCCCAAAAAGATATCTTAGTGAGATATGCAATGTCCTTATTTCTTCTTCCGACGTGAAACTTTCCTAGGTTTATGCACGACAATATATAGCGTAGTTACTCACACGAGAATCCGAATTAATTTAGTATTTTTTATTGTTGAAAGGATACACTTATAGTGGTTGTCAATCATGACAACCACCCTAAGTAAAATAAATCTTAGTTGTACATATGTCAAGTTTTATCTTAATGATTAACTTTTTTATTTAACATAAATTGTAAAATACATTTTTTTAAATTTTAGTTTATTTTAAAATATTTTAAAATAAATATTTTTCAAAATATGCTTGTTTACTAGGCAAAAACTTAGAGTTAAGGTATTTAAATTTTAGAAAATTTTGTAAAAATTTTCTTAATTAAGAAAATATATTTAATAATGTTGTACTAAATTAAAAAAAATAAATGCGAAGATAAAAGTTGACACATATATGGATAAACATTATTTTGATTGTGGTGGTTGTCATGATTGACAACCACTCTAAATTTTTCCATTGTTGAAATATAAAAAAAAGTACTATATCCAATCAATTTGTTAATACTTTATAGATTCCAAATAATCCAATTCGTATTGTTAATCGCTAATAATTATAACCATGTGAAATAAAACAAGCCAAGTCACATTCATTCCGATGCACTTACACTAATGCAACTTGAGTTATCTTTTTAAGATAGTATTCAAAACAAGAATGGAGGATATAGTCAAATGCATTTATTTGCATGGGACCCTATCATACACCTTGTACGTGTAAGCTTCTTCAAACACGACTACTATAAAATGCCATGCATTATCGTCAAGCTTTATACAATCACACCTTCAAGTTCTTTAATCAATACTTACTTGCCTTCTCTACCAAGTATTCGATCAATACATTGATTAACAGCCATTCTTAAAAAGCTAAATTAGCTATGGCTTCCTTTAATCCATTTTCTCCCTCCTCCATTGTCCTCTTTGCTATGGTTTACCTTCTAGTATGTTCCATTCAAAGCTTGAATGCCCAACTAACGACAGATTTTTATTCGAGCTCATGCCCACAAGTCTTATCCACAGTGCTACCCGTGGTGCAGGCTGCCATCAAGCAAGAAGCTCGGATGGGAGCTTCTCTGCTTCGTCTTCATTTTCATGATTGCTTTGTCAATGTACTTGACTATAAATTTAATTTTGTTTTTCATCTTATTTTTCAAGGATTAAACGTACAAAGCCTTTGCTTTTGCGTTCTTAATAATGTGTCTTTGTTGCAGTTTTCTTACCTTGTTCTAAAAACGTTTATTATTGTTCTGATCAGGGGTGTGATGGATCAGTTCTACTTGATGATACAGCAACCTTCACCGGCGAGAAGACTGCAGCTCCTAATAATAATTCACTTAGGGGATTCGACGTTATTGACCAAATAAAGACCGCAGTTGAAAACGTGTGCCCTGGTGTGGTTTCCTGTGCTGATATTTTGGCAATTACGGCTAGGGACTCTGTTGTCACGGTGAGTGAAATAGTAACAAATAACAATTGTAGTGAATAGGTTAATGCATGCTACATCAATCTAAAAACTATACTCCATTAAGAGTTTAAGTGCCCTTTTTTATGAGACGTAAATAAGACTCTTCAAATATGCAATGGACGTGATAAAAAAAAATTATGATGGGCTATAGGTTTGAGTGTATTTTTTTACATACAAGTGCTTGACATAGTTATTAATCATCTTTTTGCCTATGTTATTTTAGTTGGGGGGACCAACATGGAACGTGACGTTGGGAAGAAGAGATGCAACAACAGCTAGTCTAACAGATGCCAACAACGACATTCCAAACTTCACGTCCGATCTTGCTCAACTCATCCAAGACTTTAAAAATGTCAACCTTTCCACCACTGATCTTGTTGCTTTATCCGGTACGTCTCACTTATATTTAGGGATTTCAGCGGTCAACTTAAACTTTCAGTTGAGTTGATTTTTAAATAAGAAACAATATATGACTTTATTGTTAACTTTTGGTTGATGTTGTCGCTAGTACATATATAGTTATATTCAGTCTAATGAACGTTTTGAAATGAATGAATCAACACAGGAGCTCACACAATAGGGCAAGCAAGGTGTGTCACTTTCAGAACACGCATATACAACGAGAGCACCATCAATGCCTCCTTCGCGACAACAACGCAATCGAACTGCCCACTGGCTAGTTCAGGGGACAACAACTTGGCTCCTTTAGATATCCAAACCCCTACTACTTTTGACAACGACTACTTCAACAACCTCATAAATCAAAAGGGACTTCTACATTCTGATCAACAGTTATTCAGCGGTGGGTCCACCAATGCTCTCGTTCAAACCTACAACTCCAACCCTAGCCAGTTTAACACCGACTTTGCAGCTAGCATGATTAACATGGGGAACATCAAGCCCCTTACTGGTTCCAATGGCGAGGTTAGGACCAATTGCAGAAAGATTAATTAAATTAAGGAGATCATATAATCAAACTTTTGTTTAAGGGTGGGTTTTTTAGTAAACAATAAGCAAACAGACAACCAAGATGTTTGTTTGGGAAAAAAAAAATCCATTTTTTAGAGTTGAATTTTTTGTTATATTACTGGTGTAGATGATCAATGTAAGAAATATATCAAATGAATATACAAGTTTGTTTTATTGAGAAATCCATATCATTTATATTCATGCATTGCTGTATGGAAAATATTATGACCAATTGAGCATAAATTAAACTAAACTCGTTTGTTCATACAATATTATATAAGTTTTCTTTAGGGAAAAGTTTACTTCTACAAGTGGAAACAAACTAACAAACTAACAAAGAGGTGATACATAGTCAAGATGGTAACTATGTTGGATAATTTTAAGTGTATGATAAGTTTAATGATTCGGTTTTATCTAAGTTAACTTATAAGATGGACTAATGGGTTCAAGGAAAAGTCGGGTAGACTTTTCTGGACCTAATTGCCCCTATCAAGGGTAACAAAGGTATGTGTTACTAAGCAAGGAGGTAACTTTGATAATATTTAACAGTTTTATGCATGGATAGTTTAAACATGCTATCATACATTTTATGAGTGGATAATAATAAATTAATTGATTTATTATCTAAATTATCCAAAGATGACAAGGATAAATCTCATCCATATCCACCCTATCCAAGTGCCTCTTCATGGCTTATAAATAGGTGGATATGATGCTATTTCAAAATGATGTCAAATGGTCCCAAGCCTAAGAGTGTCATTTCCAAGTGGTTGACATAGGATTCATCATATTCATTTCAATAAGAATCTCATCCCCTTGGCATTTGAATTGGTGGCCACAATCTTCAAGGTTGACATGAGAGTTTGAGTCTAAGTTCCTACAAAGTAAGTATTTTATCCTGCAGATTATATGAGGCAGTTATATAAGTCGAAGGGTAGCGAATGTATACCTTCGACTCACTTAAATACCCGAGTAAATTCTCGAATTTACATCAACAATCTTCGATTCATATACGATCAGGTTTGAATCGAGACATGACAAGATCAAAATAAGTACCGGAGATATTCTGGCCAAGTTTGATGCATGTATGGAGTTGGCCGATTAAATCAAGATCATGACAACTCCTTGGTTTAAGACAAAGCAGTCGTGCACTGATCTTCGAGTATGGGTGCATACATTGAATAAGATAAGTAATTAATTAATTTTTATTAATTTGTTAATGACGATCATGCAATACATGCTCTGATGATTCAAGTTTTAAGTCCATCATTGATATGTGAATACACGACTCCATGTTTGCATGCTTTATTGGTGACTAGGAATGGATTAAGTCTCTGATTTGGGTTGTTTAAAGAGAACTTAATGACAAGTTTGTGCAAGATATTAATTCTGATAAGTTCTAAGTGTTGATTCCAGATAAGTTTGTTCTCTACTATCTTCGTCCTATTATATTTGTCTATTTATCTAATTTGAGAAGATCAATGCATATTGGAAATTGAGGCGAAAAGTTTATAATCTATTTATGGTAAACTGGGACTTAAGTGTCCGCCCAAAACCAACTGATTATTTTGCTTCATGGGCCGTCCTTAGTCATTAACCCAATTGCGTTCAGCTATGAACCCACCAGAAAATAACACCCAATAGGCCCATACATATGAGCACTATAGTATACCAGGTACGTATAGAATTTTTAATTGGAATTAGACAACGAATTTATATTTCTAATTCATAACAAAAAAAATATTGCATAATTATAATATTATATACAAATTGCATAAATTTATCTTTTTATTTATAAAAAAAGTGAGCTAATATATATAATGAATGGATTGATTTGATGAGGGTAAATTTTTTATTCGTTATTTATTTTTATTATTATCACTGTCACGTCATTTTTCCCCGCCTAAAAATGATAGGGGTCAAAGACTTAAAGTATTGTTCATCTGTAACAAAATTGTAAATTCAAATTAATATTTTTTTCTAGTACCTCTAAAATATGAACTTTTTTTGTTCAATTTTCCTAAACTAATTATAAGCTTATTTACTTACTCCTTCAATCAACAAAATCGATATCAAAGAGCACTCTTAGATCAACTTGTAATTATTAATCTCTCCGTTCCATATTAATTCATACTTAAACTAAATTTTTTTATTTCGAAGTAATTGTCACTTTCCATTTTCTAATATCTAATTTAATTATTTTAACTTTAATAATTATGTTAACTTTTTACTTTTTCAATCAATAAAAATTATTTCTATTCACATTCTCTCACTGTTTACGCCTTAATACGCAAAAAAAAAAAGTTGAAAAATAGTGTTATTCAATTATGTCAGTAATTTTTTTAGTTAAACTCTTACTACGTGCAAAATTATAAAATATGTCAATTAATTCAAAACGGATGGAGTAATTAAGGTTGAACCTCTCTGATTAGAACAGCTGAACAGCCCATCCTTAAATCAGATAACGGGCTTCGAGGTGGACCAACCGGCCCACACACACAACACCTTAATTAATTAAGTAGACAGGTCAAATATTATGCAGTTCCTTGTTTGGAAATAAGGAATTAATTATTAATCCACGCAAAAGCAAAATCATCGACGGCTTTTAGTTAGCAAGTAGCACCTTGATTGTATTCAATCATCCAAATTACTTCCAATCAACAGCATAAGTTTGACCTAAATAGACGAAGTCTTTTGTCCTTTATTATCATGCACAAACACAAATCCCTTCAAACAACCTCTTTTGAACTTTTCTTTATCTTTATGATCAGGATGATAGACCAAGAATATTCTTATTAGCATTATTAAATCCATGAAATGTTGGAAAATAAAAAGTCACGTTTGGCTGGATTCTAGCCCTGTTCCTTTTGAATGTACCGTTAGACGTAAGGTAAAATAAAGTTAACGAACAATAAAAGTATATAAATGCCACGTCATTTATTTTTATTTATTTTTAAATAAATCTACGAGTTGAAGGTAAGTTAAGATAAGGTAAAGTAAAGTAAGACAAGGCAGAATACAATGTTACTTACCTTACAATCATAAATGAGGATATAATGTTATCTTACTTAATTATGATTGCAATTTGCAAACAATCTCGTTCCTTATGAGTTTATCTAGCTTGTGTAATTTATGTATGCTCACTAATACAGTGCATTGTAATTTATTTGACTATCATATCATGATATTGAGCTATAAGATCAATAATCTTACTTGTAATGATTGTAGAGAAGGACTAACAATGAGCCAAGCCAAACATGAACTTGGCAGGCTCGGGGTTCGATTTGTGAGTTATATTGTAAGTTTGTAGCTTGGTTTGTCAAGGCGCATGAACTCGAACTTTTACTGGCAACATATTTTACTTATAGTTACTCATTCTATTAGCTTACAAAGTGATCAAATAAAATATTAAATTTTGGAAGAGAAAATAGTTAAAAAAAAGATGATTTGTAACAAAGTCAAATAATGACATAATATTGAAAATTAATTAGTCGAAAAAATAATTATAGGATGAAAAATAAAGTATCTTTATAACAATAATAAAAATAATTTTTGATTGTGGATTTATAACATATATATACAAAAATGGTCTATCAAAATTATAAGTTCCAATTTATGTGAATGCAGTAATTTAATTTTTCAAATTGTACCATCAGCCATAACATATGTCGTCTAATTTTCCCTACTCGCGAACCTTATGAGATTCACAAGTCAAACTTTCTGGGCTCGGCTAGGCTTGCTTATATGACGAGCTCGAGCCCGAGCTTATTTCAAGTCGATCCCCGAAAACATCCAAAACAAAATTGTTAGGAAAGTGTCCTAAAATCACTCAGTTTCTTGATCCCACAATTATTTGTTTCCTAATTGTATTAGGATTTTATTTAGGTTTCCTTATTATGTTAGGTTTCCTAATTGTATTAGATTCTAAATCTAATTGGAGTGGGAGTCAAGGTAGGTTTATAGGGAACTTTCCCTATAAATAGTGGGTCTAGTTCGCCTTGTTTTATGTGGCCAAGTTTGGGGGCACCTCTTGCGGGAGGAGGTGTATTCTGATATTCAGAGATTTCGTATTTCCAATGGTGAGAGAAGTTTTGTTGAGAGTTTCGGGTGGATCTCTTTCGGTGTTTGAGATCTTTGTAATACTCTCTTTGTTGGATCTCAGGAGGAGATCGTTCGTTGTATTCTCTACCAATAGTGGATTCGTTTGTGCTTGTGCCACCCATGGTTTTTTCCCGATTTGGGTTTCCACGTAAAAAATCTTTGTGTCCCCTTTATCTTGCACTAAATTAACTTTTCTCGATATCAAATAGTCATCTTATTTTCCGCTTCCGCTGATTACGTCGCTCTTATTAAAAACCCTAACAAAAATAGGAGAGTCGCTCTCACAATCCATGCGACAGGATCTGAGAAAATTCTTAGATAGACCATCATCTGTCTAGCAAGATAAACATAAAAACTATAATTTCATTTTTTTATTTCTCATCTTTATACATTTTCTTTATACACGAAGCCTGGACTCCCCCTTATCTTCTCCCTAAATATGAAATTTGAAATGTCCTTATTTTTAAATCTACGACCCCCTATTTCCTTTTTCGATGTGACACTTTCCTGGATTTATACATGACACAAAACGCAATTACTATACTCACACGAGAATCCAAGTCAATTTTGTCCTTTTTGTAGTCGAAATGTAAAAAAAAAAAAACACTATCCAATCAGTTTGTTAATACTTTATAGATTCCAAATAATCCAATTCGTATTGCTAATCGCTAATAATTATGACCACGTGAAATAAAACAAGCCAAGCCAAGCCATATTCATTCTAATAAACAATGGCCCTGTTCTTTTGTACGGTTGACTGCGGTATGACGCGGTGTGGTGTGATGGAATTGAGGCGGGTGTGATGAAATTGTGGTGAATTGTGATGGGTTATTACTTATTGATAAGTTGTGGTGGGTTTTGTTTTTTTATAAATGTAATTGTATTGGTAATGTGAAAAAATTGATTGTAATAGGTTGTAGTAAATTACTCTTCAAAACACAGATAAGTTGTGGTGTAGTGGAATTGAGGCGGGTGTCCTCTTTGCTATGGTTTACCTTCTAGTATGTTCTATTCAAAGCTCGAATGCCCAACTGTCAACGGATTTTTATTCGAGCTCATGCCCACAAGTCTTGTCCACAGTGCTACCCGTGGTGTAGGCTGCCATCGAGTAGGAAGCTCGGATGGGAGCTTCTCTGCTTCGTCTTCATTTTCATGATTGCTTTGTCAATGTACTTAACTATGAATTTAATTTTGTTTTTCATCTTATTTTTCAAGGATTAAACGTACAAAGCCTTTGCTTTTGCCATCTTAATAATGTGTCTTCGTTGCAGTTTTCTTACCTCGTTCTAAAAACGTTTATTATTATTCTGATCAGGGGTGCGATGGATCAGTTCTACTTGATGATACAGCAACCTTCACCGGCGAGAAGACTGCAGCTCCTAATAATAATTCACTTAGGGGATTCGACGTTATTGACCAAATAAAGACCGCAGTTGAAAACGTGTGCCCTGGTGTGGTTTCCTGTGCTGATGTTTTGGCCATTACGGCTAGGGACTCTGTTGTCATGGTGAGTAAAATAGTAACAAATAACAATTGTAGTGAATAGGTTAATGCGTGCTCCATCGATCTAAAACCTATACTCCATTAAGAGTTTAAGTGCCATTTTTAATGAGACGTAAATAAGACTCTTCAAATATGTAATGGACGTGATCAAAAAAAATTATGATGGGCTATAGGTTTGAGTGTATTTTTTTTTTTACATACAAGTGCTTGACATAGCTCTTGTTTTTTCATCTATGTTATTTTAGTTGGGGGGACCAACATGGAACGTGACGTTGGGAAGAAGAGATGCGACAACAGCTAGTCTAACAGATGCCAACAAGGACATTCCAAACTTCACGTCCGATCTTGCTGTGCTCATTCAAGACTTTAAAAATGTCGGCCTTTCCGCCACCGATCTTGTTGCTTTATCCGGTACGTCTCACTTACATTTAGGGATTTCAACGGTCAACTTAAACTTCTGGTTGAGTTGATTTTAAACAAGAAACAATATATGAATGTAGCATTAACTTTTGGTTGATATTGTCGCTAGTACATATATAGTTATATTCTATCTAATGAAGGTTTTAAAATGAATGAATCAACACAGGAGCTCACACAATAGGGCAAGCAAGGTGTGTCACTTTCAGAACACGCATATACAACGAGAGCACCATCAATACCTCCTTCGCCGCAACAACACAATCGAACTGCCCACTGGCCAGTTCAGGGGACAACAACTTGGCTCCCCTAGATATCCAAACTCCTACTACTTTTGACAACGACTACTTCAACAACCTCATAAATCAAAAGGGACTTCTACATTCTGATCAGCAATTATTCAGTGGAGGGTCCACCAACGCTCTCGTTCAAACCTACAACTCCAACCCTAGCCAGTTTAACACCGACTTTGCAGCTAGCATGATTAACATGGGAAACATCAAGCCACTTACTGGTTCCAATGGCGAGGTTAGGACCAATTGCAGAAAGATTAATTAAATTAAAGACGCGCGTTGATCATATAATCAAACTTTTGTTTGAGGGTGCAGTTTTTAGTAAACAATAAGCAAACATACATCCAAGATATTTGTTTGGGAAAAAAAATCCATTTTTTAGAGTTGAATTTATTGTTAATTACTGGTGTAGATGATCAACGTAAGGAAATATATCAAATGAATATACAAGTTTGTAGATGATCGATATTTTTTCCTGGGGAAAAACCTTCTACAAGTTGAAACAAACTAATAAAGAGGTGATAGTCAAGATGGTAATTAAACATCTTCATCTCTCAAATTCTCCACCAAGCACCACCATCAGGTTCAATAATTGTATAAAAAAAAGAGGAATATATAGCCATCCCTTATTATGTAATTTATTTTTATTTTAAAAAAATTGAAACCAAATTCCGTACTTTCAATCTTGATAACTCAAAATAATGAGTTAAAAAAAGGGTCGATAGAAAGAATGAATGAAAGAAAGAGGGGTAATTGATCAAGGAGAATGACTCAAAAATACATTTGACAATTAAGAATGTGAATGACCAAGAGGGTTTAATTTGTAATAAAAAATGAAAGATCTTTTTTTGTTTCAATTGCCCAGCACCACCATCAAACGTCCGTCTACCACCCCACCACCATCAAACATCCGCCCACCACCCCGACACCGGAAATCACCTCCGACCACTCCCAGCATCGGCGACGACCGACGCTCAGACCACCCCTTCCCCTCTTAATGAGCCCCCCAAACCCTCTCAAACTTTGGTGCATCTCGCCTGGGTGTCTACAAGAGAAACCAATAGTTCGCCTGTGTAACTGTACGTTCATGGATATCAACAAAGACAAACCATGATTCCCCGTTGTAGACATCCGAAAAAGACGCTGGAACGATTTTGAGGGAAAGACATACCCGGGCCCCTATGTCATCCTTCTTGGAAACCACCATATCAAATCTTTTCGCCTCCCCCCCCCCGGTTAATCGTCTGTATCTTCTCTCTCTCTCTCTCTCTCTTTCTAACTATCTATCTATCTATATATATATCCCCTCTTCTATTAATCATTTGTATCTTCTTCTTTTTCTTCTCTCTCTCTCTCTCTCTCTCTCTCTATCTATCTATCTATCTATCTATCTATCTATCTATCTATCTATCTATCCCCTCTTCTGTTGATCGTCTATATCTTCTTCTCCATCTCTCTCTCTCTCTCTCCCCCCCCCCCCGCGCTAAACTCCATAACTCTCTCCGGCGACTTCCCATAGCAGCAGACGATCAAGCACCTTGGTATCGTGCCTCCGACAACTTCCCTGACGTTGGAGGAGGACTTGTGCATGGTCCGACGCCGTATCAATGAGTTCCTGGCTGCGCTAGGGTCCTGGCGAGTGAGATATGTCGGATGAGCGAATTATGATGTGATGATCGTCTGTCATTTTGGAAAGTTTTGAAGAATTGATCTGAATCAATTGATGAATAGCATTTGATTGATTATATGATCGAGATTAGTCAGGGTTGATAATGGTGCGAAATTTGAAGAAAGTTTGAGGAAAGATTTATAGCGTTTCGAGGAAAGAGAGAGTGGGTCGGGGAATGGAGAAGAAGATATAGATGGTTAATAGAAGAGAGAGAGAAGAGAGGAGGCCAGATTTGCTATGGTGGTTTGGAAGAAGGCTGAGATAGCCTATGTGCGTCTTTCTCTCAAAATTATTCTGGCGTCTTTCCCGAATATCTTCAAAGGAAAATCATGGTTTTCCTTTATTGATATCCATGGACATCTTCAAAGGCGAACCAAGGCTTCTTTTTGCAAACATCCAGGAAAGAGGCACCCAAGTTTGAGAGGGTTTGGGGGGTTCGAGAAGAGGGAAAAGGATGGTTTATGCGTTGGTCGTCAATGCTGGGGTGGTTGGAGGCGCTTTCTGACACTGGGGTGGTGTTTGACGTTCGATGGTGGTGGGATGGTAATTGAAACAAAAAAAAAGATTAATCTTCCATTTTTTTCTATTACTAACTAGAAGTTCTTGATTCTTCACATCCTTAATTATCAAGTATAGTTTTGGGTCATACTTCTTGATCAATTATCTAAGAAGGAAAAACCTAGTGGGGCAATTATGTACATATGGCCTTTACCTAGTTGATTACTTCCCGCCCGAACTGAGTAAAAGCCTACTATGAAACCCATCTATATTGGGCTCAGCTAAGAAACTAGACTTTGTAGGCCGTGGGGCAAACAGCCCAAATCCATCAAAAGCAACACCTAATACACATGAGTACTATACCGAGCAATTGTTACATCGTATGATGTACATCTTGAGAGTTGAGAGTATCTATTTAGATCGTCTAAGATATTAAATTTCGAAATAAAATTCATCAATCTACTATAAGCTTTATTGTAAATTTATCAATGTTATTATAAAATTCATTAATACTTTTAAGTTATCAATTTGTTATACAAATTCGTTACGCGAAAAATTGAGATATTTCAATTGTATGTGGAGAATCTAGTTCGGTAGATCTTCAATGATATATGGTATAATTATATTGTATTAGTATAGTATCATATATAAATTGTATAATATTATATCTTTATTCATAATTTTTTTTATTTAAATAAACGCTTAGATATATCCAATGAATGGACTGGTTGTTTAGGGTGTCATGTCTATTTGTTCGTGTTGCCCACAAACACTAAATCCTTGTGAAAATAATTGATGATTACAATCGAAAAATTGGAATAGAAATTATAATAAGTATTAATTTGATGGTTAAAAAACTCACGTTTATAGTACCTGGCCAAATCATCCATTATTATTAGGGCTGGTAATAAGTGAAGTCGGCTCGTGAGCCCTTGTGAGCTAACTAAGCGGGAAGTTCAGTAAGCTCGGCTCGTAATAAGCTCGAGTTGATTCGTGTTCGAGCTCGTCACATAAATGATCAACCAAGTGGAGCTCCAAGGAGTTTGGTTCGTGAAGTTCGTAAGGCTCGTGAGAATTGAAAATTGGTCGAAATATGTTATGTTTAATAATCCAAATTCCAAAACAAAATTACTTTATTTACATAATTAGAACATATGCTTTTTTTTATGCGTTTAAATCTACAATCATAAATTATTTTCATTATCGCTATAAATTACTTTATTTTATATTCTATAATTGTTATTTTGAATTAATTAATTTTCAATTTTATATCTTTAATGGACTTTGTTATATGTGCTCTTTTTTTCTATTTCAAAAGATACTTTTATCATCACTTTGTAAGTTAACAAAATGAATGACAATGAACAAGTATTGGCTCGTTAAAGCTCGTGACGGCTCGCCACGAGCCTCACTTTTCAGGCTCGCCAAGCTCGTGAGCCTAGCCAAGCCTACAATATAGCTCACGAGCCAAGCTTCGAGCTTGTCAAGCTTGGGCTCGATTCGGCTCAACTCATTGTCAGCCCTAGTTATTATATGATGCATCAATTCTACTTAGGCCCGAAAAAATAGGGTTCGGATCATTTCGGGTGCAGACAAATCAAACAAAAAACTAATGTTCGATACTCTAAGTTTTTTCGGGTATTTTCCGAATCGGATAATTCAGACAGACCTAATCTTGGTCAATACCGGTTCAGTCAATAGAAAAATAGAAAATATTATATCTAGCTTTCCAGTCAAATCGGTTGAAGCTAAACTTCGAACAAAAAATCTATGATCAATCATACTCGATTTTTTCCGTGACGGACTAAACCGAATATTCAAGTCAAGACACTTTTTTTTGGACAGCCTTTGTGTTCTTTGATGGGAAGTGTGAAAGAAAGAGAGGGAGGAGTAGAACACAATGGCAAGCAACCATGACAGGATACCTAATAAGAATTGGATAGCTTCTTTGTACGCCATGAAAGAGATATACACCCACACACCCTTGCAAATTCAATTAAATTATATATATCAGAGTGCATTCATCCATCCTAAAACTATATCCTATCTATTTAAAATGTCTCTATTTATTTCACCAAAACGTAGTTTTAATTTTATGATAAACTATAATTTTAGAAATGAGTAGTATCGATCTATCATTTATTTAGTCTTTTACAATTTGTCCATCCACCTTTCTCCCTTAGTTATGAATTGTCCATCTTATAAATGGTCTCATCATGCATGACTATAAGTAGCAGTACCATAAAGTCTATCATGTTAGCTGAATTCCATTTGCATATATGTTTCAAAATATAATATCTACCAAAGTCACTAAAATGAACCAATTGTCTTTATGATGGTATGTATGTGATTTTTGTGAATTCTGGGTTAAATGGTAATTTCTATAAATAGTCAATTCAATACACCGCTCATTTCACCCTTATTGAAAATCAGCCTATTGGACTCAATCAATTAATTAAGTGAATGAATTGTTTATCAAATACTCCCTCCATTCCTCAATATCTGTCACTTTGATAAATTTTCTATTTTTCACAATATCTGTCACTTTACAATTTCAATGTAACATTAATGACATTTTTTCAAATTTATCTCTTACTTTTACAATTTTCAATACAATTATATAACTAAAATAAAAACTTAACTCTTACTTTTATCATTTCCAATGTAATTATCATTCTCAATATTATTTTCTTAAAATCTTCCCTAAACTCCAAAGTGACAATTATTGAGGAATGGAGGGAGTAACTGTTTAGCCTATTTAATTACGTCAAATTTGTCAATATGCCATTTTTTTCAATACTAATTAAATAGGTCATTTAGCAAACATCCCTTAAATTGTCCCTTACAAATATGACCCACAGGCCACAACCCACACCCTTAGGCCGTGTTCTATATTGCGGTTGACAAACTGCGGTGCCACACGGTACCGCAGTTTGCCACAACCTACCACATTTCACCGCAAATCATTACTTTTTTCTCTCCTCACTTTTCTCTTTCCTCACTTTTCTCCTCTACTTTTTACATTCTCTCTCCTCACCTACCCCACATACCAATAACCTACCACAATTACACCACACCCACCACAATTCCACCACACCTCACCGCAAAATACCGCAGTATAGAACACGGCCTTAGGCGTTAGCTTATTACCTCTTCGGCGAGCTAGGGCAGAGGTAGGGTTAGGACATAAGAGTTATACGAGCATGCATGTAAATTGTAATGCAAGTAAAATAAGTATTTATGCAACTAGTGCATAGATTTATGCAGCAAGCAATTAATCGATGTAGGCTACAAAGAGAAGGAAGTTTCTAATAGAGAAATTAAGGGGTTGAATACTTTTTGCCGACCTACAGTTGGCACCAAAATTCAGAGGGATTCTTTTTATGGGCACAAACAAACATGGCGCAGACCAATCTACAGTCAAACCCAAGACCAGATACCACACACGTGCAACTACGCCTCTTTTTCACTCTTTTCATATTCGTTCAATTTCCAATTTCCAAACCCAAAGAGAGAGAGCTCTTTAAAGTTTGCCCCTCCTTGGAAGGAAAACTATTTCCTTCTTATCTGCTTCATCATCATCATCATCACCAAGAGTTAGGGCTGTTAGAATTTTGGGCTCAGATTATTTTAGGTTCTGATACATCAGATATCAAACAAATTAAAGTTTGATGTCTCATCATGCCTAAATTTAATTTTAGGGAGCGTTTGATAGGAATTTTAAAGAAATTTTTGTTAGGGATAACTTTCCATAGAAGAAGTTTTCTCGGGAAAAATTTCTCTTAGCCCCCTCTTAATGGTAATTTTCCTTAGGAAAATGTAGAAAATGGTGGAACCTCCGTAAAGTATTTTTTCAAGGTCAACCTATATCCAAATATGAGAAAATAAGTCAACTTGAAATAATTGACTATTTTCGTAGGGTTTTTGACCAACCAAAACCAACCAAACACACTCTTATACTTTATTTTCAGATCGAACAATTTAATCTGAATAATTTTAAATTTGGATCAAGCCTGGGTTTAGAAAACAAAAATAAGAAAAATATTGTACTTAGATGTTCACTCTGATTGATTTGTGTCATATTGGGACGAAAAGTCCATGATAGTACTGATAAACAGTGTTCTAAATTAGACAGTTTTATCTACAGTCTGTCCGGAATGAAGTTTTATTTAACAAGGATAACTGTATCTAGAGCTCGTCAAAGCAAACCTATTATAGTCAAATTTCAAACAATGATTCATCCAAAAAAAAAAAAAGAAAGTTAACATGTTTTCAACTCAGAAAAGTCAGAAATATAACTTAGAAAATGAACTCATAAGAATCAAAGTTTTGTTCAATTCCTCAGCTTATTACAATATATTGGTTTTACAAAAAGAACAAATGATAAATTATTAATCATAAAGGAATACTTGTGTCACCCCATCAATATCCTATATGCTTGAATAAATTTCAACCATAATTAACCAAAATAAGAGACATTGTCATTAGAAATGGAGCTATAATTATCAGGAGTATTCCCAGAGGGTTGCGTATTATACATCGAAGAAGAAATCGACGAATCCCGCGGATCATGCAAAGGTGGTGGTCTCTGCTCCGGTGGCGGCGGCGGTGGTGGCGGAGGAGAAGGCGGCATCGTCGATGTTGGTACGGCTATCGATACGAAATTGCCGGAGGAAAATAAATTTGTGGGGAGAAGATAATTAGGGGCAGGATTAGCACTAATGATGGTGTTGTTGGTGTTAATGGTGGCAATATTATTAGCTTCTTTGTACTTGTATTTGATTATCTCAGCCCTTACTTCATTAAGCTGAGCTTGCAAAACTTGTACTTGTTGTTGTAAGGCTGAAATTGCACCCATGCATCCGTACACTGGATCTCTTAGCCTCATGTTGGCTTCAAACACTAGACTGTTTGCTGCATCGGCTCTTTGAGACTCTGGAACCTCCTTTATTTATTATCGAAAATATAGTATTGTTATGCTTGATATTCAAGTTAGAATTACATTTAATTTGAAACATAAATAGAAAAACAAAATAAAACTTCAAATGGAAAAGCATATAGCACAACAAAAATATGATATCATGCATATGTATGTATTGTATATTCACAACAAAAATATGAGATCATGTTTAGGGAAACTTGTTGGAAAAAACAAGATTATTTGTTAGCTGTTATAAAATAATATATTTATTTGTGAATGTCCATTAATATCTCTTAGGTGGTTAGGGTTTAGGAGGATTTTTCTCATGTGATCTCACTATGTAATTAGTATAAATACCCCTTGTGGGTTATGAATAAAAGATCGCTCATTCTCCTCCCTCAATCTCTCTGTGTCTCTATTGTTCTTCACTATTATTCTTTTTGTATCACGATTCATCTATTATTGTTTTATAACATTAACATAATTAATTTTTTAAAACCGATGAATATAGGAAATAGGTAAAAAAGAAAAATAATACAAATTGTCAAAACTACCCTTTAAAATGGGGTAAAAAGTTCATTGTATATGCATGTATTTTTTAATTAGGGATATAATAAGTATTTATAGTTGTTGAAAAGTTAGGTAATTTGACAAATAAAAAGGACAAAGAAATCAGATAATTTGAAAAATAAAAAGGGAAAAAAATAGCTAATTTAATAAATAAAAAGGGACAAATGTAGTACTTTTGTAACTTGTAAGTGTGTTTACCTACTAAACTATGCATATGCAAAAGTTGAATACTTGCAATGGAAAATCAAATGGTAGCCTTTCATATTCAAGTAACTTCACTAGAGTGTGATTAGCTCCTACTATGCATGCCACAATGTAAAATACCAACCACTCAGAAGATTCTATCATATATTTGGAATTGAAGACTCGAAGTGGATATATATCAAATATTCATAATTATTAAGATAAGATTTTTTTTTTCTAAATGAGAGAAAATGAGTATGTCCATTAGACTGATTAGGGTAACTACCAACGAATTCTACAAGTTGAGATAACGGGGCAAGTTCAAAATTGTCGGTAACAAATATGGTCAGTCAGTCCCATTTTTACATAGGAAAATTGTTTTGCTTCCACTATAATTTAATCCTTGGTGAAAAGCTTGAGAGATGAGGGTGACAACCAATTCACACAACCGAAACTTCTTTGGTATTAAGAAAGCAAACATTTTCCCAAGAAAATCAAACTAAAAGAAGATTTTTTTTACATATAATTCAAATACCATACATCAAAGAGGTGACGACCAAGTGGTAACTACCGTCATCTTCCATATTCCCCATTAAGATTCAAGTTATGATGGAAGCAAAATATTTTCATTGACAAAAATTGTGGGGTTGATAACCCGTGAGTCATGGGATCGAGGGCTTAGTTTATCCGGTCAGAGAAGAAATTAAAATCAAAAATCATAAAAACCAATACTCCTTAAAACCAGTCAATATAATTAGGGTTTTGAAGGGTTGATTACTTACCATGAGCATCTTAGAGACATTGCTAGCTCCAAAAACCTTGTGAACCGAGGCGAATTTCTGGGGTTCATGAGGGGAGAAGTAAGGAGAGAAAGGACACTCTTGAGCACATCTTCTTCTCAAAAGCTTACACGCCGCGCATGGAGTTATGGTGTTTAGGGTTCCTACAGGACCACCCAACTGATGAATAATATGCCTCCTTCCGCCACCTCCACCACCACCGCCGCCGCCACCTCCACCACCTCCGCCACCACCGGCCCGGGGCTGAAGCAGTGCATCGCTCTCTCTCTTGATCTTCTTGCCTATCTCATCGAACCTCTCCCTGCCAAAATAACAAGAGAAATCCCTAAATAATTAGCTAAGAGTAGATTGACTAAAAAAGTTTTATGTATGAATTATGTATATATGTATGTCCTAGCTACAGCTTCTATGTATGTAGTAATTAAGGAGAAAAGTGTTAGGTTTGTGGGGAGATGATGGTATACCTTTCGCTGGACATTCAAGCATGCTCTCAAGGTATGGAGATGGAGGTGAGATGTTTTAGAGAGAGAAAGATGGTGTATTCAAGGGAAGTTGAAAGAGAATATGAAAGGGAAACAACCAGTTTAAGAAGTGCTTAAAAGGCAAGTCATCACAATTATTTTTTAAGAGAGGGGATTGGATGATAATAATAATAATAATAATAATAATATTATTATTATTATTATTATTATTATTATTATTATTATTAAAACTGCTTGTATCGCAATAAATAGAGATGATTAATTAGAAGAAGAGATTTTAATGTTTCTTGGATATGTTTTTGGCTTGTTGTTATGGTGTATTCATTCATCATTTAGCTAAGTGTTGCATGGTATATGAATCATTTAAAATGGGATTTGGACGATAATACACTGGACTTTAAGGGTACTGGACAATAATGCATTTAACTTTTTTGGACACTAATACACTGAATTTTGAGGGTATCGGACAATAACGATGGAATGATTCCAATGGTGGTTGACTTATCCTTGTGGCCAGCTGAGAAAATGACGTGCAAAAAAGTTAAAATTTTTGTCATCTAAGAAAGTACATATAAGCAGGATGACAAATATATTTTTCTGAAAAAAATGAAAAAATACACCTCAAAGTAGGAACACCACCGTGTCAACCACCACCGCAATCGTTCCCGATACATTATTATCCAATTCCCTCAAAGTTCAGTATATTAAAGTCATAAAAAAGGTTAAGTATATATATTATTGTCCAATACTCCTAAAATTTTGTGTATTATTATCCAATTATTCTTTAAAATAACAATTAGTGTAACAGTACGGGAGATTTTGAAATCCGCTTACACTTAGTCATGAGTTAGTCACTTTCTTAACTTTTCTAACTAGTACTCTTCCTATTTTTTATTTGAAAGCCTGATAATTAAGTGGTAACACATGTTATCTAGTATCTTAATTAGCCGTAGCCTAGTGTATTGTTCTAGCTTTAGGAGCTAATTAATTAAAATGAAAAAGAAGATTAGTTAATTTAGAATTAGCTGTGCTAAATTTTCCACGACATGCAAAATAGCTAGGGATGTACTGATTACTATCTATCACAATTAGATTAGCCACCTAAGAGTATGTTCTTTTAGACTTAGGACTTATGAGAAGTAATTGCTTATTTTAACTTATTCATAAATTATGGTAAATGTTGTTAAAACCATGCTAAAACTTAAATCAAACAAACTGAATCGTGCTTAACCATGTTGCATTGATTATATTCAGTCTAGAGAGTAAATGTGTTTGTATAAGAACTTAGCCAAAACTTAAGTTGCATAGTTCAAGATCGTGTTAAAATATGAAACTATTATTGGGCATTCAACAATTAGCTTAAATGTTTGATTGATAAGTCCAGATAGTATCAAAGTCAGCCTAAATGATGAGTTTTAGGTTCGAATCTCAGCCACTTTCTATATTTGTTTGCGCAAAGTTAAGGGATTTGCATCCATGCTTCAAGTATAAAGGGAATTGATATAATAGGCCTTCAACTATTAGTTTAATCTTTTGATTAAAATTGTTCCACAATAAGTTTTAATTTATACTCTAACAACGTTGAAGTATGACAAAATATTGTTGACTCGTGTTATAATGTACTTAAATGGGTTGAATTCTGCTGAACTATGCTGAATATTTCTTCACAAATAATTAGAATCAATTGAAAGAACATGTTGATAAATATTTACTAAAATGGGTTGAATTGCTCTATGCATGAGCTTCTATTCATGGAGTAAAGCAGCTTACATTTGGATCCTCCAACCATGCTTAACGTATTTTCTCTAGAAAATTGTTGTTATTTAGTTGAAAAGAACTTGCTAACAGTTTATGTTGACTTTATAGATCAAGTCGCAGTTTAAGTTGGGAAACTTTTAATCAGGAGTTTGCAATTTGATTTTGCTATTTGATGACAATATAACACTACTATTATAGCCAGAAACAATACACAATATAGAGCCCTATATTGTCGGTGAAATAATGTATGATGGCAGTATCAATTTTAGGTGAGAGCTAGGAGGTCTTAAGGTGTTGGTATTTGTTGATGAAAATGAAGGGTAATTTTGGTGAGAATGAGGTATAGGGTATGTTAGTTTCTAGTCAAAATCAAGAAGCATAACCAAGCTTGATAAATCAAGTTCAAGAAAATGAAATTACTAAATTTTTATATCAAAATATCCGTGTTAGAACCGCCATCACACAACTAACATTATTTATATTTAAGTCTTTCTCGCCATGATTTTAGTAAATCTTGTGTAAGATGGTTTTATATTTAGTAGGCTATTATATAACAATCTTATATATATTTAGTACCTGTTGCTAGTCTGATACTCAATAAAATGATTGCACATTAGAACAACTTACGCAGGAATTATGACAATAATGTATTCACTCTTGTATAGTTCTATTATTTGGGGAACTTTTACCGGTCCTTAATTAGGACAACCATTTAAACTGTTCTTACAAAAGGGGATGAATCTTCATATCTACAACACCTTAATTTGTGAATTGTCAATGTTGGGGACATTATTACATACAACTAACTTCAAGTCATCCTTTGGGAGATTAGAGAAGGATGGTTTGTGTTGGGATTCACCCATGAGTAAATGTCCCACATCGGAAAAATAAAGAGAAAGAACATGATATATAAGTCAAGTAGGCTACTCCTCTTAACACCAATTGGTTTTAAGATGGAACCTCATTTAACTTGTATACCATGGGCCTTGGTTAAAGTGAGCCCCCCTAGATCTCCCCAACAAGTGGTATCAGAGTCGATGGTTCGTTCGGTTGGGTGCGTGCAAGGTGCGGGAAGATCACCGTGGACAGGAGCAGGGACCATAGCGCGTGCGCGGCTGGGTCTCCTGAATGCTTAGAGTGGTGGCATGAGACTCGGGTGGAGTAGGGTGCGACTCTGTGGAGTAAGGTGCGGCTGGGACTGTTGAGACAGAGTGGTGGCATGAGACTCAGGTGGAGTAGGGTACGGCTCTGTAGAGTAAGGTGCGGCTATGATGGACTCCTGATGGTGATTTGAAACCTTGGGCATGGTATATAAGTCAAGTGAGCTACTTCTCTTAACACCAATTGGTTCTAAATTCTATTTTCAACTAACTTTATAATAAACTATTGTTAGTTTTGCACATAATATTAACAATCATAAAATTAACGTTATGAGAGTTACCTCACAAGTTAGAAAATAAAGTAAGATGAAGAGAAATTAAACTCTCTCTTTCAACAAAACTACTTTGGAGGACTCACACTCACTTGATGAGTATTTTTGAGTGCATGTAGAATGTGAAAGGGAGGTAACATATGGAAACTTGACAAGTCATTGATCACGACATAGAATTCCTCACTTGCTTAGCTTTGTATGTAAGGTACCCCTTTACCTATATTTAACTCACCATAAAACAATAAACAGCTAGCTAGCTAGACTACTGGCATATATATGTTTAATATATATGTTGGAAAAGAAAGGGTCAATATTCTCTTTCTTTTAAATTAACTAGTCGATAAAAAAAAAAAAATTGGGGGGATTTTACAATCAACAACCCTAAATTTTTTGACATATATTTTTCCCTCTTAGGGTTTGATTTTGATTTACCTCCCTTGGACGCTTAAAATTAGAGATGGTTAATATACATCCATCACAATTGTTAATGGTTAGGGATGCAAGTAAATAAATACTTTTTCAGAAACAACTAATTTTATCAAAGACAGTCTTTTCAGACAGTCTTTTCAAACGGTCAATCCAAACAATCAATAGTAACAGTCAATGCAAACAACTAACAGTACTATACAGTTATTTGTCAACGAGGACCTCTATATTTAAGTCTTTGCATACCTCACAAAGAGTTTTCAACTATAATTTTTTGATTATAGATACTACCTCCGTCTCATAATATTTGTCCATTTGAGCAAAATTTAGAAAACCAATAAAATGAGTTGGTTAAGTGTTATGTTGTATGGAAAGTTGTGAAATATGAGTATTGTATAGATATCTTTCTCTCTCTCACTTTTTCTAGCTTTGTATGACAAAAACTAATAAAAAAAGTAATTAGTTGAAAAAAGTTGCATTGGAATTACAAGGTGACAAGTATTGTAGGACAAGAAAAGTTAATTAAAGTGACAACTATTATGGGACGGAGATAGTATTAAGAAATGATTGAGATTATAAAGTCATGCATGGAGTGGGGGTTGAAAGGGAGGGAAAAGAAAAGCTTGGAAAATAACTAATTTTAAGAAATTGGGAATAAATAAAGAAGATAAAAATGCTTAGAGTGGAAGGAAATGGAACAATGGGTTCTTGTTTGACCCGTATTTTATGGCTAGTAAGTCGCTCAAACGCTCACTGGTTCTCTCATCCCCAAACCAAACCTAACACCTCCTCCTTCACTCTCTTTCATTTCCCAACCTCCTCGTTTCACCAAAAATATACATTCTCCCTTGTATCCTCCACTTAACCCTATCTACTCATTCCTCAATAGTGACCTCCTAACAAAACATTTAATTTATATTCTGTCATTTTTCAACTTAAATTCCATTTGTCTCAACTTAAATTCTCACTTACATTTTTGCAAAAATAGAGTGTTCTATGGTTTAATTGTCAAGTGATCTTAGGGTTTGTTATTTGTACTTGAGTGTTACAAGTTAATTATCATCCATATTCAACAACAAACATTGATCAACACTCAGGTCATGTTTTTGAGGTATTATTTTAACTTTAATTAACACTCACCAGGCACCACTTATCAGTATCGATCAACACAAATTCATATTTTCAAGTTATATTTTTTTACTGCAATTAGCCAGACCCGGTCTTGGCGTACACTATTAAAAATATGTGTATTACCAACCACTTTTTTCCAACCAATTTAAAATGGTTGGAAAAACCAACCACTTTAGCAACTATTTGATATTCCAACTATTTTTCAAAAAAATTAGTGGGAAAAATGGTGGGAAATTCCAACCAATTTTGCTAAAATGATTGGAAAATTTTCCTATCATCCTTTTTCCTACTATTTGAAAATGGTTGGAAAAATAGTTTGATTACAAACCATTTTTCCAACCAATTTCAAATGGTAGGAAAAAGAATGGTAGGAAAATTTTCGAACCAATTTTAGCAATATTATATTGGTTGGAATTACCCACCATTTTTTCCACTAAATTTTTTGAAAAATAGTTGGAATATCAAATAGTTGCTAAAATGATTGGTTTTTCCAACTATTTTAAATTGGTTGGAAAAAAGTGGTTGGAAATACACATATTTTTAGTAGTGGTAGGCCCGAGGGGCAATCGTTCAGGGCCCAACCGAGAATACAAATAGTAGTATCAAAATATCTAACATACTATATAAATAAATAAGGAGAGAAAGGAGGGGCCCAATCTGCAAATTGGTCTACTATGTTGCCCAACCCGGGGCCCCAAAAATATCATAATAAACGGGCCTGCAATTTGCACTGATAAAACTGATCTACCTTTATAGAATAAGAAAAAAATTTATGTTGGGATCACCTATTTGATTAGGTCATGCCTAAGCCTAAAACAAGCTATTAATGATCATTGATCAGGACATGGCCAAAGATGGGGATCAAGCATATTTATCATTCTTGTTCTTTAGAGTGATAAGTTAGATTTATCCTTACCTTACCTTACACAATTTCCTAAAAAACACTCAAATCAAAGTCAAAATTTTAATAATAAAATACTTTTACCCTACCACTAACTTACCTAACACAAATTGTATCTTTATACTTTTTCTTTGCTTTCCTTACATTAATTACTAAACCTAATTTGATCCTACTATTCTAAAGAACAAAGCCTGAGTGCATTTGTATAAAGGAAAAAAAAACTAAAGTTAGGGCTGTCAAAATACTGTCCGACTCGAAAACCCGGTTCAGTTCGACCCGAAAAAAATCAGGTCAACACATCAAAATTACGTCCGAATTTTAAATCTGGACAAACAAACTTGTCTGATTCTCAAACCGGGTCAGGTCCGGGTTTATCTGAATTTCAGACGCTAAGAAGTAAGCAATTCTTTTCTAAGCCGGGGCGGGGAGGAAAAATTGGGTCCAAAACTCAAAATTTTCAATTTTGAAGCCTAAATGAGAAAACCATAGAGCAGTTTGTCTTATATATGTGTTCAATTTTGCTTTGGATTGTGAACTTGTAACTTTGGTATTTGGACTTGTATTGTAAGTTTCGTATGCTAGGGAAAGAGTGTTCCATTTATTAAGTCAACATTCAACATATTACAGATTATTGAAGGTAGAAGCGGTGAAGCTGAAGCACCGTTATGTCTATAGGAAAACCGGACATCAGACATCCGGGTCTGGGTCCGGGTCCGAAAAAGCTGTCCGATTGTTAATCCGAACAGAGGTCCGGGTTTGATGCTTTTTGTCCGATGTCCAATTGTCTGAACCTGTATTTAACCCAGACCCGTTTCATTGGGAAGGATGGCGAAACGAACCAAAGAACAATTCATCTATTCTGAAAAGTGATAAACTAACTCTATAAAACTGAAATAGATATTGAAAATAGATATTGAAAGAGTTAATATTCGCTCGCGAAAATTCCTTTTTTATTAAATTGCTCATATTTTAGCAATGCAATTTAATAAAATATATCTATACAAAAAAATATATACAAACTATATATTTTTAATTCCCTTACAAATATCCAAATAGAAAAATATCTAATAAATTAGATGAATATTTAAGAATATGATGAATATCAAAGAATCCATTGATTTAGTGTATTCTTACATGTATTTGACAGCCCTAACCATAGTTATGACAATTATGATTTCTTTTTCTTATATATTAGTAACTATTATTGATTCAAAGGGCTCGGCTTGTCAAATACCCGAACCATAGATTGCTTAGCCCCTAATGTTTCAGATAAGAACATTTTCTTAACCCACTAATCTAGGTTGTGGAAATATGGTTGGGCCTAAAAGGCCCAATTAAACTACCAGCAATTTAGAAACCCACTTAATTGGCCCGCAGATCTTGCCCTAAACACTAAGATGACCCCACAATATCTAAGATTAATGCCCAATTGATATCAACATAATTATATAATCCATCCTGATTCTGAGATAAGCTTGATTTAATCAACCGATATCATCCCTAATTACGAGCAAAATATTAAGGTTCAATAATGGCGCTGTATGTGAGTAGCAACCATTTGTCAGGAGGACTATTTTCTAAAATTTATTATAACCATTTTAAATATTGAAAAATCTACCATAATTGATGTTTATTTCAATTTGGTAGCAATTTCATATAACTAATTTATAAAGAAAAATAAAACACATTTGTTAAAAGAATTTATGTTTCACTAAATAAAGTTAGTGCGCTGTCCTGACAAGTTACTTTATCAATATATATCAATTTTGATTTTTTTATGGTAGAATTAATGGTACATGCATTTTTCAACTATAATAATTGAAAAAAAAATCGATTATAGAATCTCTTTAAAAATATTAAATTTGTAAAAATTTATATATCAACAAATATAATTATTTATTGTAACAAACCATTTAATTAACATATATTAATTTTAATTTTCTCAAAAATAGAATTAAAATTAATTATACATTTCAACTATCATAATTACAAAAATATTATAATTGTACAAAAGTTCTGGACTTGACATTGTCCATTTGTTCTAATCTTGATTACTAAATGGCTATTGTGCATGATAACTAACCAAGAAAACGTGACAGACAGGTGCATCAATATGTTAATTGAAAACCTGCATCTTTCCTTTTCTCAATTTATTATAGTATTGTTTTTATTAAGCTACAAAATTATCGCACCAAGTGAATATAGACACGTGTTTTAGTTACTTTCTCTAATAAATAAAATGAGATGTACATGTGTATATATCACATATTTAGTGAAACAACCATTTATATGGGTCAATTAATAAGTTGATAACAAACATAAAATCATTTGGCACTGATTGAGCTCACCTAACTTCTACAATATATGAAGTTAATATTGAAGGCATGAATGAACATGAGTTTGTCATCTACGTGCTAAAAATATTAACGATGTATCCATGGATTTTTGAGTTGTACCTTTTGGGTACTTATCAAGAGTAGTTCAAACGTAGGGTTGTAATTGGGTAGCTCTTAATTCGAGTTTTTATTTCGAACTTAGGGATGATAACGGATCGGTAGTGAGATGGACGACCTCCACCTGTGCTCTGATTAATAATCAAAGGTGGATGTCCAAATTTCAAATTTGATTAATCGGGGGAAGGTGGACTTCAACCATAAATTATAATCGGAGGTGGATGCATGTCATCAGATTATAATCGTGTAAGAAGCCTAGTAGGGGGATAATAGGGTTATTGAAGTTAGAACATATGGAAATAAACAAACTCAACAATAGAAAGACTTGAGGGCCTTAAGAGTGCTTAAAGAGGGGGATCACAATCTTGATCCCCGAAGGTAACCTTCACCAGTTGATTGATGAAGAATTGAAGATCTCACTGACTGAAGAATACTTAACCAAATCTTCAGCTATAAAAAAAAATTGAAGAGCCTCACTAGAATACTCTCTGGTTACTCACTAACTCACCAACTACACAATTGGCTACAACTCAGAAATTTTCTCTCTAAATTTCCTACACATTTCGATTACTTAATTCCTTGGAATCGAATAATCTTCACATTAGTTTGGTTGAATATTTTCTTCTTATTTTTCTTGATTCATTTCCTTTTTGCGATGCAACGACTCTTAGCAAACATTCCTTTTAGTTTGTGGATCCTTTCCTTGTTTATGCCAATTCTCAATCAACACATTCTTGGAATGTATCTTTCAAGGCTTTTCTTTCTTTGTTTTGCGAAAATATAAGAGAAGGATTAATACTGGGATATTTACAAAACAGAAGATGGAAGGAAACAAGGTGAAGATACTTCTCTGATTTGGTTCGCAATTTTGCCGCTTTCGACCAAAACCCAGTGGGAGGACCTCCAGGTCCTAGTGGGAGGACCTCTAGATGAGGCACGGTGAGGACGTCATAAAATGTAGCGTTAAGGGCCTTGTACCCGCAGGGTGGCTTTGAGAATTGTCTCCTTTCTTGCTTTAGTAATTTTGTCTTTCATATCAAAACTCCGTCTTAGGTCCTTAATGAATGTAGAGGTAATGCCCTTGACCCTAGTGCCAACAGTCTCCCCGTTTTTTTATGAAAGACAAAATTCATTAATAACTATAGTCCTTCTCCCCCTTTTTGACTTTTATCAAAAAGTTCTTGGAAACTCCTCCTTAATATATATAGCAACCATCTGTAATACTCAACAACAACATAATGAACTTATTAGCACTAAGAGAGGGTTCCCCCCTCAATACGTGCCACGAATAAGCAATATCATCACTATTTAAATTGATCCAGTACATCAAACTTTATGACACACGAGTGTAAACGCTGAATTTTGTTATTCAATTTAGCTTTATAAATATTGTAATTTATTTTGAGTTTCTTTTATTTTAGAATAATTTAAGAAAATGCGAAGAATTTTTTAAATGCAAAAAAGATGAAGAAATGAAGGAAAAACCCCAAAAAATCATCACAAAAGGCCCAACCCAAATAACCCAATCTGGACCCTGCATGCAGCCCACGGCGCAGCTGCAGTGCAGGTCTGGGTACATCTGACCTTCATACCTGGCGGTATGCAAGCTGGATTGTACCCGACCCGAACTGCATCTGCACGCCTCGGGAAGCGTGCTGACCTCGGAATGCATGCAGCCGGGCTCCTCCCAGGCCCAGGATACCGGCAGGTATTCTGTCGGGTCAGGCTGGGTTGCCTCGGGAAGCGTACTGATCTCGAAATGTGTGCTGACCTCGGGAAGCGTGCAACTGGGCTTCTCCCAGGCCCAACATACATACAGGTATTCTGTCGGGTCGGGCCTGGTTGTCTCGGGAAACGTGCTGACCTCGGGAAGCGGGCAACTAGGCTTTTCCCAGACCCAGCATACCGCCAGGTATATGGGTGGGTTCAGACCCGACCTGGTTTGTCTCAGGAAACGCGCTAACCTAGGGAAACACGCAGCTGGGCAGTCTCCTAAGCCCACCATGCCTGCAGGTATTGCGGCTGCTCCCTATCTTTTTTGACCTAATTTCTACCCGTTTTTTCACCTATAAATACCCTACCCGTCTCCATTTCATCCCTACACCGAATACACCTTAGCGTATTGACACTATGTGATTTTTTCTGTTCTCCCTCCTTCATTTCATTCATTTGCATCAACTTACTTGGCATTTAATTTATTCTTCTCTTCTTCTCTCTCTTCACGTTATTGTATTGAACATGATTAAATAATAAACTCGGCCAATTCAACGTTCAATGCTTGTAAATGTAAGTTGTACATATTCTTTATCTCGTTCTTTATTTATTTATTTTCTCACATTTAATATTGCATTTGTATGTTACTAAATAATATAAATTACACTAATAAATTCTCCATCTCTACTCTTCTTTCTTTTCTTCTTTAATTAACCGGTTTAGTAGAGTCCGTTCGTTGAACGGGCGAATTCGAGAATTTTTATTCTCGATTTCATAACCTTACCCTCGGATCCGAATCTTATGGTTCGTGGTTTGTGGAGTCACTAATGTTGAGTTTATTAATTCTCTTGTAAAAATTAATTGGAGACTCTTTTTATCGGATTCATTTTCGGATTTCAGAATACAGAAAAACTGGGTTTTGTCAGTCTTAAAGTGCATTTGCAGTTGTTTTTCAGAATTTCTGAACTCGAGACTGGCACAATACCTAGTGGTATGCATGCTAGTGCCCGGGTTCGGATCTGGCTCCCAGATCCGGAAGTCCGTCTCGAGGCCCGGATCGGCAGAATACCTGGCGGTATTCTAGACCGGTCCCGTGGCTCGGACTGGACTTCCTGGTTCGGAAGAAATTCCCGGGCCACTGACTGGCAGAATACCTCCAGGTATTAGCCCAGTCAGTGATCTCGGATTCTCGGGATGAACCTCGAGCCTTTCTGTCCTGTTTTCTTTTTTTTTTTCTCTGTCTTCTTTTCTGATTAATTAAATTTCAGATTTCTAACTTTTTTTTATAAGAAAAAAGAGTTATACTTAATTTTTTTATTTTTAGTTTATTTAACAAAAATTCAAGCAAATATTCTCAAAGAAAAGACACCCCTTTCGACTCGTCGTTTACCGCGAGGGATACTAACGGGGATTTTCCCGGGTCCCACAACGAGGGACACGCAAGGTTGTGTTCACCTTTTGATTAGTCGCCAACGACATTAGGTTTTACTGCAGAAGTTGTTACTGATGCGTACAATGTCCTTGATTGCTCCAAGTTTCCTTGAGCATCCGAACTCTTGAGGTTTCACTGTTTCCTTTGTTGGATGTTGAGCGTACCTACAAAAATTTAAAATAACCTTCCTGAAGCCATAACTGACATCTATTTGAGGTCCTTGACTCCTAATAACAACCATGTTAGAAGGTCTTGTTCCTTTTGGAACCCATATTTGTATATTTCTAGAATGATAATGGTTGGAGTAGTGAGATTTACCAGATTGACACTCATTTTTGAGATGAAAGGACTGACCTTGGGATCGAGTGCCAAGGTAGTTGCATTAATGTCCTTGGTGTCGTGAGTGGAATATGTGACCTTGGTCCTTTCTATCGAGGTTGTTATAGCCACCTTGGTCACTTATTCTGGCTCACAGTTTTCGAGAGACATAATGTCCTTGACAACAATTTTACTTCTTCTTGGGACGATAACTCAATCCTTCCTTGTTGAAGAAGGCGCATTGAGATCCTAGTAATTTACCAGCATTTTCTTCTCCCTTGGTTTGCTTAACAGGAAGACTTGTGACATTATCGAGGTTGTCCTTGAGGTCTAGTTTTTAAGTCTCGAAAATGTCAATCTTGGAGGTAAGATCATTGCAAGACTTTTCCAATTTATCTTCAGACTCTTCCAGACTCTTGATAGTCCTTTTTAGAGACTTAATTTTATCCAAGTACTTAGTCTCACCTGCAACAATCTTTAGAAAACAATTTGCTAAGTACTTTTTAGGTCAAGTAAGGAGCTCATCAAGAGTTACGTCATCTGATTCATCTTCATCATTTTGTCTTGGTAGTCATCATTAATTAGCTATACCAACTTCCTCGGTATCATTGGTGTCTTTTCCCATAAGAATGACTGGCAACCTCCTCATCATCACTCCAGTTGCCACTATTGTCACTCCAAGAAGCCATCCGGGCTAGATGAATCCTCCCTTTTTTGTTCTTTTTGTTGTAGGGATAGTCCTTGATCAAGTGATCTGGATCACCACAAACAAAGCAAGAAAGTTGGTTAGTTTCATTACTTGAGGAGTTTTTACCTCTTTGGTTGACCCGTTTGGATGAGGATCCTTTGGAGTTATGACTTTTTTTGCACGATCTTTTGAGTTCCTTGGCTATCAAGGCCAAACTTTGGTTCTTATCATTCTTATTTGACTTGTCGTTAGGACCATTGAGGTCCTTGCAGACTGCTTCTTTTTTTCATCATGCTCTTTTTGAAGATATATCTCGTGAGCAAGAAGTTTTCCAATGAAGTCATCTAATTGGAGAGTTCTCAAATCTTGAGCTTCCTTGATTGCGGTGACTTTCGGTTCCCATTTCTTTCTTATAATGCATCTGAGGATCTTGCGAACTTTTTCTTCATTGGAGTAGGCTTTCTCACGGACTTTAGATTATTGATTATTTATTATGATAGCGAACCGTTTGTACATGTCCTTAACAGATTCTCCATTCTTCATTTTGAAGGATTCGTATTGCTTGACATGATTGTCAAGCCTTATTTCTCTAACTTGGCTTATTCCTTCATATGTGGTCACTAAGGTATCCCACACCTACTTAGCTGTGTCACAACCAGAGACATTCAAACTCATTAGAATCAAGTCCACAATAGAGAGTATGTAAGGCTTTAACATTTTTATTTGCCTTATCTACTTCTTTGGCAGTATATTTAGATCTAATTTTGGGTTTCGTGATTTCTCCCTCTGTGGTCATGGGGACACAAAGTCTCCATTCTCAATTATGTACCATAGATCATAGTCTTGATCCATGATGAAGGCTTTCATACGCTTCTTCCAGTGGGCAAGTTTGACCCTCAGAATAATGGGGTGTGCCTAAGCAACGTCATTGTCCTATATCACCATCTTCGATCCTGACCATAATCTTTTCCACAAAGCAATTAGTCTCTTCTTGAGTGGACCCGCTCTGATACCACTTGTGAGAACCCTAGAAGGGGGTGAATAGGGTTATTGAAGTTAGAATAGTTGGAAATAAATGAACCCAACAGTGGAAAGACTTGAGGGCCTTAAGACTGCTTACAGAAGGAGGTCACAGACTTGAATCCTAGAAGGTAACTTTCACCAGTTAATTGATGAAGATCTCACTCACTGAAGAATACTTAACCAGATCTTCAGTTACAGAAAAATCGGAGGGCCTCACTAGAATACTCTGTGGTTACTCATTAACTCACCAACCACACAATTGGCTACAACTCAGAAATTTTCTCTCTAAATTTCCAACACACTTTGATTACTTCCTTAGAATCGAATAATCTTCACAGCAGTTTGGCTGAGTCTTTTTATACTCATTTTTCTTGATTCATTTCCTTTTTGCGATGCAACGGCTCTTAGTAGAGCTTCCTTTAGGTTTGTATTTCCTTTCCTTGTTTATTCTAATCCTCAATCAGCACATTCTTGGAAGGTATCTTTCAACGTTTTTCTTTCTTTGTTCTATAAAAAAAGAAGAGAAGGATTATATTAGGAAATTTATAGAACAGAAGATGGAAGGAAACAAGGTGAAGATACTTCCCTGATTTGGTTCACAATTTTGCCGCTTTCGACCACAACCCAATGGAAGGACCTCCAGGTTCCAGTGGGAGGACCTTTAGATGAGGCACGGTGAGGACGTCATGAAATGTAACGTTGAGGGCCTTGTACCCGCAGGGTGGCTTTGAGAATTGTCTCCTTTCTTGCTTTAGTAATTTTGTCTTTCATATCAAAACTTCGTTTGAGGTCCTTGATGAATGTAGAGGTAATGTCCTTGACCCTAGTGCCGACAAATCGGATATAAATCCAATTGGCTTTTGTACTATTTTTTTTATTTTTTCTATATTTTCTTGACAACATTTTTGTTGTAGTTTAATATATTATACTTGTAAAAAATATAATAAAACACCAACAATAAACCTAAAAAAGTTAGTTTTACATAACCCAAAATACATAAAACAACATAAATATAATATATCAGAAAAAATTTCTTAACTATCAAAATATTGGCAGTACGCTACTTATTTTCCTTCAAAAAAAATTAAGCTTCATTTTCTCCAATCAGACAAATTCGGTCATGTTATGCTTTTCATATTTAATTTTTTTATATATTTATTATTCGAAGCGGATTTAATTTGATCGGAGGTGGTCATCTCTATATCCACTCAAATTATAATCGAAATCGAACTTTTTAATCGAATTCGGATTCAGATTTCTTTTCCTCATATTCGATTGCAATTTTTCTAAATCGAATTCACTTCGAATTCGGATTTAACTTACTTCTCTACCGCTTAGGCTATGCAAATACTGGGGGTTTTAAAGTTTGGTCCCAACAACAGTATTATTAATGATTGCTGTTCTTAAATTAAATATGTATGTCAATGTATTTATATTACTGATACGTGTTTGGTGTTAAGAAATCGAAAATGATAAATGTGTTGGCAAAAACACATATTTAAGTGTTTTGTCATAGCTAAAATCTTATATATTTGTAAATTAAATTGAAAAGAAATTACATGATTGGTTTCTATAACTATAATAATATATATAAATGATATATAATCACACTTTTATCTATATGTTTTAAAATTTACAGAAAGACATCTAAAATATACCCAGCGGATGGAGTTCATTCGTTAGGGTATCAATTTTAATTGTTGACGTAGCCAACACGTTCTAAGTTTCTCATAATTAATAATTAATAATTTTATTAGGAGCAAGACACTTCAGTGTCTTGCCCCCAAGACACATATCATCGCCTGAAAGAAATTTGTTTTTGGAACCTGTATTCTTAACTCGAAGTTATAACTGCTAGATGCATGTAAAGATATGTGTGTTGTACGGTTGTTTTATGTGCCAGTAGAAACTTGCTGCTTGTGGTCAACATGTCCTTGAGTGATTGTGAATGGGCTATACTGTACTTGATCCTTACAAAAAAAAAAATAAAAAAATTAAAAATGGAGTATGCTTTTTATCCTAATCACGTTACTGATCATACCAATTTTCCGAGTATTGAAAAAGAAGAAAGTCTCGATTAAAAACCTCACAAGTTTTCAGATAAAAAGGTGGCAAGTTGAGAAAACTACTACCTAAGAAATTAAATAAATTGGATTGGATATATCGTAATGTTAATAAACGTACCTAAAGTTGTAAAATACTCCCTCTTCATATTATCTGTCATATTATATATCGTCTCAATTTTTACATCGGTCAAAATTTTAAAATTTTGACTATTAATTTCTCAATACATATATTAATATTTTATGATGAAAAAAGTACTATCATTAGATTTATAAAAAATATTTTCTTAATTAAAAGTATAATATTATAATTATTTAATAAAATAATATGTAAGAAATTATCAGTCAAAAATTATATATTAAAATTTGTGAAGTAGTTAATATATTATAACAGATAATATGAGAATGAAAGAATAGACATTTTAGAAACAAGTCTTGAGTTGAGTTATTATAAACCTAAAGTTGATAGATTGCATTAGACAAAGGAATTAAATCTTGGGAGCAGTCAGTTATATCGAAATGGTCCACTCCTTTATATCATGCATTGCATCCCATTAATTGCAACCAGCTTTCATGTAGGCCACGACAGACAAGCCCACTTACATGCTTGTGTTCATGAGATAAATTGTTAATGTTACAGCCTAAAATGTTATTTATTCCTAAACTTTTCATTTATATAGCAATAATTCTCTCTATAAATCGGCTAGGCCCCATTCTTTTTTTACGGTGCGATTGCGGTATGGTTGGTTGTGTTGGGTGTAGAGACCAAAATGGAAGAAGGAGAGGAATTGATAAAGGGAATGGAGATATGAAACTTTGGAAATATTCGGGGAATATTTCCGAGATCTTTTCTGTTTCCCTTTCTACAGTTGTTTCCTAATTCGTGATTGTTTCCTTATTGTTGGAGACTTCCATATGGTTTAGGTTACTGCCGTATTGTAACCTAAGTTTTCCTTTGTACTCCTAGTATATATAGGGGTTCATGTACTCCCTATTATGTATCCCAGTATTCCTAGAGTGGATCTATTGAGGGATCAATGAGATAGAGAGAAACACAACATTGTATTGTAATCCTCATATTACTAGTGCATCGATTCCGTGGTTTTTTTCCCGCTTTGAGTTTTTTCCACGTTAAACCTCTGGTATCAAATTTCTTATTTCTTTTCCGCTTTTATTTCCTATGGTTTGTGGTAATTTAAGTACTCTTCGATCCTAACAGCTGGTATCAGAGCTTTCAGGGCTGGTGAAAGAAAACTCAATTTCAAACAATGGCAGTAGATAAGTATGAAATAGAGAAATTTGATGGATCCGACTTCACCTACTGGAAGTTGCAGATTGAGGATCTGTTGTACGCAAAGTCCCTGCATGTTCCACTGTTGGAGAAGAAGCCAGACGAGATGAAGCAGGCCGAGTACGATCTGTTGGATCGGCAGGCGGTGTCCCTGATTCGGATGTCGTTGTCTCAGAATGTTCGGTTTGACGTCATGGAGAAAAATACAACGAAGGAATTGTTGGAGGCACTAGAGCAGATGTATGAGAAGCCCAGTGCAGCAAATCAGGTATATTTGTTCACCAAATTAACCAGTTGTAAGATGGCTGAGGGTGGTGATGTGGCTGATCATATTAATGAGATTACTAAGATTTTATCACAACTTGCTTCAATAAAAATGATTTTTGCTGAGAATGTCAAAGCTTGCATATTGTTATTTTCGATGCCTGATTCTTGGAAAACCCTTATAACTGCTGTTAGTAGTGCTAAGGATACTGACAAGATGAAGTTTGATGAGGTCAAGTCTGTATTTCTTAATGAGGGTCTTCGCAGGAAGAATTCTGGTGAGGAATCTTCGGGAATTGCGTTAAGTGTCAGGGGTAGGAAGAACAATAGGAATTCGAATTATTCCAGGGGAGGCAAGCCTAGGGACATGAGCAATGTTGTGTGTTATGGTTGTGGGGATAAGGGTCACTTTAAGAGGGATTGCCCTAGACCTGGGAAAGGGAAGGGTAATGATGACCGAGACTCTGTCAACTTTGCGGAAGATCTTTGTGAACCCTGGTCTTGAGTGTGTCTAGCCCTGAAGAGTCTTGGATAGTTGATACTGGCGCATCCTTTCATGTTTCTTCAAACAAGGAGTTATTTCATCATTTCAGGAGTGGGAATTTTGGCAAGGTGTATCTTGCCAATGACAAGTATTATGAAGTAACAGGTAAAGAAGACGTGACGATTAAGACTGCTAATGGTAGTCTTTGGAAGTTGGAAGATGTGAAGTATATTCCTGGAATTAGGAGGAATTTAATTTCAATGAATCAACTCGATAAGATGGGCTACACTGCAGGCTTCGGGAAAGGGATGTGGAAGATCATGAAGGGTGCTATGGTAGTGGCGAAGGGATTGAGATCTGGTACATTGTACTCTACTAGGGAAAGCACTAACATGATTTCTTATGCTTCTTGTTCTAGATTATGGCTTTGCAGGAATGAGAAGAGGGTCAGCTTCGCCAAAACTGACAGGGAACCTGAGGAGTTATGGAGTGACTCAGGTGACAAGAAGTCAGTGGGAGCTGAGGCGATCAAGGTTTCTGTTAGGCTTGGTGTGTAACGACCTGCCCTAAACCCATATTAATTAAGACCTTAATCACGATAATTATTAAAAGTACGCTGTTAAAAAAATTTTGCTCCTTTTACGTTAGTATTATGGTTATTGTTAGTGTTGTTCGTTTTCTTTTTATGCGTGACAGGTCTCGAGCAAGGCGATGGTTAAACGGGTTGATTTTATGTTTTCCCGGATTTAAAGTTATAAGTATTATTACGAGTTTATGAATACTTTTACGATAAGTTATATAATTTATTTTATCGTTCTCAATTTTACGCTTGTAACCGAAGAAGGTTATATTAATTCTAATTTCCGTTTCAATTACGATTTATGTTATCCAACCTTCCTAAGTATATTTTATCGCCCAATTTATCCTATTAGTGTTACCCTACCAATTTATTTTATGTGGTTTAATATTAGTTAATTTTACCCAGTTTTTTTCCCAAGCGATTTTATTTAATCGTATACTAAATTATTTTACCAAGTTTATGTTCACTAATTTTATCTAGTTGATTACCAATTGTTTTACCTAGCTAATTTTTAATTACATGATTGATTTAGTTTAATTACTAATTAGATGATAAGTTAATTAAGGGGTTTATTTATATAAGAGGGGGAGGAGTCTAAGGTCTTTGAATCCATTTCATAAATCAGATTTTTCACAAACACTTCCCTCTCCTCCCTCCTCCTCTCTTCTCCAGCCAGCCACGCCCCCCCCCCCTGTTCGAGCATTTTCCGGCGACCGGCCGGTGACCAGCCAGCGGCCAAGAGCTGGCCGAGCGCCCCTCTTCCTCCTCTCTTGTGTTTTCTCCTTCAAGTTCTTCTCCAAGTGGTATAATCCTCAAACCCTAACTCTATTCTCTATACTCTAATCTGAGATTTCATTTCTAATTTGTGTTTTCTTGATGTTTTTCATCTCCTTTATGATTTCTAAGCATGAATTTATAGTGTGGTTAAGTTAGAGTAATTAGGGTTTGAGTTTGAAATTGATGCATGTTAATTGGGTGAAGTTGTGAAGTGTTTCTTACTTGCTTCTTGGTGGGTAATGAAATGGCTTACTTGCATGAGGTTTTTGATGAAGAAATTAGAGTTTAAGGGACTGTTTTGAAATGATTATTATGTTAATTAGGTTGTTCCACACTTGGATGATATGATTTAGTGTGAATTTGACATGGATGTGCTAATTTGAACTTGGGTTGGAATTACAATTGTTATCTATGGATGCATGTGAAAGATTCCATCTTATTTGGGTAATCTTTGAGTATTAAAATCTGGAAGAATCATGAGTAATAGTTAATTTGGGCTTTGGTTGTGAATTAGTACAAGTTAGAGGCCAAAGGAGGCACCAAAGTAAGAATCCAAACATAAAAAGTTTCTGTCTAAGTATCTTATTTTTACAGAGGATGAAAAATGTGACTTTTGCCCGGATTTTTACTGGAAATGATAGCCCAAGTGATTATCTAACTCTAGGCTTTGGAATTTCGAGAATCCGGTATGTGTAGCCCGAGATACGAGCAAAACCGTGAATGGGTCTAATTATATACGTTTTCTGAGTCAGTAGCTTATTGATAAGATGTCGTCCATTTGGAGACCTTTTTGGCTTTAGTGATAAACATAAAAGTTTTAGGTCATTCTTCAAGCTTTCCGGAAACATAAGGTTTGCATCCATCTGATATCGGGAGAGTGAGATATGGGGCTGTGTTTGAGGGCCGTCAACAAAGTTTCTGTCCAGAATTTCTTTCCTTAGTTCTAATTTTGAGGTTTACTTTGATATCTTAGGAGGCTCTAATGGAATACCGACCCTTGTGTCATTGTCAAGGTGGATTGAGTAGGTTTTCTAAGTTGTGTTAAGTCATTCTAGTGTTTGGGATTACCTCCTAAAGGTTTATAGAAATACTAGCAAACCATGTGGTCAAGTGTTGGGGTTTTAAGTTCGATTAAATGTTATTGATGGCTTAGTGGTACTCTTGACTTCTTAACAAGTTTATGGGTTTTCCTCGATGTCTAAGTAGCCGAAGGACCATCCTTTCTATGTTGTCAAGCCACCGATCACCAGTTCGTACACTTTCCAAAATTCATAATCATGTCCATATCTAGTTTCCGTCGCTTGACAACGTCTTCATGATTTCGATGACCGAACAGCTTCTTTCCTTAAGCCTTCAAGGACTCCAATTCTATGCTCAACTAAGCTGGTTATTAAGGATGTTTTTTACGTCCTAAGCCTTCTTTGATCCTATTCAAGTTTCACCCTAAGTTTCGCACTAAAGTTCCAAAACCGAATAATTCCTTCTAAACATTTTGTTTCTGTCCGGGCCATTTTCCGAGCCCTTCCCTTCATTTTTAGCCTTCGGGCCAGTTGACAAAGTTGTAGAGCGTGATTTTCCATTTCCGAAAAGTACTCGTTTGCAAAAATCCGAGTTTCCTAGCTCAAGTTATCATCAAATCATCGATTTATCCAAAAACTGAAATTTCTATTTTCTCATCCCTTTTAAGTTATCAAGTTTTAATTACTTTAATCCCAGCTTGTAAATTTCAAGGACTTTATTAAATTTCTCAATTTTCTTATGCTCTTATTATAGTTTCCAAGTCGCCCAAACTGTCCCAAGCTCGAGGCACGTCGCTAGATCTTTCTACTACCCAAGGTACGCGAATTGTCCAAATTTTAGCTCCTTATTATCATTTAATGTTTTCATGGTTATTTTAAGTTGTGCTTTAATGTTTATGTTACGGTTTTAAAAGGTCCCATTTTATGTTTTCTTTTTGCTAGTTACTTTTAGGTGCTAGCTCTCTTTTTATGTATGATACTCCTGATCAAAGTGTCCAGACCTGGCCGGCTCCGGTTCAAGTGGGAGGTTCGTGTACTGAGTTTAAAAGGTCCCATTTTATGTTTTAAAAGGTCCCATTTTATGTTTTAAAAGGTCCCATTTTATGTTTTAAAAGGTCCCATTTTATGTTTTAAAAGGTCCCATTTTATGTTTTCAAAATGAATTTAAATGCTGGGCACTAAAACCGTTTTCGAACGGTTTGACGTGTTGGAGGTTCGTGTACTGAGTGTTTCCCCACTCACCTTTGCGTTGTTTTACTATTTTGTTTTAAGCGGTCCGAGCTCCCAGGTTAAAGGCAAGGATAAGCAAAAGTAGGCGTGTACCCAGGCAAGGTAGTCTCGAATGGAAGTTTGGCCGGCTCCGGTGGTTTCCTTTTTGGGCTAAAAGACCCCTTAATTATGAAATATGGGATGTAGTTTTCTCTAATGGTTGTATAAATTAAACTACTTAAGTCTTGGTAGTTTTTGAGTGTGAAGTTTATGTTTAAAGTTTGGTTGTGTTTGTGTTTGTTGTGTTCTTAAATGGTGTTGTTGGGTTTGTTGCCTTGTCCCGAGTGGGGACGGCGGTAATACCTCCACCCTAGGTGTTCCGCTGCGCTAATCACAGGCTTAGTGGTTGTGTTATGTTAATCTTGTGATTAAGGGTGTTGGGGTGTTACATGGTGTGCCTAGGGAGGAAACGGAGGAACCACAGGAAGCTCTACAGGTTGCAGATCAGGCTGCTGAAGGACCTGTACAACACGAGTTAGGTGAAAGCTCCAGCGCACCATCTACTGTGAGGAGATCCAGGAGGGCTACCAGAGATGCTGGGGAGCCAGGGACCTATAGTAAGGTTGTGCAGGCGGAGGCTCGGTTCAAGTGGGAGCACGCGATGGTTGATGAGATTGCGTCACTTGAGAGAACCTGGAAGCCGGTGAGATTGTCTGCGGGGAAAAAGGCCGGGAAGAAGAGGGTCTACAGGATCAAGGGTAAGTCAGTGGATATTGGGAAATTGAGGCCCGGTGCGGTCTCAGGAGGCCTCTCTGACTGATGAAGGGGTCGGTCGATGCACTAGGGGAATTTGTGGTGAAAGTTGAGGATGATTGTGGTTTGGTCTCCAAGTGGGAGATTGTTGGGTATGGAGACCAAAATGGAAGAAGGAGAGGAATTGATAAAGGGAATGGAGATATGAAGCTTTGAAAATATTCGGGGAATATTTCCGAGATCTTTTCTGTTTCCCTTTCTATAGTTGTTTCCTAATTCGCGGTTGTTTCCTTATTGCTGGAAACTTCCATATTGTTTAGGTTACTGTCATACTGTAACCTAAGTTTTCCTTTGTACTCCTAGTATATATAGGGGTTCAGGTTCTCCCTAATATGTATCCCAGTATTCCTAGAGTGGATCTATTGAGGGATCAATGAGATAGAGAGAAACACAACATTGTATTGTAATCCTCATATTACTAGTGGATCGATTCCGTGGTTTTTTTCCCGCTTTGGGTTTTTCCACGTTAAACCTCTGGTGTCAAATTTCTTATTTTTTTCCGCTCTTATTTCCTATGGGTTGTGATAGTTTGAGTACTCTTCGATCCTAACAGGTTGCAGTGTGGTGGAATCTAGAAAGTCGTGGTGAAATGTAGAAAGTTGTGGTGGAAGTAATGGAAGATGAGTTTGTATATTTTAATTTGAAAATAATGGAAGGTGAAAATAAGGTGAAAGTTTTGATTTTTTTATTTGAAAAGTTTTCACTTTTAATAAAAAGGAAAATGAAAAATTATGATGAGTGGTGGTGGAAAATGGAAATTTACGGTGCGGCGAACCCACCACAAAAAAGAACGGGGACACAAGTTAATTTATAGTTAAATTTTAATCGCTAGTGTGTAAGAGATAAAAGGCTAATGTGCGAGCGTATGTTAGGATTAACTCAGATTTAAAACTACTAATTAGAGATTGAATGTAAATTGAATGGATAATTGATCAATTTTCACAAGTCCACAATGATTTTTCTTTAAAAGCTTCGATTAGATACACTGATTGTGCAAAAGGGATCTTTAATATCCCCGCCAAAGAATCTTTGGGTAAATACCTTGGTTGTCCGTCCATTAGCGGTACTAAGAAAATAGAACTATTTTCACCTATTTTAGAAAAGTCTTCAAAGAAACTCTCTAACTGGAAAGCTGTAACGCCCCAAAACCTTAATCACACAATTACCCAAACATTACGGTAATCACATGATTAGCGCAGCGGATAACGGCCTGAGGCGCTACCGCCGTCCCACTAAGGACAAGGCAAAACCAACCAACCAAGCACACTAACAAAGACAACCAGAACCACAACTGAACCACATTCACCGACACGTCCCCATACATAAAGGAGTTTACAAAAGCCACAAATGCTTAACTTTAACAGTACATAAACACACATAGACCCACACGCTTATAGATCCTTATATATCTCCATACACCGCTATCACTTGCTTTATAAGTAACCCTGTACGACGCAAAAGTCTACCTTTCACTTTAGAAAGTAAACTACTTCTGAGCGTCCTTTCCCTTTTCTATGGAGCTCGGACCACCTAAAACAAAACAGTAAAACAACGCAAAAGTGAGCGGGGGAAACACTCAGTACACAAACCTCCAACATGTAAAACCGTTTCGAAAACGGTTTTTCATGCCGGCCTTTAAAACATTTCGAAAACGAGGAAGGGGCAAAATAACTCGTGCTAAACCAATGAAGTCTTTAAACTTTAAGAATTCTATGCATATGTCGTGCTTTACTTTGAAAATATAACAATAATAAGACGTGGTATCCCTTACGATCGATGCCGAAGCACCTCACACACGCGCATGCCCAAACCGACCGGGAGTTTGGATTGGGTGACTGTTAGGCAGTCGACACTGGCCAGGTCAAGCTTACTCCAATAGGAGCCTTTAAAATAATGCTAGGATTCACTCTAGCTACTGTAGAACTACGTCTCGGGACCACTTATAAAACAATAAAATCATTAGAATGTATCTATGCAATAAAACTGTACTTGACTGTAAGCATAAGAGTTGGATAATTTGCGTACCTTTAAAATACTGTGAACTTGGTGACGATCTGGCTCGGGGAATGGCGCGGGGCGGTGTGAAACTTTGAGCTAAGACGATAAAGGTTACTAATTAGTGCAAGGGCTATGATCAAAAAGGGCCATAACGTCCCATAGAAAGGATTTGAAATGCACATGTAAAAGAAATTTCAGGTTTTTGAGGTAAGAGTATTTTGGCTATAACCGGGGCTAGGAAACTCGGAATTTAATGAACGAGCACTTTTCGGAAAGGGAAAAAATAAAATCTATAAGTTTGTCAACTGGGTCAGATGCTAAAAATGATGGGAAGAGCTCGGAAAAGGCTCTGGACAGAAACAGCGAAAACCGAAATATTTTCTTTGTGCGGTTTTGGCGTATAAACGGAATCGATAAAATTTTATGCACTTGCTCTAAACTCATAGGAGCTTTGTGGACAGGAAAAAAAAATACTTGTAGAATATGTACTCTTATTCTATCAAAGAGGCTTTAAAAAAAATTTGAGAGCGATACGAATTTTATTTCCTTTAAAAACGCGAGACTTCGGTAATAAAATACGATAAAATCAAATAACATAAAAGACATCGAGGTCTCTTAAAGCCAAGTCCTATGGTCCTCAATCATCAATTCCATCTTAACAACCATAATGTCACATTTAAACACCCAAAAACAACTCACAAGGTCACTATAACACTTTTGGTTCAAACTTAAAACAATATATTATACCCAGAATTTCCAGATTCGCAGCCCTTCTTCCGGGCTCTATAACTCACACTCCCGACGTCGGGTTGACGCATACCATACCATTTCGGAAAGCTTGCAAGATCTCTAAAACTCTTACGTTGAACACTTTTTCAAATTCAAACTCCACACAGACGAAAAATGTGCAACAAGTCACTGCCTCCAAAATCGTATATAATTGCATGTCTTTACGGTTTTGGCTCTACCTTGAGCTATACAAGTCGGAAACCCGAAATTCAAAAGCCCGGTGTTAGCTAACACCTTAGGCTATCTTTTTACACAAGAATCTGGGCTAAAAACTAATTTTACCATCTCCTATAAAAAGTGAATTTTGGGCAGAATGCACTGGGGTGTTTGAGCTCACATGCATGCTCCATTTTCATTCAAGTTTTGTACTAATTCTTTACCCAAATGAAGTCTACTCATATCACTACCATTTTCCAGAATTCCAACCTCAAAAATTATCATCCAAGCTTGCATAATACACATGCACAATCATCAAATTATATGCACTTATATTCCACCACAATTTTCATGGTTTCCATCACTATTTGCATATAAAACACCCAATTAACATATTATTAGCTTAGTTACTCTTCCAAAACAGAAACTAAACTCTAAAAACTTCATCAAATTCTTCATGCAAATCCTTAGAACATTAATCTCTCAACAATATACACCATTGGCATGAATAATCCATAAAGACAACACTTGTAACAACCACGAAACTTAACCATTCAAAACTATACTCTAAAATTCATGTAAATGGAGAATAAAAGGGATGAAAACAACCATTTAACATTTGAAAAACATCAAAACTCAGATGATATAAAAAAAATGGAGATAGGGTGTGAGATGAATACCACTTGAAAGAGGAGATAAAAATGAACAAGGAAGTGTGGAAGTGGAAGAGGAACACTTAGCCGCCGGAATTCTAGCCGGAAAACTCGCCGGCGGCCGGCGAATTCGCAGGTGGTGGGCTGGGGTGGTTCTCGGCGCACAGGAGGGAGAGGGAGGGCTGAGAGTTTGAGTGTGTTTTGGACAAAAATAATGACCCTATAGCTCCCCCATACCCCCTTTTTATAATTACTACTCCCTCCACTTAACTTTAAAGAAATAAAAGTAATAATAATAATATCAATAGTAATACTACTAATATACTTAGTAAAAGTGTACAATAGTTCTCTTAATTAAAAAGGTAGTAAAAAAAAATAACTTGTAAAGTGAATTTAATTGTTACGGTAAAAACGGTAACGATCGATATTTTTATTAAAATTCACCTTGCCGTAAAAATCGAAACGGTAATCAAACCGATTTTAAAATAAACATTAGAACCTAAAACAATAATAATATGAGGTCCAAAAATGATAAACTTTAAAAGCACTAGAAAATAATTCGATCGGTAATATTGACCGCTTAGCCATTTCCTCCGAGACCTGTCACCGTTAGTTAACTGTAAAAATTAAAAGAATTTAATAATCACATTTTAGCTAATTAAACAAATTTAATTACCCTAATTTCTATGATTTAGGGTGGGTTGTTACAAAAGCTGACTCCGTGTCAAAAGCTGGGAAAACAATTCTTATTCAAGCAAACTTGGAATCACTCCCAGCACATACTATGCAATGTTTTCTTATGCCCAAATCTACTTGTGAACGTGTTGATCGAATAAACAGAAACTTTTTCTGGAAGAATTCCTCTAAAAAAGGAATGCCCATGGTCTCATGGTAAAAAGTGTGAGACCAAAGGATAAAAGGGGGCTTGGCCTCTGCAAGACTCATGCGGTAAATTTAGCTTTCCAATGTAAGTTAGTTTGGAAACTGATTCATGATAGAAACAACCTTTAGGTCTCCCAAATGACTGCTAAGTACAACCACTCTGGTGAATAGTTTGTGAAAAGCCCGAAGTCTTCAGATTCTTGGGTTTGGAAGAATCATTGTAAAGCTTACAAGTTTTACAAAAAAGGGTTTCGATGGAAAATTGGGAACGGTGCCAAAGTGAATTTCTGGAATGATAATTGGTGCGATCAACTTCCATTATCTTCTTTAGCTAATCAGTCTTCTTCACTTGAAAATAGTGACGTAACTGTTCAGGAATTCATTTGTAATAATGATTGGGATCAACACAAGCTCAGACAAGTGCTTCCGGAGTCACTTGTCCAATTGGTTCTTAAGACCCCTATTCCTATTTTTGCGGAACGTGACGAAGTTTGTTGGGGCCTAAATGGCAATGGTGAGTTTTCAACCAAGTCTGCGACATGGCTTTGTCATGAGTTAGATTACGGGCCTAAATGGGATGAATCTTGGATTTGGAAGCTTGATATTCAACCAAAGCTAAAAATCTTCCTCTGGGTGATTTTTCATAATGGTCTCCCATTTAGAGGGCATTAAATGCAGAGGGGTATCAACCTAGACCCCTCTTACCCTATTTGCCTCCAAGAATTGGAGACTGATTGTCACTTATTATTTCAGTGTCATTTCACAAAAAAAAAAAAAAAAGTGTGGGACATTGCCAAATCTCATAGATGGCTATCATCTTCTGTCAATTGCCCAACAGACACCAACGGTAGCTTTATGCTACAAACTCTCAAAAATTCCCTCCCTTCCAACGAGGCTTTGAGAGCTTTCTACCTCATATGGAACATCTAGAAGGAGCATAACGATTGCGTCTTCAACAACTCCATCTTCAACGCCACAAGGGTCATCATTCGAGGCAAGAGAAGCTTTGCAGAATGGCGAGCTAGAAACAGATTTTCTTACCAAGATCAACACCTTAATCAACGTCAACGTTCGCATTCTCAAGTGTCACGCCGTCACAATATTATCCGTGAAGGGTGGAAACAACCTCGCTTTGGGTGGGTGAAGTTGAACTTTGATGGTTCCCTAAACCATCAAGGCTCAGTAGTAGGTTTTGTCATTCGTGATCATCTGGGCCGTCTTCGAAAAGTTGGTGCCATGCCGGTTAATTCACATTCCATTCTGTTGACAGAAGCCTTGGCTCTCCGCTTTGGTCTTCAACAAGCTATATTGGAAGGTTTCTCAAGAATTCAGATTGAAGGAGATAATCTTATTCTCATCCAGGCTATCCAAGGGGCCGTCCACACACCATGGCATATTGATATGATTGTTAGAAATATGAAAAACTTAATCACGCAGTTGGAAAATTCTACTATTTGCCATATCTACCGAGAAACAAACTCAGCTGCAGATTGGATGGCTAATCTTGATCATTCTTTAGACACCGCCGGTCTTTGGATATGTATCCCTTCAGCGTCCTTTTCTTTTATTATTCGTGCAGATAACTTAGTGAGATGTCTTGATAGAAGGGTCCCCTAAATTCTTGATGTTTCTTGTTTACCCGAGTTTTAAAAAAAAATTGAATGGATAAAATCCATTAGTATAATCCTCTATAATGTTCTTGTTAAAGATCTCCAGGCACGGAAGTAAACAAAGTTAAGTAATTAATTTATGGACATAAGTATTCGGAAGATAAATAAGAATAATATAGCTTAAATGGATATAAGGCATTAAAAAGCCTCGGGAGCAAGATACAATCTACTAGCATAAGGGTGAGATTACAAGAGTATATCCAAGATGGCTTATAGTACTAGAGGAGTAGACATATCTCATTATCTCAATAACAAGATATAGGGGAGATTGCAACTCATAATGAAAACTCACAACTTATATAAGAAAAATAAACTAAAAAGGAAATCTCATAAAGGTGACAGTCTGTCAGAGTCACATAATTATTTGGTCACACTAAACTAGGTTAAGCAGCATAGTATTTGTGGAAAACGAAAAAAATACATAATCTTCTAGTAGTAGTCAACTATTTGGAGATCAAGCAGTATCAGAAAGGAATAATTTAATTATTTTAAAACTTGAGTTTGAATATATAGAATAGGGATACTGCCCAACAAACTTCATATCCGATCAAATTTCGATCCATGAAGATATGACATCACCAAAAGAACCTTGAAGAACAATCAAAATGTCAAGTGAGAACACGACTTTGAAAGATTAATTGTGTAGAAAACATCCCAAAGTAGTCTTTTTAGTTGAATCCAACTTCATAGGAATCTGATTGGACTTTATTGTATCCAACACTGGCAAACTTGGTCTTATCCGACTTAAGATCAATTGTTAGGATCGAATTCAAACTTAAAACCACTTGTTAGCCATTAAATATTAATTTAGCGGATCTAACACTACATCCGAAGTAAACAAGATGACTATATAAGTTTTGAGAAAATAAATAAGAACGATATAGAGGTGGTGAATGCAAGATTTTTTACGCAGAAATCAGTGCAAAAAAACCACATGCGGCCAGATAAAATCTATTAGTATAAGGGAATATATTACAATAGCAGATCCCGAATGACTTATAGCACGATAGAAACATACTTATCTCAAAGGAAATCTAACAAGATGTAAAAGAATTTAGAACCTCGCAATGAAAATCTCAATCTAAACAAGAAAAGTGAAATAAAAAGAATATTTCATTAAGGTGTTAGAGGCAGAGACATATAATTTGGTGATGCTAAACTATGTTAAATACTTCGTATTTGTTTAAAAAAAAAAAGATGAAGAAATCTTAGAAGAATTTTCTAGCCACAATCAACTACTTGGAAACAAACCAATATCATCATAAAAAGGAAATAGTATATTATTTCCAAATTTGAGTTTGAACAAAATTGGGACTCTGTCAAAAACTTAGAACTTATTCTTAAATTTTTGATTGATAATTAACTTTTAATCACTAATGCAAAAAATGTTAAGTTGGAATAGCTTAGTTGGTTAGAGCATGTGGCTGTTAATCACAAGGTCAAAGTTTCAAGCCCTCCTTCTAGTGTTTTATTTTATTATATGTCCATAATTTCAATAGTTAAAAAAAATGTATATTTCATCGTAGAGTGTAATAACAATTTCTAAACTTTAAGTTTATTAGAACTGGTCTCTCCAAATTACAAAATTTATGGGTCAAACTGCAACATCTAGCCCTTCCATACAACACTTGAACGAGATTTTAGATCTGAAACTGCAACATCTAACCCTTCCATACCACACTGCGGGGGGAGGGGGGATAAAATCCATTAATATAAGGGATGAGATTACAAGATTAGATCCGAAACTACTTTTATCACAACAAGATTAAACATATCTCAAAGGAATATTAACAAGATATAAGGAAGCTTATAACTCATAATAAAAACACTCAACCTAAATAAGAAAGCAAAATAAAAAGATCTCATAAAGGTGTCAAAGGTACATTATTTTGGCTACGTGGCGAATCTAGGTCTTCTAATTGGCAGTGACCAATGCAATATTATATTTATCCAATACACAAACATCTATAACTTTTGTCCCAAATTATACTGAATTGCTACTTTTTTTTCGTGTTACAGGTGGCGGTGGCCACCCTTAACTTAGTCTGGGATCTGCCAGTCCTACATTAACCTAGGTAAGCAGCATAGTATTTATGGAAAACTCAATAGACCCTAAAAGAACCTTCTAGCAGCAACCAACTACTTGGAGACTAAGCATTATCAATCACAAAAAGAATAATTTAGTATCCAAAACTTGAGTTTGATTGGAAAAGGGACACTACCTAACAAACTTCACATGATCAAATTTCATGAAGATACGACACTACCAAAAGAACATTGAAGGACAATCAAACTGTTAGGTGAGAACGATCTTGGAAGGTTAATATTGTGGAAAACATGGCAAATAAGGCTTTTGATTGAATCCAACTATGCAGAAATGTGACTTGTCTCTTATAATATTGAATTTGATTTAACCTTGTTGTATCCAACAGTAATAAACTTGGTTTTATTTGACCTGATACCACCTGTTAGGATCGAATACAGATCTAAACTCACTTGTTAGTAATTAATATTGTTTTAACATATCTAATAGTATAGAGGAAACATATAAAATAATTAATTAATGGATGTAGGTATTAAGAAAATTATAATAAAACAATATAAAGGTGAAGAAGACAAAGTTTTTTATGAGGAAACCCAGTACGAAAAAGCCCACGGGAGGCAAGAAATAGTATAAGTGGAGATATTACAAGAGTAGATCACAAATGGCTTGTAACACGACGAGAATAGACATATCTCATAGGAAGTTTAATGAAATATATAAGATATTACAATCTCATAGTAAAAAAACAAATCCTAAATCTCATAGAGGTTTAGAGGCATATAATTTGGTCACATTACACGAGGTTAGATGGTCCAACATTAAGGAAAACAAATTCAAGAAATCCTAAAAGAATTTTCTAGCTGCAGTCAACTACTTAGAAATCAATCAATATCAATTATAAAAATGAAATCATTTATTATTTTCAAATTAGAGTTGATGAAATTGAGACTCTACCTAACAGTATAACATTTATTCCTAAAGTTTTGACTAATAGTTAAATTTTAAATGTATAAAATGTTAGGCTGGAATAGCTCAGTTGGTTAGAGCGTGTGGCTGTTAACCACACGGTCGGAGGTTCAAGCCCTCCTTCTAGTGCTTTATTTTGTACATAATCTAGATAATTTTTAAAAAAATTATATTTTTCGACTTAGATTGTAATAGACTAATAAAGTACAATGTCTCTTTAAACCTCCTCTAATTCTTTCCCATGGAACAGTATGTAGTGAACGATTTCTAAATCTTGGATCAGTTGAAACCAGTATCTCTAAATTGTAAATTTTGGGGATAAGACCACTATATTCAATCCCTTCACACCTCGTCTGGCGAGATTTCTGTGTATTGTTTTCGTTTTGGTTCTTAATGTGTAAGATGTGAAAAAATAAAACATTAAAGAGTTACAAAGCAAGCTATTATCAGATGTGGTAATTAAGCGATTTCGATCAACTTATAATTGTGTAACGCTGATTCTTTCCCATGGAACTGTATGTAGTGAACGATTTCTAAGTCTTGGGTCAATTGAAACCAGTATCTCTAAATTGCAAATTTTGGGGATAAGATCACTATATTCAATCCCTTCATACCTCGCCTGGCAAGATTTCTGAGCATTGTTTTGGTTTTGGTTCTTAATGTGTAAGATGTGAAAAAACAAAACATTAAAGAGTTATAAAGCAAGCTATTATCAGATGTGGTAATTGAGCGACTTTGATCAATTTAACTTATAATTGCGTAACACCGATTTGGGTCAGATTTACGACCATGTTCGGCAAAATTACATTGTATATTCCAGATAGCGGTTTATGTAGAAAATAAAGTTTTAGGTAGCGGATATAGCAGTCTAAGTAACGAACAGAGGATAGTTGATCCAATGAACATCATGTTCAATAAATTTAACAGCTTAGTTAGATTTTTTTTTTAAAGCCAAAAGGGGGTGACTTTTATTACATTAAATCCAACTCTCCAAGGGCTAGGATTCCCTCTGTAAAGTGGTCCTCATACAACATTTCATTTGAGCCCGTGGAAGTTAATCTAGCACAAAGATGAGCGCACAACTAAAAATGTCAGGTTGGAATAGCTCAGTTGGTTAGAGCGTGTGGTTGTTAACCACAAGGTCGGAGGTTCAAGCCTTCCTTCTAGCGCTTTATTTTATGTACATAATCTAGATAATTTTTCAAAAAAATTATATTTTTCGACTTAGATTGTAATAGGCTAAAGTACAATGTCTCCTTAAACCTCATCTAATTCTTTCCTATGGAACAATGTGCAATGAATGATTTTCTAAATCTTGGGTCAATTGAAACCAGTATCTCTAAATTGCAAATTTTGGAAATAAGACCACTACATTCAGTTCCTTCATACCTCGCCTGGGTGAGATTTCTAAGTATTGTTTTGGTTTTGGTTCTTGTGTAAGATGTGAAAAAATAAAACATTAAAGAGTTATAAAGCAAACTATTATAAGATGAGGTAATTGAGTGATTTCAATCCGTTTAACTTATAGTTGTGTAACGTCGATTTAGATTAGATTTATGACCATATTCGGCAAAATTACAATGTATATTGCATATAGCGGTTTATGTAGAAAATAAAGTTTTAGGCAGCGGATATAGCGGTCTAAGTAACGAATAGAGGATAGTTGATCCAATGAACATCTTGTTCGGTAAATTTAGCAGCTGAGTTAGACTTTTTTTTTTTTTAAAAGCCAAAAGGGGGTGACTTTTATTACATTAAATCCAACCCTCCAAGGGCTAGGATTCCCTCTGGAAAGTGGTCCTCATACAACAGTCCATTTGAGTCAGTGGAAGTTAATCTAGCACAAAGATCAGCGTGCAACTATTTCCCCCCCCCCCCCTTTTACATGACTAGCCAGGAGAGTTGAGAACTCCTTAACCATGGCTCTAATGACATCAATGAAGAGACATGTCGGTACTCTGCCCTTTTTACTCGAGTGGAGCTTTAGGATCAAGCTTAATGCATCACTCTCCAAAACCACGTGGTGAAATCCCCTATCTCGAGATACCCTCAATCTGTGCACTGCCACCGTGGTCTCTGCTTGCTCGGGCCTCCATGTAGCTTCCACTTCTTTTTTGCCCATCATGAGCAGTTTTCCCTTGTTCGTCTCAGATGGAGAAACCTAGCCCCACTTTCCCGTTGTTTGCCACATGAGTATCAATGTTAATTTTAATTAGGCCCCAGGGCGGTGGTTCCCATTAGTTGAATTAGATGATTTAATGCAAATTGACATAAAAGCATGTGATAATTTTCAAAGACTAAATTTTCAAAGGGTATTTTTTTACCAAAAAATGTAAATCGCTACTCTAAACATTAAACGTTAATTTTATTAACGTTTCATAAAACGATACTTAAAACGTTAAATACTATTTAAAACACTAGACTACTGAACATTAATATTTGTCCAAATAGAGGGAGGGTTAACTTGGACAAAATATCAAACGCTACTCTAGACAATCGTTATTTGGGTTATGCCATTTTCAAAAATTAGAATGTTTCATTAAAATGAGAGATGATATTGATGAAATAAATTTGAGGCCCCGTTCTTTTATGCGGCTGGCAGACTGCGATGCCACACCGCATCGCAACTTTCCATATTCCACCACAACCCACCACAATCCATCACAATCTACCACAACCCACCACAATCTACTTTTTCTATTTAATTTATCTTTCTATTAAAAGTTAAACTTTTCATATTCCACCACAACTCACAACAACTTTCCCCAACCCATCACAAATCCACAACAACTTTTCTCAACCCACCACATTTCCTCCACACCGCACCGCGGCGAGGCGTATAAAAGAACGGGGCCTAAGAGTTGATAGTAGATTCAAGTAACACCATTTCGAACTCCGCTCTTTTTTTCTCATTCAGCCCGCTCATCTTCTCTCACCCAAAAACCGCAACCCGCTAGAGACTCGCCCCTTGTTGTCAGAGGCCACATCATCGTCTCAAGAGGTCGGTGCTCTTGTTGCCAGGTCATGCGTTGCCTCGCCATGTTCGGCCTTCTCTCTCTTGGTTCCTTTACGGTTGGTGATTGTTGTCACTGATGTCTAGTTGTTCCTTGGCGGATTTATGGTGCTTTAGGTGCTAGTCATCGATCTGTTGTCAGCATAGTTATTCAAATCCCGATCTGAATCTACAATCCTATAATTTTTACGATCCAAAAACCCTACCCTCCATCAATCCAAATCTTATTAGAATCTTAAAGTAGTTAAGATCTTATAATTTTAATTTAGTGTGAATATTATTCGTTAGAATCACAATAAGATTCTAATATCCACGATCCTACATGAATTTGAAAACATTTGCGCACATTATCAACTTTAAAATTTTGACAGAACAATATATAAATTTTATATTAAAGTTATTCACTGTAATCAATGTTGTTAGAATTGGTATCCTAGTTAGAATCTATGGTGTAGTTAGGATCGGAATAAACTCACGTAGGACCGTGGATCGGAATGTAGATCGTAGAATCTTATCGATGATTTTGGAATCATAAAATCGTACGATCATAGATCCAGATCCAGATTTTAATAACTACGATTGTAATACAATGTAATGTATCACATTACTTTTGGTGAATATTTGTTTAGATTTTAACCACTATGGAACTTTTTTTTACTATTTTCCAAAAGAGTTAGAATCTTACGACCATCGATATGATTCTATATATAATTCCGATTCTAGTCGGTGAATCTTCAACATCTAGCTAGTTTCCATACGATTGGTATTCGCATCCCTTGAGGCTCCGGTTTTTCTTCTACTCCGGCCAACCTTGGTGGTTTTGGCGGTTGCCAGTTTTCTTTTTTGTGGTGTTTGTTTAGGGGGGTCTTCAGCTGTTTTCAAGCATGTTGTAAAGGGGCTTCTTAGCTATGGTGACTCTGCTTCCTGTCATTCAATTCGCACGTTAGAAATTAAAGGGCTAGTTATCTTCCTTAGTCACTTCTTTTTCTTTTGTTGGTAGCTCCCTTGATTTTACTTCTATGCCCTCGCTGAATCACGCTCGTGAAATCTTGATTGTTGTTAAAGAGCTTTTAGAGCTAAAAGGATCAGGTCATTCACATAATTTTATCCCTTCAAGGGTTGTTCGTGATTGTCCTACTACCACAGTTGTACACCGTTTTGATCTTTCTGCTCAGTCTAATGTTGTTAAGCAAATTTGAGAAGAAAAGACTTGAACGTGATCGGAATTCACCGTCTTTAAGGAATTATTTGTCCTCACTTCACTCAAAATACTTAGAGATTAGCAAATATCCCTCCAAGATTAATCAATCCTTGTGAAACTTTCTAATGAGCAAAATCAGTTTGTTTCCTTAGATTCTCTGTGAATATAACATTAGCAAGGAAGATAGGATAAAGAGAAGAAGTTGTAGGTCAGGCAGTTGGATTGCAGACTTTTGTAGTTAACATAATTAATTGATTGTAAAACTGTCCTATAATATCCAAAAGAGGATAATAAATAAATTTATTTATTTAAATGAATTAAATAAATAAAACGAAAACGAAAATTACACTGTATTTTATACATTATAAGTCTCCGGCTCCAGCACCGCGCATAAGCGTGCAAAGTGCTAAGTGCCGCCTAATAAGCCGCCAAAAGCCGACATTTGACACACGCACGCTCGCGTGTGCGGTTCAACGCTTGTACCGCCACCAGCCCAATAGTAGCCCATTAGCTAAGTATTAGACCAAGTATAGTATTCCCTATTGTTGAGCAAATTTGAGAAGAAAAGGCTTGAATATTATTGGAATTCACTGTCTTTAAGGAATTATTTACCCTCACTTCACTCAGAATGCTCAGAGATTAGCAAATATTTCTTTTAGGATTAATCAAGTCTTGTGAAACTTTCTGATGAGCAAAATCAGTTTGTTTCCCTAGATTCTTTGTGAATATAATGTTAGAAAGGAAGATAGGATAGAGAGAGGAAGTTGTAGGCCAGACAGTTGGATTGCAGTTAACACAATTAATTAATTAAATTAATTAATCATAAAACTACCCTATAATATCCAAAACAGGATAATAAATATATTTATTTGTTTAAATGAATTAAATAAAAACAATGAAAATGAAAATTACAATGTATTTTATACATTATAAGTCTTCGGCTCCGACACTGCGCACAAGCGTGTTAAGTGCTGCCTAATAAGCCGACAACCAACACACGCGCGCCCACAGGTGTTGTTCAATGCTTGTACCACCACTAGCCCAATAGTAGCCCATTAGCTAAGTATTAAACCAATTAGTATTCCCTATTATATAAACAAGTGAAAAGTCTTGCTAATGAGCTTTAGCTCAAGGCCCATGAGGGTAGGAGATTTATTCTCCCACATTAGGGGTTCGATCCCCGGTAACCACAATTTCCTTGGTGGGAATTATTGGTGCTCTTGTATAAAGAAAAACAGTGAAATGACTCTTCCACCGCCATCTTTTTCTATTTTCGTGGACAATTTACCTATTTGTGTTGATAATTTGAGTTTGACGGAGTCGTTTGCTGATTTTGATTATATTGTTTGAAATTTGGTTTTGTGAGATTTGGTTGTAAAGTTTGAGGGTGACAATTTACCTATTTGTAAATTTGGTGCCAGATCTTTTAAAGTTTTGGGTTGGTATAAATCAGAACTGAGATCTAATACGAATTGAAAGTCATACAAAAATAAATAGGTAAGTAAAGATAGATGAAGTAAATAATACTAGTATTTAGAGTAAATTACATTTACCCTACCTGACATTTGTGGTAATAATTTTTGCACACCCAATATTTGTAAAATAATTTCACCTTACCTGACATTAAATGAAAGTGATTTTTAGTAGCAAAATCCGGTTACTTCTCATCGGAAATGAGAAAATACAATAATGCCCTATATGACTATGTGTATCATTTTTCCCATAATATTGAGAAGGAAATGACTTAAATGACCTTTTCATTGTTTTTTAGGGAAAAAAGTGAGTTGAAACTCCAAATAGAAAACACAACAGTCGATTCATTTCACAATCCTCTTCTTTAACACTCCTCTGTTAATGTCATATGAATTAATATTTAGCGTAAAAACGTCAATTCATATTTAATTGAAAGTCATATGAATTCATATCAAAGGTAAAAAAGTCAATTCACATTTATCTTTTCAATGTTACACCGGAAAATCTCACTTCTGATTCATACCAACCCAAAACTGGTGCCTCTATTGACAATTTAATAATACCTTTTTTTTTACAGTGGGGGAGAAATTTGTAAATCTCAGTTCTGATTCTTACTTAGCATGTGAGGGTTGACTGTCCAATATCCCGTAAGTAGCATTTTTTTAGGGAACCCATGAGTAGCATTATTATTTCCGATACCAAAATGACACACTCTGTTAGAACCCCTCAAGGATGTTGCCTTGGCGACTGGATCAGTTTTGAATAAAAGCCAAAATTCATTTAGCCAGAAAAGCTGTGATACGAAAGAGGCTAAAGGACATTTACGTCAAGAGGATAAAGGACATTTATGTCAAGCATCTCAAGGACGTTCATGTCAAGCACGAAAGATAAAAGGAACAGGGAAGTATTTCTGGAAACCAGTTACTCGATCCCTCCATTCTTATTAACCAGACTAACCGATTGTAAACCTTGCTGTATAGGAAACAATCGTGAAGAAATTAGAAGGAACAAGGATCGTGATTTACGGAGAAATCTTCCAAAAGAAGGAAAGGAAAATCGTCAATTCCGGAAAGACAAGCAAAGTGCAAAGAAGGAAAATATCAACATCAATTCTGGAAAGACAAGCAAGATGCGTAGAAAGAAAGAATAGATCCCCAACGACTACTAGCTACAAGTTACGCCCATAAATAGATGAATTGAAGACCGAAGAAATTAACGATTCCAAGTGAAGTAATCGGGTGTTACCAAAACAGAGGGTGCTCTGTTTTGAGTTCTTTTCTTCGTGTAGAAAAGTTGTATTCGGTGAGAAATTTTGTATTTGATTGTAATCGATTCTTTAACGGAACTAGGATTTGATTGATACTCTTGTAATCGATTCCTAGAAGGACTTAGGATCGATTAGTGTTTGCACCAAATTTGTGGTTGGTGTGTGTTTCCCATAAACTTTGTTCGTTGTTCGTTGTTCGTTGTTCGCTGCAACCCTAAGGACGTTCACCTTAGGCAGTTGTCACATTCAAGCATATATTGTTCCAAGGAAATAAAGGAAGTTATTTAGTTATCTCTTATTGTCCTTTATTTCAGCTTACCTTGGTTTATCTTAAGTTGAATCTTAATCTGAAAAGATTAAGAAACCCTAACGTCCTTTACCAGTGAGTATTTGTGTAGAAATTTTCATAACCCTATTCACCCCCCCTCTAGGGTTCTTTCACACTCCCTACGCTACAATTTATGTCATTTTTTTAAATGTTTTAAATATTTTGATTTACATAATATTTTATCAATACTTTTTTAGAGAATAATAGTATCATATTTGTACAAAAATATATTTTACCACAAATTCAAAGGTACGTAATAGTCTCATTTAATAGACTATTATATATATTGAAAATTAATATCAAAAAATTACTACACAAATATTACATAATTTGGGACGGGAAATATTATCTTCATTCTCTTCCGGAAAAAAGGAACTAGATGGGGGAAAAAAGAAAAAAAAAAAAAGAAGAGACAAGTATAGAAGCTGGTAAATTACGTACGTATACACAATATCTAGAAAACCTACTAAGGGGGTTATCAATGCTTAATCAATTGGAACGTATGATTTAATTTGATGTTAACCTTCTTCAGAAATAGTTATGACTAAATTAAATTGACATCTTTTAAAAGGAAAATTGACATTTTTGGGGGGGGGGGGCAATGGATAAATTGACCAATCGGTGTATGGTCCGCGTCGTGTATCTAGGCAAGTACATTATATGGATTAAATTTATTTCAAAAAATTCACAATATTAATTATGAAATTTATTATAAATTTATCGATAATATTATAAAATTCATCAATATTTTTCAAAGTTACCAAAATTCATCGCACAAAAAATTGATACATTTCAATGCATATGATATACCTAAATAAATACACCATGATGAATGGTATAACTTGCATAATCGGCATCACCTCCACATGAAAATGAAATGTATATTCGCTTATTAGTTTGCTATTAATTAATTGCAACATTTCGCTTCAAACTGTAATCTATCATTCAATCAAGAGTTACCGGATGTATAGAATAATCTTCAATAAACATGGGCTACAATTTTGGAATAGGGAGAGTAAATATAACAAGTTTAGTAAAGCATATATATTATCTTAATTATGAACTATAACACACATTTATCAATCAATCAAGGGTTGTTTTCCCTTGATTTTATTATTCATTGATCAAGTTTTGCATAGTATCCTAAAAGGTTTCATCACCAACATACACTTCATGATTAAATCTTCATTAAGGACTCCATAATATGATAACAAGAAGACTACCAAAATACCTAGAAGTAATTCCTTCTCCTAGCTAAACCCAACTTAATTAGCAAACTAAAAGTGCTAATTGACAATTATGGCACTCAATATTATGATGATGTACAAAGTTTGAAAAGTCACACCTTCATAGACACAATCAAATAAAGTATATATATGTCCTCAATGTCCTTTAATCGATACAACATGGTTTTTAGCATTCAATATTGAGTAACACCCGTCCTTATTATATCCAAAACACATTACCTCCTTAGTAGGAGATCCTGCCTCATATTCTTCATTGTCATCATGAAAAAGGGGAGATTGAAATTGAGATTTCGCCCTGGAAGGATAGCCTGCCATGCTGTTCCTTGCAGGCCTAGCCCTGGGTGGGGATGACACGGATGACGAGCTAGACGATGACGTGGACCAGGACAACGGGTCCGAGGACGAGTTGTACGGTGATGATGTGGCGGTGATGACATGGCGGTTGTTCTTTCGAGAAATGGAGGCGAAGAACGCCGAGAAGAACCCGGGTTTTCGAGGCTTCTTCCGTGGGCCGGGGGTGGTGGGCCGGGCCGGGGAGGGGCATGGGGAGAAGAAGGTGTTGTGGGTGTAGGAAGGTGGGGGTGTAAGGGGAGGGGCAATCTTGTCATTTTGGTCAAACATAGGGTGTTTAGGGGTACCTGGTTGGGATTCCCACATGAAGGGCACAGCTGCCTCAGTTGCCCCATAGTATAGCACCCTAAAGGAGGCATCCCCACCCCTACTTTCATCTGACCATTTTGCCCTTACCCTTGTTGCCCCTCCCTTCATTCTCACCTCCTCTTTGCTGCTCTTTGCCATAATTTGTGATCTTTCTCTTCTCTTTCTCTCTCTATATGGTTTTTCTCTCTCTAGATCTGAATCTTGGATAGGTGGGAGAATTTAAGAGTGTTACATGCGTACACAAGAGGCCAATGAGGGTTGGGGGTTTATAAAATGGCAAGGTCAAGGCTAAGGGCATTAAATAGGGATTCAGAATATTGGGTGTGTTTGGTGCAAGTGAAAATCATTTCTCTAAAAAAACAGTTTTTTTTTAGAAAATGATTTTCTAGGAAAATGAAACTTTAAGTAATATTTTTACTTGTTTAAAGATATATAGATACATATCTTTTTTGGGTTAGATGAGAGAGAAAAAGGAAGAGCGGGTAAAAAGAGTCGGATGAGAGAGGAAAAGTTGGATGAGGAATGAAATGTTTTTGGTAGAGATAGGATTGAACGCGAAGAACTTGGGTTGCGAGGAGTAATATGGACTGCGAAATTGAATTTTCTAAAGGTTGGACCTAAGAAAATGATTTACAAAGGGAAAGGGGAAAATGATTTTTACTGAAAATGACTTTTCCTATTTTTTGACCGCCAAACCTTAAAAGAAAATGATTTTCCTCCCACCAAACATACCTTTAAAACTAGTCTGTTAGGATTTTAATAATAAAAAAAGGGATTCAGAATTGGGCAATTGGTATCTAATCACGCTTTTCCACACTCTTTTTCGGCCTAATCGACATGGTCTAGTAGTGTTCACTGTTCACTAATCGTGTGATTATAATGCGTTAATGCAAACCATATATGGGTGCGTTTTTAAATATCCCACGGTTGTGTTAGGTGTACCCTTTTCATGATTATAATGACAAAATGACCATATCTAGTATGATTCTAGTAAGTTACTCTTTCACATTGTTTTTGTTACAAGTAGATATTTATTATTAGGGATGACAATAGGTCAGAGTCGGATTGGAGTTGAGAACCTTAAACTCTTATTCCGATTAGCAATCAGAGGTAATGTTAATCTCGAAGTGCAATTAATCATACGTAATTTGGATCTTCGACTCAGACTATAATTGGAGATGACCACTCTAACAAAACTTCAAAATGAAATCTATATCCGACAGCTTAGTCCGATATAATCAGAGTTAATTTAATTGCAAGCTTCCAACAATCCTTTACCTTTTGTATTTTCATAATATTCTCGATTATATTTTATTTCTATACTCTAATTGGACAATCAAACTTAATCGGATCGAAGGCAAGCACCTTCAAATTTATTTCAATCATATTTAGATTCAGATTTTTTAATCGGGTACTTTTTTGGATTTGAATCATAATTTTTTAGTCTCAAATCAAGTCAGGTCTATTTCCAACTCGGATCAAATAGTCATCACTTCTTACCATGGAATTAGATAATGATGAGGTAGCTCTACAACTATAGAAAAGGCAATTAAGAAGATATATCATACAACATATGCGTACGTAGGTGGAATTATCTGTTAAGGACTGATGGAGCCACAAAATTCGGTTATGCAGATTTTGATGTAATAAATGGCAGGACAGAAAAATCGTTGTGACCATGAAAACCAAATGCCATAACAAGTTGTATCTCATTTCGGCTCTTATTTTAGGGGTAGTTTAAAGCTTCTACTTTCGTCCTATTATATTTGTCAATTTATCTCAATACATGCATATTGGAAATTGAGGTGAAAATTTTGTAATTTATCCAAAATACCCATACTTTAATTGAAGATATATAATAGTTGTTGGAATTGTAAAAAGTGAAAAATAATTTATTAATTAGGGGTAGAAAAGTAACTACAGTTGTTGGAATTGTAAATGGGACAAATATTTTGGGATAAGGAAGTTAGGTACGTAGAAGGACAAATATTTTGGGACAGAGGTAGTATTAAATTTATATTATGTATATGGATAAAGACTATAAAATCTTCATACATAGGATCTGTGTTTTTGGGTTAGATAAATAGTCGGATACTGTAAAAAATTGTTAAAATAATAAGGAGTTGGAAGGAGTTTGTGAAAATTAGAAGGATCGAGTTTGTCAAAGTTGGAGGAAACTGGAAAATGCTGGAACAAACTGGAAAGAGTTGAAAGTGATAAAAATTGTTGGAAAGAGTGAAAATGTCGAAAAGAGTTTCAGCTTCTTTTAATAAATTTATAATTTGTTTCTTTTCATATTAATGTTAGTTATAATATTTTATATTTTTAATATTTATAAATAAATACTTTGTATCAAAAATATGTTACAAAGTAAGTGATTTTTCTCATTTTTTCTTGTAAATTAAAACTGAAATTAAAAGTAAAAATAAAAGTAATAGTAAAAATAAAATTAGCATTAAAACTAAATTAATATTAAAATTAAAATCAAAAGTAAAATTGAAATTAAAACTGAAGTAAAATAAGGGGATATTTGGGGGAAAATTTTGGAGGAAAATCACAAAATACATATTGGATATCACTGAAATATATCAAATTTTTCTATCAAAAAAAAAAGAAATATATCAAATTTATTCAAAAATAAAAAATACAAATACAATCCATATTATTATACATCCGATATTTTCTTTCATTTGTCAAATATAAGTATATAACCTATGATTTTATTACATATGAGAAGATTTATTTTGTATTCTTCTCTTCATGATCAACTTATAATCTTCACTTTATCATAAATGATGACATATTGATTATACTTTTTCCTAATCAAAATTTTGTCAAGATTAAGTTTTTTGAATAAATTTTAATCATTATACATTAAATTATGTCATTATAATTGCGAAGATTATTGTTTCATTTTTGAGCATATAATGTTTAATTTTTTCTATTTTCCAATAAATTTTATTACTGATATTTTCTTATCACATAGTAAAAGATATAGCGCAATTTGTACTGCCTAATGCTAAAAAAATGCATTATATTGACATGATAAGTTAAATTTTACAATTTATCTTTTTTCAACCAAAGTTTCATGGCTATCAAACACATACAATTTCATAATCCTTTAAATAATAATTAAAATATCATATTAAACATATAAAACACAAAAGAGAAGAATAATTTAAATAAATGGATCAATACCTTTCTGAAACGGTTTTTCTATTTTCTAAAAATTATTTTTTTTGCCTGTCGAAATAAGTATTTTCATGCACTTTCATACATAAGCAAAACAGGTGTCAAAAAAAAATACATAAGCAAAACAAACACTATATTTAAATCTTATCGACCCCATATTTTCATGCACTTTCGTACATGAACATTTAAATTTATTTATTTTCTTTCCTCTGACTCTCTCTCTTCCCGACCAATGGACTAAAACTACGTACGCAAAGTTTTGACATCTTATGCCCGAGATTATCCACAATTTCAACGCTTACATGTTTCTTTAACAAACGAAAGTGATGCTGCAAATTTATTTATGGGGCAAAAACAAAAAACAAAAAAGTACCTGGGAAATTTCTCGGTTTAACGTGAACTAGCAGTTATGAAAAAATGGAGATTGCAATTGCATAACAAACTTTTGGACTTTTAAGAAAGAGTATCAGAAAGTAGAAACGAAAATTAAGACTCCATTAGTCATGCTTTACTTAATCAGTTTAATATAAGTAAATATTTATAATAATACACGTACGCTTTAGTTTCAAGATTGAGGAATAAAATATTGGAATCATATTCAAAATTGCTCCAATTAATCTAATTTATCTTTGGATTATGTGGTTTCGATTTCAATGTACACACAAACTTTTAGTTAAGCGAATATCATTTTGATTTAAAAAGAATTAAGGTTAGTTGCATTGTCATTTTTATGTAATATTATATTACATAATGGAATGATTATCTCGCATGGAGTAAACCACTAAAACAAAAACTGAAACATAAAGAATCAACAGTCTATCATTAATTAGCTATTAAAAGTAGGGTTTTGAGTACATTATAATTCATTATTTCTCACATCGTAATTACAATATCTGTTAGTATATTGAAATATAATTGTCTAAGGAAAATGCAAAGTTAATTGGGACAAATTTAGAGAAGTTTGATTGTTTTTAAGCTAGTTTCTAACATACACAATTTATTGTAATCATAAATAATATTTTAAATTAAAAAATCCACAATTACATCTAAATTAAAATATTTAATGTAATTTATGGCTTTCTAAATATATTATAAACTTTGATGAGATCAATAAAAAAGAATGAAGGATTTTAAGTATGTCTATAGTTTTAAAAATAAGTCTTTTACATTGGATTTTCTAATATATTATCAATATATACATGAAAAATAAACAACTCAATTTAAGAAATTCAACACTACGATTCTTGTTTATAACTAAATTTAATAATTAAGGGTCTTCTCCTGCATCACATTAAGTGTTTGACGCTAGTTAGTATATTATATTTGATTTATAATTTTTTTAAAATTTTTTTTAAAGAGATTTTACCATAATTGAATTTTTCAAATTATTATAATTAAAAAGTATAACAATTGTTAATTATATCTTTAAAAATTGAAATCATGATGTTTCAATCAAAATAACTTTTTGCGACAATTAGTCATATTTATTGATACATAAATGATTTTAAAGAATAAGATTTATCTTAGACAAATTAATAGTAAGAAATTTTTAACTACTATAATTTAAAAAAAATAAACTTTGGTAGAATTTTCAAATATTCATGGTGACTGGTATGCCATTAAGATGATATATACTCATATTTTCTTAGTCTTTAGCTACAAAAATGTTTTCACTTTTTTGTTTCTTTTTATTGAATTTCATGTTTTTCTTGAGTCTTATGAAATCATCCTTTCCGTTAAATATTGATATTTATCAAAGTAAGATTACATTTAAATGACTTTAAATCTCACACACATATGACACAAATTTAACTATTATTATTGTTATTGTTGAATCATTGTTATTATATTGTTTGTGGCTTCTATAGTCCTATATTAGCTATATATATGGATGAAAAAAATTGACTCAAAAAGAATATGGATGAAAATAAAAATCGAAAGAAATATTATATTTTATTCTAGTAATAAAAATAGAGGTTGAGAACTATAATGGTTAATTTATGAAAAATAAAGGGGGTTGATGAGGTGATGAATAAAGAGCAACTACCAAAGGAGATGCCATCATCAAACATTACGGATTTGCAAAAGTATGAACGGAAGAAATGAAAGAGTATTTAATTAATATGGACCCACTCAAACTAATCCTCTTGATAGCAACTGTCCATCAGTTAAATATACACTACATAAATACTAAACGACAATATTTTTATTATATTTCTTATGCCTCATTAGTGTATTGGTACCTTATCTAATTCATTTTCATTCTTTGAAATGTTATTTTTTAAACAAATTTCTTCCTTAGTTTATCGAAATGATCTCTGCATGCATATATAGTACTTTTTGTACACCAAGCTAAGATTGCCAATATCTAAATTTTTCTAGATTCTACAATATTAAAATTCATGTTAAAAGTTGATTTTATAATATCTAATTCACATTATTTATGCTTAATTATTGTCATCGTGTGTGTCGTAAATATTTGTGGTTGTATTTGGTTATTTTGGATGTTTCTAAAGTAAACATAGTCTTGTCACATAAAATAAAAATTCATTGACAACTTTTTAGTTATTCTAATTTTAATGATTGTGTGCATTATATTTGCAAGTTTTGTATTTGTGCAAAAATAAAAGACTAAATCCTTAAGATCCAAATTAAAAATTAACGGTTAGTAGTAGTAAAAATCAGGAGGAAGAAGAACAATGGTATCAATGTCCACTATTCGTAAATAAATAATATGTTAATTGTCTTTAGTGACTATATATAATTCATTAATTAGTTTGACATTGCATTTATTATCTGTAATTCAATATTTATAATAATATCCAATGAAAACTAGAAAAGATTATTATTTATTATTTTAACTAAAAAAACAATTTATTAACTTAGGCCAGTCTATGTTTACAATTTGGTTTGCAAAACACATCAATCGTTTAAACATGTGGGATATTATTATTCCCATAGATAACTGTATAGAAGTTTAGACTTTATAACTTTGTATACTTCCTCTCTTATATACATTACATTAAAAAAATAATTTGTTTAATTTTCCTCTTTTTTCTTCTCTAGACCTGTAAATGGTACATTAAAAATCAATATACATGTTGTTAGTTGCTAATATATTGTAGGCCTCTTCTAAAGATCCACGATGACATGTGCCCACATCCCTTTCCTCTTTATTTGTTAATTGTTGATCAGAACCATAAATTATTAGCTACCTACACTTGCAGATTGTTTCCATAAAGTATAAAAACCCATGCTACCATGAATACTACAATGTTTAAAAAAATCATTTTCCTACGGTTTGAAAATGGTCGAGGAAATTATTGGTAATTCAATCATTTTTCCCACCATTTTCAAACAGTAGGAAAAAGGATGGTAGGATTCTCTACTATTTTAATTAGCAAAAGTGGTTAGAATTTTCAACCCTTTTTCCCACATAAAATTTGAAAAATAGTTGAAAAATTTAAAAAAATATAAGATAGTTCCTAAAACGATTGGTTTTTCCAACCATTTTAAATTGGTTGGGGAAAGGTGGTTGGTAATATATATATTTTTAGTAGTGAAGAAAGTTGATAAATTTAAAAAATATCGATGAAATTAATTTACAATAATATTGAAAAATTTACGATGAATTTTATAATAAATATTTTTGATTTTTTGTAAAATTAGCAATTCTAAGAATCTATATATGTAGATACTTCACAATGTATCATATATAATAATTAGAACCAATGAGTTTTGGAAAGCTGGAATTTAACAATTAATGACCCCCTTTAATTTGATTTAACAAAATAATCATTAGATTAAGATCTATGAATGTCTTTTCCAGAAACAAGAGTCTTACCTAAATCTGATGTTGTTTTCTGCTTCTGGGATTTGGTTGATTTCAATATATCAAACCAAAACAAAACAAATGAGTTAAGACGTACTATAAAGGACAAATAATTACCAACAAATTAGTTTCTGTCATGTTTAGGTTATTATATGAGTAAAGAAAAGAAGTTAAAATAATCCTATAAAATTATAAATGGGTTATAATGCTGAAACTAGGAACAATCTTATATTTGAAGATTTATAACACATTTAGAGTGGTTAGTGATGACACAACAAATTGGATTGATTATATTGGATCATTTATTGTAGGTTTAATTTTTTAACCAAAATAAAATAATTTCATTAATAAATAATGATTAGTGGTTACTATGAAAATTATAAATTAAAGAATAAAATGTAGATTTAAAGCAAATTATGAAGTTAAATGAATAATTAATACTAATTTTATTAATGTTCAGCTTCAAAATTATGATGACAATATTATCATGAGTACTGAATGTTCAAGTGTGCATCTTTCTCAAAAAAAAAATTTAAAAAAAAGAGTGCATCTTTACCTTTGACGAGTACTTCAAAATTCGTGCTATAGTAATTCAAAAATTGATCTACATTTTATGTAGTAGATCATATAAAATGAACAAAACTTTCACCAAAAGATACACTAAAATAATTCCTTATAAGAATACAATAAAACCCTTGTAAATAGGGTTGTTTGTCGGTCCAAGACTGGATCAAATTAGGCCGGATTGGACTGGACCGAAAACCGAACAAGGGGACTGGCCTGGATCGAGGACTGGACTTAAACTTTTTTTGGTCCTAGACTGGACCGTCCGAAAAAAGTTCGGTCTAGAACTGGACCGACCAAATTATGGGGATGATCAGCGATTAAATTTTGTCTGAACAACTGAACCTGTGCAAATAGATCAACAAACTAAGTAGGGGGGTGGAGAGATGGAGGGTGACTGGGGAGTGACGAGGACTGAGGAGGGTTGAAGCAAAGAAGCGGTCAAGCGGGATTTTTAAGAGTGAGTGACTGAGAAAAGTTTAGAAATGTCATATGAAAACTTTAGGTGTCTAGATTTTAGGTTGAAATATTCGATCCTCAATCTGATCTTCGGTCTTTTAAGTTGATTCAGTCCCTGGACTGAAGACCGAAATTCAATATTTACTGGATTGAGGACTGGATCGAACTATCTTCAATTCTTTCAGTCCAGTTCTCGATCCAGTCCATTTTTCGGTCCGAACTGGATTATCAATAGCCTAATCCTACTTGTATGTATAATCTAAATTTGAAATATCAATTGATGTAAAGGTCAATCAAATGAGGCTTACCATTGATCGACTAGAAGAATTGATGACACTCACTCCTAAAAGATGGAGGTTAAGGTTTTTTTGAGAGCAGAGGAGGGAAGAAGTTAAACATACATGATTATAAACGTCTTGATTAACTCTGATTTAGTATAAAATAAACTAAAAATTTTACAAATTGTGAAAAACATAAAAGAAGTGAATGGAAACCATAATCACTACTCCCTCCTTCCCATTTTAATTGTCACCGTAGACATAATTTCAAAAACCAAGAAAACTCCCATCTACATTAATTTAGCTTATTGAAAATGTAGAAAACTTGAATAAAATGTTGAATAAAAAAGGAAAAAGATGAATAAAAAAGAAAAATTGAAGAAAAAGATGTAATTAATAAGCTTAGTCTTGTTTGGAGAGAAAAGTGGAATGGGTTGGATATGGAATTAGAATCCTAGGAGGGTTGGGTATGGAATTAGAACCATGAAATGAAAGTGTTTGGTGAGCAGTGGAATGGAATCAAAGCTATAGTTATAGTATTTGTTGTTATTATTATTATTATTATTATTATTATTATTATTATTATTATCATTATTATGACAATAATAAAATTCTAATAATAATTATCAATTATTAATTATTTATTATTACATATTAATTAATAATATTATTACTATAAATTATAAATTATTTTTTTTACTAATTAATAATTATTATCAATGGCAAATAATTAACTATAATAACTATTAATTAATTTTTAATTGTTGACATTTTTATCAATTAGTAATTTTATTATATTAATTATTAATAATTATAATTATTTATTAATTATAAATAATTATAACTGTTTATTAATTATTAATAATTATAAATTATTATTAATTATTATTAACTAATTATGTAATTAGTTATTAATTATTAATATATATGTTTATTATTAAATATTACCTATTAATTACTAATTTTTATATTACTAAATTACTAATTATTATAAATTATTATTAATTAATAACATTTAATACTTAATTATTAGTAATAATTATTATTATTTAAATTTATAATATTAATTATTATTATATTAATTAATTATTTATTATAATTATTATTATAATAATTATAATAATTTTTAATTAATCATAATAATAATAATTAATTATAATAATAATTATTATTTATTATAATAGTTATTATAATAATAATAATTATTATTATTAATTATTATAATAATAATTATTATTATTAAATATTATAATTATTATTATTATTATTAAATATTATAAAATTTATTATTATTTATTAATTAATATAATTTTAATTTTAATTTTAATTATTAATAATAATTATAATTATAACTATTACTATAATTATTAATAATTATTAATATTATAAATTATAATTATTAGTAATAATAATTATAATAATAATAATAATAATTATTATTATTATTATTATTATTATGATTATTATTATTATTGGTTTTGTTGTTGTGAAAGAAAAGGGATAGCCTATTCCCCCCACATTTGGGAGGTTTCTAATCCCCCTATTTGGGAGGGATAGCAAATCCCTAGGGATTGCGATTCCATTCCAGAAACTGCTCTCCAAACAGAAAAAAACAGGAATTAGAACCCATTCCTACTCAATTCCATTCCTGTTTTGTTCACCAAACAGGCCCTAATTTGATAAATTAGTAATTAATGTGTCATTGGAATTATAAAGTGGCAGATATTATGGGGAAAAAAAAGTTAGTTAAAGTGACAGATAATATGAGAAGGAGGGAGTAATTCTCTTCTAATCGTCCTCCAATACCCTTGGAACTGAGGCTGCTTAGACATATTATATTTTTTTATCTTTCACATTTGTAAACATCGGACGTTTAGTTATGTATTTGTACGAGTTTGTGGGTGGTATTTGTACAAGGTGTGGAAGTTGTGTCATATATTGTTGGATTTTGTAATATTCTTTAGGTTTAGTTTGGAATTTAAATTGTAACAAATTATTATTGGTATTTTACTTTACAAGTGCGATGTATCAAAATACAACACAAAAACGATGAAGTAACTGGTCAGAGTCAGATTGTAATTAGAGGTGGCCACATCTTATTATAATTGAAGCATATTGGATATCAAGTTCAACGGCGGCCACCTTCGATTACAATCGAAGTCGAAGGTCTATGGCTCCTGCAATTAACTAGATTTAGAGGTGGGTCTTGTCTCCAAATATTATCGGAGTAATTAACATCGATAAATATATTAATATTAATTTAACAATAAATAAAATAATAGGTAATAAGTCAATAGATATAGTATTTTAATTACAGTCTATTAATCCAGATCGGCAAGACTAGAAAAGTTCAGTACTAACACATGCATGCCTTTGAATTTGTAGCATTTTCGTAGGGTTACGTTATTTTTTAATTTTTATACAAGAATTCAAAAACAAGACATTTATACAAAAATTCCAGACGATCTGAGACAGACCCGTAAATATGGGCACGGACTGCATGATCCATATATGAATGTGGAATGAATTTAATTTTACAACTTGCTAAATGGAGTGTAAGAATTACCCAATGATTATGTAACATTCTGAATATATATGCAATTAAATGTGGCTTAAAAGGATTGAAATGATTACTTATATTATTAAAGTGCATCTTCTTTTAAAGTAGCTCATTCATTGGGAACTCCTCAGTTAAGCGTGCTTGGTTGGGAGTAGTACCAAAATGGGTGACCTCCTGAGAAGTTTTCCCAGACAACGTGTGAGCGAGGACAAAACATGCTGGAAAGACTCATGGTAATTTGTGGGCCCAGTAAGCGATCTTTGGAACAATTATCGTTCATGTCCACTAAAATACTATGTAAAATGAAATCGAAATTATCCTTTGAATGTACTCCCTCCATAATCCTAAACCCTTAAAAAAAACACTCATAAAACATATCCTAAAACAAAGTACTTTCTCAATTCTAAATAATTATCATTTTAAGATTTGGAAAAAAATAAAGAAAATAATAGTTAATAGAGATATTGATAAATAATGCTACTACTTTTACTAAATATTTTATTAAAATTATAAAGTGATAAATATTATAGAAAATAAAATATTGGCTAAAATGACAGATATTGACATCGAAATGGAGGGAGCATTGACTATTAAGTAACTGCTTTCACAGTAACAACTCTAGACTTTTAGTTACATATCCTTCCAATGGCCCTAGATTTTTGTATTTTTTTAATCGCTTATTAGCCCTTATCTTGGTGGTAAGAGATTGGCCACCTTCCATCTCACCCTCTTAGACTATCCACATTGGTGTCCCTGGGTTTGGGGGATGAGTGGAGTATGAATAGTGAAATAGTATTATTTTAATGGGTGTTGGGGTATGGTATTGTTAGTGGTGTCCTTGGAGTTGGGGATGAGATGAGGGATAAGTGGGGTAAGGAGTAATATTTTATTGGATTATGGGACCCACATGTAGAGTATAATTATTTTCTTTTTTTTTGTATTGGACTATAATTATTTTCTACAATGATGAAATTGTATAGTTATAATTAATAATTAAAATATTAAAAATTAATTAGAAATATGAAAATACTGGACTAATATATTTTTATTTTATTATAATTTTTTTATTTAAAAAATGATTATGTTTAAAATTTTTATAAATAAATATGTTGATTAATGCAATAGCTAGTATTTAAATAATAAACCTAATGAGTAATATAAAATTCAGCAAACAGAAATATAATTACGTTAAATATTACATGTTAAATATTACATTAATAAAAGTCGTCAAAGTACAACCCTGAACAAAATATAAATGCAACATAAAAACAAAGATTAAACTAACAGAACAAGAAATGAAAATACTTAAAAAGAAGTACACAATTAAACACTAGGTATGGCATAACTAATTAATACAACTTAATTATGGATAGCGGAATGGATGGATTAGTTATGATTGTACGTAGCTCCATATTTCATCCATATATGATTAACCAACGCATTTTGAAGGCGCATACCTTCCTGTTTATCACGAGTCTCCAGTTTCTTTTTCAACCATTCTTCGAAAACTGGGGGTCGACCAATGGTTGGTGCTGTAAGTTCTGTTTTGTCTAACGGTATATTATATTGTGGTGTACCAAAGCTATAGGTGAACGTGTCCCTCTCATCCTCGACTATCATATTATGCAGTATGACGCATGTCCTCATAACCTTCTTCATGGTTGGGACATCCCAAAACCGAGCTGGGTGACGAACTATAGCAAATCGAGCCTTCAAGATTCCAAATGCTCGTTCGACATCTTTTCTATTTGCTTCTTGATGAGTTGCAAATAGCTTGTGTTTGGGCCGCTGAGGTCTTGACATCTTTTCTATTTGCTTCTTGATGAGGTCTTGATATAGATTAGAACCCGAACTTGTGTACGCCCCGCTGGCTGTGTTCTTCGTTCTTTTCGTGAAGTGTTGCGTCTTTTGCTCTTCTTCAATTACGTGCATCTTCCACTTTTCCTCATTGCGTAGTAGTTGCCAGCATTTCTCAAGCGTGAATGTCTTTCCCTCATGCAACGTTTTGTATGTCTCCTTGGCTTGGTTGATGTAGTCAGCCTCACTGCAGCCACTCGGGTTGCGGCGTACGACACTTGCATATGCGCAGCAGAAGTCTGTCACAGGCACCTTAATCCTCTTCCGGCGGGCCTTCATGGTTGATGGAGTTCTCCTTTCTGGCCACTGAACATCTGGGCGATTTGCTTTCGCTTCACAAAAGTATTGATACAGCCTATTCTCGAATGTATCTTTCTTCTGACCAGTACCAACTATTGGATCCTTGCTAACATTTAACCATGCGCTAATGACAATTTCATCCTCCAAGTCAGTCCATTCCGCTGCACCTTTTCTAGCTCTCCTGGGTCGTTCTGGAATGGAAGCGCTTCTGTTAAGTTCGTTGCCTCCGTCTTCAACAACGAATGGTTGGCTATGAGATCCAAGCCGAACCACATCATTTCCATCGTCGTTTAGCATCCCAATGAACGACCCTGACGGAGGAGGGACAAATGTGGGGTGGTTTGGTTGAGACAAATATTGTGGGTTTGAAGTTTAGGAGAGATTATGGTAGTAATTCGCATTTAAATCATAATCGTAATAGCTACCATATTATGGATATTGTGGGTTTTAAGTAGGAGAATTTTGTTGGCTATTTCCAGATCTTCTATCCATTTTGCTGCCTCAAGGGTAAATTGTTTAATAGATGATAAGATGAATTGAGTAGAAGGAGAGAATTTTTGAGAATTGGGAGATGAATGGCCAACAAAAATGAAGCTGTATATATAGACAATGTTATTTCAAAAACTAGCCGTTAGAATATAGCCGTTGTAATATAGCCGTTGGAAAAAGTAGCCGTTGGAATATAGCCGTTGGAATATAGCCGTTTTTTCATATCCTTTACAAATATAATTTTGAAATCAGTTTACAACATTTTACATGCCATTTTATATAATAACTTTTAAGAAAAAAACAAACTCATACATATTAAATATAGCCATGTCAAATTTCATATAATTTTTTAAAGGATTTTTAATTACCAAAATCGTTTCATATTACAATTAATTTGACAATAAAATATAATATTACATTTTCACATATATATCTAAGTTGATAAGTTTTAGCTACAATTTAAACATAAACATCACATGTTAATTAACTATAAAAATAAGACAAAAATAAAAATCTAACACATACTTAAATAAACTATTTAAATTATCATTAAAAGAAAACATAATTAAAACATTAAAACAATTTGAGTTATAATATTTATAATTAAATAAATTATTTAAATTATAAAATTGTAATTACAAATTCAAAAAAAACTAACCGTTTGAAATAAAAAAAACAAAGGAAAAGAGAAAGAGAAAGAAAAGAAAAGGAAAAAAATAAAAAAGATTATGCATGCGGGCCCCACCGGGAACCCGCCCACACACGCCCACACGCGCGTGTGGCGCACGCGCCAGACAGAAAAAGGAGGGGTGCAGCGCACACCCCCCCCCCTCGTCCCAGGGACGTTCAAACGTCCCTCAACCATTTTTTTTTCTTTTTTCCTTTTTTTTCTTACTCTCTCTCATTAGTACCTGGGTGTGAGGGACACCATTAGAGATAGTCTTAGAGTTCGATTCTCAAGGGAAGCATCCCTCCTTACCAATTTGGGAGTTTTATGAGTAAAAAGTTGGGCCTAGCTTTAGACGTTACCATCATCTATACATATGAAGGTAGATTTGTAATATGATGTAATTTGATTTTCATATTCACAGCTTATGGTACTATACCTAAATGAGACCAGCGTAACATGTCACCTTTATATAAGGATCTCAAATACTAATAAAAGATACGGTAACATACAGTTAATTACCATCTCTATTTTGCAAGTTCCTTGCTCGAGTTTTAACCCTTGTGAAAACAACAAAAACAAGTTCAAATATAATCTTGTTAATACGAGGTTTGAGTAGATTTAGATATACACAGTATTTTCCAATACACAATATTTTTCCATACACAGGAATATATGAAGAAATTGAAAGATTTAATCTTAGTAGAAATACGAAAATTTATGAAAAGTGTAAAATTGAAGGACACAATTTACCATCATGTACATTTTGATACTTACCCTTATCTTTTATTTATAACATTTTTACGCCTAAAATAATAGTTCAATCATTAAAAGGACTGATATGTTCACTTTTCAAAATAATAAATAAATAAATAAATAAATAAATAAATAAAATATATTGACTAGCTAGAGGGTTTATAGACTGTAATTATTTAGTGTCACTTGAAAAGAGTCAAACTCATAAGTAAAGAGAATGAATCTAATCTAGCGTATTATAATGCGAGTAATAAGGAGAAACATTAGACATGATCTCACATGCTTCCTCCATGTTACTCCATGCTTCTGTCTTTCCAATGTCTTCTCTTTGGGGCTTAATTACTAATTAATTAATTCCAATCCTCTAATATTGACACTTAAACACCTCTACGTACATTCGATCAGTTTAGTCATTAATGTGGAGGTTCATCTTGTATTTAATTAACCTCATTCTTTCAATCCACTTTTCTTTGTTATTCTTTATGTTTCACTAATCTTTAATTAGTTAAGAACCAAAAAAAAAACTAATCTTTAATTAGTTTATCTCAGTCAATTGTAATAACCATTCTCAAATGAATATAGAGGGTGCTGAGATTTGAATCTGAAACCTCTTGTTCAGTCTGGCTCTACCGCTCTGATATCATATAGAATCATCTCAACTAAAAACTTAAGTTGATGGTTAAAGATTCAATAATAGTTATATACATTAACACAAAACATCATTTATTTTTCCATAAAAACAATGTTCTCTCTTCTAAAATAAAGTTATATGATAGAAATATGAAATAAAAAAGACGGTAGGCAAGTGCCAACCACTCATATATTTCATGTTTCTAATCAAAATCCAATTCTTAATGAAAGCAAAATATTTTTTATTGTTAAAAATTATCGAATTGATGAGTCATAACTTGTAACTATCATGAGTAACTTGATACTTATCTCTTGAATTGAATGCAACAACAACAACAATAAACATCAATGTGATCCCATTAACATGATATTTTTTTTCACTAAAATGTCTTGGATTGATATTTTAAAAATTGGAAAGAAAGAAAGGAAAATGTACGGAATTGATGTAAACATTGTGCGAAGCCCGCCAGTTATCAAATGTACCCCTTTTTTAGGTTGTGCTGTAGCCTGTAGGGTACATTGGAATTTTAGGATAAAAGGGCCCAAGCCAGCAAATTATTTAAAACAAATGTATGGGTTTGATCTAAACTATACATTAAAATTATGCAGATGAAAAGTTCCATTTTCCTTAAAATGAAGGAAAGCCATGAAATAAAGATGTAGAAATTAACTAATATGAGATTGTGTCTTGTTTGTTTTGTCATTCCTCATTTTTTTTTTTTTTTTATTGCTTGGTTGCTATTTCGCTGATTTATATATGAGACACTTCAATCTTTTATAACTTTCAACAATTGGGGACAAAAGCTACCAAAACATGTCAAATACTTGTTGCTTTTTACCAAACACATTAGTAATTTCTATTTTATACGTGACCAATTTTTTCATTCTCTAATCAAGCGGATTCATCCGCAAGGTATTTTACAACATATGGTGGTGTGATGAACTAAGATCAATTTTCAATGTAAAATGAACTCAACATAACAAAACATCACGGTTATATTCTTCATCAAAAACACCACCTAATTTCTTGTAGGAGAGATACCAAAAAAAAAAAAAGCAAAAACTATGGCAGTTTATATCTTCTTATTACAGTCTACATCACATTCCACTTCCAACTTCCAACTTCCAACCATGACTACAGAAAAGATCCAATTGAACTGCCATTTAATTCCAGCACTCAGACAAGCAACAAATGAAATATTTTCTTCTGATTAAACAGCATCACAAAGTTTTATGGTGAATCCACCAAATCCTCAGCGAGCTGTGTCCCTAACAAACCCCTGTTTTTCCTTTTTTTTAGTAGAGAGATCATAGACTACCAAAGCTACCACAAAAATGATGAGAATCCACACACCAAACAGAGAAGCTCATTAGCTCACTCACACAGCAACCGCAACCGGCTGCTCCTTGATTTTGTTAGCAAAAGCAATGCCCTTGTCAATGCTGGCCTTCAGCTCCGGCTTGAGCGCCTCAAGAGCCTTGGTTTCATACTCGGTCAGCCCTTGGAGATCAGAGTTCACAAACGCCTCGACTCCCTTCTTCCCCAGCTTGATCCTGGAGGCAAAGAACGGCAGCTCACTCACCTCTGACTGCACGAACGCGCACTCGTACACGTCCGAGTCCCCGTCCAGCGCCCTCAGGGACGACTCCACGAACCGAGCTGCAGCATATGCCATTGACAGGGTTGCGGACCCCGCCCCTGCCTTTGCTTCCACCACCTCGGTCCCGGCGTTCTGGATCCTCACTGTCAGCTCCTCGACCTCCTTGTCAGTGAAGCTGACGGATGGCCTTGTTTTTGACAGCAGGGGCAAAATGGTAATGCCCGCGTGCCCGCCGATCACAGGGACGTCCACGTCAATCAGCTTCAGGCCCTTCTTCTCGGCAACGAACGTGTTCGCCCTGACGACGTCCAGCGTGGTCACGCCAAAGAGCTTCTTGGGGTCGTACACGCCCTTCTGCTTCAGCACCTCGGCCGCGATGGGGACGGTCGAGTTCACCGGGTTGCTGATGATGTGGATGAACGCGTCCGGGCAGTTGTCGGCGACCGCCTCGACCAGGTTCTTCACGATCCCGGCATTGATGTTGAAGAGGTCGTCCCGGGTCATCCCGGGCTTCCTCGGGACTCCGGCGGGGATGACCACCACGTCTACGTCCTTCAGAGCAGCCGCCAGCTGGTCGGGGCCAGTGAAGTGTTGGACATCTGAGGGAGTGTTGCAGTGGCTCAGATCAGCGGCGACCCCCTTGACATTTGCAATGTCGTATAGGTGGAGACCGGAAACAAGCGGGGACATCTTTATGAGGAGAGACAGAGGTTGACCGATTCCTCCGGCGGCTCCGAGAACGGCGACTTTGAAGGATGCTGAAACCTTGGGCTGATGACAGATGGCAGACTCAGAGGCTTGCTTCACGGCCCTGGTTTTGAAGGAAGTCTGTAGAGCGACAACACCGTCCTTCCCCAGAAACGACGCATCGGACTCACAGCTTACGCTTGATGCTGCTTTGAGGCCGCTGAAGTTCCTAAAGTCATGTGTGGAGTTCATTTGAACGCTGGATGGCTTCATTTTTGGAACCATGGAGACCTTGGTAGTGCCTGATGCAGCAGCAGCGGCAATTGAGACATTTGCAGTTGCTGCCGCAGCCATCGTTGACTAGACTGAATAAACGGGGTAAAGACCTGGAATCATGCACCAATCATTGGTTAAGTATACGATGCATATGCAACCCAAGAAAATACAGCTCCGAAAGCTGATAGACAGAAGATGTTACAAATGACTCACACTGAATTGATTATAAACAAAAATACAATCTGAAAGGAGACATTGTTCCTAACAACACGTATTGCATAGAAACAGGCACTTTATCTGCTACAGACTACAGAGTTAACCGATGTGTTTCATTTCAGGAGGTTATGACTTCAAAATAGCTATACATTGCACAGAACAGCAAAAATCAAATGTTTATTTCCTGAAAAGAATAACAAATCAGACAATTTTCCCGGTTCAATAATTTGGCTGTCCTGATGGGTAGTCTCAGGATGAAATCAAGCACAGAAAATTACAAGAACAACTAGGAAAAAATAGACCAGGATGTCAACCTCACTGATATGATATATCCCATCTGAGACTGGATATATGGAAACCCAATTCCCAGCAGAACCTGGGTTGACCCCTCCAAACTGTTTGTCCATGTGAAAATTGTATATCTGGATGTACTTATCACACAAATTATGACCTAAAGGCCAAAAACCAAACTGAACAATCAATCTTCTGAGTCTAAGAAATAAGATTTGTTTTATACTTGTACTTGTAGGCGTTTATAATTTACAATATTTCCCCAAACTACCAAATCTAAAGGCGAGAGGTAGCCAAGCACTCTATATTAAGAGCCTACAGAGTTGAACAGGTGATAAAATAGGATGATAGCATTGACACAACATTAAAGCACAAGACATAATGCAGACAGAATGAGGCATCGCTTAAATATGATTGGATGTGCAACATGGGAATTCTGGTCATCAACCTAGAGGATTCAAAAGTATACGAAGTCAACATCAAAACCAAAGCAGCATGGAGATAGATAACACTCCTGTTTGACATTGTGTATTACAGTTGGTAGCTAAGAGTTAACACATGGGTATCAATGTTAATGATAAATGTTGAATTCCCCTACAAAAAAGAATTTTACTCGCTTACTGAGTAGAAATGTTGAATTCCCCTACAAAAAAGAAGTCATAATCAAGGACAAGTCTTGGGACGAATAATCAAACCCCTCCCAGTCATGAATAATCTTTTGGGTCTAACCTTTTACCATATAGACAAAATGGAAGCTACGAAAACAAAACAACAGGGAACCCTAAACGCGAACTTAATTTCCTTTCCTAAACCTTGAAGTCTTGAATCATTAGTCTATAAACCTTCAATGTATTCACCCTTTTTTCTTAACTTCTATCACCTTTCATCACTAAATGCTAACTACCTATGGGTGCCTAGATACTTATATGGTCAGCGACAAATAAATTCACGTTAGAATTTGGGTTATGGAAAATGAAGGTGTGTGTTTTATGTAATTGTGGAAGGAATAAATTTTATTAGTGAAGTGTGATAATGTGAGTTAGGGAGAGAGGAACTTTATCTGAAGTGTTTCTTATCTCATTTGCTGCACACCCAAAGAAACACACTTCATGCTCTTATTCACTCCATCACCAACCTACACACACAAAAATCTATTGCCTAGAGTATTCTAACAATAATGTTCGCCGACATACCCATTATACTTTGCTGAGTATCGTCTTCCACTATCAATATTTCTCCCTTATCAAGAGTTTTAGACTATATTTTCAGATCAGGGGGATGTTGAAAAATATAATCTAAAAATCTTGATAATGAAGAACTATTGATAGTGGACGATGATAGTCAACAAAGCACAGTGGAGTATATGCGGGCAAGTATTACTGATGGAATGCTCTAGGCAAAACAGATTTTTGTATGTGTAAGTCAGTGATGGGTGTATAAATAGCATGTATGTGTGTGCTCCTCTTTGGTGCAAAGTAGTAATAAAACCCACTAAAATAAAGCTTCACAACTCCACATATTTCTCCCTATTTCAGCATCTTTCCATAAATACTAGGTCATCAAATCAATTTCTTTCCACTGTCCACCATCATTTTCCTATCCCCAGTTCCAACAAATTCATAATCGCTATGTACTCCCTCCATTCCTCAATTCATCACAATGAACTACGATCTATTATGTTCGGTTAACTTTTGAAAACTTTGACTAATAACTTCTCAATACATTCTCCATAGACTATACCCATGAGAAGCTAACCAAACCAAGTTATCTCCCACAGCAAGAACAATAGCCGATAAAACAGCATGTGTGGATCCCCCACATCCTAAGGCCTAGTTCTTTCATACAGTACAGTACCACAACTCATCATACTACTCAATATTCTTCCACACTTCACCACACTTTACCACAATTATTACCAATATATCTCCTCACTTTTCTCCTCTACTTTCTTTTTCAAATTCTCTCTTCTCATCTACCACATCAACCACGCTTTCCACAAATTTTACCATACCATTCCACGTCTCACCGCACTTTCCACAATTTCACCGCACCACACCATTTCCATACCTTAAAGAACAGGGCCAATATCAACAGAAGGTCAAAATCTAGCCTAAATCAGAAAATTCCTTCATAAAAGATCCCCACAAAGAGCCCACTACCAAAATGACCTAGACAAAGACATAGCAAGCCAACAAAAACGTTGAATAAATCAAATCGAGCCCTACAAATTACAGAATCCCCCCAACAATCAACAAATCCAGCTCACAAATCAACAAAATCAAATAATTTCAACACAAGCAAACTACATCTATTCAATCTCAAATGGACACGAAAACTGGAAAATGCGCGCACAATCTATCAAGATAAACAAACCCTCGCCGAAAAACAAAGCAAAAAGAATCGAAATTCAGCGAAACAAATCTTAACACTACAACATAAAGGAAGAAGAAACATGAAATACGACTCGAAGATGTAAAAATCTACCTGAAAATGGAGTGAAATGCAGTGAAGCAGCAGCAGAGAGGGTTAGAGAGAGAGCGGGGTTAGGTAGAGAGAGAATATGCGCACTTTTGAGGGAGGAAATATTTGTCTAAAAATTTAGGGATTTTATAATAAACAAAAAGTAGGAGTACGGAAAGGAACCTGCAACGAATCTACCTGCCCAAGTAGGCAGAGGAGGGGAGGGAGGAGAGATCAGAGCCGTTGGATTTTGACGGTGGAGAAATGTCCACATTTTCCCCGTTTAATTATCATTATTGACTTTAATTTTGGTTTGTAATACTTTGCTACTTCATCCCTTTCATATTAATTGTCATCTTTAAAAATTGTACATTTAAATATTAAAAATTTTGATCATAAATTTCTCAATAAATACAATAACTTGCTGTATGAGATTACTTCAGTAAATTCGTAACAAAAATATTATCCTAAAAGTGTAATATTGCAATTATTGATAAAATATTATATAAGAAATTATCAATCAAATAGTGATATTGAAGACTGTGATAGTCAACAAAATGACAATTAATATAGAACGAAAGGACTACAAATTAACAACGATTATGAATGAAAAATCTACCAATTATTCATAGTCTTTAAAATATTATGGAATGCCCTGGACATGTAAAGCTCCGTTTTTTTAATACGGTTGGTACAATGCACTAATTGTGTGGTGTGGTGAAATTTAAAAAAGTATGGTGAATTGTGGTAGGTGAAGTAGGTGATGATAGAAAATGTGAAAAGTATAGACAAAAAGTGAAGAAAAAAAAAGTGAAGAGATATATTAGTAATGATTGTGGTATGATGTGGTAAAGTGTGGTAGAAATTAAATAATATGGTGCAATGTGGTACCGCACCGCAACCTACCACATAAAAGAACGAACCCAAGGTGAGTTTTATCTACATTACACTTTTGTGATGAAATCTTTTTCCAGTTTTCCCTAATTCTTCGCGGATAAAATGAGATAAAGAGTATATTTGTTAACAATGAAATGAGTAGTATAGTGATTGAAATTGTAAAAATTAAATACTTCCTCTATTCCATATTATTTTTTATATAACATTTTATTAATAATTGCAATATTTTATCTTTATAATAGTATTTTTTATTACGAATCTAATTGTGTAAATTTATTTAATAAATCATTATATATATTGAGAAATCTATGGTCTAAATTCTGTAAATTTAAATGCACAATTTTCAAACATGATAATTAATATGAAATAGACATATGGGGGCGTTTGGTGCCCGGCTTTTTGGATGGCTTTTTGGAGAAAATGGCTTTTTGGAGGGTTTTTGGCTGTTTGACTAGTCAATATGCCAATTTGGGGTGTTTGCTAGGTTGGCGGATTCAACTAGTTTTTTGCCCCCAAAAAGCCAATTTGTAAAAAGCTACTATGAGTAGCTTTTTGTAAATAACTGTTGGCTTTTTATATTTTAAATTACCATATTGACCAACTAATTCACAAAAATTACAAAAATTGCCATCAAAATAATTTAGGTTTAGTTCTTTTTATATATTTGCTTCCCCTATTAATTTGGATAAGAGACTCATATATTGTTATTATTAGGGATGGCAGTGGGTCCTAGACCCGGCCCGTACCCGGTTGGACCGGCCCATTAAGACGGGTATGGGTCCAAAAATTTTGGACCCATCGTGTCTCGGGGCGGGTCCGGGTCTAGAAAAAAAATTAACGGGTCCAGGTCCGGGTCCAAGCACGGACCCGTGGACCTTACCCATGGACCCATTACAATATAAACATTTATAATTTTTCTAAAAAAATAAAAACTCAATTAGTTAATTACAAGTCTACTCTACTGTGTACTACACTAAAATACTAAATCTAAAATACTAAAACTCCTAGTCTCACATAGTCACATTCACTGACTCACGCAGACCACCACAGCCGCACTACTGGTCTAGTGCCCATCCCATTCTCCACTATAATATATATATCTCTTTATAATCATGAACTTTTTTTTGGCATTTTAAGTTGTGTTGTATTTTGAGAGACTTTTGTAATATTTTGTTGATGTTTTGATGACTTTGGTGATGCTTTGGCATTGGAAACTTAGAATTCGCTCGTATCATAGTATATTGATGTTTTGATATTTTTATTGTGTTAAAAATAGTTGTTTTTAAATAGAATAGTTACTATTATATATGTATACAAGTATAAAATTAACCCCAAAAATTAATAAATTTAGTAAAAAAATGCATAATATGGTTGGACCTATTAAGGATCCGCTAAGGACCAATGGACCCATTGAGTCCGGGTCCGGGTCTGAATTCTTGGGACCCATCGGGAAAATTGACGGGTCCGGGTCCAGCAGGACCTGCCCCAGACCCTGCCCATTGCCATCCCTAGTCATTATGGTTTATGTTGACAATGTACTTACTAATTGATTGTACATATACCTATTATTTAGAATAATGTAATTCCTACAAATGAATTATAAATATCTAAATTAAATTGTAAAAGTACATCGGGATAAAAAAAAACTAAAAATGAATATAAAATCATAATGTTAAACCTAAAAATGAATTACAATATGGACAAAAAAACCTAAAAATGAATTTAAAAAATCACAATGTTAAAAAGCACTAAAAATAAAGCCAAGGGTATAATTGGAAATCAGGATAAAAAATCATCCTACAAACATCTAATCCTATCAAATACTCTTTTATACAAACAACTAATACAAGCGGTGTGAAGCGGTAATAAAGCAGTAAAGTCAAAATAACAAAACAAATGTAAGACAACGGGAACACCAAACGCCCCCATACTACCTACGTCCCTAAATAATTGTCCATTTGGCTAAACTTTGACCGTTGATTACTCACAAATTGCAATGAGTTGCGATATGAAATTATCACCATTAGAAAGATATTGTACTAAAAATTACAATGATATTAATTTTATATAGTAACTCATTATAATTTGTGAGTAATCAATGGTCGAAATTTAGTCAAATGGACAATTATTTAGGGACGGAGATAGTAGTAATTTAATAAATAAAAGAAAATAAATATGACAAATAAAAAGGATGGAGGGGGCAACTAATAAGAAGATTGGCTAATTGCCTCGTTTCATCGGAAGGTTGCTAATTTGGTGGTGTTTCTAAATTTTGGTGACCTTTCTTTGCTTTTAAGTGCTAACTAGCCTAGATACTTCTATTACTATGGGTCAATGCCAACTGGAAGAAAATTCATAATGGCCATGTCCAAATTCTCTGTACAACAATTATTGTAGATTTTGTTGAGTGACTTTAGGATGCAATTAGTGACATCACTTACCCAAATTATCAAATTCTGCATAAATTATATAAATTTCATTTAGTTTACATTTACTATCTCTGTCCCTTTTTAATTGTCCAATTAACTAATTCCTTTGTCCCTTTTTATTTGTACAATTACCTAACTTTTACATTTTCAATAATTATAATTCCCATTCTATCCCTTATAAATATACTTTTTTGCACTTTTCCATGATATTTTCAAGGACATTTTGGACAATGTACAAAATTTTTGTCCAATTCCCTATATTTCTTGGTCTCACAAAAATAATTTCAAGGACAATTAATCAGGGACGGAGGTAGTACTTATCAATGAAAAGAATAAAACCTTAGTACTCATAATATTGATAACGATAAGCAGTCCTATTCACTAAACTTTATTTTAGCGATAATTGTTAGTAGATATTGTAAACTTGGGTAAAAGAGTTATGTACCAAATTTTCAATAATGAGCATAGGTCATCAACGTTCAATTTTAACACATACAAAGTTTTATTTTTATTTTGACTAAGATTTGGGTCTTAATGAAGAGTTTAAAATATGGGATTGATAACAAGCCTGAGTATCTCATTTTTGGTGTCAAAACTAGAAATATAAAAGTGAGAAATAAACTAGGAAAACTTCATTTAGGTCTTGTTCTTTTATATAGTTGGTTGCGATGTGATATTGGTGTGGTGCGGTGGAATTTGAAAAAGTGTGGTGAGTTGTAGTGAAAGTTGTGGCAGGTGAGGTAGGTTAAGAGAAAAAATATGAAAAATATAGAAGAAAAGTAAGGAAAAAGAAAAATGAAAATATATATTACTAATGATTGTAGTATGTATAATGAGATATGGTGAAAAATTAAAGAATACGATGTCATATGATATCATACCGCTAACCTACCATATAATAAAACGGGGCCTTAAACATGGGGCAAATGGTATGATATTTGTGAGTTAAAGCCAAAAAAAGAATCTAGGGGAAATCTAAAAAGCAAAATAGAAAATCAATAGAGGCGACTAGTAATAAATTGGAAATAGGAAGAATCAGTAGTATGGAAAGACGGCCTGAAAATGTGCGAAATGCACACGTCAAATGGCATTTGCATTTGCAAATCTTGGCAATCCCACTCGAGTAACTAGGGCCAAACGACGAACAAATTCAACATTTGTCATCAATTTTGTTTTTTCTTTCATTTCTATTACCCCAACATGAGATGTTTAGACATGCCCAGAATTATTCAACTAAAAAAAATATCAAATATATTTGAACTTGCCAACGTTGGCAAAATTTTATTGATCCGAATATTCGAATTCATCTTATCCTAAAAAAAATCGGGTTTGATCATAGATCTTTTGTCCGAATTTTTACATTGACCGAATATTCGAGCATAGTATTTATCTTTTTCACATAATCCGAATCCAATTTTAGGCTGAATTTAGTTCCGATTGAACTATCTGACCCAAAAAATCAGGTCTAGACGTCAATTTTCCGTCCGAATTTTGATATGACCGAGCCGAATTTGATTCGGACTCTATTTTTTACCAGCTGCAGAACTTGGAATATTTTGACAAGGCTATCAGTACTTGTGTATGTTTGTGCAAAAGTGAATGGGCATGAAAGAAGAGGACAAGCGCAAATGGGCCAAGAAGAAAACGTCTCAATCTGTGAATGTCACAGTCCACAATCCAACAATGCACTTTTATTAAATACAAATTGGGCCTTTGAATCAAATGGAGTATCTCCTCTTTTGCTTTTCCCACTCGTGTTTCCCCACGTCATTCGTCGACGTCGATACGCACAAGCCGTGTTTGCCTCTCGTGTCGGCCCACTCCGCCTCAACTTTGTGTCAATTCCATTTAGGGTTGTTGAATTTGGTTAATAAATTTGACGTTTTTATCAATAAAAAATTCGGTGAACTGATTTATTATTATGTTGACAATGACCCTGTTTTGCAATCAGCTGTTAGTTTGGTAGCTTTTAGTTGTTGGTTGGTAGTTGTTTATATTAGTTATTTGACTTTGATTGTTGGATAATTGGGCTAACTGATTATAGAAAATGTGTTTGGTAGAAAAGTTGTTTATGAAAAGTTACTTCAATAAGCTTCTTTAAATAACTTTTTGAAAACTAATTTATTGGATTAAAAAAGTTAATATATAAATTGTTTACCAAACATGGGTAGCCAAATACCCCCACTTTATATTATGCACCAGAGTCATTAAAAAGGTGATTGCTAAGTTTAATATTCATATCCTTATCTTTCAAGCTCCCACAAATAGTTAATTGCTGGTGGGAATAAAATATTTATCCTAGGCTCCTAGCTTGTAAGGTTGATAGTTCATACTTATTAAAAACAGTTTGTTTATCCTTGAGGAGGATTTTCTGGGAAGAAAAACTATTATTAAGTCGGATTTGAATGATTAGTTAACTAGTTTGAGATGGAATTCTGACAATGAAGAGGATGGTAACGAAATTGTGCAAAATAAATTGAAAGAAAACTATAAAAATGGGTTAAAAGTTAAATCAGACAGGTTTGGTCTAAAGTGTCAATGGTCAGTTATTAATAATAAGGCGTATTGATGACAAAGTTTATGAAGATTAGGCTACCTGAGTACAATCTTTAACTCAACTTCAGATTCACTCATTCTGTATTTTTAATGCTCAACTTTTCAACTTTTACTTAAATTTATTAATCTTTATTTTACCTAACGTAACCTTTCATATTCTTAGGATCCTAGTCTTTTTTTAGTGTCAAAGCAGTCAAAAAATTATATTAAGTCTTCATCAAATGAGTTACACATATCAATCTCAACCAGATTGTTGACAGAAGCTAGAGCATCTCCTATCTATGTTCTTCTATCTATTTGGGTAGGACAAAAGTGGGCAAGAGCATGGGCTATAAAACTCTCGCTCCTCTTAACATGGCTAAACTTAATGCAATCAAAAAACTCACAAAAGTTCAAGATGGATTTCAAAATTAATGAAACTAAATTATTGTCCAAGGACTTGGTCAAAAATCTATGAATCAACATAAAGGAGCCCCAATGAATCTCGACACTGATAGCCCAAGTTTCGTCCCTCAGTTAATTATGGGCAGTATGCATCTTCTCGCCTCTTTGGTCAAAGGGTCATGAAACCCCTGACTTTGCTCTAATCAGACGGCCTCAAGAATTCTCATATGGTTCAGAGCCTCGTTTGCCTCCATCAAAAACTATTTTGATGAACCTTGATTGCGGTGGTCTCCACTAGGCTTTGATTCTCTAGGGAATATGTAGACTCCACAATCGACGCTAAAGTTTTTTGCCCTCATCCGTGGATGAAGAAGTCTTATTCATCCTTTTCAGACCCCGAGTTAAATGGTGCCCCCAACTTGACCGAATACTCTCCATTAGTGGTGCAATGCCACACAACCTTAGCCAGAATGGTGTCAAAATCACATGGCGAGAACCATGATCAAATCAATGATGTGAACCAATGATGCCTCATTATGACCAAGTCTCGAGAGTTGTTCTGCGAGAAAAGCCTTGTTAAGGCTTCTAAATATCTGAATCCTGACTCCCCTCCTCCTTTGCATCACATAATATATCCTTCCCCCACCGAATGAATCTTTCCCTTGTGGGTGTCATGACTCCACTAAAATCGATTAATAATAGCGTGGATTTCATTACAGAGATTCTTGGATAAATTAATTACACTTGTTGCATAGCTTGGGACTGTTTGCAGCAACACTTTTATGAGCATCTGCCTTTCCCGTCCAAGAAACAAGTATATCTAACGATCCCGTTTGTCTCTTGCCCACCTTTCCTCTTACTCCTCCCCCCCCCCCCCCCAACGCACACACCAACAACAACAGATACCTCTGCTGAGCTAACACCTCTTTAATATTTATGGTGATTGAGATCTCCCTTATACGCTCTTCTGGGATTGATCCATATTTCCCGAGGGTTCTTATCATTGGAAAAAAAAGTGGGTTCAAGCTATTTTCCTTCAAGTCAAGCTCGAGTTGCTTTTGAGCCTCAAATTGACTTTTTTTGGAAGCAAAAGGGCATCTTGGTCTTTTCACAAGGGTCGGGGTCAGGTTCATGGAACATCAAGGAAGAACACAAGAGAAACCGAGTCCAAAGAACCAAGAAGAAAGAAGACGGGAAGTCAAGGAAGAGTAGAATGAAGGAAGGAGGAAAATGAAGAAAATGGGCAAAATTGGGCATGAGAAGAATACATATCTTCACTCTTTCAATCATAACTCCTTCAATCCAACTCTGATGACCACGAGATTCGAGGAGCTTAAAGTAGACACTGAGAACTTTATATATAATACGCTCGAATCAGAGTTAAAATGAAGAAGGTATGTGCGTTGGAAGTCGGCAGAAGTTGGCAGGCGCCGGCTGCGCTTGCTCTGGTTTTTCCGCCCCAAATTTCTGGTTGAAGCACGAGTCGCCCATCAACTTTTTTCTATAGATTTTCACAAATTTCTCTTTCTCCTTGTGTTTTCTTCCCCCATTTAAACCCCCATCCCCCTCATTTTGTAATCAACCCTTGAAGACTAAACATTTATGTTTATGAATTATTGAGAGGGTATTTGTAACCCTAAGTCTTTTGTAATTAAGCTTAATACTTTGTGGGAGTACTTAATCAAATTCCTTTTGATTTATGAGTTTGTTGTGCATCTTTCAAACTCTCTTTGGTGGAATCTCTTGGAATAACAAGTGTGGATGCTTGTTAAAGATTTCCTTGCAACCTCTTGTGATGAGTGAGTTAATTCCTCTTTAGATTACTCATATCCTTCTTTAATTTTCTTGTTCATCTCTATCCCCAAAACCCTAAAAATAGAGTTTGTTCTTGAGTTCTAATTTGGGGTTTTCCTAAATCCTAGAGTAATTGTGATCTTTGGGTAATTAATCTTGCCTGACTAGCCGATTCCGGATCAGGGGCCCCTTTAGAAAAGACAACATTGGAATTCCCAAGATTCACCCTCTGACCCGAAACTTTTTCGTACTGTTGTAAGGCTTCTGTTAGGACATTTGCCTCCTCGATTGATGCCTTGCAGAATAAAATAGAATCATCTGCAAAGAAGAGGTGAGACACCCTAGTAGCTTTAACACAAATTTTGTGGCCGTGGATTTTTTCCTACACCTTTGCATTATTAAGGATACCAATGACACCCTCCACTACAAAAAGGAAGAGAATCAAGAGATACCAAATATCCTTAATGTTAGCCTCAATTATAATCTTGTTCAACCTTTTGAATTCAATTTTAGTCTCCATTAATAATCAGTCGAATTCTAAAATTTTGATGGTATCCTAAACTAACTTGGCCGAGTTTGGAATTAGATGTCCAATTACTTTTTATATTTGTTTTCAAATCTTTAAGTTTGATTTGGGCCAGCAAAAAGTTTAATGAACAAGTAAACTTGGAAAGCAAAAGCATAACCTCGAATCTTTTATCAGTCTTTGCAAACCACACATGCAAGCATCAAGTTGCTAAATAATTTATGAAACTTTTAGTTTTGAAAATAAAAAATATAACACGAGCAAATTCATGATAAAGTTTAGGTGAACAAGGTTAAAAGTTAAAACAACACAAATTCAAAGTTAAAAATTATAATTCGTTCTTCCATGGGAGTGTTTTTCTTATCTTGAGGAGAAAAAAATGACTTTATCAAGCAGCTAGACATTAGGTTTATGTCATAGCTTCCAGTTCATGGTCAGAATTTACAAATTCAAAGAGTCAAAGTTGATCAATATCTTAAATTTCAAAAATAATAAATGTCTTTGGGCAAGACATATATTAAGTGTCTTCGCATGGTACAAAACCTATATATTTGTAAATTAAATTGAAAAAAAAATTTACATCATCGGCTTCTATAACCATAATAATATATATAAATGGTATAAAATCACACTTTTATATATATTTTTAAAAATTTACAAAAAGGCGTATAAAATATGACCAACGGACGGGGTTCATTCGTTAGGGTGTCAATTTTAATTGTTGGCGTAGCCAACACGTTCCAAGCTTCTTATAGTTGATAATTAATAGTATCTGTCAAAAAATTTAAGGTTAAAAATAATAATACGTATTAGTTTTATAAAAAGGAGGACATTTAAATAATGTCTTGGCCTCTTGGGGCAAGACACATATCATCACCCCTTAAATTTTATGTTCAATTTTGGCATAGATTAAAGTTCAACCCACTTGGGTCCAAATCAAGATTGGGCTTTGGATCAGGTTACCTGATTTTTCTTCCTCGGCCCAAATTGGTTAAAATGACAATAGACGTTTGGGTGGATAGGCTTCTTCATTGATTTTGTAAGTGAAAATGATTTTTTAGGAAGATTTTGGTTATTTGTCTAGTAAAAAAGTATTATGAACGTTTGGTGAGATAACTATTTGGACAATCGTTGTACTCTTAAACAACTACTTTTACTCTCCTCAATCAATCTAAAATATGGTGAAGAATTGCTCATGATTTGAATCGATTTTCAATCTACTCAATCAATCTGGTTGATCGAGCTAAACAAATCTCGTTACTGCAACTTCCTTTTTGCTTGTCGATCTTGCACGCCATCAATTGAACAAAAAATTGATCACCACTATATGTAGAATTATTTGTATGTGTTTATATGTATATATGTGTTTCTCTCTAGTCTCTATAGGACAGCAACATAAATCACACTACTGGTGACATAGAGACTTCTTTCTCTCTATATATATCCCTTTTTCTTTTTCTTTTTTTACAAAGTGAAATGCCTTTACAAATGAAGGTAATATCACCGATTTCCATTTAGTTTTTCCATCTTTTTCCATTGAAAAAAGAATGTCAAAAATGATATGATTAAGAAGAAAGTAGAGGTTGAAACCAAGGTGATATGATCAAGCAATAGCGTTTTAACCACCAAAAAGAAGTGAAAAAGAATTCACGCACTCATTTCCAATGTCCGAGCTAGTTATGGTAATGATGCTACTAGCTATATAACTACCAATTGATGTCCATAATTTTCATTCTCCTAATTTTCAACTAGAAAATCATCATATCTTACAATGTTAAAATCATTTTCACTCTTCTATTATGTCTTCTATTACTATCATGCATCCCACTAGATGGGTCTATTTTTATTTTTTAATAATTCTCAATGGAGTTCTTCATATCTCACTTTTATTTTGTCTTTGGTGCAATAATTTTTCTTGATAGCTGAAAACTCTTGACCGTCGTTGATACTGCTCTTTTTTGTTCATATTATTTGTCTCTTAATTCATTATCACACTTTTCAATATTATTTTTTAATTGATGATTTTTTATATAATTTTTTATTGATAATTGCAATATCATATTTTTATGATAATATTTTTCATCCTGAATCTAATGATAATAATGTTATATAGTCATTGTATATATTCAGAAAGGGATTTTCTAAAGTGTGCCCTAAGGACATATTTTAGTATGTATTAAATAGTCCATTAAACTTAATTATTTTATGGGGAAGAATATATTCAATTAATGATGCATGCTTTTTTTGGTAGTTTGATAACTCATTCTCTCCATATTCCAATTACAATTAATGTTAATGATATATTCATATTGATACAGAAAAAATATGATTTATAATATGATTTATAATAAATAACATTATAGCTGCATTAGAAGATAATGATGAAACTAGTAAGCTAAGCAAATTTTACGATTTTTTTTTTTCGGTGGCTTTCTATTAACTTTCCTATTGGCACAACCTTTTAAATATAGTAGAAATATTAGTCTTTAATACAATGTAAACATACAAGTATCATCTTAATTAATGGGTAATAGGGAGGTATGTGGAGGAAGCCAAAAGCCAAACTGCATGCACCAACACAAATATTACATTTGTTCATTTACCTAACTTGAAAAGACCAATGCATATTGGAAATTGAGGTAAAACATTTGTAATATACTCAAACTACCCCTAATTTAATTGAAGATAATAGTTGTTGGAATTGTAAAAAATGATAAATGAATTTATTAATCAGGATAGAAAAGAAATTACAGTTGTAGAAATTGTAAACGGGACAAATAATTTGGGACAAAGAAGTTAAGTAAAAGGACAAATAATTTGGGACGAAGGTAGTATATCATTAACATTAATTGTAATTGGAATATGGAGAGAGTGAGCTACGAAACTACCAAAAAAGCATGCATCATTAATTGAATATACTCTTCCCTATAAAATAATTAAGTTTAGTGGACTATTTAATGCATACTAAAATATGCCCTTAGAGCACACTTTAGAAAATCCCATTGAGAAATTATGAAAATGATATATATAATTCTAAAATATAATTTTTTTACTAATTAGATGAAAATAAATTTTAGAATTATATCGATCATTTTCATAACTCTAAAATATCATATTATAAAATGATATAATTCCAAAAAAATTCTATCATTTTCACATACTTATATCATTTTATTGACAATTGCAATATCATATTTTAGAATTATATCATTTTCGTAATTCTAAAAAAGACTTGTGACTATATTTTAGAATTATGAAAATGATATGAGTGTAGGGGTAAGACTCGTGACTATATTTGCATATTAAATTGGAAAAAGAAAAATATGAACTTCTATAATTATATTGCCACATATAAATAGTATATAACCATATTTTTATCATTACTTTTCTAGATTTACAAAAAAAGTGCCTAAAATATGTAGAAACAAATAAGGTCCATTCGATTAGGTTGTCATGATTTGTAATTACTGGCGTAGCCAACACATTTCGTGCTTCTAACAAATGATAATTAATAGTAACCCTAAAAAAAGTTGGTGTTAAAATTATAATAAGGTACGTATTAATTTAATGGAAAATGAAAATAAGTGTCTTGGAATAAGACATGTATCATGTATCATTCTTTAAAATTACATATTGTTTCCCTAGGACCCTGTTCTTTTCTGCGGTGGGTAAAGTATGGTAATGGTATGGTATGATAAAAATGTGGATAATGTGATATGATGTGGTGCAGTGTGGTAATTTGCGGTAAAACTTGTAGTAAAAATGGTTGGTATGGTAGGCGACGAGAGAGAAATTAAAGTGAAAAGTGGTGAAAACAGTAAGGAGAGAGAAAATTATGTTTAGTGTGGTAAAGTATGATATGTGATGGTTTGTGTTTATTATGGTAAATTATGATAGGTGTGATATGGTACCATACAGAAAAAAAAAACTTAATTGTCCCAAACGTTACTCCCCTTAAAATTTGTTGTTGTCATGGTCATCTTAGTTGTGACACGACCTGAAGTACTTTACTAGAACTACTACATGTAATACGACCATGTTCTTTTATGCGGTAGCTTGCGCTGTAGTACCATACGCACTATACTTTTTAATTTTCACTACACTTCACCACATCACACCACAGTCAATACCAATATATATCCCTTCACTTTTATTTCTTCTCACTTTTCTTTTTTACTTTTTACAGTCTCTCTCCTCACTTATCCCATTCACCATAATTCTCACCTCAACTCACCGCACGTTTTCAAATTTCAATGTACTGCACCACTACCATAACACACCAATAGTATAAAAGAATGGAGCCTACATGGGGATCAAAATTAGTATCCTATAGGAGGTAATACGTGTATATTTTAAATCAACGTCAAACGTGATAAAACACCCTGAGCAAGAAGGAACTAATTTGAGATGAGAAGGTGTATCACCAAAGGTGTTAATCAAGCATGATTTTTTTTATGATATCACCACAAATCACGCAAGTTTGGAAGGGCTTATTTCCTTCTTTATATGTCTTTAATTTAATTTAAAGAGGTCCCCTTTTATTATTTATCTTTAGGACTTTGTCTTATCTCATTGGTACACACCCAATATCGCCCCCACTGTGCTTTGCCTTTGCCCTTCATCATCAAAATCTTTGAATCATAATTTCACAGACAAGTAAATAATTTTTAGAAAGTCAAAAGAAAAAAAAAAGCAACAGTAGGCTATAAAATCTGGCTTTTTGCTTCTTCCCCTCTCTCTTCCGCCAAAATTCCCAAACAGTCGTGATAATACGCGGCATCCGCTCTTTTATGTTGTGGATGAATATTTATATAATTTAGGTCATGTTCTTTGTGCGGATGTTAAGATGCGAAAATGAGTCATTATGGTAAAATTATGAAAAGTGCGATAAGATGTGGAAAAATTTATGGAAAGTGTGATTGATGTGGCCGGTAGGTGATGAGAGATAATGTTAAAAATAGAGGAGAAAAGTGAAGATATATATATATATAAAAAAAGGAGATATATTGATAATGATTGTGTTGAAGTACGGTGAAGTGTGAAAAAATATTGAGTAGTATAGTGAGTTGTGATACAGCGTCGTATTACAACGTATAAAAAAACCAGAGCCTATATATGGTAAAATTATCTTCTATATTTGACGTTGTTATTCATGATTGACTCAAATTTCGATCATCAAGTATAAATGCAAATATAATGGGATCGAACATCAAATTGGGATAAGATTGCATGTTAAAATCACCTTGTCATTTTAACGACAAAGATGCCATTAGGAATCGAGAAGTTTTTAAACTAGGTAACCATACTTACATAGGTACGTACTAATACATGCAAGATATGATTCCATGTAAAGGTTATAGTTATGGTGGTATAGTAATATACAATAGTAACACAAGTACAGTTTAAATTTAATATAATATTCGTATAGTTTAAATACTAACAACCATATTATTAAAGCAATTTAACACAGAATCAGATGATGATGATGCATGTGAAAATTTGATTAAGATGGACTACTTTAGGCGTTTGTAAAAGAAAAAGAATGAATAATAATGGAGTTTGTGTTGACCAATTAAAGATTGACAAATGAGTGGGTAAATATTAAAGGTTGTGAAACTGTACTCCAATATACAACACCTTCTCTAGCTGGTTTATGCCTTTGTTATTTGAAGTATGGAAGAAGATTGTAGTATAAATGCTTACTGTTTTGAATGAATTCGGTCGCTCTAAAGGTCATGTAAAAGAGCTATAGACGATCCCTTTTTAAGCTGAATGTAAAACCGCAATATTCCCTCCTTCTCATTTTATTTGTCACTTGGGACATAATTTGAAATACCAAAAAAACTTTCATTTCACATTAATTTACATCATTGAAAATGTCAAAATGTTGAATAGAATGGTAAATAAAAAGGAAAAATGTGAAAGAAAAGGGAAAATTGAAGAAAAAAAATGAAAGTAATATGGTTAAATTGATAAATTAGTAATTAATGTGTTATTGGAATTATAAAGTGACAGGTACAATAAGAAAAAAGAAAGTTAGTTAAAGTGACAGATAATATGGGAAGGAAGGAGTAATATTCAAAGTTCAAACTGATGCAATGACTGAAAGCATGTAAGTCATATATGTTTTTTAATTTATCTATGTACAGGCTGTAGTCGTCAGTCGTCACACACTCACACGTAAGTTTGTCACTAAGATGAGGTCTAGGGTTTTGGCCCAATTTGAACTAGGATTGTCAAAATGAACATTATATAGTTATATGTGTCATAATGTGTGCATTGATGGTGCCAGGAGTATTAGTAGAGCTGGAGGCGGTTATATTATAAGGGATGAGTAGGGTAGGGTGCTTCGTGTGGCGTCCTTCAATTTGGGGAATTTTTCGGTTTTGGTTGCTGAAGCTACGAATATGCGCAATGGGATCAGGGATGTAGTCTTCAGTGGTTATCGGCGAATTATATATCTTGGAGGGGGATAACCTTGTCCTCATTAATATTGTTAAAGGAGTATTCAGAGTTCCTTGGGAGATTGCTAAATTAGTACAAGACATTCAAATGTTTGTGACATCATGTGTGGGGATAAAGGTGCATCATATTTTTCGTGAAGGAAATCTGGCAAACGGATTGGTTAGCTAAATTTTAGGTTTTGTTAAGAATCATCTTGTTGCTTTATAACTTTAGTTTTCTTAGATATTTATCCCTCATTGTAAAAGATGATGCACTTGGAAGTTCTCTTGAGAGAAGGGCTTTCTAATATTTGTTTATTTACCCTTCGTTAAAAAAAATAATGTGTGCATATCTGTTTATATTTTTCTTAACAATTTATTATCCAAAACATTTTGAGCTAACCATTCTTTTTCTCTGAGTGCGTATTTCATTTCTTGTTTCTTTCTAGTTTATTCCTCTTAGTCTAAAAGCAGTGGTGGATTTAGACCTTCCTATTAGAAATGTCCAATATATTATTTTGATCATTTAAAAACATATTATCTATAATTTTCAACCCAAATTATACTAAATTTAATATTTTTTTTTTGTTTGGATTAAGTGTGGTTATGGCCACCATACCCCACCCATACATGTAGATCCGCCCATGTCTAGAAGTGTAATGAAGTGTCTAATTTGAATATTTAGTCGATTGAACTCTAAAAAAAACTAAGGTATACATATAAGAATGTTAACGATGGTAAAAATTTAGGTTTAGATTAATTAGTTCGAGTTCGGACAATTCAGGCATTATGACAAAATCTTCAAATGTCTGAATTTTAAATTTGGACAATTTGCGATGTCTGAACTTAGACCCGAATTGTCCAAATGTGAATTTGTCCTAATATGCTCAAACCCGAATTTATACTAAATTTAGATATATTTTCAATATTTTGTTGGAACTTTAGGGTTCAGATACTATCCGAATTTGTTTGAATTGAATTTGATTCAAATTTTCAGACAACCTGAATTTCTTACGTCAGACTTGGACCCGACCCGACATTAGGGCTCTGTTTTTTGCATGGTGCGATGAAGTACTACAACTCACCATACTACTTAATATCCTCACACTTTATCATACCATTCACACCTTACCAGAATCATTACCAATATATCTCCTCACTCTTTTCTTCTACTTTTCACATTTTTTCTCCTTACTTACCACATCAATTACATTTTCCACAAATTTTATCATATTATTAGACACCTTTCCGTATTTTTCACAATTTCACCATATCACATCATTCAACACCACATCAACCGTACAAAAGAACAGGACTTAGAATTAGACATGACCGAATTGTCCAAATTTACAATTTTGATGAAAAGATCATGATCAGACCCGGCTTGACACACCTTGGATAAATTCAGATATTAAAGTCGGACAAATTTTTGTAAGCGCTAGTTTGTTGGAATTTTGAGATTGATGGGAGTAGTAACATGGATGTTGAATGCTGAGATCATTGTGGAGAGCATCTTATTCAGCCCAACAGAAACAGACATAAATAAGCAACAGAGGAGGGAATTAAAATGGAGGGTGAAAAACAGGGTAGAATTGTGCAACGGGGGGACCCGTTTGAACGTGAACAAACTTTCCCCCTGAGTATCATCATGACCCTCCCTCCCACTCATCCCCATCATTCCTTCTTTTGTCCCCCCCGTTTTCTCACTCTTCACTTCTTCCTCCTTTTATGTACCCTGTTAATTACCCTGTTTTTCACTCCATAACTAAACCCCCTTCTTCACTTTCACACTCTCAGCTAAACCGGGTTAACCCACCCACCCAGTAAACCATGGCGGGTGCTGGTACTGTGGACTTCGGCACGCAGACCTCCGACATCGGATCCGACGAAGAAGACGGGTTTGACCCGGTTCCCGCAGTTGGGAATGCCAGCCCTAGAATTGTGATCGATACTTCTCCGCCATTCGGGTCGGTTGAGGAGGCAGTTATCCGGTTTGGCGGGCGCGGGTTTTGGGTCCCCCGCCCGTTTCCTGAACTGGATCATCCTCCTCCTTCTCCTCTTCTTACTCCTCCCACCACTACTACTGCAACTACTGATACTACTACTGCTACTACACACCATACTATTACAACTGTAAGCTTCATTTTCATGCTCTTATAATCGCTGTTTTTAACTTCCTTTTTCTTCTTCTATGTTGTCGTATGTCTTCTTCTGTGTGTATTTCTCTGCAATTTACCAAGTTGGTAATTAGTCTCTGTAATTTTGATTATAATCGTACAAGACGACCCGAATTTGAACATTTCGAAAATCCCACAAGAATGACATCATTTCTGGTGTTTCAACTTCTTTTGCTACTCCATCCTTTCCATTTTAATTATCGTATTTTTAAAGTGTGTAGTCAAACTTTCAAAATTTTAGCTATAAAATTTGATGTATACAATAATTTATTATATGAAATTTGATAACGATAGATTCATAATGAAAAATTATCAGTTAAAGAATAATGTTGGAAATCATGACAGACAACTAAGTGACGATTAACATGGAAGTGGAGGGAGTAGAGTTGAGGTACTTGTGTGGTCGAGATGATATTTTTCCCCTGTACTTGGTTGGACAGTGGACTAGTATGCGGAAAATGTGGGTCTGTCATTTTATTATCGAATTGGTAAACTCTTTTACCAGGGTTAGGAAAGTTTTTTTTTTTTCTAGGGAATTCTACCAAATGCACCCTAGTAAATTTTGGTAGGGTTGATTGTCTTACATTGGAGAGTGTTGTAGTTGTAGTAAAGTTTGTTGGGGTTGAAACATCTTATGACTTATGTTCTTTGACAATGATGTTAGGCTTGTGATCGGGTTGGGTATTTGGGTCATTTGTCGTGTTGAATTAGTCGAATAAGTGAGGAAAATGGTAATTTTTCGTGTGACCCGAAACTTCCTGGTTTGGACTGAGAATGTGAATTGTATGTGGATTAGTCCAAGTTAGAGACAAGTTCATTGGCTTACAACATTGCCCAAATTATACTTGGAACTCACCATTTCATAGACTTCCTAGGCAGTCAAAATACCCTTCTTCAGAAGAAATTCTTAGTATGAAAAGTTATTATTCTTGAAAATGACTGAAATGGAACAACTGGGGCCTCAGGGGATAATGAAGAGCAAGACTTATTAGGGTAGTTAATGACACTAATTACCATTTACCACAGCCCTTTAAGTTGTCATTTCAGGACTTTTAATGTCCTCAACTAACTCCCTTAACTTTTTCCCTTGTTATTCCTCCTATTATTCTTCTTTTGGCATAGGAGACATAAAATAGTTGCACACAAATTACTAATCAATATTTTAAATGTTAACAACTCCTCCTACACATCTTGACCTTATTGTGGATATGGATCAGGTCCCTAGAGCAGAGTCGGACGATGTTGATAAACTCGAGGAGAGAGCGGCGGCCATGTTGAAGGATCTTGACACGAAAGAACAAGAAACCCTAGGGATCTTGAAGGAGCTCGAGCTCACCAAACGCCTCGTGGAAGACCTAAAGCTCAAGCTACCCAAGGAGGTTCCTCCTATAATCGAACCACTCCCACGAGTAGATTTCGAGGGCAAGATCTCCTTAACTCCTGACATAGAATACAACAACAAACTCCTAGGAGAAACACGTTTAAGCGCAGCTCCTGACACAGAATGTCTGACAAACTCATCAGATTCTGCTGGACTGATACTGAGGGAGCTAAGACAGGCCAAACTCAACCTGTATCAGAACACGAACGACCTGGCTGCCATCCGGGCCTCGGTTGAATCCCTGAGCAGGAAAATGGAGCAGGAGAAACATCAACTGGTGCATCACCATCAGTTGAGAAGTACTGACCACAATGCAGCAACAGCGGAGATCAACCCGTTGGTGATTTCCAGGGAGCTGAGGGAGCTGAACCACGAGGCGGAGCAGTTCATGAACACGGCAGAAGCAGCAAGGTCAGAGGTTCTGAAGGCGATGTCAGACATCGAGCAGACCAAATCCGGGCTGAGAGTGATTGAGATGAGATGGGTTGCTGCTAAGAAACTCGAGGAAGCTGCTCGCGCTGCTGAGTCTCTTGCTCTCGCCGAGATCAAGTGTCTGTCCTCCTCCTCCTGCAGCAACGAAACGACTTCTAATCCTCCCATGGATGCGAGAATCAGTATGTCGGTCCAGGAGTATGAGAGCTTGCTGAGGAGGAAAAACAAGGATCACCCTTTTCAAAGAAAACCACTTCCACAACCACAACCACAACCACAACCACAACCACAACAGCCCCCTATCAGAAGGGATTCCAGGCTGCTTGACGCGAGGGAGTTTGAGGGTGGTTTGAGGCGGCCCACGACATCCATAGGCGACATTCTGAGCCAGAAGCTCGTGCTGCGTGACGAGCTGGGGGTTGAAGAAGAGCGCCGGGGGAGGCAGAGGGTGTCGTTGAATCAGATGCTGAGGAGACACAGGGGTTCATCCGAGACACCTCCCCCTGTGAAAAGAACAGAGAAAGATGATCAGTCGAATTCGAAGCAGTTCTTTTCGAAGAGAAAAGGGTTGGGGTTTGTTCATATTTCGCTTCCTATATCGAAGCAGAGTAAGAGTAAGATTCAGGCTCTGAATCTATGGTGATGATTGTCATAGTGACTAACATATATAATACTCATTCTTTGTGTTGTTGGCTTGTTTGGTTTGGTGTTTGTATGAATGGGATGCCTGCTCAATGCTCATCCATTCATGGTATTATATTGGGAAGTAATGTATGGTTGTAAAGGGTTCAATTGCTGGATTCATGTCTGTAATTTTCATGCTGGGGTGAATTCGGGTGCTATTTGATGCTTTTGACGCCCTTGTTATGAGCTAGTGTTGAGTTGAAGGTTGCATAAAATTATACTGTGGTGGTAAAATGTGGTATTGCTTGATTCAGTTCATTGCTTGCTTCTTCTAGTCTAAGAGATCTCTAGGTCTTGAGTTCAAAGCCAGAAAGTGGACAAAAGCCCTCTACTGATAGCCAACAAACTTTTGTGTGTAGATCAAATTACTCCGTTCTTTTATGCGGCACCGCAAGTTACCGTACCATAATTTACCGCAACTTACCTACCACAACTCACCACAAATTACCATTTACCTTTTTATTTAATATATTTCCACAAAATTCACAAAATTATTTAAAATCCACAAAATTATTTCCACCGCAACTTAACGCAATTTACCGCAATCTATCGGAACTCATTTATTATTTAATATATTTCCTAATAAAAATATTTCAACACTCATTTATTATTTCTATCACAACTTACCGCAATTCACCGCAACTTACTACACCGTAACTTACCGCAATGCAAATTCACCGCATAAAAGAACGGGGAAATCAATAAATATTAAAACTCGGACGAAAAATTAATAAATAATACTTGATGCCTTTTCAAGTTCATGTCCACAAATGCATAAATTTGGACCTACATTATGTTAAATAACCTTGGCAAAAACTTGGGTCATCGTCAATTTGGGGTTTGACTAAGTTGATGATGTCAAAACTCGGATAAAAAATTGATGTCCGATATATAATTTTATTCGGGTCAGTTTCATCCGGATAATTTACCTGGTTAAAATGGGATTTGAACAATAAAAATAAAAATATATTATTTCAACTTTTTAATCAAACTAATCCATGTGCAAAACTTTTTATTTTTCAAATTGGACAAATTAGGGTGTGATAAAAGTTTGTAACTACTCTATTTATTATATATTAATTGTCACCTAAATCTATATATAAAATGTTTTACTTTATGAAAATACTCTAATTTGATTTGTAAAAAAGCATGCTACTATGAGAATTTTGTTATTTTTTGATAAAATGTATCATATGGAATTTTCCATCTTGGACACCTTATAACACTTTTTTTTTTTTTTTTGAAAAGCACCATTTAACATTATTGATAGACAACCAATATGGAAAAGAGGGAGTGCTGATAGTAAATTTTGGAATTTAACTTATTTTGTGCCAAAAACCATTTTACTTTTAGCTTAGACATTTTACCTTGCTAAAACTTGGCTCAACTTTTCATCTTCCACCCGGGAAAGTTCAAAATTTTCACCCATACTTTCCGGGAAAAATGGAAGCTCTCTTTTTAATGGATTCCCGCCATAGAATTATTTTAGGCGTCCATTATAGAGACAAAGGGTCGGGGACGGCAAAGTAAAAGAAGGGCTTCATCAAATAATTAACTAATATGCCCACCATAACTCCCTGTTTAATGGAGGACAAGTAGAAAAACTGAAGAAAATCGCAATCAAAAGCTTCTCTTTCTTGCTCAAGCTTCAATTCAATGGCGAACCCACCAAGAAACCGCAAAAGGGTTCGTGCCCTTCGCCGTGCCCCTGATGGCAGCGCTTTCCAGAAGTGGTAACTACTCTATCTTCGTCTCTATTGCAATTGTGCATGTTAGGTGTTTGTGAAAATGTCCCAATGAAAATATTGAGTCGTTTTGTGCTGGTTTTTGATGTTTTGGTTGTGGGGTTTTAGCGATGAATGTGGGTCTTCAGTGCCGGTGGTTTTGATGGACATGCATGAATGCACAAGGAAGATGGATGTGAAGAAAATCAAAGGCAAATGTGACTCGGACACCCCTGTTGTCAAGAAGATGAACCCTTCTGATGAACCCAGATCAGCCTTTCAGTTCTTCCTGTAATGTCTCTTCAATTTAGTCTTCAATTAGTTTTACTCTATGTCTATGTAATCGAATTCCGCATACTGCAAAGGTTGAGGGTTTCGGCCCAAGACCCCTTCATAACTTGAAGTAGGACTTAGCAGGAGTGATATTCTAACACTTGATGGATGATTGGTATGAGTTGTTAGTGAAAAGACTTGTAAGAAGCGTCGAGGATTGAAAAACACTTCAAACACTTATTAGCTCAAGGACCTTGATTCTAGCAATGTCAGTTTATGGGCAAAAGTGAATTAAATTATTGAATGATCAAAGATTGCAAAAGGTATTGGAAGGATTTCACAAAACTTCCAAGGATCGGTTTCCTTAGAAAGTATTCGTCTCAACCTAAGGTGTAAGGGATTATTCTGCATTAGAATTGTAAGAGGAATAGGCAAGTAATTCGAATAAACCAAGACGTTGATATATATGCCTAGTTGAATTTTGATTTTCAACTCAAAACTTGTCACGTGCTTTGGACTCGTCAAGGACCTTGAGGAGGTCTTTAGTTAGGTTTTGATTCTTATTGAAAAATCAGCAAGCATTAATGGTCGTGGATGCTGAATTTGTCCTAGGCTTGCTTCTGCTATTATCACTAAAGTTTGTAGTATTTATCAAGTTAGGGAGGCTGAGATTTTGCTTGTTTCTTTTTCTTTTTTCCCCAGAGAAAGCTATACTAAGGCCCGGACTGGCGAAGACTTGATTGAGGTTAATCGCGAAGCTTTTGAGAAATGGAAGAAGATGTCAGCCAAGGTAGACATGCTATCATGTTTCGAGTGATAAAATAAAAATGTTGTGAAACATTCCCTTTGTTTACATTTGATCTTTTGTGAGATTGTGTTTTATAACTCCATTTTTTGTCATTGCCTTGATCTAACAGGAACAACAGCCATACTTCGACCAAGCTGAGAAAGTCGAAAGAGTTTACATGAAACTCATACGTGAAGAAGTGAATCAGCTGTCTCAAGTAAGTCTTCCCAAAACAACAATCTTTTTAGGGTGGCAAAGAACAGAACTCAACATGAATAAATGTGATAGCAGATTGTAAGAAGTCGGTCTAAGCCAACATGTCCACCAGAAAAAAAATGTACACACCATGTTGAAAGTGTGTCAGAAATTTTGCAAAGGTGCTTATGAATGGAGATCGCACTAGAGAAAGGCAAATACTTTGCCAGCAAAGATGATGGTTTCTTTAATCTGACAAGGAAAAGTGTGTTCAGTTTTCTAAATGCTAAAATGAAAAGAGCAACACCTGTTTTAGAATGGAGGATGAGTACACTCTTTGAACTAGTAATAACTGACTGATGCATTGATTGCTGATTAGTATGGTTTTTGAGATTGTTGTGGGTTTGTTTGTGGTAGTTTGCATGCGATTTAAACCGAAACTTCAAACAGACAAATGAACTGAGCTATAGTGAAAAAATATTGGTATGTTTTAACAGGCATTGAGGCTTTTGTTCTTTTGATGGATTATTACCTGCTTTATCCTACCCAACCCAAATTTATCCATTTTCTTCGTATATGTTAACACAATTTTTCGACGTTTACTTACCCTACCTTGAAAGCACAAAAGCTTTTATGGTAACATACTGCTAACTGAACATTCATTAGATTTCCTTACATGAGGGTTGACTTTAAGAATCTCAGATATATGCTGTAATGCAGCTAATCACCCACAATTCCCCAAAATTTGCATTTTACTCTTTGCAGTATAATCTAAAACATAAAGCTTCATGCAGGAAGGTGATGATGAAGCAGATTCTGCAATGGTTGGAAAGGTTGCTCAGGTTTTCTTCTTTCCCCTGTACTAGTACATCATCTCATTCTCACATTAACTGTTTTCTGCTCGGTTCTTACATCTCTTTTGAAATCAGCCCATTGAAGATTATGTCTATTCAGACGACTCTTATGGCTATGACAACTACTGGTCTGAACTCTTATGGCTATGACAACTACTGGTCTGAACAATGCGAGGATTTACGCACATGGTAAATCTCTAACCTGCAGTTTTTGAGATAGTTTCTCGATATGTAGCTGAAGTGTGAATGCTTGACCTGTCAAGCAGGAAAACGAGGCGTCTGTGGTGATTAGGACTCTGTTTCGAATGTCAGAGTTTGGCCTTTTTGGATCCATCAAGGATCAGCCGAGCAGTAGAAACTGAAGAATCGGTATAGGAAGTTTGCTATGTATTTATCTCCTAAGGCAAGTCATTTTGGGTTTTGGCTATTCGATGTACATTCTAGGTATCGGTGTATATGGCTAGGCTAGTAATTATTTTGCCATTTTAGTGAGTGGATTTTGCTACAATCTTGCCCATTTAGGGCAACTGCACTCACTGTAAAGTTAATTGCATTAGCAATTTAAGGATCCTTGTTATTTTGAACTGATCAATAGAATTTATGATCAGCAAATTATTGCACTTTAGCCCTCTTCAACACTAACCAACATTCATCAGCACATCACCATTAGATTGTGTGTTGATTAGCATTCATTAACATTCATCAAAACATTCAACACTTATTAGCAATAAATTACAAATTTTTGATGTTTCAGCACTGAGAATCTATTGCAAAATATGTAGCAAAAACCTGCCCATAATGTAACAAATGCAGACTTGATTGCAGAAGTGGGCAACAAAAGAAAACATTTATTACAAGAACAAATTTCTGGATAGTAGTCCTCAGCAAAGAAATTCTTACATACAACCAAGTAACTCTGTGTCTACTAATTCCAAATCTGTGTTTGCATTTGCATTGCAACTGCATCAGTTTCGATTTCATTTCCTCTTTTACAACAGACGAAAATCTACAGACTGAAACATATGATGATGACACTCGATCCCTACTATCATCAGGCATCAAGATTCTCCATCTGAATGCTGCTCTTGAGAGGCACATACTCACCCAGATACCCACCCAGATGATCATGCAGCGCAGTTTTATCGATGTTCTGATGATGAAAACTCTTGCAGACATAGTAAAACACACTCTGAACCAACAACCCAACCAAATTCACAATCACAAGCACCCCCACCAAGAACCCACCGACAACAATCCTCACAAAAACAGACGCACCTTCGCCATGAACGACCACAGCTGCGAAGAAGCCATTGATGATCCCACAAATCGAAAGGTACCCAAACACAAAAACCCCCGCCATGAACACCTTCCCTTTGAGAAGCTCGTAGCTCTTTTTCATGGCGGCGAAACCGTACACGTCAGCTTCGAGGACAGAAACCACACTCGCGAGGTGCCATAGGGCAGTGATGTACACGTGGACGAACAGAAACAGCCCGAATGCGAGGAGGAGGGAGAGGAAGAGGAGGAAAGCTGAGTCCGTATCAATGGCGACGACGATGAGTACGAGGAGGAGGATGAAGAGGAGGTTGTAAGCGAGCATGAGGAGGGAAACCCAGAGGAAGGTGTGGAAGAGGCGTCGGAAGACGGAGGGGATGGCGGAGATGGTGGCGGAGAAGGAGACGGACTTGCCGGAGTAGAGGGAGGCGACGGTGAAGACGACGGCGGCGGTGGAGAGGAGGGAGAATACGAAGAGGAAGAGGAGGTAGGCGAACTGGAAGAGGAGGAGGCGGGCCCACTCGCCGGACTGAGACTGGAGGGGGGCGGTGGGGTCCTGGAGGCGCGTGAGGATGGGGTGCGTGAAGAGCGAGTGGGCGAGGATGGCGAAGGAGAGTGGGAAGATTAGGGTTAGGGTTAGGAGGTAGAAGGTGCGAGGAGAACGCTTTGGGATCGAGATGGATTCCTTGATTATGTCGGACATGCTTAGGAATTGGAGCTCCTCGGGTTCCAGATCCATGGCGGACGGAAAGAAATGAAGCTTTCTCTCTCTAGAATGGGTGGGTTGGTGGGGCGGGGTTTCTCTCTCTAGGGAGGTCGGATGAAATGGAGGAAGGTGGTGGTGGGGTGGTGGGGGTAGGAGGAAGAGGAGGAAGAGGAGGAAGAAGAAGGATGAACACAGGAACCCGAGGAAGAAAGAAAGATGAGAGAGGAAAGTAAAGATCTCGACTTTCTAACAAAAAAATAAAAATAAAATGGAAATGTTAATTGTCTCGTGTTTTGTAAGGGGCTGGATATTTGGGGATGTTTTGGGGGCCCACTAGCATTGTATTAAGGCCCAAGGGAAGACTCTGACCCAACCGACTCTATATCTGGATTCTGGAATGATCATTCAATTACAGTTAATAAATCCTTATGTGCTTATTTAGGTAAATAGTTTCACCGATTAGCTTTCTATTTCAGAGGAATATTTATCCAATAGACTTTACAATGGTCGGGAAGGGGAATGACAATACCCAAAGAATGGTCTACCCCCGCGACAATATTACTCAACCGATAAGAAGCAATGTTCACATTGGGATTTAAACCATGGAGTAGAGAGATGAGATGAGGGAGTCTTTGCTTGACAAGGGCTAATTAGTGTTTGCTATGAGTGTTTAAATTATTATTATCCAACAAAATAAGTTTGGTTTAGGAAATTTTGTGGTTAGATTCACTAAACTTTATACATACATAATAATAAAAAAAAACAATTACTGTTATGTCTGTTAAAATTTGATATATGTTACCTACACTCACAATATTTAGGCCCCATTCTTTTATGCGGTATTTTGCGGAAGGGTGTGGTGAGGTGTGGTGGAATTGTAGTGGGTGTGGTGGAATTGTGGTAGGTTATTGCCTTATTGGAATTGTGAGAGAGAAAAGTAATGATTTGCGGTAAAATGTGGTGGGTTGTGGCAAACTGCGGTAGGTTGTGGCACCGCAGTTTGCCAACCGCAGAAAAGAACACGGCCTAAATTTATAGTCAATCAGCTCTTAGCTTAGTTGATCCGCTATACTGTGGTATTCCACAGGTCCCAATATCGTTTCTTTGAAGAGGCAACGAACGTACATGTCTAATTTCCCCCATCGCTCAAGGGACCCAATGGATGATCCGATTTGCCTGCAATTAGATATTTCTAGATCTTTTGAAAGCGAGACTTTCATACCTACATTAATAATAGTTGTCATATATGATAAAATTAGTTATTTAAGCATTTTGTAGTTATATTTAGGTAGCATGACATTACTTAGACATATAATAATTGTTTTAAGTTATATGATGACGGATGGCTATATAAAAGTTTAATTGGACAAATTGCATTTGTCAATTCTAGATATTGAATTAAGTTATTAATACAAACTAGTGCAAAAGGATATGAATAATTTTAAAATGAATCTTAAGAGAATGTTTTTTAATAAGAAATATCAAACTTTCAGTCGAAAGCTAAAAGTATTTTTTATTAACTTTTGGAAGCGTCCTTAGCCATTATTACTTGAAGCATTATTGTTAAACTACAATATAACTATTATAAAGAAGAATCATGTTGATTTTGACTTGGATTTGGATAAGCCAATTAAAACTTTTAATTTTATGAACCTAGTTATCATTTGGTTTGGATTTTGGTTTGAGTCAAATTTGTCAAACAAACTCATGTAACCCTAATCAACCCAAAACAAAAATAACCCAAAAAAGATGTTTTTTTAAAATTATTTCTCATAAGAAACGGGAAGATAAAATACAGGACGGAAGTAGGAGAGACACGATAATTGATAATCAGATATATTAGGATTTACGAAAAATCAGAAGGAAAAACCGAAAAACGAAAAGATCCTTCAGTTGTCACCAGAAAAATAAAATTGTTTTCAGTTGAGAAAAGCTTGAAAGCTTGAGTTTTTAGGTATGGAGTGCTGCAATTCCAATATTATCAGAGGTTCTGCAGTTGTTCCTCCCAGACCCTCTTCTTCTTCTCCCTTCTTCGACTCTCAACTTCCCTCCACCATCAAATTCTCGGTATGATTTTTTTCAGTTTTTTTTTGGGATTTTTAGACTGCCCTTTATCTTTTTAGAACTGGGTTTTTTTCGAATTTTTCCGTAACTTTTTGTTGGATTTTTGCGAGGCAGAGATTAAATCGTCGGAACCCAGTTAAACAGCAGAGATTACTGATACGAAATGCTTGTGGGTTTGATTCAAATGGGCTTCCTATACTCCCTGGAAAGTTTTTCATGGAAGAGGTTGGTTGTTTCTTTTTTTTTTCTTTTTTTTTTTTGAATTATCCTGATGAAATATATTGTTATTTGTGGTTTAGTATTGGGTTTAGAAAATTTTGATGTATTTTTTCTGGGTTTTGTTGTAAATTTCAAATTCACCTGATATGCATCATAGTATGTTGGTAATTTGGAAGAGTATGTTTTTTTTGGAATTTAGGCTATTGGAGCTGAGTATGGAGAAGGTTTTGAGACTTTCAGACCTGATGGTCCTTTGAAGGTTGATGTGGTAAGTGAACAAATTTGAGAAGCTTTCTTCATTTTGTGCCTATGTTACTCGGACTCGGGTACGCATGTCCTCATCTGACACTGATACGGATACGGGTGTCGGACTCGGCTATTTCAAAGAAATTTTATACATTTTCATTGTAATTTGAAGTATCGAGTGTCATGCCTTTGTCTGAGTATCAAGGTCTGACATGGGTACGGCAGGGAAAATGAAGAGTCGGAGTAACATAGTTTTGTGCAATAGTACTATTCATGTTTTGTTTGAGATGTTCAAATGTTGAATAGTTCTTATTCTTATAGTGGGGTTACTTCTATTTTTCTAACTGTTTGTGTTGGGCTCTGGTGAATTCGATTGCGCAGGATTTTTTGAATGACCGGTTGCAAGAGGGGTTTCTTCAAAGGGTACGATATGCCATGAAGCCTGATGAAGCATTTGGTCTCATTTTCTCATGGGACAATGTCGTGGTAAGTGCAAATGCGCACGAACTCCTTTGCTTTATGCCTTTTGCATGGATTTTCTTGGGGAGATGGCTTATTTTGAAACAAGTCTTTGTGGAATAAGCGAATAAGAATGTTCGCTCTTAGTGTTTGTGAATGAAATTTCTATCTTGTTTTGCATCTGTCTCTGTTAAATATAACCTGTGTTCTCTAGTTGTTTGGAGCTATGTTTTTTGCTGTCAAATGTGATTTATTCTTTATAGGATGAAAAGTTTGAAACTAAAAGTCTCGCTCACCCGCTGATGTTGATTGAGGGTTTAATGGTTTATCATGTGAATTTTGAGGTTGAGTTATGACTAGAAGATTTTTTGGTGCAGCAAATTATTGGTGTGTGAATCTGCTTGCTCTGAAGAATCTGTGACATATTATTACCATGTAGAACTTAGTTATTGAAATTAAATGGCATCAGGGTACAATTGTACAAAGGTAACAATCACAGGACAAGTTTCTTTGTAAAGTATAGATGACATCTTTAACACCGAAAGTTATTAGTTGCTGAGAAATTATTTGTTTGGCCAATATTGATTGAACTACATGTTCATCTTCATATTAAGTTGTGACATAATAGGATCATGTTGGCAAGGTAAATTTGATGCACTTATGCAAACAATTGAGCTAATGCTATATAATATGTTTCAGGCGGATACTCGAGCATTGAAGTTGAATGCTTGGAAACAGCTCGCATTTGAAGAGGGTGAGTACGTTCCTTTGATTTAGGGTGTCACATATCATCAATGAAGTACTTTTATTGGTAATATGAATCCTTAATTGACCGGAGAATATCACCTGTGCCTGGAAAAATGCTCCTCTGAATTTTTCATTCGGGCTTCTGTCTGTTGTAACTCAGAATTTACCTGTGAAGTTTCCTTTGCAACAATGAGACCCTCAATTTGTGCTTTGAGATGCTGCTTCATCTATCCTTAATCTGACCTCATGTTTCCCCCGCTACTTGCATCCGGAACTTCTACTTACTGCTTATCTTACTTTTAGGACATCCCCCCCCCCCAAAAAAAAAAGGAAAATCGCAAAATGTGAAAGTGGGTTATAACCTGACAGGCTCACTATTTTTTCAAGCCCGTCTCGCAAACCTTGGTGAAGCTGACAAATTCTTGGATATATGACTGTGCTGGTGTGGTATAACTATATGGGAAATAAAGATAGAGTGAGGTCATGAATTCATGTTTTTATTTCTATTATGGCTGTAAAATTTAGTTCTGATGATGTTAGGACAAATACGTGATGAGAGATTATTGGACATCTTATTTCCTTTGAGCATAAATTCTTTTGTTATGGTTTGTTTATCTAAAAGGCATGTAGCTATTGCAATCTTTCAAAATTTGTCATCTCTTGTTTTGTGAATTACTCAAAACATTGTTCCTTAGAATGTGAAATATTTCTCGAGACTAAGTTGAAGAAGTCAACCCCCCCCCCTCCCTAATGGAACATCTACAAAGCTCCTCAATCAGAACTATAAACATTGTTCCTTAGAATGTGAAATATTTCTTGTTGATGGCTATCTTGACACACCCTCTTTTTCTTCTTACTTCATTACAGGCAAAGAAATTCCTGAGGATGCCAGTACCCAGAGGAAGATCCTTTATGCAAATCCTGATGATGTGCTCTCTAAGGTACAAAGATATGTAATTATGTGCAAATTCTTGCATTTGGACACCTATTCATCCATGATATGTTACACTTCGTGAACTTCTAATGCTTATTACCTCTATGATTGTTAGCTTCCATTCTAATTTCTGCATAAGAGCATCAATTTGATATTAGGTCAATCTATACATCATTTTATTGAGCTATAGAACCATTCATACAGTATATGGTATAGAAGACATGATTGAATCAAAAGTTCTACAAAGAACAAAAGGAACAAGGAAAAGTTAATCTTGACGTACTTGTGAACTGATCTTGTCAATCTTCTAACTGAACTCCACAAAAGAAAGTTGTACGGACGAATGGGTTCTGTTATGCAAACTGTATTACTAATGAAAACATTGTTTCTCCATAGTTTGTATGAACCACGCCACTCTCGCGGGGGCGGGGGATGTCTATGGTGATTAATTTTGGTTTCACACATACCTTATGCTCTTGCTGGTTAATGCTTCTTTGGAATATCTTGAGAGTATGTAGCGTGTATTGTTTTCATCACTAGCTCAGTTTGCTCAGCGGTAATGGCTTGCCATAAGGGAATTACATGCACTTGGAGTTTATACTCCAGATATTTGCAAGTGAAAAATCACGCTATTGAGAGTGAGCAACCTAATACTTACAAGTGAACAGTCGCACTATTTGGAGCACATAATAAATTACAACTTGCAAGTTTGACAGCATGTCATTGTTGAGTTGGACTTGAAGTTGAAAATACTCTCTAAGGGATCTTTTTTTGCTTGCAAAGCGGTTAATGTGTTGCCATTAATACACCACTATTTCCTAACATTCTTTCAATGTTTCAGATTTTAAAGTGGGAGAATGCAGAAAGTGATGCTGATATGTTGAAATTACGGCTTTCACAACTATACTATGACAATCTGCTCAAGGTGGTTATTTTATCCCTTATTCCGCGAATCGCATACATTCATCTCATTCTACCTCTTAGACGTCACTGTTTTCTCTCTTTCAGCTTGACAAACCTGTGGAGGGAGTGGAAGAATGGTTGGATGCCGTGTCAACTGCTCGTATACCTTGTGCGGTTGTTTCAAGTCTAGATAGAAGAAACATGATTGAAGCCATGGAGAGGATGGGAATCAAGAAATACTTTCAGGTAATCTTGTTATATGTATGCTTGTCAAAACCAGCAACTCAATGGCATGTATATCACCACCTTCTAACACTTCACATGTCTAAAACTTGGCACCTCCCTTCACTTAACAATGGGATGTATTTGTTGTGTTGAGTTCATTCCAACCCTCACGTTCAACTGGGCCCAGACATGTCATCAAAACACCAACTCTATGAAACCTACCGTAATGCAAGTGTTTAACAAAGTTTGGATGGAGTTTCTTATAAACATATTGGGTCCCAGATACCTCTATTAAGTCTTTTTCTTATTATACAAATAACAAAGTATTGAAAAATACAGGAAATGGCATCATTTTGCATATAGCCCTCCTGAAACATACATATTATATGGTCTCAAAATCTTGGAACTTTCGGCCTTTGGGGCAGGTTTTTCTTGTTTGAGCTTTTAAGAGTGTTCAAGGGTGGATTTAAGTGGGTTCATAAACTAAAATCTTATATGAGAGTGTTTAAGGGTGGATTTATGTGTGTTCATACACTAAAAACTCGCTTGAGATCTGCAATTGTATTTGCCCTTACTATTGAATCTTTAGACGCTAAATTAAAGCAATCAGTGCCGAGCTGCTTAATGCACTTTTGGATGAAAGCTTCCCCGAGTGTAAAAAGACACTGATTACTATTAACATGTTCAGCAGGCAAAGAGAACTTCACTGGTTTTCTACTGTTTTTTCTTCAACCTTGTTAATTGAATAGTCTTTTTGACTTTGCAGGCTATTGTCAGTGAAGAAGATGGCATGGAAGCCATAGCCCATAGGTTTCTTTCTGCAGCAGTGAAAGTAAGGGAATCACACCCAGAAAGTCTCTGCTTCATCTCTTTGGAGTAACAACCCCCCCCCCCCCCCAAAAAAAAAAAAAAGAGTTTAAATTGTTTTTTTAACCTTAGTATGAGTTTGAAGACTTTCCCCGTTGCCCGTTTGCTAGATCGAATGAATGTCTATGAACAAGTTTCCGTATTTGAAGTAGACCTGGCAATTGGGTTATTTGGGTTGGGTTCAGGTTGGACCCGTTTGGGTTGGGTCGATTTGGGTGAACAAGGATCGGGTTGGATCATCTTTGGGTTGGGTTGATTTCAGGTCACTTTAACTTTTGTCAGGTAAGATCATCTTTAAAAAAGGAACTTCGCTGAAAGATCAATTTGGGTCAAATCGGGTCGGGATGGTTCACTTTGGATTCAGGTCAATTGTTTTGAGCGAGTTCGGGTTGGGTTCAGGTTTGGGCTGGTCATTTGGGTTGGGTCAGTTTTGCCAGGTCTACCTTAAACAGTAATTTGGGCAATTGTTTCTGAAGAATAGTAGAATTTGCATTTATTGCAATACATCTTTGAATACCAAGTTTTCCGTGATAAGATCCCCTTCAGATTTGCATTTTTCGGCAAATGTGTATAGTTTTTTCTTGGTCATTTTCTGATTCCCTGTTACATGGTTGATGAGTTGCTTGCAGTTAGATAGGAAACCATCTAAATGCATCGTCTTTGAGGATGATCCAAGAGGCGTGACAGCTGCTCATAACTGTACCATGATGGCTGTGGCTTTAATTGGGGCTCATCCTGCGTAAGTATCCTTGGAAATTAAGCTCTATCTTATTTTTTATCATTACCTTGACTTTAAAAGTTCTATTGCTAGATTCGTAAAGAAGTAAAAGAAGAATACGATCACAGAAATACAGTATTGTAATTTTTTCTTTTTTTGCGGATGTTATGTGAGAAATTATTGGTCAAAAACACATTGGAGACCATGGAAAGTCGGTACTGACCAATAAAATGGAAAGGAGGGAGTAGATTCCTGGTTTTTAAGAGATCTAAATCTGGTTTGTTGTCTTTCTTTTGTAAAGCAACCATGTAGGTTAGCTTGTCTTAACCATCTCGAGGTATAGACTATCCTGATTTCACCACACGGGTTCCATGGTGCAAATTTGTCCCGAGTAGGTCACTTGCAATTAGGGGCTAGGGCTGCCAATAATATGGGTTTGGGCTATTTTGGGTTCAAATGAATCGGGCGTTGGACGAAACGTTGATGTCTAATACCCATATTTTTCGGGTTTATTTCATGTCGGAAAAATCCGTCCAAGCCAAAAATCAGGCTCGGACAACAGAAATGAGGAAAATATTGTGTTTGAAACCCAGAGAAAATCGGCCAACGTCAAACTTCGGACGATAAATCGATGACCACATCCAATTTTTCCCGGGTCGGACAACTTTTTGACAGCCTTACTTTCCATCAGTAATTGAAGTTCTCGGAGCCTGAATAGCCAACCCCACCCAGGGCTGTCAAATAATTATTTTGAACAGATGAATCCGATATCGGACAATAAATCGACATCCAATCATGAGTTTTTGAGTTCTTTCTGGGTCAAACAAATTCGGACAAATCTAAATTTGGGTTCAGACAACGGAAATATGAAAACTTTTATAGTCTGTATATGGAAAAGACTGGTCAATGTCAAAGTTTCGACGACCTTACCGAGTTTTTACCCCCCTCCCCACACACACACACACACAACATATTTTGTGTGAGTTATTCGTGGAGGACTTGAAGCTTAAGGTTGTTGCATGAACGGTGGGCATTGCAGGTATGACTTGGTGCAGGCAGATCTTGCAGTGGGCAGCTTCAGCGAGCTCTCGGTGATAAACCTCCGGAGATTGTTCGCACACAAGGGCTCTAATTTCATGGACTTGCAGAAGCAAGTTATTGAGAAAACTCCTCCTAGACGCAGGATTACTACCGATACCATCTTCTGAGCAACACCCCGCCCCTTTCGGTTCATTTTCTTTCCCCTTTTGTGTAGGTAGAAAAACAGTGCTCTTCCTCACTCACCCAGTCTTTTTCCAGCTTTTCTATGGTGTCATTCAGTATGATGTCCCTTGTAAATACTCAGATTTAGTGATGTTTACTCTATTAAAGTGGCCATGGGAGTTCTTCCCTTGAATGAGTGCCCCTTGTAAAGAGTATATGCATTGGTCTCTTTGCCTGCAGGAATGTTTCCACAGTTTCAGCTGCATGTATAAGGCCTGATCTTTTCAACTTATCCTAAGTAATAAAACGACCGGGAACTGCTCAGCACTGATCAGTAGTGAATATTAAATAAATGTAAATATTCATGATAAGTTGAAAAGAATGTTGTGCGATATTAAATAAATATAAATATTACTTATGATAAGTTGAAAAGACCATTGTGAGATGGTTAGGGTCGGAGCAGAATTTGATTTGGATATTTTGGTGGGGCAGTTGAGATCTATGTGATGCGATATGGATCACAATATCCAATGGAAAATGTTATGATATTGGATCGTCTGGATTTTTATGGATAAGTGATCACAATGAACCCAAACTGAGCTTTCTCTATTTGTTTCTTTAGGCTCATTTTTGTGGCTCACTTGTCATGAATCATTCCTGCGAATTCCATATCAGAAACATTAATACTCCATCTGTTTCATATTATATTGTCATAATTTTGACTTTTACGATATTAAATGTGGGTTGTTTGATACTCATTTCATTCCAAATTAATTGTCGTCTTTGAAAATCTTTCAGTCAAATTTCAAAATTTTAAACCATAAATTCTGAATATATACAATAACTTGCTATATAAAATTACTAACATTAAATTCGTAATGAAAAATATTATCATAAAAGCATAATATTGCAAATGTTAATAGCTAAATTTAAATAATTTTTCTAATTCTAAAACAACTCAATAATTATTTCTACTTCTATGTAAATTATCTAGACCTATTTAAACTAAACCTATCCAATCTTACTAAAAGCGACCTCTACATACTCAGAAAGAACATAATATTAATTTGGTTAGAATTTAGATTTTCTCTCAACAACCCCATGCTTATTTGCATAACGAAATATATTTATGTTCGGGGTTTTGCATTTTCTAATAGGTATCATGCTAACATTTTATTTTCTTGGGTTAGAATTTAGATTTCTCAATTATACTGGCAATTGGTACGATACTTTATTTTGTCGTTGGTAAATTACCAACTACCAAATTTTATGTATTCTTTTCCAATTCTACTTGTTTCTATTTAAACTTACTTAAATTTAATTAAATTCACCCACTTTTCTTTAAAAAAAAAAGCTCATTATCTACTTCTACAAACATACTTAAGTTTATGATATTCATCCAACCTTACTTTATTCAATTTCTATATACTATTACTAATAGAAAGAACAGAGTGTATAAACTAATTATGTCCCCTCCACCTTTTAAATATTGGTTAGGTAATTCATATGATATTAACATTATAGGTTAGAAATTTAGAGACGAGTGGAATATACTAAAAATAGTCTATTATATAAAATCAGTATTATATAATTAATTTGTGAATTGATAAACATATAATTATATAAAATAGTCTATTATATAAAATCAGTATTATAAAATCGATAATTATAATAGTTTAATAAAAATATATCCTTACAATTTTATTAAAATATCAATAAAAAAATAATAATTAAGATAAAATATGAAATATAGTAAAATTTCAAAATGATAAATATTGAAGAAATTAAAGGAGGGAGTATCATCATTTACAAATTGCAATAGACAAATTACATTTATTTATTTAGAATAAAATATTTGCATCAATCGGAAATGGGATCATATTGATGATAAACGATAACCTTGGTCACCTTATCTATCCTCTCCAACTTCCCCTATCAACGTTGGTGGGAACTGAAGAAGATCGGAAGTTTACAGAGAGATGCCCAGAATCTCCATACCCAGAAATTTCTGAAGGAATTTGAACAACTTAATTTACAAATCGATTTCAAGCTTATACAACAAAAATGTCGTGCATCTACGGTGGGAGTTGCTCTGTATCTTCCTTCTCATCTCACTCAATCTCAACCTCCAGATTGTCAGGCGTCTCCATTTCCAAGCCCTCTTTGATTCACTGCTCTGCTGGAGGTAATCTCTGTCTTTCCAATCGAAATTTGGCGTCAATTTTTCTGGGTTCTGATTGTATTCATCAGTTGACTTTTGAAATTCTGCCCAATTATTGTTGTTCTCCTGTGAATTACGCTTCAATTTGATGAAAATGTCATTTTGTTTTCTGGATACTTGTTTTTGGGATGAATTGTGGGTTTTCCTTGTGAAATTGAGGTCAATTGGTGGTATATTCCATGAATTGTGCTTCAGAATTTGGTTAATTTGTGGCATTGTTTGATTAATCTGGTATTAGGTATTGTAGCAGAGCCAAAGGCAGCAAGCACAGCTGAACCCTTGTTGCTAAATGCTGTGAAGGGTCTGGAAGTTGAAAGACCCCCAGTTTGGTTGATGAGGCAAGCTGGGAGGTACATGAAGGCAGGTTTATCACCTTCTATTCTATTGTGTATGTGTGTTAGGGTTCATATTCAATGCTTTTCAACCTGAATTTGTTGTTGAATTGAATTGAATGTTGGTCAATTTACTTAAAGGGCGGTAGGATGTGTGGAGATTTAGCTGGAGCTTCTTGATGCACAAATTGCATTATTGTTTGCTACCCATTGATGTCAAGATTGCCTCTCGTGACTTTAGTTCATGGGGAAGGTTGCCTGCATTTGGATCATCCGGGCCTCACTCAAACGTGTTTTTCCGGGGAGTTTGTTGTTGTTGTTGTTGCCATTGCTGTCAAGATTGCAATAACCATTAAAGCCATTACCCGGCCTTCGACCATAAGTTTAAGCTTTTGGTTGAGCTGGTTTCTATACCATGTGAATGGGGAGGGTCTTAGTTTCAACAGCCCCATGCCTATTTGCGTATGGTTAGGTGGATTTTTGCAACAAACCGCTCTTCAAGTACAAAAGACATTCGCATAAACCATTACTGGGTCTTCAAAACATCTGGACATTGGGCTTGTTTGTTTTGTGGGTATCGTTGTGTTGGGTAAATGTAAGCTTCTGCAAATTTAGGTAAATTTACTAAGTTTGGGAAAATCAGGACCCCCAACATACCCAAACCTCCCTCAGAAGAACAGACACATAGTGTTCTTATAGAACATTTTGGATGTAAGAACTAGGGAGACCTTTTTCATTAGCTGCTAAGAATTTTTGATCAATTTAACACTTATCATAATTGAAAAGCGACCTCATTGGAATCTCTGAATTCATGTTGTATGAAAGCATTAATACAGTAAACACAATTCAATAGGGTTTTAAAAGAACTTTTCTGTTCCCTGTGGCATTCATTCTTAACCTCATGTGTTCTTTATCTGCGACTGATGCTGACTGCGTAAATGCTTGAATTTTATCTCATTTCTCTCGATTCCTGCTTACCAGAGCTACCAAGCAATTTGTGAGAAGTATCCTTCATTCCGTGAAAGATCAGAAAATGTCGATCTTATTGTTGAGATATCCCTGCAACCATGGGAGGTGTTCAAGCCTGATGGAGTAAGTTCCTGCTGTTGATGTAAAACTTTTTGACATTCATCAGTTTACTCAGTCAAGTTCATCCCTTCTTGATTCTAAGTTCTAACTGTTTTAATTCCATATTGGTAGGTTATATTGTTCTCCGACATTTTAACCCCACTCTCGGGAATGAATATTCCGTTCGACATAATCAAAGGCAAGGGTCCTGTTATCTTCGAGCCTCTACAAACACAGCGAGACGTCGATCAAGTGACCGAGTTCAATCCCGAGGATTCAGTTCCCTATGTTGGGGAAGCCTTAACAATTTTGCGGAAGGAGGTGTGTTTTCTTATGCCATTTTTCAACTTAAAAAATGTTTTCTCCAAAATTGGTTGTTGTGCAACTCATGCCATTTCTTTCTTGGTCCTTTGTCATGCTTTGTAACTCCTCACATGGAAACTAATGATGATAGAGTTAGTAGATAAATGCAAAAGCAAACGCAAATGCAATTACGTAGAAAATCAGTGATGGCCCTTATATGGAAGAAATCTGGGGCAAACGAAATTGTTTCATCTGTAAACCAGTAACCCAGAACCTTGCTTTCTCAGGTGGACAACAAGGCTGCAGTTCTTGGTTTTGTCGGAGCTCCATTTACCCTGGCATCCTACGTTGTTGAAGGCGGCTCATCAAAAAACTTCAGCAAAATAAAGAGGATGGCTTTTGCCGAGCCCAAGGTCATTTTCTTCATCCTTTCAAATTTACCCGATCTCACCTTTTAACACTGGGTAAAAAAAGGCAGAAAGAAAACAACCCTTAACTAGTGCTGGCAAAAATTTGACTGTCCCGAAATAACCGGGAATTTGGCCATGGTTGTCTGGATTTGAAATTCGTTCATGGCCAAACTAAAATTTGGGTCAGCTTCGAGTTTTGGCATTTGGGTTTGGGTTGATGAACTTTTTATGAACCTCAGGTTCGGTCATTTAGGTCTGGGATGACTGAACCCAATTTTGTAAAAAAATGTTAGATGGATCATATTAAAAAGCCAATTTCATGCATTCGGTAAAATTCGCTCAGAAAAATCTGATAATGCGTCGAATTAGTCAATTTTTACTTTTCACCACAATTCCAGTTCGGCCAATCGGGTTTGGGTATTTGTCAGGATTAAAATTCAGTCAGGGTCTGGTATGGGGTTTTTGACCGAACCCAATAAGGAGCAGAACCTGCATTTTTGCGACCCTTACCTTTAACCCTCTCACATATTCTGCTCCAATCTGATCCACAGGTTCTACACTCCCTTCTGCGTAAATTCGCAGCCTCAATGGCAAACTACATCAAGTACCAAGCAGACAAGGGTGCACAAGCCGTCCAAATCTTCGACTCATGGGCGACCGAGCTCAGCCCGGTTGACTTCGAGGAGTTCAGTTTGCCGTACTTGAAACAGATCGTTGACTCCGTCAAGCAGACCCACCCGAACCTCCCCCTCATCCTCTACGCGAGTGGCTCGGGAGGCCTGCTTGAGAGGCTCCCACTGACAGGGGTTGACGTGGTCAGTTTGGACTGGACCGTGGACATGGCCGAGGGCCGGAGAAGGTTAGGGACAGACATTGCGGTCCAGGGCAACGTGGACCCTGGGGTGCTGTTCGGGTCCAAAGAGTTCATAACGAACCGGATAATGGACACGGTTAGAAAAGCCGGGCGGGGGAAACACATACTGAATCTGGGTCACGGGATCAAAGTGGGTACTCCGGAGGAGAACGTTGCTCATTTCTTCGAAGTTGCGAAAGGGATTAAGTACTGATTAGGTCAACTTCTGGGTTTATTTTTTTTATTTTTATTATCCAAGTATTCTTTCTTTTTGACAGTATTTATTGCCCGGTTTCGATTCTGGGTGGTTGTAACTCCTGGTAGGGCTCAAATGTAAAATTTGATGTATTATGTATGTACTGAGGTTCCAACGGCGTATTTACATGCGGGTCGTTTGCTTCTGTTTTTCTGGCAATGCATGACGATTGTAAGCTTGATAATGTGATATAGATGGAGTTTGAATGTATTTGTCGTATGGTGGTTGCTGAAGATCTTACTTAACACGGTTTGAATGTATGGTTTAAGAGGATGAAAATGATTACTTATATAACAATGTGCACATTTGTTTTTGGAAGATATGTCTGGAGAACTCTACCTTTAAATTTAGTGGGAAGATATGTCTGAAGAACTCTACCTTTAAGTTTAGTGGTCTCGGTGAAGTATTCCTAAGCAACGTGTAAATCAGGAGACATGTTGAAACTCGAAAGGAGTCGTTGTCGTAGTGATTGATTCTTAAAGCGATTTTCAGTAATGTATATGAGTATGACTCAATCATATATGGGCCATGGGCCAAAGTGGACTAAAACTTTGTAAACTTCATGTTTGATTCAAGTTTTATGCTAATGGATAGGCGTCTATAGGCCATGGGCCAAAGTGGACTAACTTTGTGACCTTCATCAATCGATAAGAGCTAAGAGCTCACATAGTATAACATAAGATAAGATAGGTATATTATTAGTGTTATTTGAGGCTCATTGTGAGTTCATTTTTAAAATTATGTCCCTGTTACATACTTACATTTATGTTGGTACATGTACTACCCTACTTTCTAGTTCATTACATATATGTCCTGTGGGTCCAATAGATTAGACTCCAAAAATTGAAAAGAAATTACAAAGCTTCTCTAACTAAATATTGGCAAGCTTCTCTAACTAAATATTGGCAAATAATAACTTTTTTTCAAAAAGAAAAACTAAATATTGGCCATAGATATATGCTATAAGCAACTACCATATTATCTTCATTCAAAAACCAAAATGTATGTTAGCTCACATGGTGGGCAAGAGATAAGAATGGAATCTTAGTAGTTGAAACTTCAACTCTTCTTATTAGCCAATCAAACTATACATTGATTAGCTTTTAAATAATAATGTGAATCTCCCACTCTTAAAATAATTATCGATCATAGTTTGGTTTATTACAATCTAATCTTTTTTTAAAGGAAAATTGGATTGTGGTATCGCTAATTTATAGAGGTTAGAATAACTGATAAGCTAAATTTTGGAATCGTATCATAGTAAATTGAACAACCGAATACTTGGTTCTCATAGCACGACAACCATTCAAGTTGAACGATATTTTGGACTACGACAATCAATATATGATAGTTTGAAATACTACAATTCAATATATGATAGTTTGGAATATTACAATTCAATAAATGATAGTTTGGACTGCAATAATACAATATATTAAAATTTGAGATTACTACCGTACAAGTGTCAGTGTGTCATATTGGAAAATCACCCTCCTTTGATGCCACATAGGAAAATCACCAAGCTAATTTGGCCAAACTCAGTGTTGATACACTGAAATCGAAGGATCCAATAATTCAGCTTACCGTAATACATTTCTAAAATTCAACTTACCATCTTTCTGACATGGTACAATCCAATTTTTTCCTTTTATAAAAGTATTTATTCTAGCTAAACAAAGCTTCATGTGAAGGATCAAGTAGTATTGAAGCCTCCTTGTTTAGCCAACATTCAATCAACTTTAACGAGCCAAATTTCAAATTTATAACAGTCCTACAAACAAAGATTAATCTTTATGTGTGGTTCAAGTGTGGTGGTGATTATCTGTTAAGATTAGTTTTTTAACCAAGTTAAATGCAGATAATCCAAATTAGGTTTCTATATCCAAGATATCTCTATTGGACTCAATGAGTTTAAGGGGAAGGGGAACCCAAACTCAAAGTGTTGGTACATAACCTTGAACCAGACAACATCATAAGTAAGAAAATTTGTAAGTCATAAAAATTAATTGCATAACATCCAACATGAAAGACTACTATGATATTAAATGAATTACTAGTTCATTGACTTCTAAAAATCTTAACATATAATCATAACCAAAAATATATTTTAGCAATAATAATTTCATTTTTCTAAAACATTACACTCTTGTATGGAGTTTAAAATTATAATAATGCACATAATTAATCACATGTTATTCTGAAATAAATATCAATTTTATTTTTTTTAAATAAGATATTAAATTTGTCCTCTCAACAAATTAAAGACTAATTAAGTTTTAATGTCAATTTTTAAATCAAGTACTTTGAAAGAGACTTCATTAAAAAATTCCTGTATTATGAATCTCTTCACAACATTTGGAAAAATATGGGACAAATTATTGAATTAGGCCTAAACAACTCCAATAATTGATTGTATTAAGCGACAATTGACAAACATACTTTACATTGAATTGGTAACATGGTGATTTAGACTAAGATGAAAGCAATAATGATGATAGTACTAATAAATAATAATCATAATATTGACGAATTATTAATAAATAATTTATAATGTTGATATTCTATTTTATTTATATATATAAAAAAAGCAGGCCGACCTTAGTTGCATGATTGTGAATTGAATTGCGATGGCCTACTACTCCCCTCCACTTCACTAGATGTGCCTATCCCGGATAACGACATCCTTAGCACATGAGGGTTAAAAAAGCACAGAAAAATAGATTGGTCAGTTCACAAGTTGTAAGTAATTTTAGACTTTGTTATTCATTAGGTAAATTATTTACTATTCAACTTTATTTATTCTTATTCAATTTAATTAAATCTACTTATATATATATATATATATATATAAATAATTCATTACATATTTCTATCTATAAATACCAAGGTTGTTAAAATCGGGATCCTAACTCGAAACTATGGAGAAGTGAGGATCGGAATTTAGCCCATGTAAGATCGTTGATCGTGTGTAAATAGTATAATCGTATCGAAAATTTTGGACCATAAAAACGTAGGATCGTAAATCAGGATCGACATTTTAATAACTATGATAAATACTCAAAGCTATTAAAATATACTCTTTATTTTTGTTTAATTTTTACGTACTATTAAAAAGAACGAAGCGTCGGTAATTAGTTAGGACTAGTAACAATTCAACTTCACATAGGGACATTTCGAAGAAATTATTATTATTATTATTATTATTATTATTATTATTATTATATATATATATAATCTTTAAGCTAATTATAGTTTCAATTAGACCTGGCAATTCTCAACCCGACCCGGAAACCCGACCCAAACCGACCCGCAAAAAGTGGGTTTTGAACACGAAATTCCGACCCGGGACCCGAAAATGACCCAACCCAAAGAACCCGGTAAAAAACGGTCGGTCGGTCGTTTGGGTCGACCATTAGTCAGACACTTTAATTTTAAGTGTTTTGTCTACTTTGGCCTTGTGCAGAAAAATGGGCCCATTTCTTGAAAATTAAGACCCAAAAGTAAAATATTGGGTGACTTTGGAAAGTTATGCGTAGAGAGAGACATACAAATGAAATAATCAAATAACAAATGACCAAAACAAAATCCTAACACTATCACTCACTCACTCTTTCAGTGAACCCTGAAACTCCTGCGGTCCCGCCTCTCACCTCTCTTTCAGTAAAATAGTGTATTATTGTCCAAGGTCAAATTCTAGTGCATCATTGTCCAATACCCCAAAAGTTCAGTATATTAGCATCCCAAAACCTATATATTTCATAAGTATTGTTATTCGTAGATTGTTGACGTAAACCGCATAATACTTGTAGACTTGAAGATTGCCAAATTTTGTCCCTTAGGTGTATATTGATATGTGTATACAACTATCACATCGTGGTGGTCGAACTTGGAATGAAATGGTACATTACACAGGTGTCTTTGACTAATTATATCCAATTTTATTAGTTGTAAGTGACTGAGAAAAAGGACGGTCATGACCCGTAAACCCGACCCAAACCGCCCGAAACCGGAATACACCCGACCCGTATTTATCCGAACCCAAAATACACCCGACCCGTATTTACCCGAACCCGATATACAACCGACCCGTAACCCGCCCGCCCGCCCGTATTGACAGGTCTAGTTTCAATCATTCTAATTAGATTGAGAATTAAACCAAATATTATTGTCCGAAACTTTTATATAAAAATTTACAAAACCGAGTTAAATATTCTCTTCATCCTTTAGCTATTTTTTTAATGATATTTGTCATTTTACAATCTAAATATTATATTTTCACTTATTTATTTATCTATACAACTTTATTTTTTTATTATTACACAATTATCCTTTCTCTAACCATCACAGTTTCTAACTACTATTAAAAACATGGCCCCATCCAACTTTTCACACAAATCCATCTGAACCGTACAAACATCTTGGAGTCTATTGATTTTTCCATCCATATTAAAATAATGTCTTATATAGTTTGGAATGGAGCACCCTAAATGCAAACAATATTACCTAATAATAAAACCATGAGCACAAATTAGCCCCAAAATTAGTAAAACCCAAACTCAAATTGGATTGAAATTTAATTTTATTCATGACTAATTATCCAAATTTTAGGTTACAACATAAACTTTATGATCAGACCAGATTCATTTCAAATTGAATTAACAAGTCTAAGGCCCTTTTTTTTACTGTTCGTTACTACCCATCATCATATTATTCAATATTCTTTCACATTTCACTACACTTTACCACAATCATTACCAGTATGTCTTGTCACTTTTCTCTCTCCTCACTTTTCACATTTTCTCTTCTCACCTACCACATCAACCACATTTTGTACAAATTTTACCTTACCATTATACACCGTACTGCGCTTTTCCCAATTTCACTGTACCGCATCATTTCCACATTTTATCAATCACAAAAAGAAAAAGAATAAAAAGAGAGGGCCCAAATAATTAAATCAGAATTTTTTTTTGCCCGTGCTTATACTTGTGTGGGTAGGACAAGTTGTACTATTTTTTAAGTATTATTTTTGGCTCGATTGATTAGTGGATGGGTCCTATCCCTTTGATTTATTAAATTCATGAATTCATCAATCATTTTCTGCTTCTTAAAGCTTTCATCATCAAACTTGTATTTTTGTCCGCATAAAATTTGTTTTTTCGCTTTATATTCTGTGTGCTCCATTTAACAACTTTTATTTTCTTTCTCCTGTGTGCTTTTAACTTCACTGTGTTGAGCAATTCTGCCATTGTTTTTATCAGGTGGAGTACCTTAATTAATTTCCCTGGATTTTCTTGGAAACATAACTGGCCTTTGAGGCTTTAATTATTTCAAAAAATATAACATATTAACACCAAGTATTTTATAGTAACAATCAGGATTTTTGGGTGTTAATACGTCATATTTGTTGGATAATAATGCATAATATTATTTTCTCAAATGATTATATACTGTATTTTGGGTTATTATTTTTTTTTGTAGAATTCTGAACTAAATTTCGGTGCATAATTGTCTTAAAACACATTTATATAGCTTATACATAACACCCATCCCAAAATTAAAAAAAATTGTATAATACATTACTGTCCAATACCTTCAAAATATAATATATTTATTATTTACCTTCAATAACCCTGAAAAATACATACTCCATATTTAGGTCATGTTCTTTTGTTAAGTGCGGTCTGGTATGATACCACAACTAATCATACCACTCTTCTTCTACATTTTACAATACCATATCACATTTCACTACAATCATTATCGATATATTTCCTCACTTTTCCTACTTTTCACTTTTCTCCTCTACTTTTCATTATTTCTCTCCTCACCTATCATATCAATCACATTTTCTACAAATTTTATTATAATATTCCATACTTTGCCGCACTTTCTACAATTTCATCACACATTACAATTTCCACATCTTACCAACCGCAAAAAAAAAAGGACCTTAATATGAGACTTTAACCACTCTTTTCTCACTATATACTAATACTATGTTTACAAAAACAAAATAAAATTAAAGTTACACCAATTGAAACTTCAAATCAATTACATAGTTTCTGGAGGTCAAAATTTTCAAAATTAATTAAGTTTTGTTGAAATCATTAAACATTAATAAAATGTGAACCTAATTGAAGAGTAGTAATCAATTAGTTAGGTGTAATTGTCTAGACCCTAAACAAATGGACAGCACAGCAGAATTGGAAGAAGGGTGGTGGCCCGTTGATCTTATCTTGGGACCGGAAACCAGAAAATGCAGAAATTTTGGTTATGTTTTTCTGGGAAATGCAATGCATTGCATGGCGCAAATTGCCCCAGGGATTTGATTTCAGTTACTGATTAACTGAAAATTGGAATACTTGGCATTTTCTGACTCACCACTAGGACTCTTTAAAACATCTGGGACCCATAATTTTGGATCCTGAGTGAAAATTTAATTATAATATGATTAGTTAATATATATTCAGTAATACTTTTTCTAGATCCGATAAATTTGAGCCATTGGTAATTATCAGCGAATTTAATAGGTAGGTACGAAATTTTTTTTATGATAAACATGTCCATCAACCATGCTACTTCAATAAATGAAAAATAATTTACTTCCATCAACGTTTAAATCTTGATGGAGAGGATGAAAGCTAAAAAATGTGGTACTTGTTACTTGAATGCATACCTTTGAAAATAACTGGTCATTACATATTGCATAATTTATCATTTTTATTTTATAATTTTCATAAGATCAATAGTCAAAATTTTGAGCGCCAATTTTAAAATGCATACAATGATTTACTATATCAAACTACTGTTAGCAAGTCAGTTGTCAGAAACTAGACCTAAATAATTGGGTAATTCTTGTCATGTTTGGGTTAGATTCAGGCATGTCATTAAGATTAGGTCAATTTTACCAATTTGTAATTTCTAACAAAATATTTTGTGAGTAATAATCGGTTAAAGGAGAATACTGAAGGCCGTTAAACACTTAATAATTGATAGACTAACAAATAATATGAAAGCAAGAGAGTATTTCGAGCAGGATTAAATTTAGGTTAAAATATAAATTTGGATAATAACTTTTAAAAAAAATATTATGTCTTCTTCTTTTATTGGACTAACCTATATTTTTTTAACATCCCTGAATTCATGATAATACCAAAACAGAAAAAGATGAAGCCCAAACTACCTACATATGACGATTGACGAGTAGGCTCAATGCAGTAGCACATGCTTCAACCGTCCCCTGTGTCCTCAAAACACCATAAAAATCCTGACATTATATCCATTTATTTATTTCTACCCTTTTCATTATTGTTTATAAACTGAACTTTTTCTATAGTTTATTTTGAACTTATTTCCCATAATTATATTAATCTATCTAAATTTAGATCCAATAAATAGAGATTTAAAGGTTTCTTTTGATAGGAGAGATCTAAAATTTTAAATACTAATTGTGTTTTTAGAATAGATGTTTTTTTGATAAATTTAAGTTGCAAGTTCAACATATATATATGTCTCACAATTGAATTTAGAACAAACAAGTTTACTAAAACAAGTTAAAATCGCCCGAAGTAGAGATTATAAATTTTTAAGTAATTAGAATCAGTTTAGTTAAAATAAGCTCACAAAATATGCTAAAATTTATATTTTATTCAGAAAAAATTGGAAATGCAATTGTATATTGATCTTAGTTTTTAAAATTTAATTTTTTTTATGTTAAAATATGGAACCCTATCAAAAGAGCCAAAATACATATCTTATTTTATGAAATTTAATGCATTTTTATAACCTCTATGATTTGTGTTTTGTTTTGGCTTGGACCAACTGTTGAGGCTCATGTTGATTTGATTCCCTCTCCTCCACATTCCATGCTGTTCAATCAAAACTGGGAGAGAAGATTATTTGGAGGATCATGAGCAAGTTGTCCTAACAAAAATTCAGGTTTAAGTAAATTTGAGTCGATCAATTTCGGTCATCATTAAAACTCGAACTAAATTGGACAATTCAAACAGAGTTAACTTTGGGTCAAATCGGTTCGGAAAAATGAGAAAATATAAAAAAAAGATTGTGTTTGATTATTTAGTCAGTCAATGCCAACTCGGGATGGATCAAACTTACTTTTCTTTCAGATCGGACACATTCAAATATTAGGTCGTACAAAATTTTGCCATATGAACAAGGGTAACATAACATATCTTAACCGTCAACATATGGATATATCAAAAACTGGTAAAAATTCTTATTTATATATGTCTCACCATTTAAATTTAACGACATAAAAAATAAACATGTATGCTCATAATTTTCACCTTGTGATTCAACTTTTATGAAAAATTAATACATATATAAACAAAATTATGTTAGAAATAGCAAAAATAGTTTTAACCCATAAAATAGCACACTCATACTCCTTTTTTTTATATATATATTTCAATGGAATATACTCCCTCCGTTCCATATTAATTGACACTTTGACTAAATTTTGACCGTTAATTACTCATATTACAATAAGTTACAGTATGAAATTATCACTATTAGAAAGATAATTTACCCAAAATTATAATAGAGGTAACTTCATATTGTAACTCATTGTAATTTGTGAATAATTAATGATCAAAATTTAGTCAAGATGTCAATTAATATGGAACGGAGGGAGTAATATCTTTTAAATAATCTTTATTTATTTCATCAACTCCTGTCCGTCCATTTAATAAGTAAACATTTAAAAATGTAGAGTATTGGCCTTCAACTACCAACATGTCTCATTTTCATCAATTAATATTCATATAATAAAGTATAAATGCATCCAACTATTGACTCCTATATTGACTTCTTTAATGGTCAATTATTGAACACAACAAAACTATTACTCTCTCCATTCCTTAGTACTTGTATTTTTTAATTTTTTTTTTTGCATTTTCTAATATAAGATTAGGACCATCATTTTCTAACAATTTATTTTCCAAAGAAATGTAAAATTATATTTTTATGAAAATATTTTTCACTATAAAACTAATGATACTAGTTTCACATAATAGATTATTGTATAAATTGAAAAAGCTATAGTCAAAACTTTTAAAAATTGAGTTCATAATTTCTTAGGTCAGATATTGAGGAAAGGAGGGAGTAATTTCTAATTATTTGCAAAACACATATATAGGGTAGATTTAACCATTAGTTTGATATTATTTAGTCACCTAACTAGATACCATCATACCAACATGAGTTTTTTTTTTTTAAATAATGGCACTCTAGTAAATAAACAATACCAACCCTATCAAGAAGGTACATTTGCCAATGATATAGTTGTGGTTCCAATCAACAATCAACAATCAATAAAATACCATTTGATGATAGTAAGGAAATTGAAGGGAAGGAACCTCTGGTCTCTTGGCCCTCCACCAGGGATGGTAATTGGTCAGGTTGAGGGTTTTTTTTTTTAAAAAAAAAATCTAATTAAGGTTTAGATTCATGTATCTTTTTTAATATTTTAATTTAGAATCATCTTAAGTTTATTGGTTTAGAATTTTTTATTTATAGCTTACAAATATTTTTGTTGGTTATTGTTAGAAATTTAAATGGAAACTATACTAATGACTTTAATTAATTTGATATCTAATTAGACCATCCGCAACGGCGAGTTTGAGACTGAAATAACACTGATGTGACGTGGGCGAGGACGAGAAAGACAGTGCAGCGGCGGGGACGAGTGTCGGTGGTGAGAAAAACTCGAACTCGCGCTCGCAGCGCGAGGACGAGGACGAGATTCTCGACATATTTTTTTATTTTTTTTATTTCTGTTATAGTGTATTTAAATTATTAAATATGAGACCTACACATTTTTTTACTTATTTTAATCAAACTCGCACTCACCATTGAAAAGCAAGTTAACATGTAGAGTCTAACTCTAACTTTTTTTTGGTGGGTCATACTGCTTCCACCTTATCCATTGAGGCCCTGTTCTTTTCTGCGGTTGACAAACTGCGGTGCCACAGCATACCGCAGTTTGCCACAACCCGCCACATTTTACCGTAAATCATTACTTTTCTCTCTCCTCACTTTTCTCCTCTACTTTTTACATCCTCTCTCCTCACATATCCCACATACCAATAACCCACCACAATTCCACCATACCCGATTACCCGCCACAATTCCACCACACATCACCACACCATTCCGCAAAATACCGCATAAAAGAACAAGGCCTGAGTATAACTCATGCTCACCATTGTGGGTGCTCTTAGATGTTTTCAAAGTACTCCCTCCGTTCCTTTTTATCTGTCATTTACGGTTTTCAGTGCTAATCTTTAATCAATTATTTTTAATATTAAATTTTTATTAAAAATTATAATATTATACCTTTTTAATGGTATTTTTTATTACGAATCTATTGACATAATTTTGTATGATGAATCATTATACAAATTAAGATATTAATAGTCAAAGTTTTTAACACAATTTTCTAGGCGACAGATAAATAAAAATGGAGGTAGTAACTATTAAACAACATATACTGGCCCCGTTCTTTTATGCGTTAATGCACTCAAACGCAACGCAACTTACCTCAACCTACTGCAACATAACGCAAATTATCATTACTTTTTAACTATATATATTTCTACCGCAACTTAACGCAATCTACTGCAACTAATCGTAACGCAACGCAACGTAACGCAAACACAACACACAAAAGAACGAGGCCTAAAATAAAGAAGCTTCATGAGTATTAGTGAATGTTATTTTTCAATGAAATATCTCCTTATATTTTCTACAAAAATTTAATATACAAATTGGTATAGGGAAGGAGTTTAAGTTGGTGTTGGATCTGAATTTTTAACTTTAGAATTACACTCGGTTGAAAACAAACTGGATTCAAACTCGAGCTATTTTTTGGGTCCAATAAAAATTAGATATATGTCCAAATAATCATATTGGTTGTGAAAGGTTTGTAGTTCCATCCCTAGCTAGTAGCTATACTCCATCGTTAAAATTACACATGTAGCAATGAATCATTCAGTTTAGACATGAGCATAACTATATTGAACTTTCACATTTTAGTGCACTGTCACTCAGTTAATTTTGGTAGTTTTCCTGCGTGTCAGCAGAGATGTTGGTTTTCCTACGTGACAATAAAGATAATAGTTTTTTCTTTTTACGTGCCACTTATATTATAGTAATTTCAAATTTTTATATATTAGATTGCATTAGTCTGAACTACCACATATAATTGCAGTTGTACAAATTATCATATATTTATTGCAACAGTCCAAACTATTGTATGTTAGATTGTAATAGTTTGAAATGTCATTAAACTTGGAGTAACTCGGTGGTGATAAACTGAAATTCAAGAGTTTAATAATTCAATTACTGTGATAGATTTCTGAAGTTCGAATTTACCAATGTTCCAACCTTATAATTCTAAGGCTCATTCAAATCTGATTTTCCTATATATTTTTTAAAAAATAATTATTTCTGAAATGATCTTAATGTAGGACTGTTAATTGAACCAATTTTAAACACTGTAATTAAATATTTGATATCTTATACGAATTATTGAATTTGAATCTTATATTAAGCAAGTTTTATAAATACTTTTTGGAACTCACATAAACGGGAGTAATATATACCAGTATAAAACTACGTACTTATATCTAAAGTTAGAGTTTAGTCTATGGAAATTAGTCTCTTATATATACTAAATGATAATAAAATATAATTTCTTCATAAAAAGCAATATTTAGAGTTTTGAAAATAGAGTATTCCCTTTATTTTGTAATAAATGTCACTTTTAACTTTCACAATCTTCAATGCACCATTTTAATTTTCAATTTCTGTCATGATATATTTACAAAATTTACATTATTATATTCATTTAAAAGTATTTTTCATAGTAAATCTAATTATGTTAATTTTATTATAACGCCTTGAATGTATGTTTAAAGCGTGACTTGAAGAGATTGAAATAGCTATTTATATCACCAATGTGTACCTTCCTTTTAGGAACCTCATCCGTTGGGAACTCCACAATTAAGCGTGTTTGGCTGAGAGTAGTCTCAGAATTAGTGAACTCCTGGAAAGTTTTCCCAAGCAGCGTGCGAGAAAAGAAGAAGCACGTTGGAAGGACTCGTGGTGATTTGAGGGGCTAGTCGTTAATTTCTGAAGCAGTTCTCAGTAATGTTTGCGGCTTGGGAGGGGCCAGATCGTTACAAATGGTAATACCCCGAATATATAGTTAAAGTGTGACTTAAAGGGATTGAAATGACAACTTATTTCACTAAGGTGCACTTTCCTTTTAGGAAACTCATCCATGCGAACTCCACAGGTAAGCGCCATGCTTGGATGCTTGGCTGGGAGTAGTATCAAGATGGATGACCTCCTGGGATATTTTCTCAGACAACCTGTGAGCGGGAACGAAACATGCTAGAAGGACTTGTGGTGGTTTGTGGGCTAGACATTGATCCTTGAAGCAGTTCTTAGTAACATCTGCGGTCCAGGAGGGGCCAGGACGTTACATTTATATTTTAAGTTATTATATATATGCAATAATCATGGTCCAAGTGAAAAAATATTAACACATGCTCTATGAGTAGATGCTACAAATATTACCCTAATAATACTCACTCCCTCCTAAAATAAATGGATTTCATGCTATTTAAAATCTATTTTTAATTAATAATTCTTATATAATATTTTACCAAAAAATTATATTTTTTAATAATAATTTTATATGAATATAATGGTATTGATTTTATATAATGATTCATTATGATATATATTAAAATTTGTATTTTTTTCTAAAAGTTTGTTATTGTTAGTATAATATATATTAAAATATTACTCCCTCCGTCCCAAAATATTTGTCCCCTTTGATTTAACACGCTTTTTAAGAAAAATCATCAAATTAATCTCAATTAGCAATAAACAATTAATAATACCCTTAGTTTCGGATTCAAAACTACTATTTATACTTTTCCCTCTCATATTTAAATACTTTTAAAATTCAAACTAAGGGTATTTTAGTAATTTTAATAAAATAAAAGTTTTCATTTTTTAAAATGTGAACGTAATTTTGGGACATCCAAAAAATGAATTGGGGATAAATAATTTGAGACAGAGTGAATAATTTATTAGAATTTTTGACATATTAAAAATCAGTGGAAGTGGTTAATACTAGTGACAAATGATTGAGACCCCCAAATGGTATCAAATTTTTTTTTTATACATATTTTAGGTAAGAAATAAAAATAATTGACTATTGAGTATTCAGTGTTGGAAAGTAAATAAATGCTAGCCCAAGGACACCAATAGACCATTCCATTAGCCAATCTCATGATATTTGTCACATTAGGCGGTCCAATCCATCATCCTCTCCCGGATATTCTCTCTCTCAATCTCTCTCTCTATATCAACCTCTCAAGATTCAAAAAGGATTGCATCTTCGCCGTTCGTTCTCTCTACTCTCTCTTTCTCTCTCTAATCAACTAGGTTCCCTCAACCACAAGGATTCTACATATAAACACCGCTTTCATCAACCCCATCATCTCTTTTAATCTCTCACAAAATCAAATCATCGTCACTCAGATCATCTACTATATCGCCTTCAGGGTTATTTCTCTCTCTTTTTGAGGTAATTCTCTCACTTTTCTCTATGATTAATTTTCATCTTGATTTCATCGCCTTGGTTTGAATTGGGATCTTCTACATTATTGCTTTTGTTTTTCTCTTCTGGGTATTGTTGTTTCTCTGAAATTTTCCACATTTTCTCTATCAATCTCTCTGTAAATCAACTTTCTTGCACTTTTTTCTTCTGGGTGTGTTGTTTCTATGAGATCCTGCTTTTTTTTCTTCTGGGTATGCTGTTTTTTGCGTTTTTATCTTCTGGGTATGTTGTTTTTCTGTGAGATACTGCATTTTTTCCTTCTGGGTATGCTGTTTTTTGCGTTTTTATCTTCTGGGTATGTTGTTTTTCTGTGAGAAACTGCATTTTTTCCTTCTGGGTATGCTGTTTTTTGCGTTTTTATCTTCTGGGTATGTCGTTCTTCTCAGTTTTATGTTGTTAGGGTTCATAGTTATGATTTTTATTGTAATTGAAGCAAATCTGGGTAATTAAAATGAGTATCTGGAATATTTTACTGGATTTCCTCCCCTTCCTTTTTGTTTTGGCTTTTGATTGATGCCAATGGATGTTTTTACTTTCTTGAATGTTGCTTCTCTTAGTAACCAGTGAGGAATAATTTGGACAGAAATGAAAAAGTTTTCTTTTTCTCATTTGTTTTGCATATCTGAATTTAGTCGAAATCTGAAACCTTTCTATGGAATAATCTCTACCACCAAACATCTTTGTCATTGTGATTACAAAAAGGAAAAAAAAATGAAAACCTTTTTCACTGTAGATACACACCTATAGAGCTATGAGCAGATACTTGGGTCCTATTTGCCATTAATTAAGCTTGTTAAGAAAGGCTAATTCATGTACTTATAATTAATAAAATCTTTATGATGTGATGGCATATCACTGTTTGTCTACCTTTGAGAGATACTAATCCCATGTTCTTTGTTAATTGTGTATTTATGATTGATTATGTCATTTGTTCCCATCTGTTTTCTATTGAAATGGTTGTTTAATTGTGCTGATGATGGGTTGATTCTCATCCTTCTTTTGTTGTTGTTGTTGTCATTGTTATTGTTGTTGTTGTTGTTGTTGTTGATGATGATGATGATGATGATGATGATGATACATGGTGTTTTCCATTTCTGCAGGAAATCCCCCTGTTTGATTTAGCAAAAACATTGAGAAAAAAACCTCCTGTTGAAATTGTGGTAAAACCCAGAATCCAGGGAATGCAGAAAGATGTGTTTGCCTGCTAAAAATCCATCCTGTGAACACTGTCTTTCGTCTTCCCCTCCCTCGAGACATCCATTGTTGATCCTTGATGAGGTCGGACATGTCACCAACACTCGGTCTGTAGTAGCTTCCCCGATGCTTGCATCCGCCACTTGCGATCAAATCTTTGCCATGCTAAAGCATGAGCCTGTCGACGACGGTTGAATACTTAGCTTCTTAGAGCACGCACGGAACACAAAGTTTTTCAAATTAGTTAGCGGCATTCGAAAATAACCCAAAAGGAAGGAAGGATGGAGAAGAAGGGAAGTATACTGATGGATCGTTACGAAGTAGGAAAACTTCTGGGACAGGGAAACTTTGCCAAGGTGTACCAAGCCAAGGACATCAAGAGTGGCCAAACCGTGGCCATCAAGGTCATTGACAAGGAGAAGACTCTCAAAGCCGGGCTCAGTGAACAGATCAAGCGCGAAATCTCCGTGATGAAGCTTGTCAACCACCCGAATGTGCTCCAGCTTTTTGAAGTGATGGCGACGAAGAGCAAGATTTACATTGTCCTGGAATACGCCAAGGGGGGCGAGCTCTTCAACAAGGTGGCCAAAGGGCGGCTCAAGGAGGACATTGCCAGGTGGATTTTCCAGCAGCTGATCAGCGCCCTCGACTGCTGCCATCGAAGAGGCGTTTACCACCGCGATTTGAAGCTCGAAAACCTCCTGATTGACGAAGACGGAGGGCTGAAGGTGTCAGACTTTGGACTCAGCGCGCTGTCTGAGTCAGCAAGGCAGGACGGGCTGCTGCACACCATCTGTGGGACCCCTGCGTACGTGGCCCCCGAGGTGATCAACAGGAAGGGCTATGATGGTGCTAAGGCCGACATATGGTCCTGCGGGGTTATACTGTATGTCCTCCTGGCGGGCCACCTCCCGTTTCAGAGCTCGAACCTGATGGACATGTACAAGAAGATAACGCGGGCCGATTACAGGTGTCCCAACTGGTTCCCACCGGAGGTGAGGAAGCTGCTGACTAGGATCCTGGAGCCCAACCCGAACGAGAGGATACCCATCAGCCGGATCATGGAGAACCCCTGGTTCAAGAAGGGGCTCGGGACGCGGCCCACCAAGCCTCAGAAGACGGCTGCGACGGCTGTCCCTGTCCCTGTCCCCCAGGGGGAGACCAACAAAGGGATGATGTCCCTGAACGCGTTCGACATCATCTCGCTGTCCTCGGGGTTCGACCTGTCCGGCCTCTTCGTGGAGGAGCACAGGAGGGACGACTTCCGGTTCACCTCCCTCCAGCCGGCGGACACAATCATGTCAAAACTCGAAGAAGTCGCAGGCAGTTTGCGGCTGAAAGTGGCGAAGAAGGAGGGAGGGTGCCTAAAACTGTCTGGGTCAGGGGAGACAACAGAAGCAGAAGCAGCCGCCAGGAGGAGCAGGAAGTTGGAAGTGTCGATCGACGTGGAGATCTTTGAGTTCACGCCGTCGTTTCACCTGGTGGAGATGAAGAAGGCAAACGGGGACACGGTGGAGTACCGGAGGGTGTTGAAGCAGGACATACAGCCGGCATTGAAGGACATCGTCTGGGCATGGCAGGGTGACAGCCATAGCCGCCACAACCAACAGAGACCAGTTCCTCTTTGCCAGCCTTTACAGGCTGAGATCAATGTGTTTTAGAGGGTGTTTGATTTATCGCCCGCCTAATTAGCTGATTATTAGGAGTTTAGTATCTGCTCATTCGGTCCATTATTGTTGCAGTTAATCTGATGATCTGCCATTCGTGATGTTCTTAATCGTATGTGCTTTGATTCAATAACTGGTTTCAGTATTTGTAATGTAACTATTGTTCGTCGAGGTTTGTGGTTAATGTCTCTGTCCTTGTTTCAGTTTTAATGGTATTTATGACAAGACCTATTCTGTCTTGCTTCCATCTTATTGTGTGTTCAATTATGGTCTCTTGACTCTTCCTTTTTGTATGGCTCTTGTTTAGGTTATGTCCCCAGTTCAGCAAATAAATAATGAAAAAAACTCTCATAAAAAGGTCAAAAACCAAGTAAGATGAAAAAAATGTGTGATATACATTAACAATTTTGCAATGTCATGGACCATGGTGAAGAAGATGGCAAGTGACTTGTCACTCCAAAAAGATTGGCCTCATTTGTTATCAAGCTGTAGTTGTGTGTTAGGTCACTTTCTTAGGTTAGGATTCATGTTATGGAGCACATGGATAATCTTACATCATCCATCACTTCAAGAATCAAACTCTAAAACTTATGTGATATGAAGCACATGGAAATCTATCTCATCCATCACTTTAAGAAAGAATCAAACCCCGAAGAGAAAACCTAAATCTTGAAGTGAGTTTAGTTTCTACTTTTGAGTCGATTAACACAAATATTGTAGAGGTAAGAATATGTTGTACCATCTTTCTAACTTTCAAGTTTCAACTTCGTCTTTAAGGGTTGATGAAATTGTAAGATTTCTACCTTAGATAGTAGGGTAAGGAATGCCAAAATTAAGACAAAGTTGAGGAATTAAAACCATCCATAAAATTAATGTACAAAACATATATGTTTTAGCTCATTGAGAATGAAACCTAACTGAAGGGAGATGGGAATTCATGGCCACACATGGGAACAAGCCTTTAGTCAAGGATAGCTTTTTGCCACATATTTGATATTTCCCTTCTAAGGGATGAACCACACCTAAGTTACTAAAAGTTTAAAGATATCGACCTCAAGAATCAACTTCAAATTAAAATCTAAACTTATCTGTATATATTTTGTACATATATTATACGTGTTTTAACTAACAACGAGCAAACTAAGGAAAAGCAATCAAAGTTGAGAGCACCAAAGTTGTTTGCTTGTTTATGTGTAATGAGCAACAAAGATGGTTTGGACAACAAGTAGGAAGTAGTGTACATCACTTATTGATGAGTCTTGACCTGTAGTTTCCAGACATAAACATGGGTAGTTTTTGCCCATTTTCTTAGTTTAGTATCAACCGACAATGACATGATAGACAAGAAATAACAAATATTTATTAGCCCAAAAATTAATTCACCACAAAATTAATTGAGTATTTTCGTGACCATGTTTTGTTGATTATTGCTTTAATTTATTTATATTTTCAAATATTCTTCCAACAATGGTTGAATTTCACTATAAGACTTGTTATATTTCATATTTTAACATTTGTGGAATTTTGTCCAAATAATGCAAAAAAATTGCCCAAAAAAATAATAATTAGGCAATCAATGCTACTTGCCGTCAGATCTTGGCGGGAACAATGGAACCACTTCAAGTTTAGGCTCTATTGATAGATGAAGTCATTTTGAGCAATGCATAGATAGATGAAGCTCATGTTTTTTAGTTGGGTTAAACCTAACTAACGTAATCTAACTTTACTTAACTTAACTTATTTTTATCTAATTTAACCTAACCCAACTTCCTAAAAAACACTCAAACCAAAAACAATTTTTTAAATAAAAAAGAAATTCAAATAAAATTAATATTATTTTAATCTCAAATCAATCCACTTTTTCCAACACTTATAACTTTTTCATTTATTTTCCCCAAAATATTCAAATTTTATTAATAAAATATTTCCACCCAATAATTAACTTAACTCAAATCTATCCTATTATTTTCTATCCTATCTTATCCTAACTTATCCTAACTTGACTAACTTAACTTGAATCTAACCTGACAAAAGAACAAGCCGAAGTCACGAAGCACCTTCCAAGCTTTCTTATGTTGCTTCTCCTTCCCTACTCCAAGCCACCCCATGAGCTTCCACATCCTCCTCGGCACCACTTGTCGATGCATCACCGTCTTCTCGACTTGATCTAGCGCCTTTGAGAAGGGGACATATGGGAGATCAATCGAGGCCCTGTTCTTTTCTGCGGTTGGCAAACTGCGGTGCTACAACTTACCGCAATTTGCCACAACCCACCACATTTCACCGCAAATCATTATTTTTCTCTCTCCTCACTTTTCTCCTCTACTTTTTACATAATCTCTCCTCACCTACCCCATATACCAATAACCTACCACAATTCCACCACACCCCACACAATTCCACCACATCTCACCACACCATTCTGCAAAATACCGCATAAAAGAACAGGGCCTGAATGTGATTCGAAATCAAGTCCCATGAAAATATGGATTATTTCTATACAATTGGTGAAATGAGAGATTATTCATATTTCAAATCCAATTTTCTTAATTCAAAAGGCTGAAGTCACAAATAATTTGAGGGAGTAATCAAGACTAGGCCTTCACCTCATTGTCAGTAATTAATTATGACTAGGCCTAATAGGGGCCATAATGGGACCGGCCCAAATCAAATATTTCCTGGGCTTTTCTAGTTTATGGGCCCACATTCAAGAAATTTACTTAGATATAAGAAATCAAATCCTGGTTGTATTTCTGAAAAATTAGATTTAGTTATCCAAAAAAAGTTAAGAGTATGTGCTATTTTGAAATAAAATTGCAATCTGAATTATTAATGAAGTTTAAAGTAAGTTGGGCCAAGTCTCACATCAAAACATCTAAATAACAACTTTAAGGTGCACCAAGCTGTCGGAACCTTTCGCCCAGTGTAGAGTAGGTAAAATTTTGTCCGACTTGAAATGTCCGACCCTAAAAAACCGAGTCTATATATAGATTTTTCGTCCGAATTTTGATATTAACCGAATATTCGAACATAAAATGTCTCTTTTTTCTATTGTTAGAACCCGATTTAAAATTCGTCCGAATTGTCCAACCCGGTTCGACCCGAAATAAATCAGGGTCTGGATTCTGGAAATAAATTTTTCGTCCGAATTTATCCGACCTGAATTTACCTGAACCCGAAACTTTGCCAGCGCCAGCCCCCGGTGTCGTCATAAGTTGCTGCCCTCAGCCACCTTCTCGTATTGATTCCCATCCTTGTGTGGCCAAGTCTTCCTGTTGAAGCCTAAGTCTGTCTGCAACATCCAGTACACTGGTCTAAGGCCCAAGGCCCAAAGTCTAAGTCAACTCATTGACTCGTGTTTCTAAATTGTATCCTCTGGAATCCAGCCCTTCATTTTTCTTTCTTATTACTTCCTCCGTTCCATATTAACTGTCGTCTTTGGTAATTGTGCAGTCAAACTTTAAAATTTTTGACCGTAAATTTCTCAATATATACAATGAGTTGCTATATAAAATTACCACCATTAGATTCGTAATGAAAATTACTATCAAAAAAGTATAATATTGCAATTGTTGATAACATATTATGCAAGAAATTATCAATCAAAGAATGATATTGGAGACCGTGAAAGTCAAAACTATGACAATTAATATGGAACGGAGGGAGTAACTGTTAGCTATTGTTAGTTGTTTGTTGTTTGTTATTTGTATTTAGTTGTTCGGTTTATTGTTGTGATTTCTGTTTGTTAGAGAAGTGTGTGGTAAAATTAATTGTTTGTGATAATATGAGTTGGTGAATATACATTTATGTCCATAGTAAAATAACTCCTTTCATTATACTTTTACAAGTTTTTAGGGGTGTTTGGTGCTTAGCTTTTTGGAGAAAATAGCCTTTTGGGGGCATTTGGCTGTTTGACTATTTAAAAAGCCAATTTGGGGTGTTTGGTGGGCTGGCGGATTAAAGTGACTTTTTACCCCAAAAAGCTATTTTGTAAAAAGCTACAAAGTGTAGCTTTTTGTAAATGGCTTTTGGCTTTTTGGGATGTAAATTACCATCTTGATCACACATTTCATAAAAATTACAAAAACTGTCATCCAAATTATTTAAGATTGTTTCTTTTAATTTTTCTTCCATCTTCCACCAAAACTATCATCCAAATTATTTTGGTTGTTTATAGTGTAAATTACCATGTTGGTATCTAAAATGTACAAATAAAAAATATCTTTGCAATTAATAAAAAATTTAAAAGTAAATTTAGGATAAAAATTTATAAAATACCAACATTAATTGTAAAAGTAAAAATTGGGATAAAATTTTTAGTCTTACTCAAGAAAATTTGGCAATCAATAAACAAATTAGTTATTAGCCTATTAATACAAATTCCAAGTTTTGGTGATTGTTTATTGCACATACAAATATGACGGAAAAAAGACTATCAATAAAAAAATACTAGAAATATGGAGGAAAAAACATAAAAATGAATTAAAAAATCATAATGTTAAAATAATACCGAAGATAAAGCTAAGGGTATAATTAAAAATCAAACAAAAAAGTCATACTACAAACAGCTAACTCTACCAAACACTTTTTACACAAACAACTAACACAAACAGCCAACAAAAACAGCTAACAAAACAGTTAAAAGTCAAATAACTAACAAAACAGGCCACAGCCAAAAAAACCCATCAGCCAACAACTGGATTTCAAACACCCCCTTTCAATATGAATAACACATTTATAACCACGAAATAAAATTTTCTTAGGTATAATTTTTGACATTTAATATACCATAGCGTCGTCATCGTCATTATTATTATTATTATTATTATTATTCAATATCATGGCGATCTATTTTTTAAAAATTAATTACTTAAAAGATATTCATTATATGGCTAGAATAAACAAGATGAACCATTTATTAACTTTACAAACATATAAATTCATCATTAGTTCTACCAAAATTACATTTCATTTATTTTGGAAAAAATATAGTGATTATATTGGACAATTCTTGTCATTTATCATTAATAAATCATTAGTTAAATATGACAACTGTCAAAGCATGAATCTTAAACAAATAAGTAAAAAATATTAGTGTCGTTTGCAATATTTTTGGTTAAAATATTACTAAATGCCTTAAGAAAATATATAACATATGATATAATTTTGAAAAAAAAGAAAGTAATAATGTAATTTAATACCAAACAGTTAAAAACTAATCTAAAAAGCATATCTAAAGAGTTTTTTGAAAAAGATTTTCAGGTCAAACAACTAATTCAAAAGATCATATAACAAACTCTCTAAGGACAGTTTTAACCTGATCAAAACAATAATTTTTCTTAAAAAACTTGTTTTCCCCAAAAAGCCTCAAAACTAAAAAGCTCTTTCTCTCCGAAATATGGCTAATCTAAAAGTTGAAACAACTAGTTTCCTCTAAAAAAATCCTTTTATCCCAAACTGCTAATCTACCAAACACCCTAATTATCAAAATATACAATAAAATGAATAAAAAATTAAATAGTCTTTTCTTTTCCCCCTTCCCGCCTGAGATTTTCTGAGGTTGTGACAACATTGTGTCGGCCAATATGCAATTGAAGTCCCTATCTTAGAATAATTTAAATCCACGAAAAAAAAAGGATGAGAGATATATAGTTTAATAGTTTATGTAATGAAAAGTATGTGGTTTAAGAAATTATAATCGATGAAGATCGAATGGCAATTTCTTTTAGCTTGAGATTTTGGTGAATCTGATATGAGATCACTAAAAGTCTAAAACTAGCTGTCCTCAACTTAATTATATAGATTATTATGTAATTTATATTAGCATTTCTAATGATTAAAATAAATGCCAAAAGATAAAATACAAGAAATAATCAATTACTAATTGTTTAACTTAGCTTACTCTTCAGCCTCATTAATTTCTTTTCAAATTTCTTTACTACATCTGTCACTAAAACCTTCATATTTAAAATATTAGCGATTTCAATTGATATGTATTTAGGATTCTTTTTTGCTTGTTCAAAGCTATGAAAGGTAGGGACAACTACACACCCAAAAAAAAAAAGACTTAGGGATGTGTTTTGTGCAAAGAAAAAATGATTTCCTTTGGAAAATGATTTTCTTAGAAAATATTTTTCCTTAGGTTGGAGTCAAAAAAATGATTTACAAAGGGTTGGTGGAAAATCATTTTCTTAGAAAATGGTTTTCTCCAACCAAACACACCCTAAAAGAAGAGACCATGTTCTGAATCTAAAGGAGCAATCCTACGATCACGGGGACATGAAATCTCTAAAGCCTATTGACGACCGACGAGCTCAATGAGTTGTTCGAAGTTGCAAGACCAAAGCTGAATTAGTCCCTTATCTCTCAAAGGGTGATTGTGATGCTGTGGTGTTAGGCGTTGCCTAGTGGTCACTGTGGTGGACTTACGAAAAGACTTGCCAGAAGGTGGAACGAGTCACGGTCTTCGGTGAAAGTGATGGTTGACTATCTTGGGTTTGTGTGTCGTGTTATTACCTTGAAAGTGATGGTTCGTGCCATTTCCAAAAGGAGGCTTAACCTTCACACCCAAGCCACATTCAACCACACTAATAGTGCACATGTCTGTCATCCTCAATGAGAACCTCATCATCAATCCTAGACAATTGATTCGTATATATGCAAATTTTGAAGCATCCAAATAAGGTTTCAGCTTCAAAGACTCTTAGCTCTACGGCCATCACCTTCCCCTTGTGTCTATCAGTGTTGATGAAATTCTCTTGGCACCACAAATGACGCAGGAAACTAAAGTATGAGAGCCAAATTTTACACCATTTAGAAACATAAGATATTTTCCATCTGTTCACATGTTGGTACCGTTTTGTGAGTCAGTCATAATACTCACTAAATTAGTGTAAATCATAACCCTTTTGCAAGAGCTTTCTTCACATCTTCTCTGAATTAGTTTGACACAAGATTAACTTTCACAGGAAAGAAAGTTGGAGTTAACAAATACCTCTATCCTAAGTGATTAGATGAGAAAAGCCACAAAAGTTGATATAGGTGGGAGTAGAAAATACAAGTATTTAATAATAGTTTCCAATAAATTTAAGATTTTCGAACGTCAATAATATCAACTTTAGGGGTATTGGACACTAATAATATAGAATATTTTTCTGGTCACTGGAAATACCGACTATCGACATATTTTTCACCAACAGTACACCACCGATTTGGTATGGTTTTGACTCATGGAAAGATGACGTGGAAGGTGGGATGTAACCCCTCCTAAACCACGGACATTACCGATAACGGCTTTAAGAATCGCTGAATGGCCTCACAAATCACCACGAATCTTTCCAACGTGGTTCGTGCTCATTCACACGCTGCTTGAGAAAACTTCTCAGGAGGTCACCCATCCTTAGACTACTCTCAACCGAGCACGCTTAACTGAGGAGTTATCGACAAATGAACTATCTTAAAAGAAGGTATACCTTGGTGATATAAGTAGTCATTTTAATCGCTTTAAGCCACATTTAACCATGTACCGGGATATTACATGAAACTTGTATAGAAAATGTTTAAGTTGACACTAATCCGCCTTCCACGTTATACATTTAAGTAGCAAGGTAACAGCGGAAGCGAAATAAATCGAATTGAATTGAGATGACGGAAATTACGACAAAATTCAGGAACAAAATAATAAGAGCGATAAAAGAACACAACCACAAGGTTTACGTGGGAAACTGAAGAACTCGGAGAAAAACCCACGGACGGTGACAACCAGAAAATAATCCACTATGAGAAATTAGGAGTACAACCTGATCATTATCACAGGGTGTGATGCGATCTACAACAGAGGATATTTCATATTACTATCACAATCTCTCTCACTCACAACTCACAATCTTTCTCTCTTGGGATACAATTGAGATCGAAAATATTGGTGAGACCTTTTTCCCTCTCAATATTTTCTCCCTCTCTGACTCTCTATAACTCAATCACTGTTCGCCGTACTCGACGAGCGCCGTGCGCCACGTGCCGTAATTATAGTGGAGATACATGTGTAGTATTTATACTAATAGAGAAGAAAGGAAACTATGTCAGAAAACAATAACCTAAGACAACTCTAGCCGCTAGCTATCGGGCTTCATGAGCGGCGGCCCAACAACGCGGATGAAGACCGACCCTAGCGCTGGCAGCGCCTAAGAGAGCGCTGGTAGCGCCTTCAATATCATAGCCGCTGTGTTGGACGCTGGTAGCGTTCGAATGGAGGGAGTAGTGCCTCAAGCCCCTGACTCCGCAACACAAGGCGTTGGTAGCGTCGAAAGTGCGCTGGTAGCGCCGAAAGTGCGCTGGTAGCGCCTGCTTTCCGATGCCGATTCTTCTCTCGTTTCCTCTTCTTCTCTCGTTCTGGATCTCACCGAGGATCCAATGGGCCACAAAACTCAACAGTACTTTTACTTTTTTTTCAATAATTAAAGCTAAAATAGTCAAGAAGTTCGCATCAAAATATGTATAGAGCTACAAAAGCAACAACAAAACAATGAGAAGAAAACAACAAATTAAAACCATGACCAACTTAAACAACATTACAATGAAAGCAATAGGAAAACAACGTACTCAAAATTGATCCTTCAAATGAATCTTTCTTTCTTCATGCAATATCTTCTTAAAATCTCATTCTGATTTCTTTTTATTGTCCATCTTCAAAATCTTTAAAGTAGTACAAAATTTTACAACTTTAAGAACAATTATTTCATCTTCTTAAAATTTCAACTTTTACTCATTTCTCACTTAATTACCCAAACTTATTACCTACCTAATTTTACTTACACAATTTTATATTCTCACTGAAAGAACTTGACTTATAGGGTGTGTAAAATTCATGAGTAAAAAGCAGTCGGGTAAAAGTTAAAATTTAGTAACTTTTAGTAATTTTTGGTAACTTTTGGCAAATTTATGTTAATATCTCAAAATTAATTTTTTTAGTTTTTTAACTTTGATAATATTTGGTAATTTTTGGTCATTTTGGTAAATTTAGACAAAAACTGATAAATTTTAATAAAATGAAACTACCCATGAATTTGATAAAAGAAGTAGAAAACGGTTCGTAGGGTATGAATTTGTTTTTTTTTTGGGAAATTGGATTCTAATAATACGAACTTTTGGCCATATAAGACTAAATAATACGGACTTTTGATTTGGTGATAAATAATACGAACTTTAACCTCATGTTACTCTGAACAGTACGCCACCGAGTTAAGTTGAACTTAACTCGGCGGTGGATGACGTGGCAGCGGAGAAGGTGTGACTGGGCTTGAGTTTTTTTTTTTTTTGGGGGGTTCGTCACACCTTCTCCGTAGCCACATCATCCCCCGCCGAGTTAAGTTTAACTTAACTTGGTGTGGCGTACTGTTCAGAGCAACATGGAGTTAAAGTTCGTATTATTTATCACCAAATCAAAAGTTCATATTATTTAGTTTTATATAGCCAAAAGCTCGTATTATTATAATTCAATTTCCCAATTTTTTTTGGATTTTTGGATGATAATATACCGACCTTTAAGGGTATTTGATTGTAATATACCAACCTTTACTATTGGACGACAATATCTCTGACCTTTATATTTATGTGACATTATTATGTCAACAATAACTATGGAGATGGTGAATCAGTTTATATGCTGACATGGTTGGCGGAGGGGGAAAAGCCTGCCCCAACCCAACAATCACGTTAACCCCTCCGTTTTTCTCACTAAACCACATTAAAAGACATTGGTTGGTTGTTGGTCATGTCAGTACGAACACCGATTCACCATCCCCTTAGTCACTATGTTGGGGCCGATTTTTTTTAACGTGGCTTAATGCAAAAAGTGGAGGGGTTAACGGGGTTACTGGGCATAGGCTGATTATTTTCCCTCCACCTGCCGCGTTGGCACGGAGACCAGTTCACCAATTACAACTCCCTTAGTCACTATTGGTATAATAAAATCACCTAAGTATAAAGGTTAGAGATATTGTTGTCCAATAATAAAGGTCGGTATATTACAATCCAACATCCCCAAAAATCAGTATATTGTCATTCAATATATATATATATTTTTCATTTAGCTGTTATTATTTTGCTGTGGACGGCGGAGTATGGGCTGAAAAGTGGTAATAGTTAAGGTTGATATCAAAAGATTTACCATCCAATATTTGTATATATCAACCATAAATAATTGAATTGTTCAACAGGGGGACTTTTGTCGCATTTGAGGATGGACTGGGCTATTTTTTTAAATCTTCGGTGGATTTAGCCTTTGGATGCGATTATGATGTTAAACGTGTTTAGTCCACTAAATTTTAAACCAAATCCCTTTAATTAAAATTAAATATTCTTAGATTTTAAAATTCCCAACTTTGAACATTGTTTATCAGAATATCCCGAATTTCATTTTTTAAATGAATATCTCAAATTTTAAGGGGTTGTATTTAGTAGCAGCCCAATACTGAATTAAAGTTATTTGAGCTAGTAGTTGGTTTTTGTCTTAGACACACTTTCATTCTACATATCGTCCCAAAAAGTATCGCTACATTACACAAAGGATTATTAGGTTTTAAAATCCCCAACTTTGGGGTTTGTTTATCAAAATATCACAAACTTCAGATTTAGCATAAATATCCCAAACTTTGGGAGACCTTATTTGCCTGTAGTCCAACACCAACTTAACATCAATTAAACTCAGGATTTTCTGTGATGTAACAATATTTTTTGAGGTGATTTGGATAATGGAGGTGTGTCTTAGCCGAAAAAACAACCACTACATTGTAGAAAAACCTGAATTTAATTGATGTTAATTCAGTGTTGGGATGCTAATAAATACTTACCCCCAAAGTTTGGGATATTCATATCAAAAGTAAAGTTTGGGATATTATTATAAACAAGACCCAAAGTTGGGGTTTTTAAAACCAAATAATCCTAACACAAAAACATAAATGTAATTGATTTTAATTCGGCGTTGGGCTGCTGACAAATACAATCCCCAAAGTTTGGGATATTCATTTCAAAAATAAAGTTTGAGATATTCTAATAAACAATCATTAAAGTTGGAGATTTTAAAATCTAATAATCCTAAAATTAATTGTTGTGGATTTATCAAAAAGTTAAACACAACACAAGTATTTCAACCTCTATTATAATCAAACGTCATTGCTTGATAATAAAGTTATAAAGGCCATCTAGCCTCCTATATTTTTCTCTCTAGAAAACCCTAGCCTCCACTTCCTTGAAGGGGTTGTCATCGATTCTTTTGTCGATGGTAAACCCCAATTTGATTGATTTTTACTCCAATTAGTTTGGTTTTACGTTTACGCAAAGAAAGTTAGTCTCTTCTTTTGTAAGAATTTTTATTGTACCCTTATTTAGGGTTTTTAGTCTCTTTCTAGAGTTTTTGTTCAGTTGGTGTGATCTAATACGTTGGATGAAGATCTACTTTCAAATCGCTATAGCACGGGTTGTGAGGTTCTCCGTCAATGGTAAAGATGCAGAGTCATCGAGGGAAAGATGCAGAGTCATCGAAAAAATCGGAGTCGAACGTCAGTAAGATTAGTATTAGTTATTTGGAAGTTAATTTCATATCTATGTTTTAGATTTACAATTGTTCAATCACGATTTTCATTGTAAGTGTCGTATGACTTGCTATTAATGAAATCGTTATGTTTGATTTCAAAAAAAAAAGTTATAAAGGCCATGATTTTGAAAGCATATATACTTACTCCTCTTTTTTTTTAAAAAAATTATTGGACAACAATAATACGAATTATGGGGGTATTGGACAATAATAATACCATTTATTTTATTGGACACTAGCAGTACCAACAATAGACCTATTTTCCAACAATAGTACGAAACCGAGTTGATATGTGTTTGACTTGACGAAAAGACGATGTGTCGCCTAATTGTCTAAGTTGGAGGTTAGAGAAAGTGGAGAAAAGGTTGTTGTCACTTTTTTTTTTTGCCAACTAAGCGGTGTTAATCAATTTAGCTAAAAAATAATGAAAATTTTATTTTTACATTATTGTTTAGCTAAGTTGGTATCGTTACTTAGTTGGCCTAAACATGTGGTCGTTAATGTTTTTCCAACTTGCTCTAGCCTCTTACTCAGATAATTAGGCGATACATCATCTTTCTACTAAGTCAAACGCCTACCAACTTGGTGTACTATTTCTAGAAAATTGGTTCATAGTTGGTACTTCTAATATCCAACAAAATTATTGGTATTATTATTGGTCAATACCCCCAAAATTCATATTATTGTTGTCCAATAATTCCTTTTTTTTCCTTCCAATTGTTCAAAGTTATTGTCACTTTTTAAAGTCTAATCCCTTAAAAAAAAGTATATAAAGGTGATAAATACATGATTTGACATGAAAAGTTGAAAACCCCAATTTGTCAAAACTTTTGATGTTCTCTGGCAAACTTTGGGCACCTTGATTGATACAAATCTTCATCTAATTACATCAACACCAAACATAAAACAGAAATAGGGTTAAGATAATCTATTATCCCAAACATGGAACTCCCTAATACTCCATCAAAATTTCACCAAAATATGTCTATATGAGCTTGATCTTATGAGGAATTTCAAAACAAGGCTCTAAGACATTCACTATAACGCCCCCAGGTTACTAACCAGTAACTACTAGATTAAGCTAATGATATACCTAACCCAATGATTAGCAGCGGATAAACACCTGGGAGTATTACCGCCGTCCACGGAAGTGGACAAGGCTAAGACTAAACCCAACGAAACAACCGAACATACACTAACTCTGATCATGCATCCTCAAGACATAACTTAACTTAAACCACTTCAAAACAACCTAACACAACCCAATATAACTTATACAAGCCAAAATATCACAAATTTCCCTTAACTCTTTCATAAAGAGTCTTTAACCACCTTCAATCTCCTTAAGAAGCTCTAGGGTTTCGTCCTTCCGGGGCTTTTCCCTTCTCTTTTGCCGAGATTCCTAAAACAAAAACATAAAACTTCGCAAAGGAGAAGGGAAAAGCCCCGGAAGGACGAATACCTAGAACTTTTAAGGAGATTGAAGGTGGTTAAAGACTCTTTATGAAAGAGTTAAGGGAAATTTGTGATATTTTGGCTTGTATAAGTTATATTGGGTTGTGTTAGGTTGTTTTGAAGTGATTTAAGTTAAGTTATGTCTTGAGGATGCATGATCAGAGTTAGTGTATGTTCGGTTGTTTCGTTGGGTTTAGTCTTAGCCTTGTCCACTTCCGTGGACGGCGGTAATACTCTCAGGTGTTTATCCGTTGCTAATCATTGGGTTAGGTATATCATTAGCTTAATTTAGTGGTTAGTAACCTAGGGGTGTTACATTCACTGTGCTCACGCGAGCAAATATCTAATCATCCTTTAATCTATCTTTTGGAAATATTATTAGAAATAGTACCTTTATTTTAAAAAAAAGGATTACTGGACGCTAATATACTGAACTATTGGGGTATTGGACAATAATATACCGAACTTTGACCTCGGACAATAATATACCGAACTTTGGGGGGTGTTGGACAATATTGCACCTGGAACTATTCCGGCGATGGTTAACTTGGTGGATATCATACGTGGCAGGCGGAGATGCTGAGTTGGCAAAAAAAATTTAAATTTTTTGACAGATCAGATTATCTAATATACTGAACTATTGGAGTATTGGACAATAATATATCGAACTTTGACCTTGGACAATTATATACCGAACTTTAGGGGGTGTTGGACAATATTACACCCGGAACTATTCCGGCGATGGTTGACTCGGTGGAGATTGTTATTATTATTATTATTATTATTATTATTATTATTATTATTATTATTATTATTATTATTATAGTGTTGTCTGCTTTGGACTCTGAATTAAATTATTTTGGTCCAAATAACAGTAATTATTTTGGTGTTGCCTATAATAATAATAATAATAATAATAATAAAATAATAATAATGATAATGATAATAATAATAATAATATAATTATAATAATAATCTATCTATATATTATAATAGAAATCATTGTGGGTTTCACGGAATAGAGCAACGTGAGTGATTGTAGGGGAATTAGTTAATCACAACGTAGAAAATTATATTTTTTTCTATTTTCAATTTTTTTATTTTCAATTCGGATTTTATTTTCAAATTAAAAAAATCAGAAAGTATTACTCATCCTTGACTGTTTTGGACTCTAAGTTAAATTATTTTGATGAAAATAACAGTAATTATTTTCGTGTTGCCTATAATAATAATAATAATAATAATAATAATAATAATAGAAATCATTGTGGGTCCCACAGAATAGAGCAACGAGAGTGATTGTAAGGGAATTGTCCAATCACAGCATAGAAATTTTTTTTTTCTATTTTCAATTTTTTATTTTCAATCTGGATTTTATTTTAAAGTTAAAAAAATTTAGAAAGAATCACTAATCCTTGACTGCTTTGAATTCTGAATTAAATTATTTTGATGCAAATAACAGTAATTATTTTGGTGTTGCCTATAATAATAATCTATATATTATAACAGAAATTATTGTGGGTCCCATAGAATAGAGCAACGGGAGATTTTAGAGGAATTTGCCAATCATAACGTAGAAAATTACATTTTTTTTATTTTCAATTTTTTTATTTTCAATCCGGATTCTATTTTCAAATTAAAAAACCAGAAACTATCACTAATCCTTGACTGCTTTAGATTGAATTAAATTATTTTGGTCCAAATAACAGTGACTATTTTGGTGTTGCCTGTAATAATAATAATAATAATAATAATAATATAATTATAATAATAATAATCTCCACCGAGTCAACCATCGCCGGAATAGTTCCGGGTGCAATATTGTCCAACACCTCCCAAAGTTCGGTATCAAGGTCAAAGTTCGGTATATTATTGTCCCATACCCCAATAGTTCAGTATATTAGCTAATCTGGTCTGTCAAAAAATTTAAAATTTTTTTTGCCAACTCAGCACCTCCGCCTGCCACGTATGATATCCACCGAGTCAACCATCGCCGGAATAGTTCTGGGTGCAATATTGTCCAACACCCCCCAAAGTTCGGTATATTATTATCCAAGGTCAAAGTTCGGTATATTATTGTCCAATACCCAATAGTTCAGTACATTAGCATCCAATAACCCAAAAAAAAAACAAAAGTTACCCTTTGAATGATTCAATGGAGGATCTAAGACAGAAATAAAAGGGAAAATGAATCGATAATGCTTCTACAGCTGTGGATGTGGATTATGGAAAAATGAACAATTTCGATGGTTGGTCAAATGTGGAACACGATTAGACAAAGACATACCAAAGAGATAGAATAAAGAAAACTTTTGTTTTTTTAGTAATTGGATAGGGTGAAAAGTGGATCAAGCACTATTTTTTTTTTAAAAAAACAAAAAGTAAGGTTTAGCTTATACAAAGTTATTCCCATTGTCAAAAATAGATTTTTAGTGACTGCTGTAAACTGTTTTGCATAAACAAAAGGCTGTGTGTTTGACCCTTGGAAAATAAATGAAAACAAATTTTCCTTCAAAATTAAAAAGGAATTAGGTGAAAAAGTATCACACAAAATTATGGATCGTATGTTAGAGAGATGAAGAGCTAGGAGAGAAATAAGTATAAAAAAAGCTATTAAAGGATTGATCAAGTGATTGGTCAAATATACTAGCCCAATGTTTCAATGATAACTGAGATTTTCAGTGTCAAGTCGGTGTACCTCATCGGAGTTAACATCAATCTGAGTGACTTTGAACCTTTCTAGCCTAAGATATGGGGTGCGAAAATCATCACCCAGTCCAAGATTTTCTGATGGCGATGGTGCTCCGATATTCTTCCTACAAAGGTTGAGCTTTATCGTAGACATGTGTTGACGGAGGAACGGTGCCTCAGGTGTGGACAGGCTGCTGAGGATGGTAGGCGCACAATCTTTCCCTACTATGAAAGCCAGCAGATATGGCAGTTGAAGGGGGAGGACAACTATTGGAGTATTTCAAGAGCTAAGAGGCATAGGTTGTAAAGATATGAGCTTAGGATTGACCGGGAGGTCAAAAGATAACTTAATAAGCAAAAGGGACCCAACACGGACCGTGTTAGGTATGACACAGATCGTGTTGGCGTCCAGAAAGAAAAGAAAGGTTGCATTGGGTCAACACGGACCGTGGCTGTTCACCATGGACCGTGTTGAGGCCAACACGGACTGTGGTGATGCCCAGTCAGAATTCTTTTTGAAATCCCTTGGTTTCTGCCCTGGATATTAATTGTCTTGAGCATTATTTGAGATTATTCTTGACTGAGAAATCAGTCAAGATCAATCCTTAATGATCATAGACAATGCCCTAAGATCATGCTTCATGATTTGACAAGTTTGAATGGTTTGAATGCTCCAAAAACCCCTATAAATAGTGACTGAATTTCATTCATCCACACCACCTCAATCACTTCTATCTATCTTTTGTAGAGAGCTTCAACACAATCCTAAGGTGTTGAACTGCAACAACATTCTTGAGATCTTGTAACTTAAAAGAGGTTAGGTTTTACCTTTAAATCTATTCGTGGTCTAGTGAATAAGTCTTAAGGGGAGACGGGTTTTACCCTCGACTCCTAGCTACCTAAGTAATCTCCTGTCTTGTGAGAGACTGTTCTACCCCATCGTTTTCAACAATCTTAAGACTTATTCACCATGTCTCATTTCTTGAAAGACATGATCAACAACTTCCAAAAGTTGGACAAGTTCGAGGGGATCGATTTCCGGAGGTGGCAAAAGAAGATGCATTTCATGCTCACCGCTCTCAAAGTGGTGTACATGCTCACTCAAGATGTTTCTGTGGAGGGTGAAGAATAGACGGCGGAACAAACGAGGCGTCGACTCAAGATGGAGAATCACAACTACATATGCGTTGGCCACATTCTCAACAGGATAACGAATTCGCTCTTTGATGTTTACCAAAACGTCGTATCTGTCAAAGAGCTTTGGGAGATGCTCGAAGCTAAGTATATGTCGGAGGATGCCACAAGTAAGAACTTTCTTGTTATCCAATTTAACAACTTTAAAATGGTTGAAGGTAGAAAAGTTCTTGATCAATTTTATGAGATTCAGCATATACTAAGCAACTTTAATCAACACAAGATCCACATAGATGAGGCCTATATTGTATCTTCAATTATAGGCAAACTCCCACCTTCATGGAAGGAAACCAAACAGACTTTAATGCATTCTAAAGAAGCTATTACTCTTGAGGGTTTGGCTAGTCATCTCCGAATTGAGGAGGAATTGAGAATGCAGGATGACACCAAGGAGAATCCCTCCAAGGTTCATGAGAACTCGAAGGGAACAATGAACAAGAACAAGTATGAGAACAAGAGAAATAAGGAACCCAAAATGATTTTTTGGGAATGCGGCAAGCCGGGACACTCCTAGAGAGAATGTCCGGTTTGGAAGAAGAAGCACGGGCTTACGAACAACACTAAGAATCATGGTGGTAAGGAGGAGTTCAATGGACCCTTCGTAGCCATGATAAAGGACCAAATCAATGTTGTATCTAGTGACGATGTTTGGTGGGTTGATTAGGATGCGGCAAGGCACGTGTGCATCGAGCTCTCTTTATTCAAGTCTATCCAACCTGCCGAAGAGGGTAGGCAGCTCTTCATGGGCAATAACTCTCTGGTCAAGGTTGAAGGGATAGGGCAAGTTGAACTTGTGTTTTCTTCCGGAAAGACACTTCTTCTGAATGATATGTATTTGACACCGAAAATTTGTAAGAATCTTGTTTCGGGTTCCTTCTAAGGATGGTTTCAAACAAGTGTATGAAGGGGGATAATTATATACTTTCTAAGGGAGGGACCTTTGTGGGAAAGGGTTATGCTTGTGGGGATATGTTTAAGTTGAACGCTTCAAGTGGTAATAAGATGAATGTTTCCGTTTCCGTTTACGTGCTTGGTTCTTGTTTAAATTCTTCTCTATGGCATCTAAGACTTGGACATGTTAACTATAATAAGCTAAAGTATATGTCTAATCTTGATTTAATTCCAACTTTGGATTTGGATGAAAAGGTAGAGAAGTGTAGAACTTGCATGTTAACAAAGATCACTAAAAGTTCCTTTCCAAGTATTATGCGAGATTCTAAATTGCTTGAATTAATTCATAGTGATTTAGGAGATTCTCATAGCACTCCTTCTATAGGAGGTAAAAAATACTATGTGACTTTCATTGATGGTTTCTCTAAGTATTGTCAAGTGTTTCTTTTGCATTCAAAAGATGAGACTTTAGATAAATTTAAGATATATAAAGCTAAAAGTGAGTTATATTGTGAGACCTTAATAAAAAGACTAAGATCGAATAGGGGTGGAGAATATTATGGCCCTAATTATTTCTAAGGATGTAGTGTGGTGCATGAGACAACAACACCTCACACACCTCAACAAAATAATGTGGCCGAAAGAAAGAATAGGACCCTAAAAGAAATGATTAATGCCATGTTGTCTTACTCCGGTTTAAGTAAAGGTTTTTGGGGTGAAGCCTTGTTAACGACTTGTTATGTATTAAATAGAGTTCCTCTTAAGAGGAACCCTAAGACCCCATATGAACTTTAGAACAAAAGAAAGCCAAATCTAAATCATCTTAGAATTTGGAGGTGTCGGGCCATTGTAAGTGTCCCGGAACCTAAGAAAAGAAAGTTGGGTGAAAGAGGAATTGAGTGCATCTTTATAGGTTATGCCTTTGAAAGCAAAGCCTATAGGTTTATGGTTATCGAACCAAATGACTACGTAACGGTGAACATCGTAATAGAGTTAATAGATGCAATATTTGATGAGACTCGGTTCTCTTCAATTCCTAGACCCAAGGATGTCATTCATGACATGGTTTCAAAGGATGTTATTCAAGATAATCAACATAATGTTGAGGAAATAAGGAGGAGTAAGAGGGCAAAGAAATCCAAGTCTTTTAGCTCGGATTTTTTCATCTACTTAGAACTCTATCAAGTATAAGATTCCCTATATTTACAATGTAGATGAGGATCCTAAAACTTTCAAAGAGGCCATGGAATCACAAGATGCTTCCTTTTGGAAGAAAGCGGTACAAGATGAGATAGACTCCATTAAAGAAAATAATATTTGGGTCATAGTAGATTTACCACCGGGATGTAACCAATTATATCAAAATGAATCTTTAAATGCAAAAAGAAAGTAGATGGTACCATAGAAAGGTTTAAAGCCCAGTTAGTTGAAAGGGACTTTACACAAAGGTATGATATAAATTACTTTGACACTTATGCACCCGTGGCTAGGATTGCAACTGTAAGAGTACTTATAGCTCTAGCCTCGATCCATAAGCTAGTAATCCATCAGATGGATGTCAAGACGATATTCCTAAATGGAGAACTAGAAGAGGAGGTGTATATGGAACAACTCTAGGGGTTTGTTGAAAAAGGTCACGAGAATAAAATTTGTAAACTCATTAAGTCCTTGTATGGTCTAAAGCAAGCCCAAAGCAATGTCATCATAAATTTGATGAAGTAGTGCTTGGATTTGGTTTTAAGATCAATGAGTCGAATAAGTGTGTTTATTCCAAGTTTGAGAATGGAAAGGGTGTGATCATATGCCTATATGTTGTTGATGACATGTTGATATTTGGGACTGACATGGAACAAGTTGAGAAAACTAAAAGTTTTTTTATCCTCCAAGTTCTCTATGAAGGACTTGGGAGAAGCAGATGTGATACTTGGTATCAAATCATTAGAAATAATGATGGAATAAGTCTAACACAAGCCAACTATGTGGAAAAGGTGTTAGGAAAGTTTCATAAGGACTCCCATGTGGCTACTACCCCATTTGACTCAAGCATATAAGTTGAGTAAAAATGATGGTAGGCCGATTGCCCAAATGGAGTATGCCAAAGTCATAGGAGAAGCTTAATGTATGCTATGACTTGTACTAGGCCGGATATAGCTTTTGTGGTGGGAAAGCTTAGTAGATATACTAGTAACCCAAGCAAAGAGCATTGGCGGGCCATAAGAAGGGTTTTGGGATACCTCAAAAGGACTCAAAACTATAACTTGCACTTTAAGGGAGAGCCTTCGGTCTTAGAAGGATACTCGGATGCAAGTTGGATAAGTGATAAGGAGGATTACACCTCAACGTCCGGTTGGGTGTTCCTACTTGGTGGATGTGCTGTTTCATGGGGCTCTAATTAAGAAACAAGCATACATCTCACATTCCACCATGGCTTCCGAGTTCGTAGTGTTGGTCCCAGCTTGTAAAGGGGCGGAATGGCTACCAGACTTGTTATTGGAGATTCCTTCATGGGGAAAGCCCATGCCTCCAATAACATTGTATTGTGACAACAATGCCACAATTACAAGTGTATATAATCGTGTCTGAAATGGCAAGTCAAGGCACATTGGGTTACGACACGCTTATGTCATCAAGGATTGAATTGTGGCGGTAAACTATGTCAAGACAAGTGAGAACCTAGCTTATGCCTTCACAAAGGGATTGGCTAAGGACTTGGTGGTAAAATCATTAAGGGGGATGAGAGTTAAGCCCACTCGTAAAATTGTCATCAACGAAGCTCCAACTCACACTTGACACTCTTGGTCAAGTCTTGAGTTCAATGGTCGACGATGTTGAAAGACAATTGGAGCATTGATATTCAAGATATTCATCCCAAGGACAAAGTGATGCTCAAGGACTGTGATGATAAGGAAGTTTGAGTCTATGACTCATTAACAAACATTGAATCCTTTAAGATGGGCAGCTCTATTACGGGAGCGTAAAAGTCTGCCTATGCGAGGACCTGAATTGTGCCGCTTTGGATAGCCTAGGTTGAGGATTGATTGTCATCGCAGAGGATAATGGACACATGGTCGGTTTGTAATAGTACCATTATTTTAAGCAAAGTTTTGAGTTGACTGTGTGTTATGTATTCAATTAGTCAAATAAGGATGAAAAGTTCAAAGACTTGTCTGTTTTGGCATTCAAACTAATTGTATTGATGTACACTAAGTGAAAGTTCAAGTCAAGAGACACTTTCATGACGCATAACAGCTCCTCGATTTCTCGGGTGTTCAAGTACTCTAGGAGGTGCCATATATGGCAGGGGTATTCTACCCAATTGAGGGATCCCGGGCTATTTCAAATGAGACTCTTGAAATGGCAGGGGATTGTTGGAGTATTTCAAGAGTTAAGAGGCATAGGGGTGTAAAGATATAAGCTTAATTAGGATTGATCAGGAAGGTCAAAAGATAGCTTAATAAGCAAAAGGGACTCAACACGGACCGTTTCAGGTATGACACAGGTCGTGTTGGCATCCAGAAAGCAAAGAAAAGTTGCACTGTGTCAACACGGACCGTGGCTGTTCACCACGGACCGTGTTGAGGCCAACACGGACCGTGTTGGTCCAACACGGACCATGGTGATGCTCAGTCAGAATTCTTTTTGAAATCCCTTGATTTTTACCCCGTATATTAATTGTCTTGAGCATTATTTGGGATTATTCTTGACTGAGAAATCAGTCAAGATCAATCCTTAATGACCTATTGACAATGCCCTAAGATCATGCTTCATGATTTGGCAAGTTTGAATGCTCCAAAAACCCCTATAAATAGTGACTGAATTTCATTTATCCACACCACCTCAATCACTTCTATCCATCTTTCCTAGACAGCATCAACACACTCCTAAGGTGTTGAACTGTAGCAACATTCTTGAAAGTTCTTGAGAGATCTTGTAACTTTGCTTACAAGATGTTAGGATTTACCCTTAACTCTATTCACCGTCTAGTGAATAAGTCTTAAGGGAAGACGGGTTTCACCCTTGACTCCTAGCTACCCAAGTGATCCCCTATCTTGTGAGAGACCGTTCTACCCCATCGTTTTCAACAATAGCTCGAGTCTGTTGGCTGAATCCAAACCCCAGGTGGCGTGGTGTAGCACTGGTCAAACTCTCTGGATGCCGAGAATTTGAGTATACGTATGACATTGGCTTGGTATATATCGTTTGCTCATAACGAGCGTGTACACAACCACAGGCGGATCCCAACCCAAATCCTGATGAAGAGAGCACAAGAGACAACCAAGGAAGTATCGCAACTCTCGAGCCGAAGTAGCGGAATGAAAGTTCCTGTCCAGCAGCTGCTATCAACGGTCTGGAAGCCTCCGCATCAACACTAAACTAAGTTCAATTTTGATGTCTAGCTAAGTGAAGACGACTAGTTTCAATAGGGTGTGACTGCAAGGGACAACCAAGGGGATCGGAGCTGTAGCTGGTCGCAGTCCGAAGAATCCGAGTATCTTGGTCTCTAGAAGTAGCTGAACCGAAAACTGGGATATTTGATGTACAACTAGCAAGAAGATTCAACTATGACAATGTGATCTTTGAGACATATTGCTCATCTCTGGTACAACGCATGAATAAGCAACATTTGTTTTGCAATGAACTTGATTTAATTATAAGAGACTTGATTTTGTTAATTGGGCAGTTTAGTAACTATAGATGCATGGGAGCATACAAAAAGGGATGGGAACCTTGTTGCCCATCACCTTGCGAAAGTTAAGCCTAGGGGGAGGAACATGTGTAGATGAGAGTGTGTCCAAGTCAGATTGGATCCTCTGTACTCAAGGCAAACTATCAATATAATTTGCGTTCCTGTTTTCCCCTCAAAAGAAAATATAGATAACGACATAAAATTGACGACAACTAATTTTCTAACTTTTTTTAATGAATTTTTTTTATTATTAATTAAAACCACTTTATGAGATTTGAATAAAACCGAACCACTATTACAAAAGTTATAAAATTGACAGCAAAGTTGATTAATTAATAACAATAAATAATAATAATAATAATAATAATAGCAATAATAATAATAATAATAATCCCTGGAAATCATGTAAGAAGGGGGTATAAAATGGATGTCTCATCTTAATGTATATACCATCTCATCATGTCTTTCTTACATACAAACATACAAAATTAATTTTTTGTTGAGAAAATTAAAATTTGTTGCAAGTATATATGCAACAAAGAGTCGCTTTCTCATCCCCTATATAAAAATAAATAATACTAGCAAATGAGGATGACCAATTAGCAAATGAGTCCAACAATGAAGGCAAAAAAGATTACAAGAACAAGAGTTCAAAACCAAAAAGGATGAAATAGAAAGGGGAGTTTACAACTATAAGTGTGCTGCATGTCCCACAATTTCCTCTCTTCCAAAACTGCTTTTTCATTTGTGCTTTGTTCGACTTTTCTTTTACATCAACATATATATAATTAATAATAAGCACTACAAAAACTCAAAAAAGTATAGGATTTGAATTGACCCACCACCTCCCCCCATCACTAACACCATGTTTGGTTAGTCTCTAAACCACTTACTCCAAGTGGGAAATGGACCCTTCATCATACATGCATTATGAAATGACCACTCAAACACATAACATGAAATGCTTGATAGATGGTGTTTGATTATTAAGATCCATCTGAATCAAACTCTGGTGGAAAGGAAAAAAAAATCTCATATGGTCCTGTTTTTTAGAGTCGTAGGATCAAATTAGGTTTGGTACGGTAAGAAAAGAAAAGAAAAGGTAAGGATAAAATTTTGACATTAGTTTGATTGTTTTGTAAAGAATTGGGTAAGGTATGTAAAGTAAGGTTAGGCAATGCTAAACCTATATTAATTACCACTCCAAAGAACACGGTCATATATGTATGAAAATGATGAGGTTGCTTTTATCAGAGACAGTTTGATATTTATATTCATGAAATTAGTTTGACATTTAGGATGTTGCATATATTGCCTGTGTAACGCCCTGGAAATTTAATTCTAAACTTAACGGTCAAGGTCAAACGTTGACTAACAATAACAGCGGAAGTCTCATTTTTTTTTCTTTTTAATTGGGCGTTACTGCCGTATCCCCGACGGAATACAAGGCAAGAAAGGGGAAAAAAACTAACAACTAATCATTATTTACTTCAATTTAATAAACAAAAGACTTTCAAATTCTAGAACAACATAAACTAACATTACGAACACAATTCTAAACATAAACTAAACTTATTCTCAAGACTAGCTTCAACGTCCTCACAGCTAATTCCCGTTCCCATCACAGAACTTTCACCTGAAAAAAAAACATTTAAAAACATGAGGATGACTCAATAATGTCTACCCCTAACTGTCAAAATAATTTAAAATTCATTTCAATTCATTTTTGGGGGAGAAGTGAACAAGTCAAACCTTTTCAAAATCAACTTTCTTTCCCAACCAACCAAACCATCCTTCAGAATTATTAAGCGGGCGGACCTTGCTTATTTGGCCCTTGAAGTCAAAGACTTCACAATAATCATATCACAATCTCATCACAATCTCAATCTCAATATCAATCTCAACAAATCACAATCTCAATCATACGGATGGCCATCCATTTCACACACGTGCATATAACTAACCCCGGGGAAGTAGCACCTATCAGGCATCCCTGATCTCTTGACAACCTCCCTGCAGGAACAGATCCTGGTCTAAGGGGCATTTCCCGAACACACAACCATATCAGGGCATCCCCCGATCTCTTGACAACCTCCCTGCAGGAACAGATCCTGGTCTATGGGACGTTGCCCGAACCCGCATTTACGTCACGTTTGAATTATTAGTCAAATTTAATACCACACCATTCCAAACTCAATCAATCCAATCCCAATTTCCAAAACCATTTCCAAATCCCATATAAATGACTGTCCATATTTTACCAACTCAAAGAACATAAACCACATCCAAAATAGACAGCCAATTTTCACCATAAAATCCCCTTTCGGGATGCAAATTCCAAAATATAATCAAAACCATAAAACATGTAAAATTCATCCCAGTGGGGATTAGGACATAGACATTACCTGGAATTCTTCACTTCACTTCACTTGACCTCCACGAACACACTTGAGCTCACTAAAACGACGCGGTTTAGATCGTGCCTAGAAATAGAATAATTCTATAATTAATAACGTCTCTCCGAGTTAGTACTCACTACATTCTACCTCACCCCACCCTAGGAACACTATAAGGTTCCCATCATTCAAGTAATAACATATTTGAACATATCTCACATCATCTAACTATCACATAACACAAATACTCCCATATTACAATCACTTGAATAATTTACACATAACAACACATTAATTCAAAAGAATAAATTGGACAGAATTCAATACTCCAACAAAACGAACCATAACTTGACTTCCCGACCTCCTATGGGTGTGGTTTTGGACTTTCTGGAAACCTCGAGATGTCTACTAAAACTCTTATGTTGACCCCGAGACCTAACACACACCCTAAAGTCCTATAAAATAGCCAAATATACAACCTGTCCAGTTCTGACCTAGGTGCGCTATTTGGGTCGCAAATCAGAATATACACCTCCAAAACCCGATCCGCAAAATTTCTATGAAAGCTAACATCCTAAGGTACTTTCAGACCAAAAGGTAAGGCTAAAAATTAACACTACATTATATGGTGACCGATATCGTATGACTCATAAAATCTGTCCAAACTGACCGGGTTTTTATTTCGGGATTTTCGATTCTAATTCTAATGAACACCGAGACTCTAACTTAAGCCTCCAAACAGTCCGCTTAAGGTCAAATACGTTCCCCTTCACCCCCTAACACAATCAAGGTCAAACTATACTCAAATTAACACCGAATTCTCACATAAACAATTAAAATTTCAAAATAAACATTTTCTTAGAAAAAAAACCAACCATAAAGGTCACAATAAAACACAAATTTTCGGCATCGAACCTTATCGAATAAACTACGGACAGCAAGGGTACTAAACCTCACTCATGACCAAAATTTGAAGTATTTTTAAATAAAGAAAAAAAATTGGTAAAACTCGTATTACAATACCGCGCATGATAATAAATCAAAAATAATACGATTAATACACCAAAGATCAAAACTTTACTAAACATAATATAATTTAACTTGTAAAATCATAAGAAGTTTTAAAAGACTCCTTTTAAAAGCTAGTATATAATAATAATAATAAACTTAATAGTCTTAATCATAACATAATAATACGAATAAAACACACCCTCATATGATACATAGTACTTATATTACAGTCAAATTATACTAATGAAAACAGCTATGAATAGTACACTCACTCATATTATACGTAACTCACCCTAATTATCAACATAGTATTAATACTAATGAAAACACAACCACACATATTATACTCATATTATACCACTGAAAAGCATGTGCAAATACTAATAATAATTCCCATCAAAACCATAACATAATATTGATTCTAATGAAACAGAGGAGTGAAACCAAAATAGAGTGTAGGGTGTTTTACGTAGAGGTTGAATGGCAGAATAGGTGGCGGTCAGGCGGTGGTCCAGCGGCGGTGGCGGTGCGTGTCAGGGCAGGACGCCGGAATCCAGGCGACGTCGTTCACAGTGGGGTTGGTGGGCGGAATTGAAAACACAGCAGCAGCACCGTCGTAGTTCGATCGAACTTGGGCACGCGCGACGTCTCCGGCAGCAGCGACGATGACGACAAGGAGGCGCACGGTGGTAATGGCGTCGTCGGCTTCTGGTGGCGTTTGGTGAGGTGCGCGGCGAAGCGTTCTTGGTGGTTACATGCGGAGTGGTCTTCGGTGACCAAGATCGAGAGAGAGAAAGAGGGAGGAGGAGTGCGATTGAGAGAGGGAGAAAGAGAGCGACAATCGTTGCGATGGTTGGCCTGAGGAGGTGGTGACAGCGGTGGCGGTTTGTGGCGAAGGCGGCGGTTGGTGTTGCAGCGGCAGCGTAGTGAGAGAGGGAGGTTAGGGTTTAGGGTTGATATTAGGAGAGTTAATTAAGGTTAATTAGTGAAAATTACTACTTAATTTAGCAAATTTAGGCTTGGGGAACAAGTCCCTTAACCGCCCACTATAGCACTATGAAAAAGGTTTTTTTTTTATAAAAAAATAATAATTTCTAAACAATACTAATAATAAGAATAAGAATAAGAATAATAATACTACTAATAATAAATAATAGTACTAATAATAATATTAAAGTACCCCATAATTAATTAAATAAAAACTAACACATAGTCATCAATAATTAACATATAATTTAACAAAATACCTAGTCCCATGCATAACCATGCACGTAGAGAAGACTATATTACCCTTAATAATCCCACGACGGTCCTATGAGCTCAAGTGTTAACAATTTAAACACCGAATAATTAGCGGATGTAAAATAATACTAACGACGTAACGGTAATTATAATCCGATTTTTCGGGGTTTTACATCATTACCCCCTTAAAAGAAGTTTCGTCCTCGAAACTTAAACTCAAAACCAACGATCTGCCGGATAGAACGAATGGTAGCCTTTACCAAAAACTCGGGGTTTTACAGCCTGTTTTAGATGTCTCTTATATCTGTTTCCGATTTTGTTGTTTAGAGTTTAGCAGTGTAGATATCTGGTCTTAGTATGAGGTGCCTGTATTTTTCAGCCTATTTGACTTTGAATAATCGAATGATGTAAAATGATTTCCTAATCTAAATTCGTCAAAAGTTTATATTGTTTTTTGTTGTCCAAAGATACTATTACAATAGATAATAAAAAATGAAGTATATATAATTCAAAAACTACTCCTCTTAATTATATTTTATGTATGTTGGCATTAAACCTTGCATGACACAGTCCTGTGTATACCATATGCATAAGTTTGGTTATGCTAATTACTATGTTAATTAATTATTAGTTATGACCAAATAATGGTCCAATTCTGGAGAAAAAATCAATCCAAGCACCCGGATGGCGATCCAGGTCTAGGTTTTGTGTCTAAACTAAATTATATATATATATATATATATATATATATATATATATATATATATATATATATATATATAACATTTTCAAGTTGCACAATGATACACATTGATCTTGACTCAAGATGGACTTGTGACATTTTTGTAACTTTTAATAATATTTTCTCTAATGATTATATATATTTATTAATTATAAGAGTATTATACTTATTAGTTGAGTCAAAAAATATAAATAAAGTCTAATTTTAGCAAACGTAGTAGAAAATGTACAGTTTATGCATAATTTCATATTTATAAAAAAATATAAATAAATAATTATTTTTATATTATGTATAAGTTATGAAATATACCTTTATAATAATTTAAATATGCTTACATTTAATTTTATGAATGATTTAGATGAATTATAAAATGGTTAAAATATTTAAATATAACGATTGAAATATTAACCATCTTGCGTGCGTTAAGATATATATTTATCATTTTGCTTTATCTAATATATGAACAATTTGGAACTCCAAATTTAAATTTCACACAAATCTAAGCTTTTGGCAGTACTGTGACTATTGTCAAACTTTTGATGGGATTAGGTATATGTGTGCGTGTATTCAGTCATCTCAAGAAGAAAATATGAATCCAAATGCTAGTTTTTTTTTTTATTTGGGTTTTTTTTTGCCCTAAAATCCTTTAAAATTTGGATATGATATGACTTAACTCGATAACTCGTGATCCATAGCTACAGGTCGGTCCCCTTTTCATGGCCCCATTGAATTCCTTTAAAGCAGAATTCCCTGCCTTAACTTTTTGCATTATTGAGCATAATTCCTCACCATCAAAACACCCTCCATAATTCATCTTTTTTATTGAATGAAATGAACACCCAAGAATATATATATCACTTTCCACCTTCTAAAGTTTTCAAGGGAATCATCAAGGATTAGTTTAAATTTGAGTTTCATATTATTCTTACATGCATTAATTATTGTAGTGTGTTTAAGTTGTATCCAACATATCTTATGTGATACTTGTTTCTTGTTAATTGACTAATTACTCCTTCCGTTCCATATTGATTGTCTATTAATATCATTAACTTCTTAATATATATAATATTCTAGTATACAAAAGTTTTATTATTAAATTCATAATGAAGAAATACTATTTTAAGAATATAAAGGTATATTTTTTTGATAAAATATGTCGTAAAAAATTATTAGTCAAAGAGGACCTTAAAGACAAGTAATATGAAATAAAGGGAGTAATAAGTAGAACTAGCTAGGATTATAGCATTCCTGAGAATACCATATTCATATACTCCTAGTATATATAACTTTATGAGTACATGTTTATAAAATGAAAATTATAAATTCATGATAAAGTTATAAATGTGTGGTGATGTATAAATTATAAATATATATGTGATCAAAGAACAAAACCGCATGCATACTCATAATTTACAAATATTTTCATCAAATTAACTTTGAAAGTACAAGAGCATGATACTTCTTAAAGCATAATTTCACTAATTAGTGGATTACTATATTGTTTTTTATGAATATTAATCATAATCGAAACATTTTGCGCTCATCGAGTCATTGCTAACTCCTTGTACGATACGAATATTAATATGCAACTCCGTACCCGTTTTTGCATGGGAATGGCTCAAGTACTAAAACTTATAAACCCTAAAATATACACTGTCATCATACCCATCAAGCGCTATGTAAAAATAAATACAAAACAAATTAAACAACTTAAAAAACCAATCATGTACCTTCTTTTTATCCTCGAAATAGTTTCAGCACTCTTTCACCTACAAATTATAATGAATTATAATATAAAATTAACACCATTATAATTTTTAGTACAATATCTTTTTAATAGTGATAATTTCATATTGTAACTCATTTAATTTGTGAGTAATCAACGGTCAAAACTCAGTTAAATTGACAGTAATTTAGAGACGGATGTAGTATTTCTTTATTTAAAAGGAAATATGTAACTATAAGAGTTTTATGTATTTTTTATATACGTGTGTGCACCTTATAAAAGATAGTTAAGAAATCCTGTAACAAATGAGACCATAATTAACATGATATGTCATGATGATATTATGAAAAGAAAATGAATATCATAATACAAGTAGCATTAATAAACCATGATGAATCATGGATTACATTCTTCAGGGTGATCTAAGCACTTGACTCTCTTAGATTCAAAGCTACCATAATATATACCACCTAGCCAGCCAATAATCACCATTACACATTAATTAACTAATGCCAAGTTGTTACATTCTTATCTACTTATCTCTCTTTATTATTTAGGTAATAATACACATTAATCATCATTACATAAATTAATATATGCACATAGTGCACTACATAACAGTTGGGCTGGATATTCTGTTTCATAAATAATTGAATATTCGAATCTGTCTCCCAATCTTTCGCTTTCATTTCCCCTACATTGTGGCATAAAAAACACCGGTGTAAAATTTAACAAAAACTCTCCTCTCTTTAAATATTTATATTTATAGTTATAAGTTTAGTACAGTCAATTTTTAAAAAAATATCATTTCCATAAAAAAAATATCATTAAATTTTTGACACTTCTATCATTAAATTTATATAACAAAAAATATTTTCATAAAACTATAATCTTATAAATTTCAGAAGAGTTGTATTGATTGAAAATGATAGCTAGGCAAAGTAGAACATAATTTCTAATTAACCCATATTCTAAAAAGAATTATCAAATTAATTACATTTATATGAATAAAAAATTATCAATAAAAAAATGACATTAGAGACCGTGAAAGGCAAAATTATGACAATTAATATGGAACGGAGGGAGTATATACTTAATTTTTTTCATTAATATATACAATGAATTAATGATATAAGTTAAAATTTTTTAAATTTTCAACAACAATGACAAATTTTCACAAAAAATATGTTTGAGTGCAGTTTGGAGATCTAAATGTAGACACCTTCCCCGTAGTGAGCTAACGTTTATGAAGAGATTATTTCCAAAAAAACCTATGTACTTATTTTTAAAATATAATTTTATATAATTCATATATAAATCATTAATAAATACTCCCTTTATTTTTTATTAACTGTGCCTTTAATTTCTCTGTCAGTCAAACATTGAAAACATTGACCATTAATATCTCAACATATACAATATTCTATTATATATACAAAAATACAATCAACAAATTCGTGACGAACAATATTATTATTAGAGCATATATAATATTGTAATTTTTTAATAAAATATGCTGAGAGAAATTCTTAGTTAATAAAAAACACACGAGACTGTGTAATATTTATTAGATGATTGACGACCGTCATTGTGAAATGAAGAGAGAGTTTTTTTAATCGGGGATATTCCCTCCGTTCCATATTAATTGTCACAATTTTGACTTTCATGGTCTCCAATATCACTTTTTGATTGATAATTTCTGGCATAATATGTTATTAACAATTGCAATATTATACTTGTATAATAGTATTTTTCGTTACGAATCTAATGATAGTAATTTTATATATCAATTCATTGTATATATTGAGAAATTTATGGTCAAAATTTTTAGAGTTTGACTGTACAATTTTCACAGAAAACGGTTAATATGGAACAAGGGGAGTAATAAACAATTTGAACGAGGGAATAGTGATAAGACTCCAATACAAAATTAAATATCGCCGCATTAGTTAGATAGATCTTTGGAAGGTCCGTAAGAGTGTAAGACCAGCTAGCCTACATATGTAATTAATTTTTAATTCATTGTTTCCCTCGAATCCATTTTGATGGCTGTGAAGTCAACTTAAACTTTAATTACTCGATTTTAATTAGTCCAGTTGGTCGGGGTGGCTGCCAAATAATTTGTCATCACCATGATCAAATTCACATGGTTATTTGATTATGAACAAACAAAACCATTCAACATTAAAAATAAATTAATTATTAAAAACAAAGAAAACCCTGAAGATAAAGAGAGGAAGATATAGCCATATATATACCATATTGATGGATTTTGATTTGTTATTAAATTCAATAATTAATACTACAGCTATGGTTATGAAGGATATCAAGTCGAAAGCCACATGGTCATCAAATTATGATCATCAAAAGTTAATTTATGTCTCAAACCAGGCAGATGAAAAGAGGGGATATAAAAAAGATAGTCAGGAGATCCTTCTTATAAGATGTCTTCCTAATATTTTTTTAAGTCATGTTATTTTGTGTGGCTGGTAAGATGTAAAAATTGAGTAGTGTGGTGAAATTTCGGAAAGTACGGAAAGGTGTGGAATGGTAGAGTAAACTTTGTGGAAAGTGTTGTTGATGTGGTAAGTGAGGGAAGAGAATGTGAAAAGTAGAGGCAAGAAGTGAAGCAAGAGAAAAGTGAGGAAATATATTGATAATAATTGTGATAAAATGTGGTATGATATTGTAAACAGTGAAAAAATATTGAGTGGTATGGTAACTTATGGTACCGCACTACACCGCACCGTACAAAATGACACGGAAAGTTGTATTTTGCTTGTATGCAGACTTGTAGTATGAAAGTAAACCAGTGGTATGTAGTTAAGAAAATGATTGGAGTTGTTAATACTCCAAGGATTCTTGATTAGATTGTGAATAATCCAAATAGTCATCACATACATTCAGATAATTGTCATATTGTCACCTTCATTGATAATTTTGTCAAACGTTGCCTAGGTCATGACTTCAATTACCCTGTAGCTTTATTGCCTAATCTACTGAAAGGAGGGTGGACAATATGGGCTACAAGTCAGAGTAAAAGCACAAGACCCGGCAAAATCCATAGCTAGGAATTGGACTTCAAATCAAAGCTATTCTTCCATAGGCTGTTGTTTTTGTAGCTTTCTTTTGTGACTCATTTGGCTACTATGCATTAATTTGTTGCTTTTTGTAATCGTGGCTTATGTTTATAGCTTCCATAGGCTTTAAATAAGTCCCACAAAAAATGTCCATATTTGATTAATAAAGTCATATTTTATAATGTTTGAGTCATGTTCATGGCTATAATTATTAGATTTGTGATGAAAAAATATTTCTATTTAAATATAATATGATAAGTCTTACTAAAATAAAACATAAAATATTAATGGTTAGAGTATGACATCTCATATTGAAAACACAAAGTGGACAATTTTTTTGAAGGATGGAGTAATAAAAAAGACATGTGTTCCAACAAAAATAATACAATTTGGTGGGTTTTTAATTTACACATTTATAAATTAATTAATAAATATTTTGTAAGATGTAAGTTGCCTATATACATTTAGAGTTGGCTAACAGGTTAGCCGGTGAAATTTGTTCAACATTTTTTGGCATAAACCTAACTCATTTATTAAATAGGTTAGAATTTGAGATTGTTTACCATCTAAATTTTATTTGAATTGACTTTCTTTTGTCCCATTTACCAATTTAAGCAAATGGGTCAGAATTAGGTTACCCAAACAATTACGGATTACCTATTAGTTTATTTATGCAAAATAGTTCATTTTGGATCAAAATAATTGTATATTATGCTTCAACATTTTGTGTAACAAACTTCAACTTATAATTAACCCATATAAACTTAAGTGAAAATTACAAGTCTTACTTATATTTTAAAGAGTAAAACATATGATCTTTGACACCTAAACTTACTGATAAGCTTACTGATAAAAGGCCCAAGTGGATTGGAATTACCGATAAAATTTCACATGCAAGTTATACCAACGATTTAAATTTGAGTTTGGCATATACCAACTAACACATATACGTGGCCTCTACATATTTATTTCGAGTAAATGTGTCCTAGCTAGCAAGACAGACCAAGGGTGAGCTGGTATTTTTTTTTGTTATAAAAAGAATCAAAATTCAAAAGTCCATGAGAACACTCCCAAAAAAAAGATCCCAATGTCCACGGAATCTATCCTCCCCTCTCCCTCTCACTTCAATTCATTAACTAATCAAACTAAACTAAACAACCCCCCTCTCTAATCCCTTCTTAAACCTTAATTCCCTCCTCTTCTTTTCCCCCCACCCCAACCAAACACTCCCTACATCCCTTCTCTTCTTTAATTTCTATTTCTTCTTGAACCCGATGATCATGGATTCGGAGGATCCAAACCCGGTCGAAAACCGGTCGACGATATCCCGGCTGAACGCGGCGGTGGGTTCGAGCCGGGTGGGTAAATACTTCAAGCTCGACGAGCGGGGCTCCACCTTCACGACGGAGCTCCGGGCGGGAACCGCCACGTTCCTGACGATGGCCTACATCCTCGCCGTGAACGCCTCCATCCTCGCCGACTCCGGCGGGACCTGCTCCGTCTCCGACTGCATCCCCCTCTGTTCTGACCCCTCCTTCCCCGCCAACAACTGCTCCGGCGCCACCCGCCACGTCATCTTTCCGGACGAGTCCTGCAAATTCGACCCGGTCAACCCGGGTTACGCCGCCTGCCTGGGTCGGATTCGAAAAGACCTGATCGTCGCCACCGTGGCATCCTCGTTGATAGGGTGTTTAGTCATGGGCATTTTCGCCAATTTACCCCTCGCCCTTGCGCCGGGGATGGGAACCAACGCGTATTTCGCATACACCGTCGTTGGATTCCATGGCTCCGGGAGTGTTTCTTACCAATCTGCCCTCGCCGCAGTTTTCGTCGAGGGGCTAATTTTTCTGGCGATCTCTGCGATCGGACTCCGAGCAAAACTCGCGAAACTTGTCCCGAAACCGGTCAGAATTTCGTCATCCGCCGGAATCGGGTTGTTCCTGGCGTTTATCGGGTTGCAGGGGAATCAGGGGGTTGGATTGGTGGGTTACAGCGGCTCCACCCTCGTCACTCTCGGCGGTTGTCCGGCTTCCTCACGCGCCGCCGTGGCGCCGGTGATGACGCTCCCCAACGGCACCGTCGCGCTCCTCCCCGGCGGGACGGTTTCCGGCGAGATATTCTGCATCGACCACCGGATGGAGAGTCCGACGCTGTGGTTAGCGGTGGTGGGGTTCGTCATCATCGCGTACTGTTTGGTGAAGAACATCAAAGGCGCCATGATCTACGGCATCGTCTTCGTCACCGCCGTGTCCTGGTTCCGGCACACGTCCGTCACGGCGTTTCCCGACACCCCCGCCGGGGACTCCGCGTATGAGTACTTCAAGAAGGTCGTCGACGTCCACCCGATCAAACACACCGCCGGAGCTCTGAGCTTCAAGTCGATCGGAAAAGGGTCGTTCTGGGTGGCGCTGGTGACGTTCCTGTACGTCGACATTCTCGACACCACCGGAACTCTCTACTCCATGGCCCGCTTCGCCGGATTCGTCAGCGGTAACGGCGATTTCGAGGGTCAGTACTTCGCCTTCATGTCCGACGCCGTCTCCATCGTCGTCGGCTCCCTCCTCGGAACCTCGCCGGTGACGGCGTTCATCGAGTCCTCCACCGGGATCCGGGAAGGCGGACGGACGGGGCTGACGGCGTTGACTGCGGCGGCGTACTTCTTCCTGGCGTTCTTCATAACGCCGCTGCTGGCGTCGATTCCGGCGTGGGCGGTGGGGCCGCCGTTGATCCTCGTCGGAGTTCTGATGATGAAATCGATGGTGGATATCGAGTGGAACGACATGAAGCAGGCGATTCCGGCGTTCATGACGTTGATACTGATGCCGCTGACGTATTCGATTGCGTACGGACTCATCGGAGGAATTGGTACGTACATTGTGCTACACCTTTGGGACTGGGGACGAGGGCTGCTCTGTAAATTAGGGATAGTTAAGGGTGGAAGTGGAGAGATTAGTGTTAATCATGGGGTTCATCATCAACTTAATGGGAATGGGACTAATGCTAGTCTTAATCATAATGATGCCTTGAATATGAAAGCCATTGAGGTGTTGTAGTTGTAGGACAAATCATTCCATGGGAGTATAATTTTATTTTATTTTTTTGAAAAAATTGATTTTGTTGATCTTTACTGGTACTAAAAATATAAATATTGTATAATGGTAAGGTGTCTTGGAGTTAAGGATCGGTGACTCGGTAGAAATCTAACGTGGAGAAGATAGAAAAAAGGAAATTCGGCGATCCACATCAAATTTTCATTGAGTCACCACCTCTTGACTTGAGGACATCTTACCATAATACAATTTTTGTATATTTGAAACCACCATAATACCAAAAAAAGAAAAAGAAAAAGAATGGTCTACTAGCATACAAAGTTGAAAGTAAAGACTATCAAAATCCAATTTTCCTTTTTTAATTTTTTGTTTAAAATTTTTCTCTATTATTGTTTTATTTTGATTTTTGTTGATATTTAGATACTTTTTTTTGTTTTGTTTGGGGGAAGGAGGGGGGAGTTGGCTAAGATTCAAATATGTAGATATTAAAGTGAAAGTAGTGTGGGATGTGATAATTACTAACCTTTGATGTATGTATCTTTAGTTTGTATTGGTGAGAATGGTGCAAAAGTTTGAATGAATGAATACAAAGTTAAAGTATTTTTGAAAATTAGGCACAATTAGGTGAACTAGCTTAATAGTTGTTCGTATTCGTTTCTTGACTACACATGTTATATATTATGGCCGGGTTTTGATGACTTTTTTTTTTTTTTTTTATAGTGTATTTAAAAAGTTTTTCTACTTTGACAATGTTTTACGAAAGTATTTTTGTGGGTATCTTGGAAACGAGTAAATGACATTGTTTATAAGTAATGATTTTTATAGGAGTAAAATTATCTACATTTGGACGTTACCAATTAAACCGGTGAATGTTACTAATTAAACCGGTGAAGGTAAACATCATCGAAAATTATTGTTGTTGGGTGAAGTAGTTTGGTGTAGGATTGAATTTCTTATTTGGTTTTCACTTATACCATGAGAGTAATTTCCACCAACACCTTGGAAATTTGGCTAGAGTATTTACATATAGTTTGTAGGAGTATCTTTAGGTAGAATACTTTTCTTGTAAAAGATACTTAGGTTGTGTTCTTTTATGCGGTTGGCAAACTGCGGTGCCACAGTCCACCGCAATTTGCCACAACCCACCGCATTTTACCGCTAATCATTACTTTTCTCTCTCCTCACTTTTCTCCTCTACTTTTTATATTTTCTCTTCTCTCCTACCCCACATACCAATAACCTACCACAATTCCACCACACCCCACCACAATTCCACCACACGTCACCACACCATTCCGCAAAATACCGCATAAAAGAATACGACCTTAATTTCTATGTATTTTTCTACCCTGAATAATTATAGTATATTCAGTTTCAATAATTTTAATGTCTTGTGACATTGAAATATGATATTTGAGCAATTAAGCTACATATTTTTCTTTATTGAGTTAAGTACTACTCATATAAGAAGGATATTCTTTACCAAAAAGAAAAAGGATTAGATTTTTTTTTATTAGCTAAATTTAACTCATCTACCGAATGCTTATGATAAATACTTTAGTATTTTACTTTCTGCAAGACTTGATCCTTGATGAAGAGCATTGAAGATGGAGGTGATTGTCGATCAGCTAGCTACAACATATTTGGTATAAAAAGGATAAGAATATAAGATGTCTTCTATACATTTATCAATATACAAATCACTATACTAAGATCTATTCAGCCAAAAGATTACATATGAGGAGGGCTAATTTAAACTTGGGTTAAGTTTGAAATAAATTTTATACTCTATTGTGTACATGTTCTCAATTTAAATATTAATGTCAAAATTGCTGAAACTCATCATGAACAATGTGAATATTTTTAAAATTTGAAGAAATGTCAAAAATTAAACAATAAATTACTAAAAGGTACTCTATGTTTTGCGGTATCTATTTTTAGGGGACCATATTATTGAAAATAATTTTTAGGTACCTTGTGTTTAGTAGTACCTATTTTCTGGTGACAAATTATCTTTTAGTTTTATTAAAAGATCCAAGATTATGTAAAATTGCAAAAATATCCCTATCTTGATAAAAGCTTGTCAATTTATATTTTCACTTGCATTACTATTTGTTTTAAAAAAGGGATATTAGATTTAAATAATCTGAACTTTGGACCATAGTAGACTAAATAATCTGAACGTACTTTAGATTTGATTCTAAATAATCAGAACTTTGACCCCCTTGGATTCTAGTAGCACGCCATTGAGTTAAGTTGAACTTAACTCGGTGTCGGGATGACGTAGCGGTGGAGGCACGTGCCTGGGCTTTTTATTGTGCCATGTCAGCTTACTCTTGTCGTCCTGCCGCCGACTTAAGTTCAACTTAACTCGGTGCCGTGCTACTAGAATCCAAGAGGGTCAAACTTCAGATTATTTATAACCAAATTTAAAGTTCAGATTATTTAGTCTACTATGACCCAAAATTCAAATTATTTAAATATAATTTCTCTTTAAAGAATTAGCATCTCCATATTTTTCATTAACAAGCTCTGATAATTTGTTTTAAAGAATTACTATATGTTCTGCATTACTATTTGCTTTGATATCAAATGAAAAATATGGAGATGATAATTCTTTAAAACAAATAGTAATGTGGGTGAAAATATAAATTGATAAGTTTTTATAAAGGTAGAGATATTTTTGCAATTTTACACAGTCTTGGGGATCTTGTAATAAATCTAAAAGATAATTTGTCACCAGAAACAAGGTATTACAAAACACAGGGTACCTAGAAATTATTTTCAATAATATGGTCCTCTAAAAATAGATATCACAAAATATAGGGTACATTTTAGTAATTTATTGAAAATTAAAAGTCACAATTAAATGGACAGGACAAAACTATAATACAGTAATGAAAAAGTGCTATCTCAAGTTATTTGTAAGTCGAGTTGATTAATAATTAAAGAGGTAACAATCAAGTGACAATCATTTTTATTTTCCATATTCTCCGTCAAATTTTAACACTTGATGATGAAAAAAATAAGTATTTTTTGTTGGTGGATCCAATAAATGAGCCCTATTTATTTGATCTAAAAAAACAAATCAAGCAGATTAACATAAATCCAAAGTTTAACGTGAAGTTATGAAAGTGGGTAGATGGAGACATATTAGTTCAACAACAAAGAAACACCAAAAAATTACTCGGAGGTATCCCAATATTTGGTGAAACTATTTTTCGGTACCCAACTTTTCAAAACTAATTTTGAGGTACCCTTACTTTTTGGGTTGGTAATTATTTGGTGTTTTTCCGGCCATTAATTTTGTTAAGTGACCGAAATACCCTTAGTCTTCTTCTTTAAGGGTATTTCTTCAATAAGGGAAGAACAAAGACATTTTGGTCACTTAATAAAATTAATGGCCGGAAAAGCACCAAATAATTACTAACCCAAAAAGTAAGCGTACCTCAAAATTAGTTTTGAAAAGTTAGGGTACCAGAAAAACATCTCACCAAAAGATAGGGTACCTCAAAGTAATTTTTTGAAGAAACACATGATCAACATGCTTAGGTATCCAAGGGCACGGTGTTTGTTTTGTTTTGGTGAACCAACATTTACAAAAGTCTATGGAAAAGTACAAAATCATATTTTAACAATTTCTATTTTAGGTGATTAATAATAATCAAAACTGAAAGTTTAATTAGGCTTGTTAAGTAAAATGCGGAAATAAATTGCGGAAATTAAAAGATAGACGAAACCCGATAGTTGTTTACGATGTTCTTCCGAACTCAATTTCGAAGTACGTCATCGCCTAGAGTTCTCCAACTCTAGGATTTAATCTCGAATTATTATTAGGTGAATTTCTCACAATCTTAGAGTCTTCTCTACTCTCAAGATCTCACCACTTTATATCGCCTCTCAATCAAGTGTGGAGATTTGACCTCTCAACTCTTAAATCCTCTCCCTAATAATAATTATCTCAATCACTCAACTCAATTACAAATAGCTCAATACAATTCTTTGATCTCACACTCAACAATGGTATGAAACAATAATCCTCAAGTGTGATATATATGTGTGTGTGTGTGTTCTTGTCTCTTCTCCTGTATTCTTCTCTGCTCGTCTTGAATGCTCAAAGCTCCTCAAATTTATAGTGCAACAATGTCGAAGCATCAAGGAGACAAAGGAATGTATCAACTCTTGATCTTGATATCCAAATGATCTTGATATCTAGATATGATACTCATAGAATAATATCACATCATATTAGATAATATGTAACAAATAACCAAGCTCAATATTTGATTCAATGTATTTAGAAATTCATTGGTTTTACATATCTCATCTCATTTTATCCAATATTCACATAACATCAATCAAGTCACACTTTACAAAATTTGTCCAATCAAATATTCTCAAATTAATATATTGGACCATCATAAGTATCCGTGCGACCCGGAAAAATCCCGTAGTATCCCTCGCGGGGTACGGCGAGTCGAAAGGGGTGTCTTTTCTTTAAAAGATATAAATGCATTTTATTATGATGTTCAAATGAATCACAATAATAAAAATTAAAAGGGTCGCCAATTAATTTTTAATGAGAATTAATAAACTCAAATTTAAACTCCATAAACCACGAACCATGAGATTCGGATCCGGGGGTAAGGTTACGAATTCGAAAGTAAAAACCCTTGAATTCGCCCGTTCAAAGAACGGACTCTACTAAATCGGTTAATTTAAAGAAAAGAGTAGAAGAGGATAATTAATTGGATTAATCAATATTATTTAGCGCATACAAATGAAATGATTAAATGTAAAAATAAAATGAATGCAAATAGTAGAATGAAATAAAAGAACAAAAACATAAACATTTACAAGTTTGCATTAAATTAGATTAATTAGGGCGTCAATATAAGTATTTAAGTCAAATTTTACATCATGATAAGGTGAAGATAAAATAAGAAAAACAATACTAACCTCAAGTTAATGCCAAGATTAAGAATGCAAGATGATGATGATGAGAAGAAGGAGGAGGGAGGAGAAGAAAGGCAAAATCACCTAGTGTCAATACTCCTAGGATGATTTTGAGGTGTGGAAAAAGAATGGAAATGAGGGTGTATTTATAGTGGTAGAGGTGAGTTTATTTATGGTGGTGAATGAAAGAATATTGGGAGGATAAAATCAAATAAAGGTTGATTTTATTTGATTTGGAAAAGGGAGGAAGAATGAAATAAGATAAAGAAGGATTTGATTGGGTTTGATTTGGGGATTTCAACATGTGAAAAATGTGTGCAATTCAAAAATCTTGGAATTTAATCCTAAATTAAAAATAAAGATAAAAAATGATTAAAATAAATTACATAATTACAAAGCTGAATTGAGTGACAAAATTCAGCGTCTACAGTTAGCCCCCACTTTGATCGAGTTCGAGTAAGACGCTGATCAAAGTATTCTTTATGTTTTTTTGGTCTTTCCCGATGTCAATATTGATCTTCCAGTCTTTCCTGGTGTCGCCCAGTATTTCACGGTGTCTTTCAGTCTTTCCCGATGTCTTTCAGTCTTTCCGATGTCGTTCAGTCTTTCCCGATGTCATTCAATCTTTCCCGATGTCTCTCAATCTTTCCCGATGTCATTCAGTCTTTCTCGATATCGTTCAGTCTGTCCCGATGTCTTTCAGTCTTTCCCAATGTCTTTCAGTCTTTCCCGATGTCTTTTAGTCTTTCCCGATGTCGTTCAGTCTTTCCCGATATCGTTTAGTCTTTCCCGATGTCTTTCAGTCTTTCCCGATGTCGTTCAGTCTTTCCCGATGTCGTTCAGTCTTTCCCGATGTCTTTCAGTCTTTCCCGATGTCGTTCAGTCTTTCCCGATGTCGTTCAGTCTTTCCCGATGTCTTTCAGTCTTTGCCGATGTCGTTCAGTCTTTCCTGATGTCATTCAATCTTTCCCGATGTCTTTCAGTCTTTCCCGATGTCGTTCAGTCTTTCACGATGTCTTTCAGTATTTTCCGATGTCTTTCCCGATGTCGTTCAGTCTTTCCCGATGTCATTCAGTCTTTCCCGATGTCGTTCAGTCTTTCCCGATGTCCTTCGGTCTTTCCCGATGTCATTCTACTTTGCTCTTCCTCGGCCACCAGCATACCGCCAGGTATAAAGTTTAGCTGGAGTCAGCTTCCTTCTGAGTTTGGCCGAGTTTTCTTCAAATTGAGACTCCATTTCCGGCTGCTGCATACCGTCGGGTATCTTAGCAGCAGAGCTCAAATTTCTTCAGGACGATTTTCTTCTGTCCGGAACCCTTGGTATGGGTCCGAGCCATACCTGGCAATGAGTCGGGTTTGTTCGTATGCTCAGGTCTTCTCAGTTTAGTTCAGAAATGAGTTATTTCCAGACTAATTCTTGTGAACATTGTGAATTGAATTTTTAGAGTTTAACTCGGAAAATGAATTATTTTCCAAATTATTTCTCATAAAAATTTGTGATCCGAATTTTAGAGTTTAACTCGGAAAATGAGTTAATTCTCATAAAAATTTGTGATCCGAATTTTAGAGTTTAACTCGAAAAATGAATTAATTCTCGTAAAACTCGAATTATTTCTTCATCGGCAGCGTCCTTTGAGCTTCTGACAATACGTCGGAAGGCGATCAAGACTCCAAGTGAGCTTATATATTTCTTTTAAGGTTCGGGCGGGAGATAGAAGAATGCAAATGCGGTCTTATGCATGCTATGCTACATGTTTTATATGAAAATAAATATGTACAAGACTATGTTGTGTGCAATACACAACTCTATTACGCACTTTATATTAGAAGGCTCTTTATGCAATCCTAATTTTAAAGCATGATATGACTCTTTTTGTTTTATTTGACTAAAGAAGAAAGAAGGAAAAAATAAATAAATAAAAACTAAAAAACTAACATGACCCAAAATTAAAAAAACGAAATGATATGACTCGAAATGCAAACTAATGCAACTTAAAATGAAAGATGCACATGATCTAAAAACAAAAAACTAAAAAAATGCACATTGATTTGCTGCATGTATGCGATATGAACAACCCCCACTTTCCCAAGGAAAAAAAGAATAAGGAAAAGTAAATCAAAAACTCTAAATGTCAAAACTGATTTCGAAGTGAGTTTCAGGACAAGACAAAAAATGACGAGTTCGATCTCTTCTTGAATTGCCTCCCAAGTTGCCATGATGCGAATATTGAGTGATGAGCGAGTCCTCAGTTGGAATGCTGCAGAAGACGATATTAATGGATGACTTGGCCTACTTAAGCTGCATGATGGGTTAGTCAGGATGCTCGACCTTGATGTCATGGTTAAGAACCCCAAGCACTAAGAAGCATCAAGCGACAAGTCGTCTTGATTTCTCTTGCCTTTTCTCTATTCTTCTTGATTCTTTTAGGTAGGAACATGTAAGCACCAAGCCCCCAGTATCAATGAACAAACGTCTTTAGGTGAGTCAGAATGATTGACCTAGGTGGGTGTCACCTTCAAGTAACGCCCTATTTTGATGCAGCTGGCATCTTGTTCTGCTAAATGAGTTATCCCTCACTCAGGTGTTCTGAAAGTAGGGATTAACTGATGAATCTCATACATGCACTAATGACCGAATCAGAAGAGCTCACAAGGTGATGGGGTGAAAAATGGGAATGATGGAAAAGATAGTGAAAACTCATGCCCAAGTAGAGGGCGAGATAAGGTTGTGAATGGTTCGGTGAGGTAGCGATTAGATGTATTGAACAAAGTGGTGAATGGATGGGTAGTTCGATGGACAAAGGTTCGAACTGATGGAGGTGGATGAAACATCATGTCTCGTGGGTTTATCCCATAAGGGAAGAGATGGTCGAATGGCTATGGTTTGATGAATTTAGGTATGAAGGGTGATCCAAGTCTGATGGGAAAAGGTGGGTGTGCCTTGGTGAAAGAAATATGACAGCTTGTCAGTGTCATTAGAGACCAAGGTTTCCTCTCCTTTTCCCTAGCTCGCCTGGTGAGGTTTTCGAGCTAGCCACTCTTTATTTTATCTCTCAAAGACCAAATGACTTGATGATGGATTTTCTCTAAAGTGAATTGCAGAGGTCGGGCCTTGAAGAGGTTCTCCTACGTATCCAGTGTGGAATCAGGCCAGTCGTAGTTCAACAGGTGCAACTTTAAAAGATTAATGCCTCGAGAAGGACTTTGAGATGGGTCGAAAGTTTAATGGGAAGGATAGGTGTGAAGGCTGGATTTTGGGATGTGTGCGAGTGACCAATGTAAATCGATAATTGCATCTTATTCCTCTTATTCTTGCTTTCTTCTTCCTCTTTTTTTGTATATTTTTTTCTTTTTTTTTTTGAACTCGACAACCTCAATCTATATTTCTCTTATCCATGATATTTTTCACCTGCAACACATGGCTTAAATGGATTTAGGGAAGAGGTGGTCATAAAATGAATGATCGGGTTCGTGGTCGTGGTTAAGAAGATGGTGAGAAGGTAATAATGTAGGTAAAACGGTTAGATGAAAATGACGGTAATGATGATGTAGGTGGTGATGGTGTCGGTGGTAAAGGGTTGAATCCTTCTATCCTAAGCATGTCTTTTTCAACTGCATGATGGGGAAATTCACTTTTAGAGTCTATTGGTCACTTTGAATTCGCTCCTTTTGCCTAACCTGTTGGGGAACGAGCTTCTCTCCTCTTGATGTTCACTCATTTACCTCTCCTTTTGCCCAACATGTTAGATGAGTGTTCAAGTTGGCCTCGCTCTTTTTTATTTGTCTCTCCTTTTTCCTAACTTCACTTTGGCGGTGAAGTTAGCCTCTCTTCTCTCTATTAACCTTGGACTCGGGGTATAGCACAAAAGCATAGAGAAAATGTGATGGAGATGTGAGATGGAGGAAACGAGCAGATGCATGTGTCAGACTTGGATGGTCATATGGGTGAATGAGCTCTTCAATTCAAATCAGGAATGCAAACACAAAATTCTTTCCTTAGCATTTTAGAAGCAAATGAAAGGTAGGGGAAGACAAAAGTCATAATCATGAAAGATTTCATCTTTATTTAATGCAGCTAAGATTAATAAATAAAAAAATCTGCTTGGGATATATCCCAACTGACTCTGAAAATGAAGACGATTGCCATGAAAATAAAAGACGCAACATAAGGGGATCGCCTAATTGATCTTTGCATATCGGGGTTTTGGAAAGACCCCGTTTGACTCTGTAGTAAGCCACGCTCAAATTAGGTTTCTATGCTGCGATTGGCAGTGACAGCTTCCCGGATTAGAGCATTTCTTCTATATTGGCCTCCACCATTAAACCCAGCTTCTTTAGAGCTGAAAAGTCTGGGATTAACTGGCATTCCATCAAGCTAGCATATCTTGGCCTAAGTCCTAGTATAAACACCTGGATTTGATAGTCAATGGTTGCCTTGTCAGTCTCTAAGGCCTTTTGAATGTTCCAACGATTAAAGTAACTCATGAATGACTCTCCTTCACTTTGTTTGATTGCCGCCATGTCACTCATGGTTACATCAGCATCTTGATTAGCTGCGTATTGTTGAATGAAGGCCTTGTAAGTGGCCTCCCAATTCTCCTGGGTATCTACCGGAAGGGTGTAGTACCACTTCAAGACCTCGTCACTCAAAGTCCAGGGGAAGACATGAGCATACAGACTAGGGTCTACTTCTTTTAAGGCTATCATGCGCAGCGAAGCTACGCACATGATGAGTGGGGTTCTCCATGGCATTAAATTTCTTCTCAAGCAAGGAGAATTTGTCAGGAAGCTTGGCCTGAGGAGTAGTTGCTAAGCCAATGTCCAAGAAATGTTCTATAAATTGAGGGATTTGCCTCAGCATGTTCTGTAGGTTATCGACCCTATTGTCCTGAAATGACGCAAGTTGCTCATCCCGGGGTACAATCTTTTCAGTGTGCACACTCCTATCATCATCCTCCGGGTCTTGCCCTATGTCTAATCTGTCATTGATTGTTTGAATAGCCTGGATGACCCCTTCGATCCTACGATCCTGTTGGTTGGATCGTGTTTCTATTAAAGTACGGATGTCCCGCACTACATCAGAAAGGTCCACAACAGTGATGTGTTGGCCCCTAGCTTCTTCTTCAGCCATGAAGTTGGAAGGAACAGACACAATATTGCTTGTTGTCAATGAAGTTTGAGAAGGAGTGTCGGAATCGGTATCAAGGACGACAGGCAAGCCTGCGCTTGGTTGTGTGAATGGGATTGGTGAGAAGCTAGATAACCTTTAAGATCCGACTCTAGCCCAGGACTTGACTCTTTGCTGTTTGGGTCCTATTTTGCCTGTATGGAAACCATAAACCTCAAAATTAACCCTGACATTGACCTACCCAAAGACCTAGTGATTTATATGGGACAACCTAATTCAAATAATGCCTACATGATGAATGATTTTTTTTTTTTTTGGATGGACTCACCCACTTTTGGGCTTGCATGTTGACCTCTACCGTAGGATGAGACTATGTACGGGGAAGATCCATCGGGCCATCATAAGATCGAGTCAGCATTAAAGTTTTCATGAACTCAAATTCGAATAATGGCCGGATACACGCTTTACAGGCTCAAATGCTACCAAGGATTGGACAAAATCAAGCTAAGATCTCGGGCTTTAATCAAACCTCTTTGATTTGAGCCCAAAAGAGACTTCTAGGTCTTCTTTAACTTTTGTTTGACTATTGCCCAAACTAAAGCAGTATTTGGGGGGGAAAACCATGCGCCCGACTCTTTAAAAAAGAAAAACATATAGTACATAATTTACACATATCACAATAAGAATGCACATAGCATACCAAATGGGTAATGCATCTAATCAAGGTTCTATATTCAAAGATTTAAGGTCGGATACCTAAAACGAGCATACTCATGTCTCTCACTCGCCACAAATTCTATGGAGTTCATAGTAATGCGACTCGTGTGTTTCTCGCAAAATTAAAGGGAAAATGTAAATTCATAATCCCGAGAATTTTGGAGTGCTTCATGAGTGGGAAAACAATTTGCGTCCTTCTTGAAATGTGGGATTCATTCCTTGAAGTCAGAAATATACTTTACCCAAAGGGAAATTGGGTTAAAACCTAGACGGTACCTTTGGGTTCATCTCGATTTATAAAAATCGAGATGGAGGTCCGTATGCTTGATGCATAACTAAATAATAAAAATTACAAAAATTAATTTCTCCTTTTCTACTCAAAAAAAATTTTAAAAAACTGGTTTTTCAAGTTTTACCCTCTTAAAATAAGTCCCCAGTGGAGTCGCCATTTGTGGGACCCGGGAAAATCCCGTTGTATCCCTCGCGGGGTACGGCGAGTCGAAAAGGGTGTCTTTTCTTTAAAAGATATAAATGCATTTTATCATGATGTTCAAATGAATCACAATAATAAAAATTAAAAGAGTCGCCAATTAATTTTTAATGAGAATTAATAAACTTAAATTTAAACTCCATAAACCACGAACCATGAGATTTGGATCCGGGGGTAAGGTTACGAATTCGAAAGTAAAAACCATCGAATTCGCCCGTTCAAAGAACGTACTCTACTAAAGCGGTTAATTTAAAGAAAAGAGTAGAAGAGGAGAATTAATTGGATTAATCAATATTATTTAGCGCATACAAATGAAATGATTAAATGTAAAAATAAAATGAATGCAAATAGTAGAATGAAATAAAAGAACAAAAGCATAAACATTTACAAGTTTGCATTAAATTAGATTAATTAGGGCGTCAATATAATTATTTAAGTCAAATTTTACATCATGATAAGTGAAGATAAAATAAGAAAAATAATACTAACCTCAAGTTAATGCCAAGATTAAGAATGCAAGATGATGATGATGAGAAGAAGGAGGAGGGAGGAGAAGAAAGGCAAAATCACCTAGTGTCAATACTCCTAGGATGATTTTGAGGTGTGGACAAAGAATGGAAATAAGGGTGTATTTATAGTGGTGGATGTGAGTTTATTTATGGTGGTGAATGAAAGAATATTGGGAGGATAAAATCAAATAAAGGTTGATTTTATTTGATTTGGAAAAGGGAGGAAGAATGAAATAAGATAAAGAGGGATTTGATTGGGTTTGATTTGGGGATTTCAACATGTGAAAAATGTGTGCAATTCAAAAATCTTGGCATTTAATCCTAAATTAAAAATAAAGATAAAAAATGCTTAAAATAAATTACATAATTACAAAGCTGAATTAAGTGACAAAATTCAGCGTCTACAGTATCATATATGAGTAACATAATAATTAAATCAATTCAATTCTAACTTCATATATAAAACTTATTTTATGGTTGTTATCATCAAAATAATTACATGTGTCCTAAAGCCAACAAAAACTTTAAAAATACATGCTAGCAGCCCCAAGTTTCAAAACTTGTAATTGTTTGGCGTCAAATCTAACTCTATATTTCATTTTATGATTTTTTAAGTTTCTGATTTTTCTTTTTCTTTTCAAAATTGTTTGGATTTACAATAAAAAAAATATTTTTAGACGTCAATACACTGTACTTTAGACTGTTAGAGATTAATTCACCAAACTTTTCTCTTGGATAGTAATATGTTATACTATGGGAGTGTTGAACAATAATGCACCTTAAACAATTCATGCGGTAGCATATTCGGTGATGGTTCTACATGACCAAAAAAAAAATTAAAATCTTGATTAAACTGAGATTATGTTAGTACGTTGTTAGTTTTCTTTAAAAAATAATTTAAAGATTATATTATATTATTTTTCAAATTAACATCACATTATTCAAAGATTTTCCCTAATCCAACGTTGTTAGTTTTCTTTAGAAAATAATTTATCTTTTTTTATATATTTTGGACTTGGTGACAATGCATTAATTTAATTAAATATTTTAATTTTTTGCTGCTCAGTTAGCCACGCAAGCTGTCATTGTGTGACCCATCATCGAAATCGTTTCAGGTGATTATTTTCGAACACCTCCAAAATGTACTATATTATTATCCAAGAAAAAAAATTGATGTATTATTATCCAGTGGGTTTTATTTGTAACCAGTGGGCTAAACATAAAAGTTTTAGAGGACATTCTGAGCTTTCCAGAATGATATGGTATGCATTCATAGGATGAATAATGTGATGTTAAACTGTAACACCCCTAGGTTACTAATCAATAGATTAAGCTAATGATTCACCTAACCCAATGATTAGCAACAGATAAACACTTGAATTACTGCCGTCCACGGAGGTGGACAAGGCTAAGACTAAACCCAACAAAAGCAATCAACCATAAACTAACTCCAATCATGCATCATTAGCATAACTTAACTTAAACCACCCCAAACAACATAAAACAACCTAAAAGAAATTATACAAGTCATTAAATCACAATTTCTTTTAAATCCTTTATGGAGAGCCTCTAACCACCTTCATATTCCTTAGGGTGCTCTAGGGTTTCGTCCTCCCAGAGCTTTTCCATTCTCCTTTGCCGAGATTCCTAAAACGAAAACAAAAACTTCGAAATGTGAGTTAAACTCAGTACGTATACCCCTAACATGTAAGAATTTTTTTTTCGTAATTCGTTATAGTTATTTAGCGTGGTTCCAAAATCATTCAAAACAACGAAATAACAGTTTAACAATAACAGTAGCATATCTTACATAGCTTGACCATAACTTAACCTGAACATAAAGAAATATAATTGAACATGTACTTAAATCACAACTTAAATGAAAATATTTATGAGTTCTTCCTTTTAAAGGTAACTGGATAACCACAAACTTGTTTGAAATCAACAAAGATCATGCATGAACTGACGTAGACACACACATGAAACCTTCCCATAAAATGATTTTAGCTTCCATAAAACAAAACTTGTGTGACCCTCGTCGAAATCGTTTCAGGTGATTATTTTCGAACTCCTCCAAAATGTACTATATTATTATCCAAGAAAAAAAATTGATGTATTATTGTCCAACATCTCACAGTACAATATGACCCTGTTTGATAAACAACCTATTCCACGGCCATTTGTAAAAGTTGACTTATTGGGGTGTCAAATAGACTATTTAGGTGTTTAGTAAACAATCTATTTCGTTGACAGTTTGGTCTCAATCAACCAATTTTCAATAGGTTGGTTAGACCATTCTATTGAAAATGACTTATTGTGGGAAAGACCATTTAGTCCAAGAGTTATCTGATCTAAAGTTACATATATCACATCCTAAAAGTATTATTTATAAAAGAGTATAAATGAAGTTTCAACAAATACATTTTCAAAAACAACAAATTTTACCGAACACAACTTTTCCAATACAGTCAAGTCAAACAATTAATAATAAATAACTTACAACTAACAACTGTTTGTCAAATAGGGTCTATATTAGCGACAAAAGAGGCAAAGAACTAAGAACGTAGAGTGAGGATTGATTTTGGGCCTTATGTCCCCCCCAACTATTACACACTTTGACAATGAAAGGGGAAGGTAGGGTTTTCATTAAAGAAAAGAAAAGAGGTAGGGGGGCCATATGGCATTAAATTGCTAACCCGATCATCATATTCAATTTATTATGCAATTCATTGTGTAACTATACATGCAGGTTGAACCACCAAACTTAATTGACTATGGCCAACGCATAAATACTACTACTAGACAATAATTATCAATATGGTTGTCGTTTTTCCAAGATTGAAGGAAGCTTTGCAAAGTATTATTTATGAGGATACTAATTTTAAGAGACCTAAGAAAAGTTTTAAAAGTTATTTTAAATTCGTTCTTAAACGCTTCATGTATATAGCTAATGAAATGACAAATGGTAAAATACAAAACAAAAAAGGTGCGGTGAAGTAAGTTGAAAAAAATATAGAGGGAGAAAAGAGCATGAAAACAACACCAAGCCACTTATTAGCCAAATGAATGTAATAGATGAATTGTTATAAAATTTTTGCCCGAATAATAATAACAAATTTAAAGGATTATTAGGTTCTGAAATCCTCACGTCAACCTTGTGCGTTGTTTATCATAATATCCTTAACTTAACATTTGACTCATAACAATCCAATCTTTGGGGGTGATATTTGTTAGCAGATCCAAGACTGAATTAACATCAATTAAAATCAGGTATTAGTGATGTGTGGGCTGTGTTTTTGGTTTAAACACCCATCATATATACACATGACCCTAAAACCATCACTACATCACAAAAAAAAAAAAAACCAAAGTTTGATTGACATTAATCCAGTTTTGGGTTACTGATAAATATCACCCTCAAAAGTTGTATTGTTATAAGTTAAATGTGAAGTTTGAGATATTATGATAAATAAAACTAAAGTTGAAATTTCAGAACATAATAACCCAAAACTAAATAATTATAGTTTGAGAATGAATTAAAGTGTTAGAAATTACTAGATAGGAGGCAAATATGAAAGAAGATCACATGTTTTGGGAGATGAGAGTAATTATAAGTTCCCAACTTTTTAGTGATGGATAGACATTTCTCTATCTCTAAATTGCTTGTCTGTTTGGTTGGGTGCAACATTCAAATGGAGTAGCTCCATCTAACACAATATTAATGAAATATAGTTCAATTGACTCCCCTTTAATTTTGCATTTATTGCTTGCTAGGATATCCTCTATCACTTCTCATCTTTTGTATTGGATGCCCCCAATGAATCCTTCAATTTTATCTTATCTCCTAACTGTTTATGACGTGTGGACCACATTTTAAATTTGATTCAAATTGAGGGAATTCAATGTTTAATTCAATCAGTCAGTTTAAATATGAATGTTAAAATGCATTTTTTCGATTATTGAAAGTTATTAAAAAAACTAAAAGTTAGCAGTAAAAGTATTGTAAGGATTGTCTAAACAAAGCAGCTAAAAAAAGCACTAGAGTCGCAAGCAAATCAAAACACGCATGATCTATGGAGATAAAAACAAGAACCCAACACAAGAAAGAAAAAAAACAGATAAAGTGCTAATTTGGGCCATGTTCTTTTGTGCGGTTGATAAGATGCGGAGATGGTGCAATGTGGTGAAATTGTGGAAAGTACGATAAAGTGTGAAATGGTATGGTAAAATTTGTGGAAAGTGTGGTTAATGTGGTAGGTGAGGAGAGAGAATGTGAAAAGTAGAAGAGAAAAGTGAAGGAATATATTGATAATGATTGTGTTATATTGTGGCAAAGTGTCGAAGATACTCTTGTGCCTAATTCTCTAGAGGATCCAGATTGTGATGGGTTTGTGGCTGCTTTTAGCAAGACCATTACTGATCCCATTGGTGGTGTGGGTAGCAGTAAGCATGCAAGCAGGTTAATTTACAAGGATGTTCTTTTAAGTGGATTCAAAATCAATCAGGTAGAGAAAAGGGCTCAAGGCACCAACTCTGATAGTGAGCACACTCTTAGTAACCCAGTTGGGTCCTTCGATGAAATGGATGAGCGCGACTTACTTGTATATCTTGAGGATTCCATTCTTGAGGCCAGGAAGGGTAAAGCTAGGAGTAAGAGAAAACAGAATTTGTTGATGAAATCCAAGTGGCAACTTGTCAGGGAAGCAACTTGTAGAGCCGTTCTTCGACAAAAAAATGGACAGAAGGCTAGGAAGAATAGGCGCGCAATCAAATTGGAAGATGACATTCTTGATGATATTGATGTTGAGGTTGCGTGCAGAAAAAGGATTATTGGCAATGATATTGGCGTGAGATTCCTCGACGACTCACCCAAGTGAAGTTGATCTTTTGTGATCATCGTCGAATGAGAAAATTTTTTGGGTTGTAGTAAATCTTCGTTGTATTGCTTATGTTTAGCAATTTTTTCGTAGGCATGTGTTTTTGAGTTGGCTGATTATACTAATTAGTGAAGAGTGAAAATAATTATAGAATCAGTAAGTGACATAATTAGTACTCCCTCTATTTATAGTACTTATTGTCTTGATTAATGCTTTCCAATTTACAATACATTTACTTTGATCATATATTTTTAATATAACAATTTAAATGAAATGAAAACATTATAGTTTTATAAAAATAATTTTTATTTTGAATTAAATTATAGCAATTTTAAAATATATTTGCGTGGGTTTGCGTAGGTATGAATTTAGAAGTAATAAAATTTTCAATGTTAGAAATGACGAACAAATTAATTACCAACTTTTGAAGCAATAATAAAGCATCCAATGATACAAATAACAAATGTGAAAAACCTCAACGCTGCTCTGAGGACCTCAGCATATCTAGCAGTGAGGACCTCCAGTCTCAGCAGTAATCTCAATATAAAGATTTTGTTTGAAAGATCACAATCGAAAATAAATCAGGAAAGTTATCCATATCCTATCTCTATCTTATTCCTTCCGATTATGCTTCATATCATAACAGATTGTATCTTTTTTCCGAAACCAAAAGGAAAGGAAAGGAATCCGTTGGAATTGCCAAATATGAAGAGATTGAAGATTGACTCAAGAAAGGAAACAATCATCCATCTAAGGAAATGGAGCGTTGCTGTAGAAGCTCTCAAGCTTAAATACAATCAGAACCTACTATGGTAAAGCAACTATTTCCAAGCAAGCAAATCGTGTGTAGGAATTCTCTCTAAGTTTTCTGAGTTGCAAGAGCCTTTGAGTGAAAGGTTTCTGAGTGTAACCACTAGTGTTTTAGTGGTAAGTAGTGTAACCAGTTTAGTTGATAACTAATGAGGGCCTCATGGTCGTGTAACTAAAGTGAGGGAGTGATCTCATTTTAATGAGTTGAATCATATCTTTCTGCCTCTATTGTGAGGCCTCTACTGTAGAAGTTATCTCTGAATCTTCTGCCCTTGTGAGCTCTGTCAAGGACCTCATAATCCTTAACAGTGCCGAGTTGTAACCTCCTCTACTTTATAGCACTAATTTCATCAATAAAGAAGTATTATTCAGTTTATAAAAGTGTAATTAACCTTCTTGTATTGATTAAGTTGCAGAAATTTTATACAACTCTATTCACCTCCCTCTAGGATTATTTCAAAATGCAAGGCTAGTAAGAGGCAAACTAAATGAGCATGACCCGACATAAGTCATGTTATCTATCAATAACACATTTGGAATCAAAAATTATACTCCTTCAAAGAAACAATATGGAGTAAAAGATATATAATGTTTGAAAAATTCACAACAAATAAATTCACACGCTTTTGATATAAGAGCAACACGTAAAATTCGGCATCAATACGGTGTAAAAGAGGGACAATACATACCCACATATATATTTTCTCGACATATATGTGTGTGTGCACGTGCGCGCGTGCTTGTGTGCACCCACGTGAGGTTTTTTCTATTAATTTTACTGAGGAAAAAAAATTTCTAACACTTGGGTATGTAAATTCAAAGGTAAATAAGACTGCATAATTCACTAGTAGAAAACAGATCTTTAGCGTGAGGAATTAACTTGTAGATGTATAGCAAACTCACGCCAAAAAGAAAAAGGTGTGAGCAAAAACCTTACGCCAAAAGCTAGTACGCATGCGTGAAATATTGGCGTGAGTTTAAATCTCACGTCATTAAATTACAATATATATATATATATATATACTACCTCCGTCCCAAATTGTTTGTCCTTTTACCTAACTTCTTTGTTCCAAAATATTTGTCCAATTTACAATTCCAACAACTGTAATTCCTTTTCTACCCCTAATTAATAAATTTATTTATCACTTTTTACAATTCCAACAACTATTATATTCAATTAAAGTAGGGGTTACCTCAATTCCCAATATATATTGGACTTCTCAAGTTAGGTAAATGGACAAACAATTTGGGACGGAGAGAACGTATCCATTGAGAACTAGGGGTTATATCGAGAACTAAAGAACTCTTAATCCTAACCCTTAGATTAAAAATGAACGTATGAGATTAATCTATACTTATATAATTTTCCTTCCATTTAAAACCCCTAAAATTAAAACACTCTCCTAACTCTTTCCATCTCTTTATCTCTCGTAATCTATGCATCCTTCCTCGATTTCTTGGCAAAATCTTCAATTGGTAAATCACCAAGAATTAATTAAGGTCAACCTAAATTGAGAAGTCACCTAGAATTAATTAGGGTTTTACTTGTGTAATTTCTTGGCAAAATCTTCAATTGGTAAATCATCCTTCCTCGATTTCTTGACATAGTATAATTACCCATACTTAATTAAGGTTTAACTTGTGTACTTTGAAAGACATTGTAAATCACCTAGAATTAATTAAGGTTTAACTCGTATTTATCATGCCCCTTAATGTCGTCAAATTGTCAATCAACTTATATGGTCTGTGAATGTCTTTGATGAAAACTAACCATTGTCATCCATTCATGGCGTCTGATGAGTGTTTTATTCATATATTTTTCCGCAGTAATTTCATTGCTATAATACTCAGAAAGTTTTCTATGAACAATGAATTTGTAATTATTGCTAGTGGAATTTTCTAATTGAATCAATTGTTATGGTCGATCATGGATATTGGGATGACTATAAACATTGACTTTGTATCAACGTGATTATAATAAAATATAATTGATTGAATTTGTTTATGTTACCTTGTTGTAATCAGCAACACAGTAATTGAATTGGATTATTATTTGGATTATTTAGGATTTATATCACTGTACTTATGAATATAACTCGTGTACAGATTGAAGGATTTGGATTATTATTTCGATTTAATTTCTAAGGAAGAGAGAGAAGGGGGAAGGAGAGTGAATTTTAATTTCAGGAGTTTTAAATGAAAGGAAAATTACATAAATATAGATTAATCTGATACGTTTGTTTTTAATCTAAGGGTTAGGATTAAGAGTTCTTTAGTTCTCAATATAACCCCTAGTTCTCAATGGATAGGTTCTCTCTCTCTCTCTCTCTCTCTCTCTCTCTCTATATATATATATATATATATATATATATATATATATATACACACACACACGTGGAGCATGTGCTCCATATATTTGTGAATGAACAATCGTAATAATCAGAGTAAACAACCTAATATATATGGGTGAACAATTGTAGAATTTGAAGCACATACTTCGGGAGCACCTAATAAATTGCAATGAATCATTATATAAACTAAAATATTAACGCTACCAAACTCATGCCAAAATTAATTTGAATCCGTCAAACAGTAGCACAAATCGAGGACAACCAGTTGGCGTAAGTTTACTCTTTAAACTCATGCTACTTGGAAATTGGCATGAGTTTAGGGTAAACTTACGCCATGCAAATAAAAAAATAGGGCCTTGTTTTTTGAATCGGTAACACTTTCCAATCTAATCCAATCTAAACCAAACCTTACACAATTCCCAAAAAAATCATCTCTAAAACACAATTTCCCAAAAAAAAACATCATAACTTAACCAGTCCAATCTAATTCAATTCGTCCAAACATCATTTTATCAAATCCAAATAACAGGGCCAGTGTTTTGTGGAGGAGAGAACTTATTTTGTTTATCGTGAGTTTGTTCTTAACTTACGCCATTTTAACCATTTTCAAATATTCCTTTTCTGTTTGGAGCTAATTTACATATACTCACGCCATTATACACATGTTAAACAATATATTGACGTGAGATTTTAAATTCACACCATTATACACTCACTAAACTGTATAATTTCTAGTAATGATTACTTACCAAAAGTTACTATGTAGGTCATTTATTCAAAATTTACCAAATTTACTCAACTTTACATTTTATCACAGGTGAATAAGGCAATTTTTTTTTTCCTTTGAAAACTACTATTTTATTCTAAAGAATCGTTTTTTTTTCAATGTTTACTAAGATTTATATTTTTATCAAAAATTATCAAAACTTATCTTATTTGCATTTTGGACCCTAAAGTATAGGGGTATTTATTTTCTGAACCCTTGGTTTTCATTATTTATTTTTGGAATCCTAAAGTTTATGGGTTGAATAAAAAAGGACATTAAAGTTTGTAGGTTAAAAAAAAGACTTGTGTACTGTTTTCCTTTTTCTTCCCATTTCTGAATTTTTCTCCCAATTAGCGCCAAACTTTAGGATTAAGGTTAGAACTAATATTAAAACTGTAATACACCTCTCTTATTCATGCCGATACTACTTAGACGCTGGGTACTTCAGGGTCTAATTAGTTACGACATGAATAAAAGAGGTATATTATAACTTCAATATCATTTTTAACCTTATTCCTGAAGTTTGGCGCTAATCGGAAGATAAATTTAAACATGGGAAGAAAAAGAAAAACAGTACACGAACATTTTTTTTAAATCACAAAATTTAAGGTCATTTTTTATTCAACTGATAAACTTTAGGGTCCCAAATATAAACAATGAAACCAATGGTTCAGAAAATAAATATCTCTATACTTCGGTATCAAAATGTAAAAAACCTTACATTTACATACAATCTTACCACCCTATCAATAAAAAAGAATATCAATTTGAAGCTTTCATATTCAGAGAAATGAACTGTTGGTGCCATTTTGGAACGGATTAAGGCTTTGTCCTTTTATATTGTTGGCTGGTTGTGGTGTTATAACACACCGCACCTTGCCACGACTCACCACAACATAATAATCCACTACAATTTATTACAACTCACTACAATTAACATTTTTACATTTATCAACACAATTTACAATTATTAAAAACAAAACTCACCATAACTTACCAAAATCCACAACAATCTACCATAATTTCATCACCACACCTATCGCAATTCCATTACATCGCACCGTGTCATACCGCAGCCAACCGTATAAACGAATTATGCGTGATTCAGACTCTAATAAAGTTTTTGAAAGTTTAAAAAAGAGAAAACAAATTACCAGAAATTACGAAGCATTGAATACTGCCTCCAAATGACAAATGCATGGCTATGTCCATGACACCCTACAAGACTAGTTATCATATCATATGTCCCCAAGAAATTGAAATAAATATTCCAAAAAGCGTAAGGAAAAATCAAAAAATTACTCGAAGCTATCCTAATTTTTGGTGAAATGTTTTTTAGGTACCCCAATTTTTCAAAACTAATTTTAGGGTACCCTTACTTTTTGGGTTAGAAATTATTAGGTGCTTTTTCGGTCATCAATTTGGTTAAATGTCCGAAATACCCTTGTTCTTCCATTTCTTAAGAAATATCCTTAAATAAGAGGAATAAGGGTATTTCGGTCACTTAATCAAATTGATGACAAAAAAAGCACCTAATAATTTCTAACCCAAAAAATAAGGGTACCTCAAAATTAGTTTTAAAATGTTGGGGTACCGAAAAATAGTTTCCTCAAATATTATGGTACCTCCGAGTAATTTTTTGAAGAAAAACTGACGCCAATGTTGTATTGCGTGAGTTTATGCATGAGCCATGATGCAACCAAAAGCAGCAACCAAATTATTGAAAAGCAGCAAATTTGCTTTGAAAAATGGAAGGGTAAGAACCTAAGAAATTAGCGTCTGTTTACTCTGACGCTAATTTTTGGAAATAAAAACAAAATTGTCGGCCATCATTTAGGTTAAATCCATTCCGCTGTCTACCACCATTGTTGAGGGGAGTAGAGGCGACGACGCGAAGAGAAGGCAACTCAGGTAATTTTTCTTTGTTTTTTAAACTTTAGATTTGTTATTTTTTTTGTCAATATTATGAAATAAGTAATTATTTAAGCAGGTTGAATGTATAAATTGCCGAAAAAGATTGGATATTTTTTTGTCAATATTATAGTTTCAGATCTGTTCTATTTTTATTAATTTTTCTGGTTACTGTTTTTTTCAGATCTATTTCATTTTTGGCTATATCATGTAATTAGTAATAATTTTAGCTTGTTCATTCTTAATTTGGTTAAACTTGAATAGTTTGAGTTGATGTGAGATTTGTCTAAACTCTAAAAAAAAGTTGTATGAAATATGTGTACTTGTATGTTTAGGCCCTGTTATTTTATACGGTGTTTTGCGGTATGATGTGGTGTAATGTGGTGAAATTGTGACGGTATGGTGGAATTGTGATGGGTTATTAGTAAGTTGTGGTGAGTTTTTTGTATATATATATATATATATATATATATATATATATATATATATATATATATATATATTCTATTGGTAATTGTGAAAAAGTAATTGGAAAAAATGAGTTGAAATATTATATTGTTAGTTGTGAAAAAGTAATTGGAAAAAGTGAGTATAAATATTGTATTGTTTTTTAAATGATTAAAAAAAGATATATAATAAATTTGAAAAAATAATTTGTGGTGGGTTGTGGTGAATTGTGGTGGAAGGCAAAGTCACGATGGGTATGTACCATGATTCTTTGCTGATTCGTATTTTTGGGTTTTTAGAAGTAAGGGTTGTCGAATCCACAGGGATGGGTGTTAGGTTTGACAAGAAAATCAGTTTGTGTTTGGGTTTTCTCAGTGTGGAAAGCAGTAAATTATGTCAATAAGCTATTAAACTAACCTAGGCATGGATTCAAAGAAAGCAATAAAAACATGAAATCAAAGAAAGCAATTAAAAGCAATGAAAGAGAAACTAGAATTAACAATGAAATTGGGGCAAGAAATTATACCTTCGATGACCAAAAATCTTCACTAATTCTTCAATCTTCACTTGGATTTTCCCCCCGAACAAACAAGAAAATGTGAATTGGTTTACCAAGGATTCCCAAATCCTCACTAGGAAGTAGAATTTGTGACCTTTGATCCTTCTCCTCATTAAAAGTGGATTGAGTTTGATTAGGACTAGAAAGCTTGAAATCAAAGCATTAATGGCAACCAGAGAGAGAGAAAGCTTGTCAAACACTTCAATGGAAATTGCTTGAAAAGAAATTCAATACAAATTGCAAGAAAGCTTGAAGAAAACTTGAAGAACAATTAAAAGATTAAAACAAGATTAAAGAAAGTAATTAAATTTAATTCTACTCTAATCCTACTCCTAAAACTAGCTAATTGAATTACATAAAGATAGATTACAAAGCTGAAAATATGTGGGTATTTATAGAAGGAAAGAAAAATCCCCTAAACCCTAAAATAAGCACAGCCGTCGCGCGTAGTTTCTCTGTAGAGCTGCCAGGTCGCGGACGCAACGCTCCACTGCCCGTTTCCATCTGCCCCTCATTCAATGTCTGTCGCAGGCACGAGCCAATCTGTCGTGGGCGTTATGCTCGCCTGTCGCGGATGCGACACCGTCGTAGCAGGCGCGACCGATCTCTGTCCGCAACTTCTCTTCTTCTTGCCGTAGTCGGTCGCGGGCACGACCACTGGCGTTACGCGCGCGACCTCCGCCTGGTGTGATGCTTTGGCTCGCTGTGTTGGTGCGGCAGGAAGCTGTCACGGGTGCGACCCGTTGTGAGTCGGGTGCGACACCCGACTGCCTCTTTTCCTCTGTTTGACAAGGGTTTCCTGGGATGGTTTCGCCTCGGTTCTCGGCTCGGGTCGGCTCGTGAAATCACTCGGGATTCCCTAAAAAGCCTCAATTAAGCCCAATTTCCTTCTAATTCTTTATTTTCCTACAAAACACAAAATTATCATAACTAATATATAAAACCGGGCTAAAACAAGCAAAACTCCCTATAAAAGATATAAAATTCGGCTCGGAACAAGACCGAACAACACTCTCACACAAGGGTTTGCTCGCCCCTAGCAAACTAAAAACAAAGATAAAAACAGAGAAAAAGAAACTAAAAACCCTAACTCACTTTTGCAGGAATCGCGGATGCATTTAGCACATGCATCAAGCCCTTTAAACTCCTTGACAGTCCAAGTGGATGAGGAAGGTCTCGTGAGGGTTCCTTCTTAGTGCTTGGGGTTCCTAACCATGACATCAAGGTCGAGCATCCTGACTATCTCATCATGCAGCTTAAGCAGGCCGAGTCTTCCATTAATATCGTCTTCTGCAACATTCCAACTATGGGCTCGCTCATCACTCAATATCCGCATCATGGCAATTTACGAGGCAGTTCGACAAGAGAACTCATCATTTTCACTATTTTTGCCTTGTCCTGAAACTCAATTCGAAATCACTCTTGACATTTAGAGTTTTTGATTTACTTTTCCTTATTCTTTTTTTTTCCTCGGGAAAGTGGGGGATGTTCATATCGCATACATGCAGCAAATCAATGTGCATTTTTTTTAGTTTTATGTTTTTAGATCATGTCCATCTTTCATTTTAAGTTGCATTAGTTTGCATTTCAAGTCACATCAATTCATTTTTTATTTTCATTTTGAGTCATGTTAGTTTTCTTTAGTTTTTATTTAATTATTTTCCCTTCTTTCTTCTTGAATCAAATAAAAAAAAAGTCATATCATGCTTTAAGATTAGGGTTGCATAAAGAGTCTTCTAGTATAAAATGTGTAATAGAGTTTTGTATTGCACACAACAGAGTCTTGTATATATTTGATTCCACGTAATTCATGTAGCACAACATGCATAAGACCACATTTGTATTCCTTTGTCTCCCGCCCGAGCCTCAAAAGAAATGCAGTTATGGCTGCTAGAACTCAAGCAAGCTCGCTTGGAATCTTGATCACCATCGATCGGATGAATCACCAAGAAGCTCCAAGGACGCTATCAATAAAGAAATTATTGGAGTTTTACGAGAATTAATTTGAAAAATAAATCATTTTTCAGGTTAAACTCTAAAACGAATCGCAAATTTTTATGAGAAATAATTTGGAAAATAATTCATTTTCTGAGTTAAACTCTAAAAATTCAATTCATAATGTTCACGAGAATTAGTTTGGAAATAACTCATTTCTGAATTAAATTGAGAAGACTCGAGCATACGGACAAACCCGACCCATGCTGCCAAGAACAAGTCGGGTCTGGGTCTTGCAACCAGGCACCATACCGCCAGGTATGGCTCGGACCCATACCTAGGGTTCCGAACAGGAGAAGACTCGGAAAACCCGGTACCATATCGCCAGACATGGTCTGGACCCGGGTTCCACATACAGCACCACCAAGAAAAAAATGGGCCTCGGCTCGATGCGAAAACAAAATGCAAGATTTCACAGGATAATACCTAGCGGTATGCTCGGCGGAGGGGACTCAAGGTTGGGCCATGTGAAGACAAAAAAACATCGGGCAGAGCGCCATGCCTGCAGGCATGGCAGCCTGCCTAGGGTTCCGAGCAACAAGTGAAATCCAATCGTCCGACCCCTGGCTGGACAGAGTTGCATGCCTGGAGGCGTGACAGCCTGACTAGACCCAAAACTTACGAGACTCTGCAGAAAAACAAAGAAAGTTGGACAGAGTTGTATGCCTAGAGGCATGATTGCCTGACTAGGCCCGAATTCGGCATGACTGTGCAAAAACAAAGAAAACTGGACAAAGCACCATGCTTGCAGGCATGACATCCTGGTTAGTATTCCGAACAAAAAAAAAATCGTACCTGAAGAAATTAATTATTTTCAAGAGAAAATACGAGAATATAATTTCCGTATAACTCAGAAAATAATTTAAATTTTAAACTCAATCTGCATCATCTTCAACAAACTACAATGACACCGGGAAAAATTGAACGACAAGACAAAACGACATCGGGAAAGATTGAACGGTATCGGAAAGACTGAACGACATCAGGAAAGACTGAACGACATCAGGAAGACTGAAAGACATCGGAAAAGACTGAACAACATCGGGAAAGACTGAACGACATCGGGAAAGACTAAAAGACATCGGGAAAAGACTGAACGACATCGGCAAAGACTGAACGATACCGGGAAAGACTGGGCGACACTGGGAAAGACTGGGCGACACCAGGAAAGATTGGAATATCAATATTGACGTCCAGAAAGACCAAAAAGCACCACGCTATACTTTGATCAGCGTCCTACTCGGACTTGATCAAAGTGGGAGCTAAATATAGAAGCTGTAATTTTGTCATTGAATTCAACTTTATAAATATTGTAATTTATTTTGAGTTTATTTTATTTTAGAATAATCTAGGATGAAATGACAAGATTTTTGAAATGCACACATTCTTCACATGTTAAAATCCCCAAAATCAAATTAAATCCAATCAAATCCCTCTTTATCTTATTTCATTCTTCCTCCATTCTCCAAATCAAATAAAATCATCCTTTATTTGATTTTATCCTCCCAATATTCTTTCATTTATTACCATAAATAAACCTACCTCCATCACTATAAATACACCATCATTTCCACTTTTTTCTACACCTCAAAATATCTTAGGAGTATTGACACTAGGTGTTTTACCTTTCTTCTCCTCACTTCTCCTTCTTCTTCTCATCATTATAATCTTGCATTTATAATCTTGACATTAACTTGAGGTTAGTATTGTTTTTTTCTTATTTTATTCTCACTTTGCTATGATGTAAAATATGACTTAAATAATAATAGTCATGCTCTAATTAATCTAATTAAATGCAAACTTGTAAACATTTATGCTTTTGTTCTTCTGTTTCATTCTACTATTTGCATTTTTTTAAAAAATTTTACATTCAATCATTTCATTTGTATGCGCTAAATAATATTTATTAATCTAATTAATTTTCCTCTTCTACTTTTTTATTTAAATTAACCGATTTAGTAGAGTCCGCTCTTTGAACGAGCGAATTCGAGGATTTTTACTTTCGAATTCGTAACCTTACCCCTGGATCCGAATCTCATGGTTTGTGGTTTACGGAGATTAAATTTGAGTTTATTAATTGTCATTAAAAATTAATTGGCGACTATTTTGATTTTTATTATTTTGATTCACTTGAACATCATAATAAAATGAATTTAAATCCTTTAAAGATTAAGACACCTCATTCGACTTGTTATACACCGCGTGGGACACCATGGGGATTTTCCCGGGTCTTACACTTCATCATTCAATATTTAAGTTATTATATACGATTTACATACGAACATTAACTTTAATTCGCTAATTCCAATTATTCTTTCCATGTATCCACTAGGAGAAGATGCATAGCGATTATAAATCGTACAAACAGGAGATGGCAGCAAAACAGCGGGAGGACAGTCAACCAGTTACTCCTATCATGTCTGAAGATAAGTTCTGGTTTGACAAACAACTGCAAATTCGGGGACACGTCATAGACATGGGGGTTGTGGGAGAAGCTATGAAGACGCAGTTCCCCCACATTGCATCTAGGAGACGTGCACGACATCGTAATGACTCTGATCGCTTCGATGTCCGAGCCTCTATTACGGAGTTTAACAAAGAGCTTCAGCGTCGACTCGAGGAAGAAAGGCGCAAAAACGAGGAAGAATGGCGCAAAATGGAGGCAGACTTCCAGAAAAAACTAGAGGAAGAAACACGCCGAATTAACGAAAATTTGGCGGAACAAGTAAGACAAGTAATGAAACAAATGGCGCAGATGCAACACCAGTACCAGCAGCCACCGCCTTATAATTGGCAAGCTCCTTACCTCGCTGGATCTTCCTCTGGAAGTCAAGTGCCCTACACTGGATATGGGAAAAGGGGTCATCCACCATACACTGGACACCCTCCTCCACTGCCGCCCTGCCACCGCACTTCTCGTCGGACCGCCGCGTCTCAACCAACCCAACCTCAGCCCACCGTGCCTCACCAGGACTCATTATTTGCTTACCCAGGTAAACGTTTTTTTTCATATATCACAAAATTAAATTACTTACACGTTCCAATAATTGTCGTTGTATCCCAAGAAACCTTTTATTTCAAACCGTCGACGATTTGATACAAGGTGATGATTATGGTGATGATGACAACAATGGGGAGGAGCAGGAAGCTGATGACGATGTGGCTAGAGATTAATTATTTTGATTGTTTTTTACAATATTTGAACATCTAAACACTTTCTTATTATACGTACTTATACGTTTAAACATCGATATATTTACTAATTATGTTCGCACATGCGTATGTATTAATTAACTTAATTAACATATATATAAAACTACAGCACGTACGTACACATGACAATATATATATATATATAATAATAATAATAATTATTATTATTATTATTATTATTATATAGTTAATATATAGCATTAATAACAATAATAGTGATTAACAATATAATTAACAACGTAACATATATAAACTATCTAGTTAGATAGAGCTATAGATAAAATAAATTAAAAATTAACAATAATACTAATTAATAATTACTAAAATGATGTATACATACGTACGTACATTAATATTAAACACTGGGCCGGCGGGATTCATATTTTAATTTGTCTTTTTATTTACATTTAATTAACACTTCTATACATTAATTCTATTAATGTACAAATTATAATAACTACAATAACATTAGCAATTAATAATATAATTATTATTAAATACATATACTATAATACATAATTAATAATAATAATATACGTATTATATGGCCGGCCAAGATACAAATTTTCAACAAAATTACAAGTTAAAATGACGTCTGTTTTGGTGGAGAAACAGACGCCATCTGGTGAGTACCCAAAATTGCGTCTGTTTGGGCTGCAAACAGACACTAACGCCATTTTCCACTACATATATAAACGAAATAATCTGAAATTTCTCTCCGACTTTTTTCCCTCCACCTCTTCAGCATCATCACTTTCTATCTCAACTCCATTTTCTCTCATTTTCTCTCATCTTCCCTCCACCTCAAATCCATTAAAGATTGAAGATTGAACAATTGAAAATTGAACAATTGAAGATTGAAGATTGATGATTGAAGATAGAAGATTGAAAATTGAAGAATGAAAATTGAAATTTGAAGATTGAAGAATATTGAAGATATATATTCATTACAATTTAGTTTTTTTTTTGTATCCTATTAGTTATAAAAATCAACATTATTAAAGTTGTATTATATATTTTTTTAATTGTTTAATGTAAGAAAATTGGGTAAAAATCAATACTATTAGATATATATTCATTACAATTTTTTTTTGTTATTTCTAGACACACACACACACACATATATTTTTTTGAGCAATACACACACACACATATATATTAAATTGTACATGCATGAATGAGATATATATATATATATATATATATATATATATATATATATATATATATATATATCATTTATTATTATATAAAAATGTGTTTTTTTCATTATTAATGCCTCCACAAACCTTATTACACAACTTTCTTACAAATTAAAAAAAAATATTAATTTGCTCTATTTTAAAATTACAACCCACAAAATATATTGAGTAGTGTAATTAAATATATTGGAATTTCATTATATTTAACGACATTTCACCTTTTTTTTAAAATTTGAATATTGCATATTGGCATCTGTTTTGGGCTTTAACAGACGCCATTTTTTTGTGCAAGTTGACGTCTGTTAAGACCTTAATAGACGCTATTTTTGTCTGACATAACGCCTCGATCACTACAAAAATAGCGTCTGTTTTTAGCGTCTGTTTAAAACAGACGCCAACAAATTTAAACAGACGCTAAAAAACAGACGCCAACAAATTTAAACAGACGCTAAAAAACAGACGCCATATAGGTATTGGCATTTGATATGGGCATAAACAGACGCCATATAGGTATTGGCGTCTGATTTAAACAGACGCCTTTTCAACTCAATCCCTTGGATTATGCCTAATGACTGTGAAAAGGTTTGACTCCTTTTTGGCTCCAAAGTTCACTATATAAGGAGGATGAATCTCACATTCATCCTCACTCCCTCATTCCTATTCTTCTCTCCTCTAGATAGCATTCAACACGTTCTTAAGGTGTTGACTGCAACAACTTTTTGAGTTCCTCTTGAGAAATCTTGTAACTTTTCTTACAAGAAGTTAGGTTTTACCCTTGAGTCTTTTCACGGTCTAGTGAATAAGTCTTAAGGGGATCCGGTGCAACCATTGACTCCTAGCCACCCAAGTGATCCCTCATCTTCCGTGGTTCTTTATTCCATCTCATTGTTCGTTATTTCCAACAATCTTAAGACTTATCCACGATGTCTCACTCCTTGAAAGACATGACCAACAACTTTCACAAGTTGGATAAGTTTGAGGGGATCGATTTCCGTATATGCTCACCCAAGACGTTCCGGCGAAGGGTGACGATGAGACGGCGGAGCAAACAAGGCGTCGACTCAAGATGGAGAACGACAACTACATTTGTGTAGGCTATATTCTCAACGGGATGACGGATGCTCTATTCGACGTCTACCAAAACGTCGTATCCGCCAAGGAGCTTTGGGAGATGCTCGAAGCAAAATACATGTCGGAGGATTCTACAAGGAAGAACTTTCTTGTGAGCCAATTTAATAATTTTAAAATGGTTGAAGGTAGAAAAGTTCTTGACCAATTGCATGAAATTCAACATATATTAAGTAATTTTGTTCAACATAAGATCCACATAGATGAGGCCTATATTGTATCTTCAATAATTGGCAAGCTCCCCCCTTCATGGAAAGAAACTGAGAGAACCTTAATGCATTCTAAGGAACCCATATCTCTTGAGGGTTTGGCTAACCATCTCCGTATTGAGGAGGAATTGAGAATGCAGGATGTTACCAAGGAGAATCCCTCCAAGGTGCATGTGGTTCAAGAGAACACAAGAGGAACAAAGAACAAGAATAAATTTGAGAACAAGAGCAACAAGAAACCAAAAATTTGAGAATGCAGGATGTTGGGAATGCGACAAACCGGGTCACCCCAAGAGGGAATGTCCGGTTTGGAGGAAGAAGCACGGGCTTTCGAACAACAACACTAAGAATCATGGTGGTAAGAAAGAGTCCAATGGACCCTTCGTAGCCATGATTAAGGACCAAATTAATATCGTTTCAAGCGACGATATTTGGTGGGTTGATTCGGGTGCGGCTCGGCACATTTGCATTGAACGCTCTCTCTTCAAGACTATCCAACCCACCGAAGAGGGGAGGAAGCTCTTTATGGGCAACAACACCCCGGTTAAGGTGGAAGGAATAGGACAAGTTGAACTTGTATTTACTTCCGGAAAGACATTGCTATTAAACGATGTGTATTTAGTTCCGGAAATATGTAAGAATCTTGTTTCGGGTTTTTTCTTAAGTAAGTTTGGATTTAAGCAAGTGTATGAAGGGGACAACTATGTTTTGTCTAAGGGAGGGGTCTTTGTAGGAAAAGGCTATACATGTAGTGATATGTTTAAACTTAACGCTACAAGTGACAATAAGATTGATGTTTCCGTTTACTTGCTTGGTTTTTGTTTGAAATCTTCTCTTTGGCATTTAAGACTTGGACATGTTAATTACAATAAGATTAAGTACATGTCTAATCTTGACCTAATTCCAATTGTGGATGATAAGTTTGAGAAGTGTAGAACATGTATGTTAACTAAAATCACCAAGAATTCCTTTCCAAGTATTATGAGAAATTCTAAATTACTTGAATTGATTCATAGTGATTTAGGAGATTTCCATAGTACTCCTTCTACAGGAGGGAAAAGATACTATGTGACTTTCATTGATGATTATTCTAAGTATTGCCAAGTATTTCTTTTGCATTCAAAAGATGAAACTTTAGACAAGTTTAAAATATACAAGACTAAAAGTGAGTTACAATGTGAGGCCCAAATAAAAAGACTAAGATCCGATAGGGGTGGTGAATACTATGATCCAATCTATTTCCAAGGTTGTGGTGTGGTGCATGAGACAACGATACCTTATACACCTCAACAAAATGGTGTGGCCGAAAGGAAAAATAGGACACTAAAAGAAATGGTAAACTCCATGCTATCTTACTCCGGTCTAAGTGAAGGGTTTTGGGGTGAAGCCTTATTAACGGCTTGTTATATTTTAAATAGGGTTCCTCTAAAAGGGAACTCTAAAACCCCATATGAACTTTGGAATAAAAGAAAGCCAACTCTAAAGCATCTTAGAGTATGGGGGTGTCGAGCCATTGTAAGGGTCCCGGAACCATAGAAAAGAAAATTGGGAGAAAGGGGAATTGAATGCATCTTTATAGGCTATGCTTTTGAAAGCAAAACCTATAGGTTTATGGTTATCGAACCAAATGACTAGATAACGGTGAACACCGTAATAGAGTCAATAGATGCAATTTTTGATGAGACTCAGTTCTCTTCAATTCCTAGACCCAAGGATGTCATTCACGACATGATTCCAAAGGATGCTATTCAAGAAACTCAACAAGATGTTGAGGAAATAAGAAGGAGTAAGAGGACAAAGAAATCCAAGGATTATGGCTCGGATTTCGTTGTCTATTTAGTAGAGGGAGATAGGAACTCTATTGAGTATAAGACTCCCTACATCTACAATGTAGATGAAGATCCCAAAACTTTCAAAGAGGCCATGGAGTCACAAGATGCTTCCTTTTGGAAGGAAGCGGTACAAGATGAGATAGACTCCATTAAGGAAAATAATGTTTGGATTTTAGTAGATTTACCACCGGGATGTAAACCCATTACATCAAAATGGATTTTTAAGCGCAAAAAGAAAGTAGATGGCACCATAGAAAGGTTTAAAGCCCGGTTAGTAGTAAGGGGCTTTACACAAAGATATGGTATCGATTACTTTGATACTTATGCACCCGTGGGTAGGATTGCAACTATAAGAGTACTTATAGCTTTAGCCACTATCCATAAGCTAGTAATCCATCAAATGGATGTCAAGACGGCATTCCTAAATGGAGAATTAGAAGAGGAGGTGTATATGGAGCAACACGAGGGGTTTGTTGAAAAGGGTCATGAGAATAAAGTATGTAAACTCATAAAATCTTTGTATGGTCTAAAGCAAGCACCTAAGCAATGACATCATAAATTTGATGAGGTAGTGCTTGGATTTGGTTTTAAGGTCAATGAGTCGGATAAGTGTGTCTATTCTAAGTTTGAGAATGGAAAGGGGGTGATTATATGCCTATATGTTGATGACATGTTGATATTTGGTACCGACATGGAACAAATTGAGAAAACTAAAAGTTTTCTATCCGCCAAGTTCTCGATGAAGGACTTGGGAGAGGCGGATGTGATACTTAGTATTAAGATCATTAGAAATAGTGATGGAATAAGTCTAACACAATCACATTATGTGGAAAAAGTGTTAGGAAAATTTCACAAGAGTTCCTACGTGGCAACTACCCCATTTGATCCAAGCATCAAACTAAGTAAGAAAAATGGGAGACCTTATGCCCAATTGGAGTACGCTAAAGTCATTGGTAGCCTAATGTATGCCATGACTTATACAAGGCCGGATATAGCCTTTGCGGTAGGGAAGCTTAGTAGATTTACTAGCAACCCAAGCAAAGAGCATTGGCAAGCGATTAAGAGAGTTTTGCGATACCTAAAACTTACCCAAAACTATAGCTTGCGGTTTAAGGGAGAACCTTCGGTTTTAGAAGGATACTCCGATGCAAGTTGGATAAGTGACAAGGATGATTACACTTCAACCTCCGGTTGGGTGTTTCATGGGGTTCTAAGAAACAAGCGTGTATTTCGAATTCCACCATGGCTTTCGAGTTTGTAGCATTGGCCGCCGCTTGCAAAGAGGTAGAATGGCTACGGAATTTGTTGTTGGAAATTCCTCTATGGAGGAAGTCTATGCCTCCAACAACACTTTATTGTGAGAACAATGCCACAATTGCAAGTGTTTATAATCGTGTCAACAATGGAAAGTCAAGGCACAATGGGTTACGACACGCTTATGTTCATCAACTCATCAAGGATGGAGTTGTGGCAGTGACTTATGTCAAGACAAGTAAGAATTTGGTCGACCCTTTCACTAAAGGATTGACCAAGGAGTTGGTGTTTCAAACATCAAAGGGGATGGGAGTTAGCCCAATCAAATAATTATCATCAACGGAGCTCAAACTCACGCTTGACACCTCTTGTCAAGCCTTGATTTCAATGGTCGACGACGTTGAATGATAATTGGAGCATCAATTATTCAAGTTATATCATCCCAAGGACAAGGTGATGCTCAAGAACCGTAATGTTCAAGAGGTTTGAGTCTTTGACTCATTAACATACTTTGAATCGATGAGATGGGGAGCTCTATTACGGGGCACAAAAGTCTGCCTATGTGAGGACGTGAAGTGGGCCGCTTCGGATAGCCTAGGGCTGGGCTTGATGGTTCTCGCGGAGGGTATGGGACACATGGCCGGTTGTAAAATAGTGTCTTTGTTTTTAAGCAAGGTTTTGGGTTGTGTGTGTGATATGTATCCAATTAGTCAAATAAGGATGTAAAGTTCAAAGACTTGTCTACTTTATCATTCAGACTAATTGAAATTATGTACACTAAGTGAAAGTTCAAGTCGAAAGACACTTTCACGATGCATAACAACTCCTCGATTTCTCGGGTGTTGAATCTATCTAGAAGTCGCCATGTATGGCGGGGGTATTTTTGCCCAAGTGAGGGATCCTGGGCTATTTCAAGTGGTACTCTTGAAATGGCGGGGGATTGTTGGAGTATTTCAAGAGTAAAGAGGCATAAAATATAAGTTATAAGCATAAGATCGACCGGACAGGTAGAAAACAAGCTTAACAAGAGAAACGGACTCAATGTGCTTGGCTTGACACGACCCGTGTTGACGTCCAGAGAGCACAAAAATAGTGCACAGGATCAACACGGGTCGTGTTGGCCACAACACGGACCGTGTTGACCTAACACGATCCGTGTTGATCACAGTCGGGATTGATTTTTGAAATCCCTTGATTTATGCCTCGTATTGAAATGTATTTGGGCAGGTTTTTGGATGATATTATTCAACTCAATCCCTTGGATTATGCGTAATGACTATGGAAAGGTTTGACTCCTTTTTGGCTCCAAAGTTCACTATATAAGGAGGATGAATCTCACATTCATCCTCACTCCCTCATTCCTCTTCTTCTCTCCTCTAGATAGCATTCAACACGTTCTTAAGGTGTTGACTGCAGCATCTTTGAGTTCCTCTTGAGAAATCTTGTAACTTTGCTTACAAGAAGTTAGGTTTTACCCTTGAGTCTTTTCACGGTCTAGTGAATAAGTCTTAAGGGGAGCCGGTGTAACCGTCGACTCCTAGCCACCCAAGTGATCCCCCATCTTCCGTTGTTCTTTATTCCATCTCATTATTCGTTATTTCCAACACCTCGGGTAGGATAAAAAATCACATAGAGTTTATGTGAGGCAAGATAAAAATTATTTCGTAAATATGGGGTGTGTAAAAATTATTACATTAAATTTCAGGTAAATATAATTAACTCACAAATTACCAGCAATAATGAATTAAGCATTGAATACTGCGTCCAAATGACAAATGCATGGCTAATGCCGAGGCCAATGTTGTACTGCGTGAGTTTAAGCATGAGACAACCAAAAGCAGCAACCAAATTATTGAAAAGCATCAAATTTTTGCTTTGGAAAATGGAAAGATAATAGGCGTAAGAAAAAATTAGCGTCTGTTTACTCTGACGCTAATTTTTGGAAATAAAAACAAAATTGCCGGCCATCATTTAGGTTAAATCCATTCCGTTGTCTACCACCATTGTTGAGGGGAGTAGAGGCGACGACGCGAAGAGAAGGCAACTCAGATAATTTTAATTTTCTTAGTTTTCTAAACTTTATATTAGATATTGTTGAGTTACTCTTAATATTATAATTTTGATGCAAGACAAAAATAGATAAATAAATATGGCTAATAGAAGAAAGATATGAATTGATCATTATGATAATATTTGATATATCATCTTGATAATATTTGATATGAATTGATCAATCATGATAATTGAGATCCATGACATCTAAGGATACAAATTGATTTGATCATTAAGATAACTTATGTACAAATTTATGTGAGGGTGTGCTAAAATAATACAAGTACAAGTATCATGATTCTTTACATGTCTACATGCATATCTTTATTGATTGATTATATTTTTATGTGCAACTAAGTTGATTTTTTACATGCATATCTTTATTATTTAACAGCATGATATACATATATATGCATGTCAAATATATACTTGACATATGCAAGGTCATGAAAAAGTCAATAAATGTATTTCTTGATCGATTTGACATCTCACAAAGATAATGATTGCTTGCTTTATGCATACAAGTTTGAAGTGATTATGCAAATCAAGTCTCACCATTATTAATTGATCATACTTATCATCTTGCAATACATTTACAAAAAATACATGGGATACATATATATTTGCATATCAATTATGATTTATAGGGATAACTCATCAAGAATTGAGATTATCTTGGCATATCACTTACAAGGATGACTCCCACATCTCTTGCCAATATCAAGTTATTATGTTTTGCTCTTGGAGATCATGCATATCAAGGATGAAGAAGTTGCCGAATTCGGTGGATTGAGTCTTGGCCATTCAACCCTAAAGACCACTATATATACAAGGAATTCATGGGCACTCAAGAAAAAAGAAACAAGACAAGCATACTACTCACTTGAGCGTTATTTCATACTATTGTTTGTGAGATCACCAAAGAATTATTGTATTACATTTCTATTTTCCATTTGAGCCAAGAGTATTAGGGTGAGGACTAGGAGTTGAGTGGAAGACTCCTCCCACACTTAATTGAGAGGTGATATTATGTGGTGGGTTAGATCTTGAGAGTAGAGGAGGCTCTAAGATTGTATACGGTTCATCCTAATAAGAGCTCGAGATTCAATCCTAGAGTTGGAGAACTCTAGGCGGTGACGTACTCCATTGGGAGGAACATCGTTAACAACCACCGTGTCATTTATCGTTTATTTTCCGCACTTTATTTCCGCAATTTAATTTCATATTTAAATTTACGCATCTTATTTTAATTAAATTTTTTGTTTGTAATTACCCTATTCACCCCCCTCTAGGGTAATCTTATCTTTCAATTGGTATCAGAGCCTAACCTATTTGCGTGACTTAACCGTCTATAGGAACGATCATGGCTTTCTCTAACATAAATATGGAGGGTAGATCAACTGTTAGACCACCTCTCTTTTGCGGAAAAGATTTTGGTTATTGGAAAAATGCTATGCGTATATTTATTGAATCCACTGATATGGAACTTTGGAGGATTATTGAAAAAGGCCCTTATGTTGTCCCAAAGATTAGAAATAAAGAAAACGAATTAGTGGATAAACCCGAAGAGGAATATACTAATGTTGAATGGGAAAAACTCTCAAAAAATTCTAGGGCAAAACATATTCTTTATTGTGGCTTGATCCTAACGAATATAATCGATTTCGCTTGTGATACATTTCGGAGATTTAGAACAAATTGGTGGTGACATATGAAGGTACGAGTCAAGTAAGAGAAACTAAGTTGAACATGTACGTGCATCAATATGAGTTGTTCAAGATGGAGCCTAGTGAGTCAATCAAAGACATGTTCACACGATTCACCGACATCACCAACAACCTAAAATCCCTTGGCAAAGTATACACAAACGAAGAAATGGTGAGAAAAGTGCTCGGTGCCTTCCCAAAAATAAATGGGGTCCCAAAGTTACCGCTTATAGAGGAGGCACAAGATCTCAAGAAGCTTTCACTAGATGATCTTTTGGGAAAACTTCTTACCCATGAGATACATCTAGCCAAGAAGAGAAGGAAGCATCCATCAAGAAAGGTATCGCCTAAAGGCCAAAGAGAATGATGACTCATCCGAAGAAGAAGGAGAAAGTGAAGACAATAACGACCCCCTTGCCTTGGTGGTTCGAGGTCTTGAAAGATGGCGACGAAGAAGTACAATTCCAAAGAGAATAAAAACAAGGGATCCTCATCAAAGAGAAGTGAAAAAGCTCCTAAAGGTAAGTCCTCCAACTTTAATAAAATGAAACTAATAATGTTTCTTGTTATGGATGTAGTATGTCGGGCATATGATAAAGGATTGCCCATTACTTCAAAAGTTGGAAGAATACCGCAAACTTAAACCAAAGAAAGACAAAAGAAGGCTATGGTCGCTTGGGTGATAGCGACTCAAGTGACAATGATAGCGATGAGGAGTATCGGCCAACTTATGTCTAATGGCCAAAGAAGGAATGGACAATGATGAAACCGAGTACGAAAGCTCGGATGAGGTAGAACTCTCTCCCCTTCATGAATACTCTAAAACTGAATTAATTGAATTTTTAATCGAGTGTGCAAAAGTAGAAGAAAAACAATCATCTAAAATTAAAAAATTAAAAAGAACGATACAAGAATTAAATGAAAAAAACTCCACCTTAGAAAAGGAGAATAACAATTATTGCAAGAGGATAGAAAATCTTGAAAAAGAAAAATGTGACTTACAAAATAAATGTGACGATATTAAACAAATAATTTTAAAATTTACAAAAGGACAAGAGAATTTAGACAGGCTAATTTGCACTCAACGAGCATCATTTAATAAAGAAGGGGTTGGATACAACCCATCGAGTAAAAAGAAAATTATAATAATTTCTTTAAACCCTCATCACATAAATCAAGTTCAAGCAAGTGTAAATATTGCTTAAGAAATGAGAATCATGCATATTATAGTCATTATAAAATTTCAACACCTAAAATTGTTCAAATTTGGGTTCCGAAAGGAACTAAACCCCCTAACATGATTTCTAGTAATTGTGATGCAATTTTCAATGTCAAAGGAAGTAGAAGGGTTTGATGTTTTGTTTTGTAGGTGCCCTTGAAATCCAAGGAAAAGCTATGGTACCTTGATAGTGGATGCTCAAGACACATGAGTGGAAATCCTTCACTATTCTCCGAACTTAAAAGAGAATTTCATGGAACCGTCACCTTCGGAGACAAAAGTAAAGGATATAAAGTAGACAGGAAAAGTACATCAAGGACTTGCCAATTTCTTGGACAATGCCTAATATCATGGCACTCGAAAAAGCAAAATTCTGTAGCTCTATCCACCGCGGAAGCCGAATACATCGCCGCCGGCGCATGTTGTGCACAACTCTTGTGGATAAGACAACAACTTCGAGACTTAGGTATGAACTTCAATAATGTCCCCATCAAGTGTGACAATAAAAGTGCAATCAACATAACCAAGAATCCGGTTCAACATTCTCGAACTAAACATATCGAGTGCGTCATCATTTCATTCGAGACCATGTTGAAAAGGTAATGTCACTCTTGAATTTGTACCATGATTTTCAATTAGCGGACATTTTACTAAACCTCTTGGTGAAGATCGATTTAATTTTATTCGCCAAGAACTTGGCATGATGAACATGGATGCATTTGTTGAGGAGCATTCCCTTAATTGTTAATACATTGGACATATTATTATATTTCTTTATTTTTATTTTTCCTAATGTTAAATCTTGACAAATTAATTGTCATGATTTCTCATATGGATTGTTATATATAAAAATTCGAGCACTTGAGTTTGAGTTAATTAATAAATAATTCTCTCCCACTCAAATTCACATGGGACTCATTTTGTATAAATTTTCTTTTTCAATACTTCTTTTAATTTGATCTCATTGCCAATTTTTTGGTACGTGTATTGAGCAACTTTTTTGTACACGTATACTTGCATAGTGCATACTTGCAACTTATATTCTTGATCTCATTTTCCTTGTACGTGTACAATACCCTTTTTATTGATTCAAAATCTTCCATTTTTTTGGGGATTTTTTTATTGATTTTCAATCCTCCAACATATTTTCAATTCTCTTCCTTACTTCCCTTTTTCTCATATATTATTCTTTCCCTTGCTTTAGCAATCACATTGATTCCTTTTTTATTTTCTTAACCTTGATTTTTTGTCCCATGTGAGCTCAAACATTTTACTATCTACTCTATGCATCTACTATATATTGAATAAGAAGACTTGATTATATCTTTTTGATGCAATACAAAAAGGGGGAGAAAAATATACATATCTAAAGGGAAAAACAATAGGGTTTTGTCTCACATCAAAAAGGGGGAGATTGTTGAGTTACTCTTAATATTATAATTTTGATGCAAGACAAAAATAGATAAATAAATATGGCTAATAGAAGAAAGATATGAATTGATCATTATGATAATATTTGAAATATCATCTTGATAATATTTGATATGAATTGATCAATCATGATAATTGGGATCCATGACATCTAAGGATACAAATTGATTTGATCATTAAGATAACTTATGTACAAATTTATGTGGGGGTGTGCTAAAATAATACAAGCACAAGTATCATGATTCTTTACATGTCTACATGCATATCTTTATTGATTGATTATATTTTTATGTGCAACTAAGTTGATTTTTTACATGCATATCTTTATTATTTAACAGCATGATATACATATATATGCATGTCAAATATATACTCGTACATATGCAAGGTCATGAGAAAAAAGTGCAATAAATGTATTTCTTGATCGATTTGACATCGACAAAGATAATGATTGCTTGCTTTATGCATACAAGTTTGAAGTGATTATGCAAATCAAGTCTCACCATTATTAATTGATCATACTTATCATCTTGCAATACATTTACAAAAAATACATGGGATACATATATATTTGCATATCAATTATGATTTATAGGGATAACTCATCAAGAATTGAGATTACCTTGGCATATCACTTACAAGGATGACTCCCACATCTCTTGCCAATATCAAGTTATTATGTTTTGCTCTTGGAGATCATGCATATCAAGGATGAAGAAGTTGCCGAATTCGGTGGATTGAGTCTTGGCCATTCAACCCTAAAGACCACTATATATACAAGGAATTCATGGTCATCAAGAAAAAGAAACAAGACAAGCATACTACTCACTTGAGCGTTATTTCATACTATTGTTTGTGAGATCACCAAAGAATTATTGTATTACATTTCTACTTTCCATTTGAGCCAAGAGTATTAGGGTGAGGACTAGGAGTTGAGAGGAAGACTCCTCCCACACTTAATTGAGAGGTGATATTAAGTGGTGGGTTAGATCTTGAGAGTAGAGGAGGCTCTAAGATTGTCTACGGTTCATCCTAATAAGAGCTCGAGATTCAATCCTAGAGTTGGAGAACTCTAGGCGGTGACGTACTCCATTGGGAGGAACATCGTTAACAACCACCGTGTCATTTATCATTTATTTTCCGCACTTTATTTCCGCAATTTAATTTCATATTTAAATTTACGCATCTTATAATTAAATTTTTTGTTTGTAATTACCCTATTCACCCCCCTCTAGGGTAATCTTATCTTTCAATTGGTATCAGAGCCTAACCTATTTGCGTGACTTAACCGTCTATAGGAACGATCATGGCTTTCTCTAACATAAATATGGAGGGTAGATCAACTGTTAGACCACCTCTCTTTTGCGGAAAAGATTTTGGTTATTGGAAAAATGCTATGCGTATATTTATTGAATCCACTGATATGGAACTTTGGAGGATTATTGAAAAAGGCCCTTATGTTGTCCCAAAGATTAGAAATAAAGAAAACGAATTAGTGGATAAACCCGAAGAGGAATATACTAATGTTGAATGGGAAAAACTCTCAAAAAATTCTAGGGCAAAACATATTCTTTATTGTGGCTTGGATCCTAACGAATATAATCGTATTTCTGCTTGTGATACAGCTCAGGAGATTTGGAACAAATTGGTGGTGACATATGAAGGTACGAGTCAAGTAAGAGAAACTAAGTTGGACATGTACGTGCATCAATATGAGTTGTTCAAGATGGAGCCTAGTGAGTCAATCAAAGACATGTTCACACGATTCACCGACATCACCAACAACCTAAAATCCCTTGGCAAAGTATACACAAACGAAGAAATGGTGAGAAAAGTGCTCGGTGCCTTCCCAAAATAAATGGGGTCCCAAAGTTACCGCTATAGAGGCACAAGATCTCAAGAAGCTTTCACTAGATGATCTTTTGGGAAAACTTCTTACCCATGAGATACATCTAGCCAGAAGAGAAGGAAGCATCCATCAAGAAAGGTATCGCCTAAAGGCCGCCAAAGAGAATGATGACTCATCCGAAGAAGAAGGAGAAAGTGAAGACAATAACGACCCCCTTGCCTGGGTGGTTCGAGGTCTTCAAAAGATGGCCCGAATGAAGAAGTACAATTACAAAGAGAATAAAAACAAGTGATCCTCATCAAAGAGAAGTGAAAAAGCTCCTAAAGGTAAGTCCTCCAACTTTAATAAAAATGAAACTAATAATGTTTCTTGTTATGGATGTAGTATGTCAGGGTATATGATAAAGGATTTCCCATTACTTCAAAAGTTGGAAGAATACAAACTTAAACCAAAGAAAGACAAAAGAAGGCTATGGTCGCGCTTGGAGTGATAGCGACTCAAGTGACAATGATAGCGATGAGGAGTATCGGCCAACTTATGTCTAATGGCCAAAGAAGGAATGGACAATGATGAAACCAGTACGAAAGCTCGGATGAGGTAGAACTCTCCCCTTCATGAATACTCTAAAACTGAATTAATTGAATTTTTAATCGAGTGTGCAAAAGTAGAAGAAAAACAATCATCTAAAATTAAAAATTAAAAGAACGATACAAGAATTAAATGAAAAACTCCACCTTAGAAAAGGAGAATAACAATTATTGCAAGAGGATAGAAAATCTTGAAAAAGAAAAATGTGACTTACAAAATAAATGTGTGATATTAAACAAATAATTTTAAAATTTACAAAAGGACAAGAGAATTTAGGCAGGCTAATTTGCACTCAACGAGCATCATTTAATAAAGAAGGGGTTGGATACAACCCATCGAGTAAAAAGAAAATTATAATAATTTCTTTAAACCCTCATCACATAAATCAAGTTCAAGCAAGTGTAAATATTGCTTAAGAAATGAGAATCATGCATATTATAGTCATTATAAAATTTCAACACCTAAAATTGTTCAAATTTGGGTTCCGAAAGGAACTAAACCCCCTAACATGATTTCTAGTAATTGTGATGCAATTTTCAATGTCAAAGGAAGTAGAAGGGTTTGATGTTTTGTTTTGTAGGTGCCCTTGAAATCCAAGGAAAAGCTATGGTACCTTGATAGTGGATGCTCAAGACACATGAGTGGAAATCCTTCACTATTCTCGAACTTAAAAGAGAATTTCATGGAACCGCACCTTCGGAGACAAAAGTAAAGGATATAAAGTAGACAGAAAAGTACATCAAGGACTTGCCAATTTCTTGGACAATGCCTAATATCATGGCACTCGAAAAGCAAAATTCTGTAGCTCTATCCACCGCGGAAGCCGAATACATCGCCGCCGGCGCATGTTGTGCACAACTCTTGTGGATAAGACAACAACTTCGAGACTTAGGTATGAACTTCAATAATGTCCCCATCAAGTGTGACAATAAAAGTGCAATCAACATAACCAAGAATCGGTTCAACATTCTCGAACTAAACATATCGAGTGCGTCATCATTTCATTCGAGACCATGTTGAAAAGGTAATGTCACTCTTGAATTTGTACCATGATTTTCAATTAGCGGACATTTTACTAAACCTCTTGGTGAAGATCGATTTAATTTTATTCGCCAAGAACTTGGCATGATGAACATGGATGCATTTGTTGAGGAGCATTCCCTTAATTGTTAATACATTGGACATATTATTATATTTCTTTATTTTTTATTTTTCCTAATGTTAAATCTTGACAAATTAATTGTCATGATTTCTCATATGGATTGTTATATATAAAAATTACTGAGCACTTGAGTTTGAGTTAATTAATAAATAATTCTCTCCCACTCAAATTCACATGGGAATCATTTTGTATAAATTTTCTTTTTCAATACTTCTTTTAATTTGATCTCATTGCCAATTTTTTGGTACGTGTATTGAGCAACTTTTTTGTACACGTATACTTGCATAGTGCATACTTGCAACTTATATTCTTGATCTCATTTTCCTTGCAGTACAATACCCTTTTATTGATTCAAAATCTTCCATTTTTGGGGATTTTTATTGATTTTCAATCCTCCAAC